>CM053265.1:81999124-82599124 GCA_028583415.1 Protea cynaroides | reverse complement strand
ATGCAAACTATATTGATGCCATGATCCGTATATCGTATCCTCTCTGCATCTTTGATCTCACATGATCTCTTCCACGTCGAGTTAAGATTCAGAACCCTAAGCTTAATTCTTAGTTGCTTTGGCTACTGGCAGTTATGGCGGCTGATGTTATCGCAGAACTGGAGAAGAAGAAATCCCGCTGCGTAGTGGTGATTATACTGTCACAATTCAGGTGTTTGGTTTTTTTAATCATTCAATTAATTATTTTCTGTGGGCAATCTTAGCATTTATTTATTTATTTATTTTGTTGTTTTTGATTCAGTGGAAAGTGAAATTCTCGAAGTTGGAAGAGAAACGGAATGCTCTTCGGCAAGCTGTGAAGCTTCTTGAGCATGAAATCAATAAGTTGCTGACCGAGAATGCCGATCTCAAGAAAGGTAATGCAATGTGTTTCTTGCCTGTAAGATCCATTTTCCCCCTCTTATCAATTTAGGGTTTAAAAGAGAACTTTTTGCATTTTACCTTTGAAATTGGGAAAAACAATAAAAATAAAGTGAGTTATTGTGATATTTATGGTTTGCAGAGAACGAGGAGGGCCGGGCGCGATTGGAAATAGAGATGGAGGCCACAGTGAAGGAATCTGTTGCTAGAGTTGGCTTGGAGAATGAGCTTTTTACCCTGGAGTTGGAGATCTCCTTATTACAGAAAACAGATAGTTCTAGAAGTAGACAAGATGATGAAGTGATTCTGCTTCAGACCCGTCTTTCAGAAGGGGAGGCAGAAATAAATCCGCTTAGAGAGCTTCTTGAGAAAGGGCAAAAGCAGGTTCAATCAGAGCGGATGAAGGCTGCGGAGGAGAAGAAGAAAACTGCAGAAGTTCTACTGCTACAAAACCATGTTTCAGAAGGGGAGGCAGAAATTAGTCGGCTCAAGGATCTTCTCGGGAAAGAGAAAAAGAGGGTGGAGTCAGAGAAGAAGAAGGCTGAAGAGGAGAAGAAAAAAATATGCAGAAGCATGGAATTTGGTTAAAGTACAAAAAAATAAGTATGAGGAACAAAAGAAAATTGCTGATTTTGAAAGGAATAGGGCTGAGGAGTGTAGGCTCCAACTAGAAGCAGCAAGGGCTGAAGCTAATGAAACAAGATTAAAGTTGCTAGCAAAGGCTGAGGAGGCAAACCAACCACTTGAGGCTGAGAAGCAGAAGTTGAAAAGAGAAAAGAAACGTGGAGTGTCTGAGATGGGAAAAGCAGAAAAGCACAGAAAATGTGCTGAAGCAGATAGTAAAAAAGCAATTGATGAAAAAGATCGTGGGGATGATTTGTCTCAGAAGATGGAAGAGGAGATACAAAAGAATGGGGCATTACAGAGAGAAATTCAGGTAATTATTTCAAGTAAAAACACAGAAAAGGTGTCTTTTGTGCCAGCAAATCAGAACATTGATACTGCAATAGCAAATATAAAGCTTTTAGAGAAACAATTGAAGCTGGAAAGAATGCAAGTAAAACTTGCTGAAAGAGTGGCTAATGTTGAAAAAGTGCGGAATAATATGTTACAGCAAGAAATCTGCTGTGTAAATCGGGAGTTCTTCCAATTGGCTCACCGGTTGAACATGCTAGATGGATTTTTCTGTGGTAGCAAGGAAGGTATTGATGGTACATCAAAGGTTTGTATCCTCATTCTAGTTGAATATTAAATTGAGCTATTATTATAGACTTAGGAATTGTCAGAATAATCTATTTTAGGAAACTGTTGTTTCATTGCAAATATCATAAGGTAGAAATTGCTCTAAAATTTTGATATCCTTTTTCTACTTGAGTATTTCTCATGCATGACTTCATAGTTATGAACTCATTCTTTTGTTAGGAAAGATCACAGTTTTGTGGACGAATTGCAAATTGCACTGTTATTTTTAGAGGGACCTTTCTTTAAGCTTTGATGAATGAAAAAGAGAAAAAGATGACTATCATCCACTCTGTTTTGCTCTTTACACCTTGTTGATTTTCCTAGGAAATATGGTTGCTGGCTGCTGCATCACAACTACTGGGGACAGTTTTCCGTAATGACATGGAATTGGGAAGGTTATGCATACTTAGCATCTATTGCAACTTTTATAGCAAGCGTAACTGCATAAGCAAATTTGCATTTTTTGCAACTTATATCAGAAGAAAATTTTAAATTGTTCAGCAGACAGTTGTGCTATGCTGTAGTTTTTAATGATAACAGATTCCTTGTACTAATCTGACTATTCTTAGGTACTAGTTGCACTGTATGTTTTTGGGCTAATTTTCCTCTTTATCCTGTATTTAATATGTGCAGTATATTTTCCTTCTTTATTCTTATGGCCAAAGCTTTTCTACATGGGCACCATGGAGAGGACTCTTCACACAGACATCCTCATTTCTACCTTGTCTGGAACTCTGAATGACAGTGAGATTGATAAGGCACCACCATTCTGTCGAATTTCATGGCCTGTCTTGACCTTATAGCCCAACATGTATTTAACTTTTTCCCCTAGTGTTTTCAGCTGTTAAACTGGCGAAAAATGGTTTGGCCATTCCTACTGTCGAATAGATAGGGATCCACATGGATCTATTTTCAGCTATCCAAATGTTGATTAATTGACGTAGATTGTGTCATGTGGTATAATGCTTTGGGTTGAAGTTGAATGGAAGGTATTGTCTGCAACATGTGAGTGCTAATTTAGATATCCTGTCAGCCAAATAAATGATTCCTGGCATGCCCATGTTGAAATTTCCTTCCCTGTTCTTATTTCAAAACTCCCTTTTTATGAATTCCACCTTAAAAAAGTTAATGGAACCAAAAAAATCTTGTTGTACCTCTAAATATGGAGACAACATCTGTTTATCTGGAAGATTTATATTCAATTACTTTTCTTCAAAAAAAAAAAAAAAAAAAAAATCTAGTTTTACATAAACTTACTGTGAGATCAAGTCATCTGAGACCTACCTTATCTTTTAGATGTGAAAATTATATTTATAGTTTTGGGGAGCAAAACAACTCTTTGAATTTCATTTTATCTTTTTAGGTCTGCCACAGTGATGATGTGATAAAGATAATGAGAGTATGCATTATCAGATTGTTCCTTTCTTAGAAAAGAATGAATCAGTTGCCTTGCCTCAAACAATTGATTTCTGGTTTGTATGGAAGGTTCTGTCAATGGATGGTGAGTATAAATTTTATTTGCATGCTGGATTTATCAAATTTGGATGCAGGAGTTACTTAACGTGCAGTAATTCCAATAAGTAGGCAAGGGAAAAAAAAGAAGAAAAGACGCAGTTGCTGCAAACAACTTAAATTGTTGTCTATGTGGAATATTATAACATTAGACGGGTGGTAGTATCATTGATGGCCCTTAGATGCAGGAGTTGTTAACCATATAGTGGTGGATGCTCAGATTTGTTTTCATTCCCTGTCTTCCGGGGACTCGTGGATACTTGGACTTGTCTCTTACTTTCCTTTGCCAGGAAATTATTTGAAGCTGTTTGGACAGAGCATTTTTGTGATATTAGTTATGGTTCATTTACTGATTTTCTTGTTTCTTTTCTTTGCAGATTGACAGACTTCCGGATCTTCAAAGCATAAACTTGAAGAGGAAAAAGTCAGGCATAGAACCATGTGACTTGTGTCATCAGAGTGAGAACGACCGGCTTGGGTCAATGCTAGAATGTGATGGGCGATGGTATCCAAAATCCAGAGGAGGCTCTACTGAACCATCTCAGGTATTAGTTCTGAATTGGAGTTTATGGTTGGACGTTCTGTCAAAAACACGTTACAGAACTCTGCTGTACATTCCACCATTGCATCTTTTTCTGATAGACAGTTGGATTCACAGGGAAGGGGTGATTTTTCTGTAATCACATCAGCAAAGTTGGCAGAGGAGAATAAAAACAGGGACTCAACATATCCAGATTATGTAGAGATATTATCAAAATAAGGGAGAAAGAAAATCTTGGTGAGGTGGCTGAGAAGAATGGCTGTAGTCTTGGTCATCAAAAACTGGGAAGTCTTTGTTTGAACTCTTATATTATTAGCAATACCAAAGTTGCTACGAAAGTACCTAGTAGCCACAAGAAGAGGAGGATCAGAGATGCAGTTGAATCCACTGATTGTTGTCATTCTAAAAATAAAGAATGTGTCTGCAGATGAAAGAAAATCCCCCTGCTTTACATGCTATGTTAAACCGGACAATGAATTTGCCTGCTGCAGTTTGTTCTCAAACTGATGGGAGGTCACTTGCCTTGGAAAATGGAAGATCTAAGTCCGGCAAGAAGAGGTTGGTGTCTCAGAAATGGAAACTCGATCTGCAGCCCTGTTATGATGACGCCAATCAAATGAAGACTGACAAGCTGGGAAATCAAGGGTATGAAGATGCAAATGTCTGCACTCAAGCTGCCTCACTTGTCAATTGTTTGACGGAAAGTCCTTGGTCAGGCAGTAGCAAAACAGTTGATGCTGTTATGAGCAATTGTGGAGTTGAGGCATGGTTTGAGAATGTGGTAAATACAGATTATATGAAGTTGCTTGAATTGGATGATGCTGTTGATGAGGAACGGTACAGAGAAGCAATGGAGATGCCACTGTCCCCAACTCTACCTGATATTGAAAGTCACATACTTGGAGCGTCTGGAATGCCTGACTCTCAATATACGATAGAGCAAAATTTTGTTGGTTTGGAAAGTGGAAAAAACAGTCTGGTACCATTTTGCACCTTTCATGTTGTTGATGTGGAAGGCGGTTCTGATTGGCATATGGTCAATGCTCCTGTTAATTCATTTAAAGAGGCAGGTGATGATGGACATGGTTTCCATGATACTGTATTTGCTGCAAATGCTTGTGGGCTCCAGATCGGAGAGTCTGGAGCTGAGATGCAGGTAGCAAATCAAATATCTATTCCTGAAAGGGTGGG
Source organism: Protea cynaroides (assembly GCA_028583415.1). Classification (NCBI taxonomy): domain Eukaryota; kingdom Viridiplantae; phylum Streptophyta; class Magnoliopsida; order Proteales; family Proteaceae; genus Protea; species Protea cynaroides. Next base: position 82,594,218 of record CM053265.1, on the reverse strand, counting down.
GATTGAAATTCCAAGTGCAAGCAATGGGGAACATATAAATGAGAGGATCTCCAAATGCTGTGTTGTGTTTTCGAGCACTAAAGATGAAAGAAGCATTTCCAAAATAGTTCTTTCTACAATAACTTGCATAGCCCAGTTATCTATGGCTTCTCAGAAAGATTGGTTGGTACATAAGATTCTGCTTACTCTTGTGATGGAAGATCTTCTACTTGGGTAAATGCTTTTATGCCATAGACTTGGTAATAATTATTTTTGTATTTTCTATCTCTAGTTTAGGAATTTCCAAGGAGGGAAAAAAAAAATTTATGGACTACCTAAACTGAGGAAAAGGAAGAGTAGAGATTTCTATCATATTAGATGTATTAACAGTGAGGGTGATAAAGTATTAATATGTGATAAGGAGATTGAAGAGAGATGGACAAGCTATTTCTACAACTTGCTAAATGAAAATAGTACAAGTAATAGTGTTTTAGAAGATTATAAAAGCATCAGGAAACCACAAATCTTAGATATATGCGAAACAATTAGGGTGTCTGAAGTGAAGGAAGCCTTAAAGAAGATAAAAATAGGAAACACAATAAGTCTAAATGGTATTCCAATAGAGGTTTAGAAGAACTTGGGAATTAGTGAATAACTTGGCTATCTAAGTTGTTTAATAAGATTATGAGTGCAATAGAGAAGTTTCTCCATTACCCCCAACCACTCACAATGGCATTCTCCGAATCGAGAAGTTTCTCAATAAAAATATTATAGTCTGTTGATCTTCCTCTCCTTCATAAAGAAGGTTTTTGTGCCTCACGAATGAAGCCACCATTGTACAGGGAGCTTTTAGACTTCCTTCTTGATCTTCTCCCTGATCACCAGGTGCAACTGCCTTTGGGGTTACTTCACTGGCTTTGCATCTTTCTTGATATTAAGATGATGCATCATGACTACTGGATCAAGTCCAGGCATTTTCGCATAGCTTCATGGGAATACATCGGAAGACTCCTGTAACAGGCGCATGAATTCTGTTCTTTCTTCTTCACCCATAAGAGCACTGAGGAAGATTGGTTGGGGGTTTTCGGCAGTTCCGAGGTTGTGTTCTTGGACTTCATCTTCAGTTGGCCGGATAGGGTTCAATTCCTGTTTCTGTCTCTTCTTTGGTGAACTCGTACACTTCATCTTCCCATTGTCCTCTTCAGGTTCGATGGGGAAGATGAAGTGGTGGGGTGAGTGTTGTGTGATTGACGTATTCCTTATAAACCAGGCTCATTACAAAGATACCAATTAAAACAAAAATCCCAGCTTATATAACAGTTAACCAAACACTTATTTAGGCCTTTTAAACCATTTTTCTATGTTCCTTATTGATCCATTGAATGACTGTTGCTTCAAATTATTTGCTATTTCGCAGTTGATTTGCACATATCTCCTTATTTATTAACTTTCCTTTCAAATACCTCATTAGTGGTTACTAAATGAACCATGAACGTGATTACAAATACTTTTATTAATACGTACTTCAGATGTGGCACTCATAATGTTAATATTTTAATTTTTACATATGATCTACAAAGCTTAAAGAAGAAACTCATTTAGTCTCATTTTTTTATCTGTGTAACCATAACAAGATGTAATCATGGAACCAAGGAAAAAGATTCATTTATATAACATGGTGCAAGGATGTTATGCGCTTTATAAACTATAAGTAATAGAGTTAGGGTTCCAGGTCAGAGCGGTGGGAATATAGCTTTGTTTGAGAGATTTCTATTTTCTGAATTTCAGCTTTGGACTCCATGCTGGATATGCATACCATTAGGAATGACATTGTTGCAGGCTAATACATACCCTACCTTGCCAGTAATAGGTTGTGTTTGGTATTATCAGTTCAGGACCTTCATGTTATGCATTGATGAACTGTGTTAGGTTCAGAATGTAGCAAAGATGGGCCTTGATGTCAGTCCAACTTCTAAGTAGTTACAGCAAATTCCCTTATAATGTTTGTAACTTTTTCATTTTAGATTTGCTTCTCTGCCATTCTCTTTGGCTATCGAATCTCAGTCTTATTGTTCTGGGTTTGGTTTAGAGTCGAAGGTCAGTTGTGTTGGCTTAGTTTGACCAATGTCTGTACCGAACCACAACCATCATATTGTCATCCTTACGGATACTCCTGTCAAAACCTTATTTATTTGACATCTCTTATACTTGACTAATTATTATATTATCATGTATCATTAGCCTTTTCTAGGAAGGAAAAAAAAAATTTCTAGGAAGGAAAAAAAAAATTATGAATGACTATTTGATCCCGGGTGTGTGTGTATGGAAGAAAATGTGTAGACTGTAAAAAGGAGCCAGAATGGTTATATGTCAAATAAAAGAAACAACATATGATTGGAGATTCCCCAATAACTACAGGGTCTAACCACTTCCATGTTTGATGAAATCATCCTCTTTGAAGATGCAGAATTCTATTTGAATAAGATAATTTGTGGAAAACCCCAAGGGGGACAGCTCATTGATAAAAGACCAACACCTCAAAAAAGAGGTCATGAGCTCTACTCTCCTTGGGGCCACTACCTATCCCAAAAAAAAAAAAGAAAAAAAAAAAAGATAGTTTGTGGAAGAAACCAAGGCAGTAGTCTGAGCGTAGAGATGGATACTCTACCAGCTTTCCCTCAACGTGCTGTGTGTAATCAATCAAATTGGGAGAGTCACCTTCCCAAAATATGTCCATAGTCCATACTCTATGGTTCCTGATGGTAGGTATCCTTAGTTTGAATTTGAGTTACTTCAACTCAACTCTGATGTATAACTCTCCCACTAGGCCTGAATGCAAGAAGTACCAAACTGTCAGTATCCCTGATTCCCTGCATGTTTACTGTATATAAGGCAATATTTTCATATTATGCTGTGGCATGAACTAATTCTTTTATTTATTTTTTGACTAGCAACAAATTTTATTGAAGAGAAAGATGAGAAAAACAACAAAGGGCCGAGCTTCATACATAGACAGCTAGAAGAAAAACATAATAATACAGCAAGAAAGCCCAACAAAGATCCTTGGACTAAATCAATATTCAACGATCAACTAACAAATTGTAAGCATCCAACCACCAGTTGGAACCTCCCAAATCACAACCCTTCTCTAGTCTAACTCATCAGTCAAGCTCTTAGATTACCTGTGTCTCTAATGAAAAGGCACTTCAGCCTTTGAGATCAAGTGGCAAATGTGTCCCAAATGATGAGAAAATTCCCAAGGGGATTGCTGCCATTCTTGAGCGACCTACACAAAGGCAGAATCTCATGGCTTAAGAAATAAACTCATATCTGCCTTCTGGGTTTTCTAAGTAACCATGTTAATACACTTGATGTCAGTGTTTTCCTTGATACATCCCTGTTGCATGGTTACTATGATTCTAGATATTGAAGGATCGCATACTGTAGGTAAAAGTATTCAGATACAGTGAAGTCAAGGTAATCTGTACCTTTTAGACATTAGTAGTCATTTAGCCTTGATACTGGTTAAACTTATCACTTATTACTGACACTCTGGCCTTTGTTTATATATATATATATATATATATTTATATTTATATATATATATTTATATATATATATATTTTTTTTGTTGTTGTTGAGCAGACCTTTTATGGCTGATTACCGATGCATTGTTTCATTATTTTAACTAACTTGTTGGTTTATGGTTATTGCTTTAGGGAAAAGGCTTGTGTCTTCTTTTCGGTGATGCTTTACAACTTTTCTGTGGTTAATTTGGTGGATTATGAGAACTTCTCTTCTGGAGACTCTTACTCATGTGCAGATTCTTTTATGGTACACATAAAAACAGGTTTGCTCATATATCAAATCTTTGCCTGTGCAATTTAATTTAAGGGGTTTTTTTTGTCAATTGTTGTCTACAAGGCCATTAGTAGGATCTGTTAAGAAGTGCAGTACACTATACTATCACAGGAAGGAATACCTGATAAAACTCCAGTGAAAGAACAGCACATGGATCCCAGATTTAAAACCAGCACGTCAATCCCTTGTTTTTGATTGTATGAATAACAAGGGAGTTTTCAGCACACAGGAACAACAATAGTAGCTGCAATAACTATTGCTGCACTGCACACAACTGATTTTTATGTAAAACCTTCAGCAGAGAAATCTATGCTGAACACTTTTTCGCTTACTATTTATGACAGAGAAAAATAAGAGAGAAGAGTTACTGATTAATATTGCTTTGATACAATGTTACTAGATGGGAGAGGATTGGTACACTAGCACCATATATTGGAATCATAGTTGTCAAGGCGACAAGGCGATCCAAGGCGTTTGAGGCTATCCTGGCGCCTAGACGCCTAGGCGGCGCCTAGGCGACCAAGGCATTTTTTCATTTTTAAAATATTAATGTTTTTTATTTTTATAAATATATATATGCTATATATATATGTATATATATATATATATATATATATATATATATATATATATATATATATATATATGCAGTATTCTACATAAATAAACATTTAAGACATAGCTTAATTAATATAAGAAAACAAAAAAAGAAACAAATAATTGAGTTAAGTAGGCAACACGTATTTATGAGTAACATTTGCTTATTTCTAACAAATTTTATCGGAGCGTAACTCCTTTAATATACTTCGGATTCAAGCAATCTCAAATTCATTGCAAAGCTAGTATAATCAGCTTTCCAACAAATCCTAGATTGCTTGAATCCGAGTTATAATGAAGGAGTTACACTCCGGTCAAACCTTGTTCGAAGTACGCTAATGTTGTTAAAAGTCGTCTGAATGTAAATTATTTTTTGGGCATCAAAGCAAGAGATTATTTTGGCACGCTCTTGGTTTTTAGTGATATTTTACTATAATAAGATTTATGGAATTTTTATATTTGGAAAAAAGCCTAGCATTTTGAAGTTGAAAATCACCCCCGCACCTGAAAATACGGTTTTTGTTCTTGAACTGGAGGGTTGACTTTTTATCCTTCTGGAATTTGAATTTTAAACTATTTTTATTGGATTCAAATATGGGGTATTTGCTTATTTATGAATAATATCTTAAGTAAATGAAACATTTACTTAAATGATATTAGTCATAAATAAGTACTGTCTGATAAATGTTGTTCCTGTCTAGCATAATAAATCCTGTGAAACAAATTCAGAGATCAAAGGAAAAAAAAAAAAAACACATGTAAGACCCAAGGCGACCGCCCAGGCATTCTGGGCGCCCAAGGCGTCCAAGGCGGCGCCTAGGCGACGCCCAGAGAGCCTGGGCGACCGCCCAGGCAACACCCATAAGGCGCCCAGGCCTTGGAATCATGCCTGGACGCCTAGGCGACGCCTTGACAACTATGATTGGAATCATACATACTGTTCCCTTGAAACCAGTGGAGAGAGCATCATCAATTCGTAAATAGGGTGCATGGTAATGAGTGAATCGAGAGAGTGTACTTATGAGGAGAAAATTCTAGCGTACCAATCCTTTTCCCAGGAGACAATATTCTAAAGTTAATGGTGAACATATCCTAGAGAAGAGGATCTGCTGGATAGGAGAATAAAGAAGAAGAAAAAAAAAAAAAAGGAAGAAAAAGACAAAAAAAAAAAATCGATGGGGTTCAGAATACCTTACTTTGATCTCTCAGCACTGTGTTTATAAAATTCTATAATTATAAGGAACCCTTGACTAATGATTAATTACACATGCCCCTGACTACAACTTTAATTACTCTGCAATAATATACTGTACTGCACTTCTTAATAGGATCATTTTGGATTAACAATATAATAAATGATTAATTTTCTCTTTTGGCAGTGATGGCTGATGCAGAGAATAGAAGCATATTTTCAGAATCATTTGAGTTGGATGCCCTCGTTGATCTTATTGAGGATTTCCTTATTGATGGAAGGGTTTTGGTGTTTAGTGATGTTCCAAGTGGTGCAGGGTGGGGAACCTTTCTTTTAGATGGCATGACTATGTTTCTTTCCCACAAATCAGCTAGTGTCGATCAATTGAGCATTATATTGGCCTCTTTATGTCATGCAGTTGACTACGTTAGTTTTATTTGTGATGCATCATACACTATTCTCCGGATGTGCAAATATGGTTCCTCTTTGATTCTGAGAGTGCTCAATATGTTTGCCTACCTATGTGGAGAAAAATATTTTACATTGAGTAACTACAATCTGATTATGACTATCATTAAGTCTATTGTTTCACATCTTGAAGGAGGAAAGGAATCATTTAGTACTGTTTCTTATCCCCAAATGAATGTGACAAATGGTCTGGGTTTTCCCAATGTCCCAAATGCCCATTTGCTGACAAAGCTGTTTCTATGGATGAAGTTATAATATTGCTATTGGGAAAGCTTAGGAATTGTGCTGAATCTGGGATCAAGAAAAAAATTTTGATGGAGTCTTCTAATCTGTCAAATCACAGAATCTTGGATGTGGCTGTCGAAAGCTTTTCCTAATCCAATGATATCCCTTACATGGACTGCAATGGTTCTTCTTGTTTGTCCAAGTTTTTAAATGATGCTACTTTCCAATCTAGTTCTGTGGTTGACAGTAGCTTGTGTCACTTCACTGATATTCTATCATTGGTGGAGCTTGTTGCATGCACCATGGTATGGGCCTAAATCCTTGGTTCAATATTCCATTGTTTCATGTTTCCTTCTGTATGTTTTGTTGTTGAAATTTGCTGGTTACTTTTTTTTTCTCTCACAATGCAGCCTTTTGTAGTTTCATGTCATTGATTGTGGAATTATTGAGCCTTCTTTTATTCTGTTTGTGCTTCTGTTTCTTTTCTTCTGACGCTTAAATACAACTCGTCGTTTTCAACGACATTGTCTTTAGTTCTTAATGAAGGTAGTTTGGTATATAATGAGTGGTGATTGACTTTACAACAAAGATATTCTGTGTCCAAAGCTTAAATCTTTCTTTTCCTCTTATGCTGTGCTCAGAATTGGGAGTGGACTTACTTCTGGATTCACAGAAGTATTATTCCCTGGCTTTTGGAAATGTTGGAATCAAGCTTCCTGGAAAAACTTTCAGCTGCTATTATTGTCTTGCTGGGTCAACTGGGGAGGTAAGCTTTGCTCTGATTCTGTTTCCACCCTTAAACATATCAATTAGCCATTGTAGTTTTTGCTGGTTATAGCTTATGATTATGGTTTAAGGTACTGATGTATTAACATCTTAAATTTTCGTTGTGGTATAATGTTTACAGTTCAACTTGATAATTGATATGTATTACTAAAGCTGCCTGGCCATGTTTGTAATTGTTGAGATAGCAAAGTCGATATCCACTATGTGGTGTCGATAGAGTCCTATTGTGGTTAGTCGTATCATAAGGTGCCCTATTGTCATTGGAGTTATTAGAGTTTCATTATAATTACTTTCTGGAGTTTTACTAGCTTGTAACTACTTGCTTTCATTATTAATAAATAGGTGGCAGTGGGGGGAGAGAAGAACAAACACATGAATTCTTCTCTCCCTCTCTTGGTTCTCTCCATCCTTCTCCTCTCCTCTCTTTCTTTCTATTTTGTTACATGGAATCATGGCGATTACCGTTTGGGAGTCGGTTAAGGCCCTCCCCTCTTCCTTCCTTCCTTTCTCATATCCTCCATTGAATTAGGTAAGAGATCTGCTTTATTTCATTGGTTTATTGCTCACGGCTAAGGGGAATCCAATTCTATTTTGCTATACCTGAACCTGTTGATCTCGGTCCTTGTTTTCTGTCAGTTTATTGATCTTTAAATCCTGATTTAATCTGGATTTCTGTTACACATTAAATCTGGGCCTGCTAGCATTAATTCTTGCCATCAGCTACGGTTATCTTATCCTTCTTCCTCCTCTCTTTAATTTCCGTTAAATCGTCAAGAGAGTGTTCTATCATTACTACTGTGACTATTCTCCTCAAGTTTGCGGATCTGTCATAATATTCAACTTCTGGTTTGAAATTCTAATCTTCTACCACTTTCGGATTTGGGTGTCTTGCTGATTTACTGCTATTGAATCCCTGAATGTCAGTTACAAACCTGAGTCCCTGGGATTGATTTCTGACCCCCACCTTGCACTCGACTGCTATTCTGATCTGAGAGTACTGCGTTATTGCTCTCTCATTATTAGGACTAATACTCATCTAATGCCTGGCTGCTGTGAATTTCTATTTCTGATACGAACTTAATTAATTATTTTACCATTGGATGGAAATCAAATTATGATATCCTCTTATCCAATCAGTTTATGCCACTGTTTCACTCGCTGATCTGTCATTGATACATTGATCTTTAGCTTTTCAATTAGTGTAAAAAATGTACTTGTTTGTGTTTGTAGTCCTAGCAGCCTATGGACTAGTCCATATTCTGCATCAACTAGACGGCGTAAGACATCCCTATACCAATTGTATTTTGAAGACTAAAAAAATGAAGTAAATTAACTCCTCAACACCACATATATCTAAACAAGAAGTCTAAACTGGTTGGCCTTCTTAAAGATAATTCCTAACCAGCAATTTAACCAACTAGGCCCTTTTACTGCTTAGAGGCAAGTTTTCTAACCAAACAACTTATCCAACTTGGCCCCATTAATTAGATAACTTTCCATAATAAAGTTTATGCTCCCACTATGGATGGGTAATTTAGGAATTTTGGATCATGGGAGAGAGTGAGGTGGCAGTTCACTGGTAGCGTGTCGAATGCACCAATTTAATTATATATTTCTGTACTGATCTGATTAATAAACTGTAAATATGATAAGCAAATGTCGATCCTACAGAGAATGAATTGATTAAAATTTATATTCTACTCAAACTAAATATACTAATTAATGCTAATTAAACACAATAACAAAGGGGGGGGGGGGTTTGGTTGTTTGAATCAAATTGAAAGTAAACAGACAGAATTTAAATAGGAAGATAATTAGATGAGAATATTCAGTTCTTGGTTCAGTATCCACCCACACATGCAATGAGTAAAATTAATTGTAACGTTAATCTCTTCCTTCCAATTAGAATTAAAGACCCTAGATAATAAAAAACTCTGTTACCCGAGTTTTCCCTTAAGTATCTCTACTAAAACAAGCTCTTTAGAGAGATCTAACCATTGAACAACACTGAATAAACTCTCAATGTTTAATTTAATGGCAGCATTAAGAGGGTGGAAAACAGATCAATCTAAGCAACAATCACACACAAGCGGAGATTATTTAACTTAGGTTATATTATTCTCAATGATGAGACGAAAACTGGGACATAATCATCTACCACTGTTTGCTACTTGTGATTAGAATCAGGACGATTACGTATCACAGATTCTAGATCTAGCAATTAATATTAATCTAACTGATTCAGTAGGCCATTACTGAATTATTCAGACAAATATCATAATTAAAGAGAAAATAATAACATAAGCAATTCCAATAAAAGAGAGAAGAAGAACAACGTTACTGAATAGAGATTACACCATTGACATGAGTTTGGGCTTCAAAATCCCCTTGAACTGAATGAGAAGATTAGCTAGACATTACAATCCTTTCAGAGATACAAAAATTTCCAGCAAAAGAGAGATAGAGAGAGAGATTTTATCTTAACACTAATGCTCTATATATAAAACATGACAATCCTTTGTGACTTATAACTCCTTCTTTGTGTAGGATTCCTTCTTCATGTAGGAGTTCTTCTCTATTTAGAATTCTGAAATTGTAGAGTCTTCTTTTCTCATTTGGAGTCTTCTATTGTAGGTTTAGGTTTCCTAACTTGATTAGGAGATTCTTTATGGAATTTACATCCACCGTTGAATGCTTTAATCTGATCAGATGGCTACTCCAATTTGATTCGGTTAGATTTTCGTGTCAGATTTTGATGCAACGTTTGGAGGCCCAAACGAACTCAGATTTTTCTATGTAATACCATTCCAAAAAGGTTGAGACGTCCTTTACAACTTTACTGAAGATAACTTTTCAATTCTGAAACTCTTTTTACGTCAAAAATCTGCATGAAACTCAGAACGTCAATATTAAGGATGCTGGAATTTTCTTATCTTTTAACAATTAATTCACAATGTCTCTAAAATATGTGAAATTAATAAAATTCATCATATTTAGTTCAATAACCCATAAAACACATTAAAAATCATAGTATAAAGGAAATAAAAATATGAAAATCACACACTTATCCTTCACTTTTATGAGGAATCAGAAAAAAAGTTGCAATTAGGGGAGTCCGAGTAAATATAGGCCAAGAATAGGGGAATGATAGAAATTTCCACTAATGAATATTACATTATTACATAACAGTTCCCCACATGGTGAAATAAATACTCAAAATCCAAAATTCTGATTATCTACTACAGTTTCAATCTAAAATCATGCTCCCAGGTGACAGGTGTACAAGAGCATACTCGTAATCCTCCTAATGTCGACTCTCGTTTGGTGTTTTGGGTAAATGCCTAGAAAATCTACTTTATGGGAACAATCCTTAAGGAAATTTGGTGGGTAGATTGATCAAACATTTGGTTGGTGTATCAGAAATGTACCAGGCCAACAATGGTGTAATTTGAACGCTAATTGAAAGAGTATTTGATGGAAATGTGGGTTGAGGTTGTGAATCTGGTTATGGGAAGTTTGGGAGCATAACACTGTAATTTAGTTTGGGGAATTAAGTTTGGTTGCTGGGAGACAATAGCACATGTAAAATAAATTGGAGTAAAGGGAATGGAAGGGTTAAACAAAACATGTCAAAGAAGTGAACTGACGGGGAAGAAGAAGGCAATTGTTTAGAAGAGCTACCTACTGTTAGCACTCAATGAAAAACATCAAGGAAACCCATCAATAGCAACAGAAGTGCTGCATGTAAATGAAGTTTATCTTTCAAAACATAAACTTACTGAGTGTTTGATCAAGAAGATATTCTTCACTATCACTCCTCTAAGGAGGCATTGACTTGCGTCCCCTAAGATTTAGGCTGTAATTCTAAAACATGGGTTTTAAGAGTAAGAAACTTGGATTCTAATTCCTATATTAAAATAAAATAAAAAAGAAAAAAGAAAAAAAAGAACTTGGATTCTAATTAATAATCCAATGTACCCAAAATACAAAGAAATAAAACCAATACAAATAAGAACTATACCTGGAGCTCATAGTTGAGCTTTCTCTTTGACATGATGCAAGAAGCTGGGCTTCTGGATGCATTAAGGTAGGCCCTATAAAGTAGATGATTCTTGCTGTTCATACTCTGCTTGTTTTTTGTTACTTGCAAGTTTTAGCAACATGATATTCTAGCCTTCATCTCTGAACAAGTCCTCTTTCTATTACATTTGAACTAATTTTTCGCCCTTGTATGACCATGGATTCTCTATCGTATGTCTAGGTTGTTTTAATTCAATTGTTTACATTTCAGGCTTGAATTGATGCAAGTGGATGTCAAAAGATGGGAGTTGAAGACTTAAAGTGCAGTTTGTCTTCTTTTTTGAATCAGGCTACCACCAGAAAATGGGGTTTTCCAACTCAATTTGCCATTGTAAACTTTTTGACAGGCCTTCTTTCTCAAGACTTGTTAGAACTTGTTCAGTGTGAGCAAGTGCTTCCACTTGGTACAAGTCAATCTAATCACATTGATGTTATAAGAAAGTGGTTTACTCAGCTGAGCAAAGAGCAAAAGTCCTTGTCATTTAGTCTTTTCTATTCTTCAGGGGTACTCAGCTGACTGAGATGCTTCATACAGCTGCATGAGTTACATAATGGCATAATGGTCCATGGCTCCATGCCTGATCTATGATGCTATTGATGCATCCTGCCAATGCTGTGCTCTGCTGCTGTCAAATAAGTTGTATGGGAGATTACTTATTACTTTCAAATTTTATACATGCTTTTGAGATCAGGTAGTTGTACAGTCGAAGGGCAGCAGAACATTTATTGATGCTTAGGGATTTTCTTTACTTGTATAATGCATATTTGTGAACGGAGAATTGAATTTATTTTGATGACTAACCATAATCTGTGTCAGACATTGAGGTTTCTGAAGTGTTTTCGAGTAGTTTAGTAAAAAGTAACGAGAAATTTATTTCTTCATACATTAGTTGGAACAAGTGTTATTAAATTATTTAAGCGAATCTGGACAATTGACTGGATGGGTAACCTAGGCAGCCTCCTGATGAAAAGAGCAAACTTGACTCCAACCACCTCCCCCCCGCCCTCGGCGGCTGCGGGTTAGATATGGGTTGAGTTTGCTGCTTTTTATTTTCAGGTTGAACCTCTCTCAGATATATGAATTTGAAGTCTTGGTTTGGCTGAATTATTTATCCTTGTCAGCCCAGGACAAATGGAAATGAGAGGATGGGGATTTCAACTTCATTAGGCACTGTTCTTCAACTTTCAGTCGGCAAGGGATTTCAGCCTATGCTACTTCCTCATTTTCCTTGCATCATTCAGGAATCAGGATAGCAGTAAAATGCAATCTGCATGAATTTTCTAGGTCTCTTAACTATTCATGAACGGATAATGGCATTTATGGATAGTTGAGGCATGGTTCTAAATCCAGGTGTTGGACATGGTATTGCCCGTGTCCAAAACTGATCGGTGTACGGATCTAATGGAAAATCGGCATGTATCCTATCTTCATTAAAATTGTATTAAAACAGGTTAGGATTGGTTATCGGTCTGATCCAAATAATTTCTCATTATCTTGGGCTTTCCAGTTTTCATGGGTTTCATTTGGCACCCAAAGGAATCAAAGTTGATTCCAACAGACAAAATCAAATCCACATTATCTAATGACTGATTTCTCAATGGTGTGGTGAATTGAGTAAACCAATTTAAAGCCTTACTAGAGAGACCTTCGCCCAAGTCTCTTTCCTATGGTACCAAAGGTTATTTCTCATTGTCCAGCTTCAAACCTCGGAAGCTGGACAGGAACAGTTCTCCTATTACAGAAAATTCAAAATCCTCCCACCAATGACCAAATGCATGTTTGTATATGCGTTCTTCCTTTACTTTTTAATTTCTTCATGATGCCATGGATGGATGTAGAGAGTTTTCAATCCGAAATCTGTCAGATTTATAAAAACCAAATCTGAATTCGAATAATTCGATTCAAATTCGGAAAATGAAAATAGAATACAAATTGCAAGGAAAAGGAGAGAAAAACCCTAGTTTAAAACAAATATATCACCTAGCTATCATTGGTAGATGGTCATAAAAATCAACTGGACATTAAGGCTATATGTGTCTTAATACTCTAAAAACTAAAGTTATATGTGTCTTGATACTAGATTAAACGGAGTGGATATAATCCAGTCCGTTTGAGTGATATCTGAATTCGCATCCGAATCGAACCCCAACTTTCTGAATCCAAATCAGATTGTTCGAATTTGGACTCCCATAAATGGATGCGAATTCGAATTGGATCTGGATTTTTGACTATTCATTTACATCCTCACATTTATTCTTTCATTACCTTTTAATTTTCGCCTTGTATCCTTACTTTCCATCGCAAGTATCCATACTTTCCCTCTTTGATCTTTCTAGGCTCTGGAGGTGAAGTTCCACCACTGCGAGTGGTGTTTCAGGCTGTCCACAGTTTGGATTTTGGTAAGGGATAGAAGATGTAGGGAAGAGTAAAAATGTCCATTCAAATCTAGATGAGAGGCCAAGATGAAGGTGGACACTGTTTTGGGTATATAGGTAATACCTAAAATTGTTTTTTGGTATTTTTGTTATGGCAAACATGGAGTGTGTAGGTTGGTAAAATGAAACCCAAAAGTAGATAATGAGATAGTTTTCCTTTTATCCCCTACTGCAAAATATCTGAGTTTGAAAGGAACTTACAATAGGGGATCATTGAGACACCACCACACCAGCTATGGGGAATGGGAGGTAAGCCATGAGCCGTGAGTCATGAGAGCTTGCCGGTGAGGTTGTGATTTTAGGTTTCTGTCTTGAGAAGTAAGTTAAATCTACTCTTTTGGTGATAGAAACTGTAAAAAAAAATGATTACAGGGTCAGGTTAGACCTGATGGAACTCAACCCGAGGTTTCAACCCAGTCCCAGTCCTAATCTATCACGGTTTGCATGTATGGCAAGATATCACACCTGAGAAGAGATAGGTTTTCTCATTCCAAGTCCAACAAGTAGGAATAAATTCTAAACAAACAAAATTTCTACAACAGGTAACAAACGTTTCCAATCCGTTGGAATGCATTAACACATGTGCAGATGCATTTTCAACGGTCTAGCTGTGACTAGAGGGATTGCACGGCTACAGAAAATCCAAGTCTGAAACAACGGCCCCAAATGAATTCAGATCATTTACATGTACATGTACTCTCTCCATAGGTTTTTATCACCGTCGATATTGTGTGGGATCCACTAGATATGGATGGTGATGAGATCCTAAGAAAGATACAAGTACATACTGGTGAACTATTCTCCCAAGAACCTAAATTCCAAACCATTCCAGCTAAAACCATGGAATGCCATGGTTTGCAGGAAGTTCAGAACAGGAAAACCATTCAACCAATTAATTCAAGAACTCTAAGTTGCGATCAACAGGGGAAAAAAATCTATTTTTATTAAAGGAGATATCCATAATAAAATAACTATTGATTTCCAATCTGGTCAACAAAAACAAGGAATCAAACACCCTAAAATCACAAGATTCCGAATTAACGGAAAAACATAGCAGAGCCGTATTAGGGCAGAAGAACAAACTGAAAGCACCTTCATGAGACTCTGGCGGCCGGTGTCCGCAATGGATGAACAGTCCGACTGCAAAGCTAACAAACCATCACAATCCACATCGAATGAAACTCTAGAATTCCCGGTGGATGCCAACTGTTGAAGGCGAGGATAACTCTACATCATCTTTTGCAACACCACTACTTATTTATTTATTTATTTATTTTTTTCTAACGATGGTTTGTAAACCTTTGTCGTGACTAATGGAACTGGAACGGATTATTCTAGGATTGAATGAGAATCATTCCACTTGCACCCAGCACTTTAACATCGCAAGTGAATGGCTCCAAAGCAGTAAAAAGAATCGAACTCAATACCTTCCGCTTCCGCTTCAGCATAGACTTCTAGACTGAATAGTAGAAATTGAAATCCTCGATTCTATATTCTATATGATCCGTCATGAGAAAGCTCGAGATGTTGATCCTCGAGAAGCCCTAATTTCTGCTTTTTGTCCGAATTTGATAACAATTCCTTTCTTCCTACTCCAGACTGTTTTGTCAAGTTGTCAAGTCATTCATCCAAGATGAACAAAATCCAAATCAAACTTTCTAATTAGACTTATTAAGAAAAATTTTAATTTATTAAGAAAAATCCTAATTAAACAGGAAGTGGACATGATCAGTTCATTAAATTTAAGTTAAATACTAACTAAAAATTGTAAAGCGACACCCTAATTAAACAGGAAGTGGACATAATCAGTTCATTAAATTTAAGTTATATACTAACTAAAAATTGTAAAGCGACAGAGAGGGCATGAATCATTGTTTTCCAGCCACTTGCGGATGCATTCATTATGGAAGACATGTCTGCAAGGTAATCTTGTGATGTCGACTCCGCTCACAAACTCATCTATGCAAATCGTACATGTCGAAGACTCTCCTTCCTTTTTATGATCATCAAATTTCTTAAACTCCCATGCATGAATCGAAGATTGTGAAGTAGAAGCTTGGATATCTACCAGTATGGCCTCGAGCTCTTCAAGATCTTGATCGATACTTCTAGTCCTGTAATATATTACCCTTTGAACTTTAAGTTCTACGATGATGTGTAAGCATCGAAACCTTCTTCGTCTGCAGATCAAGGCCGCTACAAAAGCATGAGAGGATACCTCTCTACTTACTTCCATGGATGAAGGGATATTCATGTATGTAAGCATGCCATTGATGTGGTTTTGACTGATTGGCGGGAGAAGCAGGTAAAGAAACTCAATGTTGAATGTTTGATCTAACAACGGAGAAGAAGCCTGTCTAAGAATGGCTTCAGAACCTCCATTGGTTGTTACTACAAAATTCTCACATTCAACTATGAATCGGATTGATGCTTTGGGTCCTAAGATATCCGTGCTTCTCAAGCTTTCATTGCTAAAGTATACATGGAAACGTCGGATAACAGAGCGATGCATGATTGAAGACGAATCAACAGAAAGAAAGGGAGAGAATACTAACGAGTGAAGAGCGAGGAATGAAGAATGAGGAGTTAAATGAGGAATGAAGAATGAGGAGTTAAATGAGGAATCAAATAATTAAATATATATGAGAAGTCATATAGTTTCCGTTTTGAATTCTAACTGTTAAGTTTCCCGATATATCCAATTTGTACGTCACCTGTTTCCTGTTTAGGTAGGATGCAATGCAGCAGCGGTTCGATATGTGACATGTGGCATTTTTTAATCCAATGGTTTTAAAATAAGGTAATGTAATATAATGGTTTTGATTTGCAGAACACCGAATCAAACCAAAACTGTGAAACAAACCAAGAACGGTTAAGGTGCATTGGTGTTATTAGTTTGATTAGCTACGCAGAGTTCTATTTGATCAATGATTTCTACCATCTTCTGCATGATTTTAATTTATGGTATGGTATCGGTCGGTCTGAAAATCGATATAGGATTGGTACAAAACCAATGATAGAATGATACCTAGTCGATACTAAATTACAAGGTATTAAAGAAATGAATGCATGACTTATTCTATTGGATACGATCAATACAATCTTGATACCTAAAACCATGATCGGAGGTACTTCCCTATAAAACTGCCTTCAGGCCTTAACTCTTCTGTCTCTTTTGTCTCCCAAAATTCAGGGTTCATTTCATTCCATTGTAGCCGTTGCATGTATCGATGTATTGATATATGCACCTGTAAGCACTCCATTTTTGCCATTTTCAACTGAACAAAGTCTTACTAGTGTGTGGACAATAAAGGAAGAAAGATAAGTGAAAATTTAGATTTTGACTACGACCTCGAAATAATTTTCGATGGGTCCCACAACAAGTCACAGGCTATAATTTGCATGGTTGCATAGGTCATGGAATTATCTTCAAAATGATATCAGAATTGCTCAATTCTGATATCAAATGAAGAAGATATGATCATTTTAGTCTGATGATACGTACAAGGGAGGTTTATGAAATTATCATATATAATCCAGGGGCTTTCATGCAAATTATCGTAAGTTGGATTGTTTGAATTTCAAATCATCATATCTTGATCATCCGACATCTGAATCGTATGGTTTAAGTACCATTATTCTTTATTTTTAGTCATTTTCAAAGTGGACGTGAAAGTTCCCGGGTAGAAGTCACCAATGGGCCCCATGCAAACTTTCATGCAAAATTATTATTAGAATTTCAAAGCTTCATATCTTTTCCGTTCTACGTCGAATTCAGATGATTCCAAAGCCATTATTCTTCATTTGTGATGTCCTACAAAGTGGACGTAGAAAATCTCGGGTAGAAGTCTCCGGAAGGTCCCATGCAAAATTACACATGAAAATGGTCATTTAATCTTCGAAAATTCATATTTTGGTCACCCCATATCCAAATCAGGTGATTTTAGTTTCATTATGTTCCATTTTTAGTACTCTACAAAGTGGACGTAAAGAATTTTAGGTAGAAGTCTTTGAAAGATCACATGCAGAATGGTCAATCAAATTATCGATAATTGGTCTGCTTAAACTTCAGAAATTCATAAGTTGACAATTTTATTTCCAAATGTAATGATTCAAGTTCCAATATTCCTCATTTTTAGTGTTCTACAAAGTGAACGTAGAAAATTTGGAATAGAGTATCGAAAAATTCCATGCGGAATGACAACGGAAATGGCCCATGAAATGATAGAGAGAGAAAACCTAGTTAATTCTAGTCAATCCAGTCAACTCAGCTCAACCCAAACCAGTCTTGGCCCAACCCAATCAATCCTTGTCAATCTGGACCAATTCATGTCGGCACATAGATATGTATTTCTTTTATATATTATTATATAATGTATAATATATTATAATATATTATATAATATATGTATATGCCTTATATGTATATTATATTATATATATTAATATATTAATATATTATATAATTATATATATGTTTTATATATAAAAAAAGCAAATAGGATCTGATTAAAAAAGGGAGTAGGAAGAGATTGCCGAAGAAGGAAAGAAGAGGGAGAATAAGATAAAAAGAGGAGAGAAGAATAAAAAAAGGAAAAAAAAAGGAGAAGATCGATAAGAGGAGAGAGAGAGAGCGGTAGAATAAAAAAAGAAAATAAAAGAAAAGGAGAAGATCGATAAGAGGAGAGAGAGAGAGATAGAATAAAAAAAGGAAAAAAAAGGAGAAGATCGATAAGAGGAGAGAGGCGGGGAATAAAAAAAAAAGGAAAAAAAAGGAGAAGATCGATAAGAGGAGAGAGAGAGGTTGAAAGAAGTAAAAAAAATAAAAAAGGAAAACAACAAAAAAGGAAAGTAGATCGAAAAAGGACGGTGGAGATAAAACAGAAAAGGAGAAGATCTACAAGAGGAGAAGAGGAGAAGATCGAGGAAAAGCTAAATAAAAAAAAAAAAAAAAAAAAAAGAAGGACCGAAAGAAGGGAAAGAGAGAGGGCGGTGGAGATAAAAGGGGGGAAGATTGAGAGGAAGAAAAAAAATAATAAAAAGGAGAGGAGAAGATTGGGATCGGGAGAAGGAGGAAAAGAGAATGGGGGCGGTGAGAAAAAAAAAAGTTAAGGAGAAGATCGAGAGAAGAGGAGAGAGAGAGAGAGGCGGACAGATTGGGAGAAGAAAGAGAGTGGGGAGAGACGACAAAGAGCCGAGGAAAAGAGAAATTGGAAGAAGAAGAAGAAGAAGATGATTGAGGTAAAGTGCCTTTACCTCTGTTTATTTACCTGCTCACCACTCACAGCCCTCATCGACTTCCTCCAACTTGCAAATCAAGGAAATTCTACCATAGCTGTTTGTTTTAAATTTTAATTATAGTCATCGTCCCTACAACCTGACGTGCAGCCGTCCCAGATCTAATATCCAATTTTTGCAGCTCCATCCATGCGCCACTGAACTTCTACACCTCCACTTACCCCTGACCCACTTCAAACCCACTAGCAACTGAACCATGCATGCATCCATCTCCCTTAATCCCTTGTTGTCCTTACACATACATGTATGGATCTCCCTTAATCCCTTGCTGTCACAATACCCAACCGTGCATACAACACCTTACACCTTAATTCTCTCACTCACTTCTCATTACCTTGCTGTTCACTACCTAAACCAGCATCACTACACTTGTCCACAACCATTAAGCTTACATTCCATACATCTGTTGCAGCACCCCAACTGCCTCACGCCTCAACCCATCTCATTACCCATCAGCCTAGACACCCAACACCTCTAGCCTTTATGGATTAGAGCCAATAGCCTTGCACTCACCGTGCCATCTGTACATGCAAACCCCAGCCAAAACTTGCAAAACCACTGCATCCCTCTTACATGCAGCCGTGCATCTGCCCTCCATACTACCCATAAGCCATCCTACTTCCATAGTCCTTGATTAATTTTTAACTTGTTGATATTGGGTGAATCATAAATTTTTGAGTATTGAGTGAATCTTGAACTTATTGATATTGAGTGAATCTTGTACTGATCTGGAATTTTGATGTGAATTAAATTGAGCACATAATTTGAAAATTAATGTGATTGATTCAACCATGATTTGGAGTTCTTATGTAATCGATCCGATCACAATTTGGATTTCTAATATAAAATTGATCCGAATATGTTGGAATTTCATGTGAGTAAAATTGATCCGAGTGTGTTTGAAATTTTATGAATTTGATTCCCATTGGATGCTTGAAATTTTTAAGGTGGTTGGTCCAACCACATGATTTGAATTTTATGTGAATTAGGTATGGACCATTTAGATATGTTGATGCTTGATCCAAATTATTTGATCTTGATCATGATTGATTTGGAGTAGTCTGAACGGTTGGATTATAATTTTGAATGATATAAACCATTGGATTACCTTTTTGAGTGATTTAATTTGAACGGTCGGATTGACCTCATGAATGTTTTAAGTGAATCTGAACCGTCGATCAAATATGATCTTGGTCACATTGTTGATGATCAATACTTTGATTGACTCACATATTTGATGCTATATTTTATTAAATGCTATGATTGGATGCTTTTTGCCATATTTGAGGCTATATTCTCACATGCGCGCTTTGCTTAATTTTCACATGTTTTGCTTGATTTTCACATACTTTGCTTGATATTTTCATGCTTTGCTTGATTTTCACATGCTTTGTTTGATTTTGACATATTTTGTTGATTCTCTCATGCTATGATGCTCACATACCATATTCGGATTATTCACTTGCTACATATTTGGATTGCTCTCTTGTCATATTTGGTTAACTTATTGTTATATCTGTCTGTCATATGCTTATTACCATATTTAGATTCTTGCTGTCATGTTTGGATGCACACTGCTATATTTGGAATACTCTCACTGCTCTAATTGGAACGTTTTTATTTGTCATATTTGTCTTGAAAAGAGATAAGTTGAGAAAATAGCAATTAGGGTAGAAAATCTTAAAAATTGAAAGAAAATAACAATTAGGGTAGAAAATCCTAAAAAATGGAAACAAGATAGCAATTAGGGTAGAAAACCCAAAAAATGAAAAGAAAACAATAATTAGGGAAAATGAAACCCTAAAAATGGAAAGAATAATTAGGGCAAGATAAACCCTAGAATAAAGAGAATAATTAGGGTATGAAACCCTAAAAAAATAAAAATCACAATGAAAAGGGATAGGAAACCCTAAAAAACCAAAAAATGGAAACAACAAAAATAGTAGGAATTAGGTCTCATCCCTATATCCTATTGACAAAAATAAAAAGAATTTGGTACACATCCCAAATAAAAATGGTAGGAATTAGGTCTCATCCCTAGATCCTATTGACAAAAATGGAAAAAATTTGGAACACATCCCAAATAAAAATGGTAGGAATTTAGGTCTCATCCCTAGATCCTATTAACAAAAATAGAAAGAATTTGGTATACATTCCAAATAAAAATGGTAAGAATTAGGTCTCATCCCTAGATCCTATTGACAAAAATAGAAAGAATTTTGTACACATCCCAAATAAAAATAGTAGGAATTTAGGTCTCATCCCTAGATCCTATTGACAAAAATGGTAGGAATTTGGTACACATTTCAAATTCGACTCTCACAATCTTTTCGAACTACGGCGTACCTGATTTCTAGGGCACACCCTAGAATACGTAGGAAATTTGAGAATCCCAAATATGGTACAAAGCCACCCATCAACCATACATCCAGCATAAACTTCAACTTAAACAAAAAAAAAATCTAAATGAAGCACATGCATAAATCACTTCTATAATCATTAATCACAAAACCCATTTTCGAACTACGTTTTTGGACTTGATTTCCAGGATTGGAATACGTAGGCAGTTTGAGATGTTTTACACGTCTTAGATTCAGCCCAAGACCGAACCATCTTTGGTCCGGTTCACTATATAATATTGTACATTACATTTGCTTGTTTATTTGCTTTAAAACATGATTGACTGAACCCTAGGTTAGAATAACTTAACAACTTGGTTTAGGACATCCCCCATTGAACCCTAGTCATCCAGTTGACCAAGCACAGTCAAAATTAGAGTTTAAGGAAAGTTTAGGAGGTCGATATTGATCGGACGGTTTGGGTACCTAACACCTTCCCATAATCGTACCTTGAATACTTAGCCGATCCCTTGTAGACCAAAGAACTGATACATTGGGTCACGAGTCAATAGAAGTCTTACCTTAGGGTGAGACTACATTAATAGAGGTCCTAGACCTTAATCTAGGCGGCGACTCCAATAGAACAATCGATCTTCATCGATACGGATACCACATTCATCCTGACGAGGATCATCGATTTCCCATTGTCCTCACAGCACCGGGTAAACTCTAGGCGCTGGAATCCCTCCAACGATTGGAGAGGATCCAAACCCGGTCCCTTTTGTTCTCATGAAAAACTAAAAATTAAAGGCCGAATTGAAGCGATTGATAGAATGTTAGGTGTTCGATTAATATTTCAAAAGCTCCAGAACTATTGGTGCGAGTTAAATCAAGTTCTTTAACTTATCGTATAGCAAACTAACCAATCTAATACGTATATTCCAAGTTGAGTGCCACCGAGTATATAGTATATATACTACCACTAGTCTGTATATGTCATCTACGGTAACTCATCCATCTAGGCATGCAACAGTTAGTAGCCATTTCCAGGAGATTCTCACTCTCACAAAAGATAGCATTTCTAGGTGACTCCACTCTCTTCTATTGTCTTTATTTGGCAAGAGATAACCCTTTATCATAGAAGTCTTACTATACGTCATATAGTACTTATCCTTTTTCTTTTTTTTTTTGGCAGATCTCACAAGATTTGAATGTCCATGTTGAATCTTAAACTTTGGAAGAAGGGTTTGGTGAACGAAAAAAAAAATAATTAGTCAAATTGCAACCTGGTCTGTGCGTTATGGGGTTAAAGCTACGTATATTCTGTCCTTCCCTTCCTTTTTTATGTGACTTGATTGGCCTTCAAGGAAACCATAGATACAAGATGGTAACCGCTACAATAGTTATCCCTAATGTTAGGAATCTCAACTATAAATTCCCATTTCCCTTTTTCATTTGGGAAATAGGATCGGAGCAAAGTTTTCTTATCACATTCCACATCAACTCTTCTACTTAGAATATGTACCAAATGGTATTGAAGAGAAGCAGCAGCTAGCCTTGTCCCCCATAGATTTAATTCACAGTATTGGAATTGGTATCCATATCAGTATTGGTATCGGATATGGGTATGGGCCGATTATGTATAGGCCATATGCTGATGTGGCATAGCTTTTTGGTATCGTTCAGGTATCAACCAGTATTGGTCACATGTCAACCAATATCGATCAAGTATAGATTTGGTATCAGCCCACAAACCAATTTAACAATACGATACTGTATCTGCCAGGTATCTGTATCAGTCACAGTTGATACTGATACAATACCAATACCTAAAACCATGCATAGCCCCAAGAAAACCAATAAAAAAGGGGGAATTACAGGTACCTCCCCTCTAGTTTGCCCTTAATCCAAGTATCCCCAAACTTTTCAAACAATTACAAAGACACCTCTTAAAATCTAAATAAATAATAGAAACACCCACACCACTAGTGATTTTTTTGTTAACCAACTTCAACTCACTTCAACTCTATACACAAAACATTGTATGAGTTGCCTCTCCTTTTGGTATGCATTGAATATATGCATTACATCACTGTCATTCTTCAAATTAATCTCTTGCATCCCATTTGTAACAATACTTTCACTGAGAACTTAATAGTCTTGCCCTCATGTATTTTCTTCAATGTGTAAGCATCATACACAACATCAATGCACACTAGAAGGAGATGCAACCCATACAGTGTTTTGTGTATGGAGTTGAAGTGGGTTTAAGTCAGTTAACGAAAAATCGGTAATGGCGTGGGTGTTTCTGTTATTTATTTGGATTGTAGGGGGTATCTTTGTAATTATTTGGGGGTCTTTATAATTTTTGAAAGGTTTGGGGGTATTTGGAATAAGGGAGAATTAGAGGGGAGGTACCCGTAATCCAAAAATAAAAGATTGGTAAAATGAATGAGAAGTAGAATCAACATTTCCCATGGTTCCAACTCAATGTGAGCAGAGAATTACAACCGTAACCACTCAACCCACTTAATAAATCACCTGGTTCAAATCATTTGAAAGACCTGCTCTAACTAAATAGACACAGCCTGGATCATTTCCCATACAAATCTTTCCTACAACAATGAACATATAACCACCTCCTTAGAGGTTCACAAGTATAGGAAGCTAGTGATCTTCCACATTCTAATTCTCCTTGGATCTAGGAACACAAAAGAAACCCACATATATAATTTTACATAAAAAAGTCAAGCATGAAACTGTGGGTACAAACTACCAAAAGACAAGTATCAACTATATATAAACTATAAACTATTACTTGGTCAAATGTTCAAGTCAGATAATATAAACAAGGAAAATCCAATTCTAAGTTTTAGCGTTGTATCTAGTCAATAGAGAACTCATTTTGAAAGGCGACAACAAGCTCGATAAACTCCAACTAAAGAAAGACAGGGAGAGGGGGAGAGGACATGATTTGGGCAAACCTCCCTTTTTTTTTCTTTTTTTCTTTTTTGGAAGAATTCACTGCAACTGTGGAGTGATGGAGATGGTGAAGAAGCACAAGAATGTTAAAAAAATACAGGTAAAGAAGGAAGGCGCACTGTTTTGGATATATATGTAATACCCAAATTCAATTTGAGTATTTTTGTTATCGCAAATTCATTTGAGGTGGGTAATTTTTTTTTTCTTTTCTTTTATGAGGTAAAAAGAAGATTCATTGATAAACAAAGCCGGTATACAATCTGAGGCTTCAGCAGTGCAAAAGATCATGAAACCAAAGAGTTGATATAGGTCAACTAGGCATTACAATCGGTGACAAAGCCTTCCAAGCAAGGGAATAAGCAACCATATTTGCTTCCCCTTGGAATAAACTGAAATTACACATCTCACAGAAAGAAGCAAGCTGGAGAACATCTTTGAGGATTGGCTGAATATCAAGGTCGATAGGGAGATCTGGATTTAACTTGGATCATGGTAAAACCATTTTCGAGAGCAAATTTCAGAGCTGCTCTGATAGCTAGTGCTTCACCCACAAGCAAGATGTGGTAGACATTCCTGCACTCCTATCTAAGAGTTTAAGCTTAGCCTGCCACCACCCTAGAAAAAAATTACTAAATAAGGCTTCCTTAGACCTGGCTTGGTTCAAATACCATTGCTACTGATGATTATAATGCTCTTGCTCTAGGCAGCTTTGTCAAAGGCAAGAGCAGCCAGCCATGTAGGAAGACCCACCCTAGCCATAATAGCCTCCATCAACTTCCCCTTTTTCGGGTCCTCAAAAGCCCCTCCACCTGATTTATGAGCTCCTCTCCGATTCCCTTACCCAATCTCATGTGAAGCAAGCCCAACAGGCCATGCCTTAACCTGTCACCACACAGACAGCCTCGCAAGCTGGTAATTGCTAAATGCTCCACCACAAAGCAAGCTCTCCCGAATCCGACAGATGCGAAAGTGGCTAAAATAGTTGGAAGTGAGGATGCGAAGAAAAGCCTTACCCTTATAAACGTGCCAGATCAAACAATGAAATGCTCCATCCACATGAACAATGATATCTACCATTAGGTTTGTCATGATCCCCTCAGTGAATAGGATGGATAAGACTTTGGATTTTATAAAAATGTCAAAAAGGATTAAAGTCTGTGGTTTTGAAATAGACCCAGTTCCCAGTTTCCTAACAAATAGTGACCATTACACTTAAAAAACCCACTAAACCAAAATATGAGATTTGTTCAGTCTGAGGGACATTAAGAAGGGAGCCAAAGAAACTGCAGTCAAGACCAATAATGATGTCTTCCAAAGAAGAGAAGTTATAGGATATTTCAAAAAAGTATGATGGTTGGTTTACACTTTTCTTCGGCACAGGATTCAGACAGGTTTAACAAGTGAAAGAGTTAAAATGGTTTCGGTTTATTCTTGTTGCCTACTCAAGAGAATAAATGTTCCTCCATAATGTATGTGTTCCATAAAAAAAAAAAAAAAGGTCTACAAGTGGAAATTTATTCTCCTTAATTTCTTATTCCTTAGATGAATGTAAATGCATAAACAAAACTGATAGGCATTCAGATTGATCCCCAACTCATCACAGGTAGCTTTCACATCGTTTTCCTCCGGAACCCTGTATATGAATGAGTCAATTAATTAATCAAAGCTATAAGTAGAGTCAGAAGAACCTAGAGTACTCACTGGACAAACTCCACTGAAACATGCTAATTTGAAGCTAAGGAGTTTTATACAAGTTTTCTCTAGAAAAGAACAGAGGCATCAGTGTCCTCAGCATGTCTCCACAAAATCCAAATTAAACCTTTTAATTACACAATTCATCAACATTGCATTGAAGCCAAAGAGATTTATAAAAAAATAAAAAAAAATGTTCTATTGCATTGTAAAGCGACAGTAAGGGCATGAATTCTTGTTTTCTAACCATTTGAGGATGCATTTATTGTGGAAGAAATGTCTGCAAGGTAATATTCTGATGTCGACTCCGTTCACGAACTCATCCACGCAAATCGCACATGTCGAAGACTTTTTTTCTTCTTCTCCCGAATGATCATCATCAAATTTCTCAATCTCTGATGCCTCAATCAAAGATCGTGAAGCTGGAACAAAGCTGAAACCTCTAAGAACTTCAATATCTATCATGGCCTCCAGCTCTTCAACTTCTTGTTCGGTACTTCGGCTCTCGTAATATTCTACTTTTCGAACATTAAGTTCTACCACGATGTGCAACCATCCAGACCTTCTTTCTTTGCAGACGGAGGCCGCTACAACAGCATAAGAGGTTATCTGTTGGCTCACTCTCTCAATGGTGGAAGGAGGTATTTGCATGTTAGCAAGGATGCCAATGATGTAATTCTTATTGACCGTTGGGAGAAGCAGGTAAGGAAACTCAATGTTAAAAACTTGAAATAACAAGGGAAAAGAACTCTGGGCAAGGACTATTTCAGAACCTCCAATCATGGTTCTTGCGGCTACAACATACTTACGTCTAACTCTGAATTCGATTGATGCTTTGGGTTCTAAAAAAATCGAGTTTACCTGGTTATCAGTGCCAAAGTATGAAGAGAACCTTGAGCTAACAGAGCAATACATGGTTGAAGACGAAGATTAATGATGGGTCGAGAGAGAGAGAGAGAGAGAGAACGCGCAAGCTAACTGGGAAGACTGATGAAGAAATTAAGAAAGTAGCAGAAGAGATGAAACGAGCTTTTAAAATACTGAAGGAAGTAGGGTGAGAAAGAGAATTATATATAAAGCTTCCTTTGGCGTGTAAAAATCCTTTCCCACTTCCTCCAGCGGCGATCAGGTTCAAGAAATACAAACTATAGTTTCAATAGGAGTTGAAGACGCGTTTATGCAATTAAAAAATAATTAATTAATTAATTAATTAAAAAAGGAAAAATGATTTGAAAATATCTTATCCGAACGGTATTGATTTGGTAGAACGGTTACCTGTTATTAGTTTACCAACTTAATTAGATACTCAACAGTTCTATTTGATCAATGATTTCTACTATATTATGCATGGTTTTAATTCACGGGAATCGGTTACTCTGAAAACTGATACAGGATTGGTACGGAACTAATGACAGAATGATACGTAGCCGATATTAAATTACAAGGTATTTGATAGTAACATTTATTCTATATTAATACGGATAGGACCGATCCAATCCCGATACCTAAAACCACAATCAAGTTATTGTATCAGATTGACCGATCTGTTCAATTTATATCAGTTTTGAACTTGATCTCAATGCCGATCCTGATTCCTAATATCCCTTATCTCTTATATATATATATATATATATATATATATATATATATATATAAGAGTTCTATTTGATCCATGATTCTGCCATGTATTCCTTTCGTGATCAGGTTCAAGAAATAGAAAGTAGAAACTATAGTTTGAATAGAAGTTGAAGATGGGTTTAACCAATAAAAAAATTAAATGAATAAAAAACGAAAAAAAAAAAAAAATGGAAAGATGATTTGAATATATCTTATCGGAACGGTTTGATTTGTTAAGGTTGCGCATTTGTGTTATTAGTTTAATTATACCAACTTAATTAGATAATTCAAGAGTTGTATTTGATCAATAATTTATGCCATATTATGCATGCTTTTAATTCACGGAATCGGTTAGTTTGAAAACTGGTACAAGATTGGCATGGAACCAATGACAAAATGATACGTAGCCGATATTATATTACAAGGTATTTGAAAGTATCACTGATACGACCAATAGGATCCCGATACCTCAAACCATGAGCTGATGTACTTCCCTATAAAACCGCATTCAATCCCCACCTCCTTCAGTCGTAACTCTTCTTGTAACGATAAATCGTCTCTTTTGTCTCCCAAAATCCAGGCTGGCCCAAGGAGAGGTTCATTCCATCGCAGCTTATCATACTTAGGAGTTTCATGAGTTGGATTACACACACACACACACACACACGAAACAAGGGAAAAAAAGAAGAGTTCCATGAGTTACTCAACCATCTACAAACGTCGAGCCAAATTTAACAAATGTCTCTTATGGAAAAAGATCTTCTCCTATTGTTTAATCCCTCTAACCGTAATGCAGCTGCTAGAATTCAACTACATGTATCCCAATGTATAATTGAGTGAACCACGGTTGCTGAATCATGGTTAGAGTCTCTGCAATGACAGGAGAGGATCCTAACCCGGGCCCTTATGCTCTCCTGAATTACTAAAAAGTTTAAGGCAGAGTTGAAGTGATTAATGGAATGCTAGGGGTTTGATTAATATTTCAAAAGCTCTATAACTACTGGTGTGAGTTAAATCAAGCTCTTTAACTTAACTTACAGTATACTAACCAATCTAATACACATACTCCAAGTTGAGTGCCACCAAGTATATAATATATTACCACTAGTCTGTAGATGTCATATTCCACAACGGGCCATCGTTGGTAGCCATTTCCAAGAGATTCTCACTCTCACAACAGATAGCATTTTTAGGTGACTCCACTCTGTTCTACTGTCTTTGTTTGGCAGTAGATAGTCCTTTATCTTAGAAGTCCAACTCTACTTTAGTCAGGATTTGAATCTCCCACATGATAACAAGATTATCCATGTTGAATCTTTAACTTGGAAAGAAGGGTTTGGAGAATGTAAAAAAAATAAAAAAAATAAAATAATAATAATAATATAATAATAATAATAATAATAATAATAATAATAATAATAATAATAATAATAATAATAATAATATAATTAGTCATATAGCAATTTGGTGGTCACAAGTTCAAAACATTGAAACAGACTCTCGCATTGAAAGGATAAGGTTACGTATATTCTGCACCCCCCCCAAAAAAATCTCTATAATAGTGATAACCTCATGCACTGGGTTAAATATTTGTTGTAGTGAAGGGTGTTAACATAACTCCCACTCCATTGTTCAAAGTAACCTTTTCCCAAAAATATTAACAGATTCTTAGTTTTTTTTTTTTATTTATTTATTTATTTTTTAAATGAAGTTGAAAGATGAAGATTCCTTGTCACATAGGCAGTGAATTATACTTACACCACAACTAATTAGCATCATACTATACTGGATTTCCTTTATAGCATTGGCAACTATTGGAACTTTGTCTGCATGCTTAAATCTATAGACGCAAAGCCAGATCCTAAGCCTGTATATGGCAGTGTGGTACCAGCATTTGGGTAAAATAAAGAAAATTTCTAAGATTATGCAATCACTGAATTTCAAATATGGACAATCGCTAATCTTGTTTTCACTTGTTATAATTCTATCTTCTAAGGTATAGCATGAAAATTAACTTATTATGTATGAAAAGCTTTTACATTAGTTCCCTGCTATATATTGATTTGTTCTATGAAATGACACACAGATCATTAGGCTTGCAAGAAAACTGGCCACAGGATATGTGAGTCCAATCAAAAGCAGAAGAACCTCTAGATGAAAATTATCTCACTTAGCTTCCTCCATGAATTTTCCACAAAAAAAGCTTGCCAAAAATTGTCGACTCTTTCTGACAATATAGAGGTATCATTATAATACAAAATACTGAAATCTCATGGTTGTAATACATCAATACAAGAGTTTAATGTATAAAACTTCAAAGTCTCAATGATAATAACAATGTGCTGTTACATCATAGTGAATGAAAAGGTATTTTTCTTACTAACTGCAAACTGTTACAAGTTTTGTACAATATTCCACATAACCTGTTGATTAATGATCAAGTCTCAAGGTGAAAACAAACCCGTTCCTTCCTAAAAGGAAAATCCAGAACAAGAACATAATCTCTTCTCAAAATGTGAGGAACCACCTTAAGGCAAACATTATAAACTTATGCAGTCATAATGTAGATGAACTGATAAAGCAATTCATATGTTGATGATTCTGTACAGTCACAAGTTTTCAACAGGAAACCCTGTAACTGGTTTTGTTTCTGATGCCAACGATCGTAACTCTGCAATCTCTTCATCTGTGAGTCGCCACCCAAGTGCACCTGCGAACTCTTTTGCCTGTTCAGCATTTTTAGCCCCAGGGATGGGTACAACATTCTCCTGGGCTATTAGCCAGTTGAGAACCACCTGTAAAAATGACTTTTTTCTTACGATATTTGATCCCTCAATAAATAGGCTATTTTGCTGTAGTAATTACAGAATCGTCTTTACTGCCAGGACACAGCACATTAATTTATTCTCAATTGTGCAACAATATAGTCAGGCATGTATAATATCTAGTGATTTCTAAAAAAAATAAATAAAAAAAATCTAGTGATTTCATAAGACAGTTACAACTAAAGGGGTGAACCTGAGGGAGAAATATGCTCAGGGGCCTAGCGGGTATGCTAATACAATAAGCCATCTTCTAACCAGAGGATTACTTGTTTCCTTTCGAAACATTGTTACAAAGTGGTCGGGATGTCCTAGAAATAGGAAAACTAAGATGATTTGCTATGAAAGAAAAACATATTTAACATAAAACTAACTTGGTAGTTGTTTAATGGCTCCTTTCTTCCTGCGTTTGAAACTGTACCTGGAAAGGTAACTTCGAGATGATTGGAACACATGGTGAATGTCATGTGCCCCTTGCCAGGGAGAGGAACAAATTTTATTTTATCAAGTTTTACTTGGCACAGTGATAGAAATGTTAGATACTTCTCTCAATGAAAGATGTTTCAGTGGCAGCAGACCCTCTCTTAAAAGATGTTCCATTGTACAACTTGGTTCAACAATGGTCTCAGGTCACCATAGTAGGAACTGGATCATGTCTCTGTGTATTCCAGCTTAAATCTTCTGTCAGTTTTATCAAGTTAAATTATTATGGTTGTTCTCCTGGAAATCAAGGCCTTTCAGGTGTTCGTTCTCAAACATTTGGGAGGATGATATCAGTGTATTCTGGTACATTAGAGACTCAGTTAGGGATGGGCTCACATCCTAGCTCGTGGATTGGAATTATTTCTAAGGGAATGCATGAATAACATTATAGTTGAAGGCCACTTGGAAATTATTACGGGTCACATGCTAAAGGGTGATAACAACCCTTTGAGAGTTCTTAATGTTGTTATGACACATCGGTTGCTTGTCCTCTCTAGGGAATATCTCATGCTCCAATAGATGCCAAATTCAGTGAATGATGCAGTAAATAATTCAGCAAGGCAAGAGGTGGCTTGGCTAATAATTGTATTGGGATCACATTCCCCTAGGAGGCTGTAGCCTTTTTTGCTTTGTGAATCTTTTTTTTTTTCCCTTCTTGATGATTGTGGATGGACTGGTAGAGAAGCATAGCTTCTGTTTCCGATATGGCGTGTATATTGTCTCTTTTTTATCAATCACTTTTAGTAGGAAAAGAAAAGGCATCTTTTTATTTCTGTTTTCACTTTTCAGTGTCTTAAGGGCACAAGTTTGGGGAAAGAAGGTTCTGAAGAAAGCTCCCCAATAATGTATTATGCTTAAAGCTTTGACTCAAAATGTTAACTCATATACTTAGGATGAAGAATTTAATCCTTTTTCCTTCAATCAATAATTTTCTTCCTGTCCATCTGTCTAAAATAATGGTGACCCGGTTAAGTTAAAGAGAGAACCTGTGTTGGAGTTTTGCTGTAGTTCTGTCCTATCTCTGTAATTCTGTTCAACAGAGGTTGGAGCTGCATAGCACAAAGAACAAAAAGTTAGGCCAGGTGAGAATCCTGCTGGAAGCATGCTTCTGTATTTAATTCTTGGTTGAATGTGAAGAAAATACATTCTAACGATGGATTAACATCACATCCTGACATGCAAAAAAAAAAAAAAAAAAAAAAAAAAGAACATCCTGACGTGCTTCAGTACTAGAAATCAGCTGACCATCGTAACAACTTATTTCTGAAACCTAGTCCCTACAGAAGTTAGTTGATCATAGTAACAATTAATTTCTGAAACACTAGAGTGTGTTTGGGTCACGTGTGTTGGACCCCAGAAAATTGGAAATGAGAGGTGTAATCGTAACCCTCCACCCTTAGTCAGAACTACCATGGATGAGAATGTTCATAAGGTCTCTCTCTCTCTCTCTCTCTCTCTCTCTCTGTGTTGAAATCCCTGCAGATTGGAGTATTCCTCTGACGTGGTCATCCAGAAGCTGCAAAATAACCAGAACCTCAAGCTCTCGACATCAAATGGTTGCGGCAGGAAAAGCTTTCTCATTGTACCATTAATAGTTGTGGGGATTGGCAGAGAGAGGAAGGGGGAAGGGAGACTGTACCTCTGCCATGCTGTAGTTTGGAATAATGGAAGCCACCCAAAGCACCAAACCTAAAGCCCAAGATCAAAATTTCGAATTTTAGTTTTAAAATATCACTTATTGCTGCTGCTCTGGCTTTTGTGTTTGGTTCAATGATGGTTTGATATGGCGTCTGTGTGAGAAAAATAGATCCAGAAATTCAAATCAATAGGGACTACTCCAAATTTGTTTTAGGTGACAGTATTGTTTGAGGACTCTCAGCAAATGTTGGTTTGGTTTCATTTTCATGTGGATTGCTACAATATTTTGGGTGCTTTGTAGCAAGATCAACAGTTGGTTTTGATCTCCCTTGCGTTGTCCATGATATGCAAAGCCATATGAAAATAATACATGATAACAGATTTGAATACAATAATAGAAGAACAAGGAGGAGGCTGACTGTCAACCAGCTTTGTTTTCTGGAGTGAAAGCCACTTGCTTTAACCTCAACTCAGCCTTATCCCAACAAAATGCGGTTGGCTAAAGCCACTTGCTTTAATCATTTAAGCATTTTATATTGGAATTAAAAAAAACAGATTAATGATGCTTTTCAACACCATTTTCCTATCTAAATCACTCTGTTTCAATGAATTCATATCAACCTTCCAAATAAAAAAATTTAAGTATTAAGGTCTCTTAATGCATAAATATCCAAAAGCCATGCAATATGATCCTACAGATATTCTTTATGGCTACCTTACTTATGAACCGTATTACTAATGGAGTATTCTGAATTAGAATGTGCTGTTTTGTTACCCTCGTGAGGAACTCAGGAGTGTAAATCCGGCCTCGAGGGCCAGAGGGGGGATTCTCTGGTGTGTACTTTCCTGTAAGAGCACCTACAAGTTCCAAAAGCAGCTATTATTGTACAGAAAAATTGAAGAAAATAGTAAATAAAAAATACGTGAAGGAAGAAGAAACTATTGAAGAGAATCTTTTGCACTCAAAACTACAGAACTGTGAAAATTATAACCACTATATAATAAGTACTTATCACAACAGAAAACCGAACATTTTGACAGCCTGATGAAATTTCTCTTGGAAAAGAAAAGTGAAGAAACCACAAGGGCAAAATAAAAATCATTCACTTTTGTAAACTTCGACAAGGAAGGACAACAAGAAATACTTAATGTGGTGCTCTGAAAAGAATAGTTTTTGCTACTGAGGTAGGAAATACTTTCCCAAATAATGAGATAAAGGGGGGAAAAGAGGGAAAATGAAGTTAATTCAACACTTCAGACTTCAGAGCCTCATTCTCAACTTGAAGCTAAAGTTGAAAATGCTGAACGAGTAGTCATCTAGGTTCACCTCCTTTGCATCCTAAGTTGAAGTTTGGATTTTAAATTACAACATATATTTTTTGACAAAAGGTTTATAGGCACATATAAAAGTATAGGAATCTCACCTTGGGCAATTGGAGAATAGGCAATCAGACTGATCCCCAACTCATCACAGGTAGCTTTCACACCACTTTCCTCTGGAACCCTGTATATGAGGCTGTAATTTACCTGGTTGGAAGCCAGTGGAATACCTCTCTTCTTAAGCTTATCATAAGCATCACGGAGACGCCTTTCTGGAATCCATCATGAGTCAATTAATTAATAAAAGCTATAGGTAGAGCCAGAAGAACCGAGGCCTACCTGATAAACCCCACTGGAACATGTTAATTTGAAGCCAAGGAGTTTTATACAAGTTTTCTCTAGAAAAGAACAGAGGCATCAGTGTCCTCAGCAAGCCTCCACAACTTTGGAAGCCTTACAAAAGTAATTAGATGGTCTGAAGAGAATTCATAAAAATGAATCCGTTGTAATCCAAGGATCATCCTATTTGTTCCCTTTGTTACATTTTGCCACACTAAAGTCATAAATACCATGTTGCTGAAGATGAGAAAATTACCATTGTAATTTGAGACACCGACAGCCTTCACAAGGCCCTGCTCAACAGCATCTCCAAGGCCATCAATGTAACCTGCCAAGATCTTTTACTCAATCTATGTGAGAATGTCTTAAAACTCAGGGAGTAAGAATTGTAAAATTTTAGTTGCCACTATGACATTGACTTGTTTTCTGTATAATGTAACAAAAGTAATATTAACCTTCATTTCCCCAGACTCCTGGCCTGAAAATTAACAAAACTACTTTCATTAGCTATTATGTTTTCCAGAGAAATCCACAAATTATAGTATGTATAGGCTCATGTAATACAAACCAGTGAAGCTGGTATAGATCCACTGAAGAAAGATTAAGCCGGCATAGGGATTCCTTAAGGGCCGAGACAACACTCCCACGACCAAACCTCCATGGCAGAGCTGCAAATTTGGTTGCAACAACTACCTCTACTGATGGATCTTTCTCTTTCCTTTCCCTGATGAATCTAAAGAAAAAGGGCAAGGATAAACTACATATAATAATCAATATTGAGTAACAGGGGAACGAATTAAAAGCATAGCATTCCATTCTAATTAACTTTGGTGGCTATACTCTATTTCAATTCTTTAGCCTCAAGAAGAATCACATTTTGTCTGCAAGTAAAGAAATTAAGAAAAAATTTCATAGCTTAACAAATAGGTCCTGTGGCTGATTGTTACCTTCCCAGTAAAGTTTCTGAATTAACTGCACCAAAAGACAACTGCGAGAATAGAGAAGATATAGTTCAAGGCTTGATTTAGCTCAATTATTGGTGTGCACAACAAAGAGACAGAATGCAAGAAATCCCTCGTCTCACCCTTGAGCCATAAACCTCAGCAGTATCGAAGAGAGTTATACCACTATCGATACTGGCATTAAAGGCCCCATTAGCTGCCTTCAGCTTCCTATCTGTCATTATTAAGAGGTAAATTACTAATAAAGTTCTACAGACTTCCTTATGAGATAATTCTCACATAGATCAACAAAATTTAAAGCTCCCTGGAAAATACAAATTTAGTGACTGATGCATAAATCATGGCTTTATAATCCATGACAGGATGGGAATATAAAATGGGTTCAATCTATGGTAAATTTTCAAATCTATAAATTAGTCAAGTTCTCTTAGAGAACCCATACAGAAACAGATTTACCAATGTCACCATTAATCCCTCATTGAATTTTGAAATCACATGTTCTCAAAAGTATATACTTTAATCAAAATGGATTGGTAGATCATTATATGAAACAGAATTAGTGCAAATGGAGGGAACCATGGGTTTTGAAACTGTAATTTGTAAAATAACTAGGTTTTCTGTAACAAAGGAAGCAAATTGAGCACTAATCGAACAATAAGAAAAGACTCTCACAGATTATGGTGAAATTTTTTTCTATACTTCCATTATCCAAGCAAAGAATATGAAAAACTCGTAACCAAATAGAAAACCAGAAGAATACAAAATGAAACATCCGAACAAAACCAAAAATTATTGATGAATAGATATGATTAAACCAATAGAAAATATTAGAGATTCATGAATGATTTAACAGAACAACTTCAGTATTACATGTAAACTGCAAGAAGATGATCAGAAATTCAAATTATAGCACTTCCATAAACCAATTCAAATTTACAGTTTTGTACTTCTGTAAAAATTTCCAACTTTTCTACTCTCATGCATATAATTTTGTTTCATTTTTTCTTTTGCCAGGAACATACCATCCCATTCAAAGTTATTCCAGTAGCTGGTGTCACCCCAAGACCAAGCTCCAATTCCCAGCTTTGTAACCTTCAAATCAGAACCACCCAACTTTACCTTATCTTCTTCTGCTTTCAAAGCAAATTCCTCAGATGCAACTGCTCTTATTTTCAGAACTCTTCTCTGATGAAAAAGAGAGAAACTTGAACTGCTGATGGGAAGAGCCATGACTTCCTTCTAAAATTGTAGCAAAGCTGGTTGAAAACCGGAAATGGGTTTTCTGAATTCAAGGAGTTCTCGTCAATTCAAGCAGAGTCAATGAACACCCCCTTTTTACCAAAAAAATAAAAATAAAAATAAGACCCAATTTTTATTTTTTTGTTTTTATGATTCTGAAGACTCTTGAAAAGTTGGGTTTGAGATGCGGATTCAAATCCTCTCTCCCCCAGCCAATACCCGACACTTCGATCCGAGCCCTCCATCCTTAGCCGGTAAAAGTGAGTCCATATAGGGTGTTGGCTAATGCATTGATTCAAATGGAGGACTTCAATTCAGCCAACACCTCAGTATTAAGCATCGGTTAGTGGGAGTCGACTCTCTTCCCAAACCCTAGGAGGAGAGGATTTGGATCCCTGAATACAATACTACTTCGAGATTCCTTTCATAGAGGATGAAATGAACCAACATGATACCAATCATACGATTGAAATACAATTCCTCCGGTCCGGCCATTATTTTCTTTTACTTTCTCTACAGATATCTTCTAGAATTCGGAAGAATCATGTGAGAATGAACTCTCAATTGTTTGGGAGAAAACTACAAATTTTCAAAAAAAAAAAAAATGAAAATTAGTTTGTCTGAATTTGAGGCGGAAACAAATTGATTTGTGACTCCCAATATTTGAGTTTCTAAAGAAATTTCCTTGGACTCAAACTACATGTGGCCCCTGTGTTGCATATGTCGCCTAATGAGATTCAAATCTTCTCCGGCAATTCTTGCATGATCCAATAATTGGAATTCCTTCAATACATATATAATATATCGATATATATCTTGAATGAACTCCAGCTATTGGATCACTGTTGGAATTCCTCCGGCGGTAGAAATGGATTTATATCCCTGCATGTGATCTCTATAAAGTTTTGTTAGGGTCGATTTGGTTTTGGAGTTTTTGGACACAATATTAATTCCATCAACATGACTTTTAGGTTAAGTAAAATGAAAATTTTGTGATCATTATTAAGGTTCTCTGGTATATGTAATATATAATTAATTACATAATGTATTATGATATTATCTAATAAGGTTTTCTTGACACGTTTTCTCTAAATGGTCAATTGATATTGATTCCTTCTCATAGGATGTCATTAAATTATCACAAAAACCTCAAAAAGCCCCAAAATAAAGAATATTTTATTATTTAAGATAACAAAAATCAAGGGTTTTTGTGTGATCACTGATTGCTGATGTTGTTGACACCAAACCGATGTAGACCTCAAATTTTAACATTACCCTAAATAAATTGTGTCCTCTTCCGGTTTAATTGTTGCAACCTATCCAATTGGCAGTGGTTTAGGGATTCACATCATCTCCTCCCAATGGCTCTGGGAGGATGCGCTAGTCTTACTCGGATGGTCGACACGTGGTTCTTGGGTGAATCCGAGACCCATGTCAGAACCGACACCCCCTGTGGGCTCGACTTGTCGGCTGCGTGTCGGCTTAGACGTGGGTCTTAGATTCATCGAGAACCACGTGTCAGTCATCCGGGTAAGGCTGCCACTGTCCTCCCAAAACCATTAGGATGAGAAAATGCGGATCCGTGGTTTAAGAACTGCATTATTCATAAATACTCTAGAACTACATTTTTTTTGCCATTAAATATTTATATTATATTTTATAATTTGGGTTAATGTTTCCAAAATGATCATTAGCTACCAGAATGGTCCAATATCTATCAAGGTAGATGGATGGCATCCAAATTTTATAAATGTAGACTTTCAGGTGTAAAATTCACATTCCATGAACCCGATCTAAACTTTTAATTCATGTCGTAACAGGTCTTTCAATTATCATCGGGTCAGACGGGACAAGCGGGTGACAATCAAGTACGAAAACGGACCAAATTGATAAAAATTATCATACCGGTCTATATACCGGTTGACCGGTATGTCTATGCAGACAGACTAGTTAGATCTAGAAACAGATCTCTGTGGGTCCTGCTTGCCAAATCTCGAGCCTAAGGACTTTCCTAACGTAGAAAAACTTTCTAAACTCTAACCTAGTCTATTTAAGGACCATTAAATCTCCTTAAACCTCTTTGATTGTTTTTCACAAACCCTAAAGAGGAGAAGGAGATCCGAAGAGGAGAAGGAGCTAAGAAAGGTGGGAGAGGAGCTGTCATTGGACGAAGAACACCGTAGTTGTGAACCAACAGCAAGTGCTTGAACTTCTCTCTAAGTTAAACATTATAGATGATTGATCATGACTTGATCTATACCATGCGAAGCTAGGTATTGATCTAAAATCCCTTAAATTACCGTTAAACCCTAATTGTTCGTTAAATCCTAGATTCGAATTCTAGGCGAATAAATCATAGGAACTAGGACTTGAATGGAACTTAAGACAACCCTAACTCATTGCTCAGGCCTAGAATGCATAGAAGAAACTCTAACAGCAGTAATGGGTGATCGACGAAAGACGAACACCAAGATGGTGATCTTCCAAAGGCATACCGGTCGACTATATCGGTTGCACTATGTGCAACTGGTACTGCGACCGGTACCTCTCGGGAACTGATTTGTGGGGGATCGATAGACCATACCGATAGCACCTTGTCCCATAGTGATGCGACAGGTACCTGCGACCGGTATGCACTGTGAGGATGATTTCAATCTCAAATGATTTTCGATCAATGTAAACCTAAAGAAACTAATTCTAATTCAACCTTAACGCTGTATAAGACCTTGTGATAGTAAGTTTGGATTCTGTGACCCGGAGCAAGCTAGCAATCTAGCGTCAGGTAAAAGAATCGGACCTAAACCCTAATAACTTAATAACAGTAAAACGTTAATAATTATGATTCCATGAAATGGTGTTTGTGCATACTCACATGTCATTTTTACTTTCAGT
Source organism: Protea cynaroides (assembly GCA_028583415.1). Taxonomy (NCBI): domain Eukaryota; kingdom Viridiplantae; phylum Streptophyta; class Magnoliopsida; order Proteales; family Proteaceae; genus Protea; species Protea cynaroides. The sequence continues at coordinate 82,554,971 of CM053265.1, read as the reverse complement.
TATTATATTGTTTATGCATATTCGCTATGCTAGGTTTGTGTGTTAGGCATGTGATTGTTTTCGTTAGTGTGTGGAATAAAAAGGACCTGGGGTCTTGGATCATTCCTCACACTAGCACCTTTTCGTATCGCTTTTATCTTAGCATGCTTGGTGCAAATAAGGTATCAGGGGGAGGAAGTAGTACTGTGATCTCTGGCCTGGCTACTAGACTCTAGTCCTATCTCTATGCCGTAGGGAGCTATGCTGGGATAGGACCTACTGTGATGACATATAGGATTGGTTAGTTGCAAGTCCAGTTTACAAGTCCTCACCAATAGGGACTTACATGTTGGTATAGGTAGGGCATCAGGGGAAGTGTTGATGGTGTGTGATCCGAAAACTTTAGCTCTATCTCTATTTCATGGTGGGTGCATGTGGGACGACAGTGGTGTTTGATCTATTAGGCGGATTCACACACTCGTGTATAGAGGTGCGGTGGCCGCCAATCCTTTTTATAGCAGATTACAAACTTAAAACCATACCATAATGTGAATGTTATTCATGCATGTTGTTTGTTGCATTGTTTGATTTTCTTACTAAGCTAAGTTGTGAGCTCACCCTTGGCTTGTGTACACACTATTTTTTTAGCTGTTGATGCAGGTTATACTGTGGAGGACTACGTAAATGCTCCAGTATATGGAAGAGTTGCTGTCTTGGAAGTACAAGCAGGGGAGGACAACCATGACGCTTCATGCGAGTGCCCTTACTGCATGTACCTCTAGGATGATTTTAATTTATTTTATTTATTTCAGTTGGATTTTATAAACAGTGTAAGGATATTTATTTATGTTTTGATATTTAAATAATTGGATAACTTATTTAATTTATTAATAGAGTACTCAGTTCATTTAATTTAAGACTTTCGCTATATTTATTTATATTCTGATTGTAGTTATGTGCAATGATTTGTGTTAGTAGAAACGATCTTATTAAGATCCTGATATGAACCGTTAATTTAATGATGATTTACTCACACTTCTGATTCAACCAAAATTAAAATGTAACACAAATACCTTAAATTTATATTAAGTTTTAATCAAAAATATTTGTCAAGTGGTAAAACAATTTTAGAAACTACAATGAATTAATGCAGAGACATAAATTGGAAAACATATGATTGGATTTGATCCTAGATTTGACTTCTGTGGTTAATTAAAAACCACGACATTTCTATCTATTTCTCCCTTTTTGGTTCATTAATCCTTTGTCATCCTTGATGGGCACTCTTTGTCCGAAGTTCATCCTATCTTTCCTCATTGCATGTGATTGTAGATGTCCTCAAGCATGGAGTAGATCCGGTGGACCCAGTGGCCTCCCAATTAGATTCTGTCCTTTATACCACGCTGATCGTTATGACCCCAATTAGATTCTGTCCTCTATCCCACTCTGGTCGTTATGATCCCTCCCTTTCCCTCTTCTTATGGTGTTGTGGCTGGACGTGCGTTCATTTTGTTGATCAATTGATTGTCCCATATGTCAGACAAATGAGACAACCATGCAAGAGGACGACTATTCAATGAGTCTTTCCATTGTGATTCCTCAGACAATGTAGGTTCAATCTTAACCTCTAATGATGAGTTTTCACATTGAGAGGATAATAATAGCAATTTCTCACTCATTATGTGTATGTTGGGGATTTTGTGAGTGTTCTTAGTTCTATTTATGATTCCCCGATTTCCCTAAAAAGGAGTATCGAGTACGAAGGTACTCCTTCTAGTCTCTGAGACATTAAAAAATGAGTATGTTGTGTAATGGTTGTTTTCTCTTCTCTTTGCTATGCCTTAATTATGTTATAACTTAATCCTATTTGTTGTGTTGTTGTGTCTAGGTTTGGATCAATAAAATATCTACTTATCTTAAAATAAAAAAAAAATAAAAAAATAAAAATTCTAGTTTCCTCTAATGGCAAACGCCCATTGAGGTTCTTCTGTCTATCTGTCCCTTCGTTTAGTCGGTACGACATATTATATGGAATGTTTTGATTGTTATTGAGAGGCTTCCTCTAGGTGATTGTTAAAATAGAAAAATTCTATCTAAACCAACCTTGATGGGCTTATTGATTTTACACATTTCTCGAGCTAAATCAGGTAAGATCTTGTAGTTTGAGGTTAAAGGTAATGAAGGGGTGGGGAGGAATCATTTTGATCCATTTATTTCTCAACAAAATGCTACATTAAGATTCCATTTTGGTAAAAAAAATCCATGTTAAAAATACAAATTTGCATTAATTTTGCATGAATTTTTTTGCCTTTTACATGGATTTTACCAGAATAAATAAGGTTCCATTTGTAATGTCGTGTAATTGTTCGTTTTAACGTAAAAAAATAAAAATTGAAAATACAATAAAAATTTCATGTAAAATATCATTTGTATATAAAATTATAATAAAATTTTACTTAATTATGATTGGAAAATGATTAATGTTATCTTACATTACAGTAGAAGAAAACATACATTTATATAGAAAGATTCCATATCTAAGAAGTCCTTTCTATAATAGAAAGGTATTGTATTTAATTTGATATTGCTCCATCATGAATGCCTTGTTTCAATTCTCATAATCTCATCCTCAGAGGAACATCAATGTGCAAGGGCAGTGAATTTATCAGAAACAACACTAGAATCGTGTTCAAACTGACTACATGCATCCTCGCAACTCTTCTCGCAAACGCCAAGGGTGGCACGGTCGACCTTCATGCATGTTGGCATACATAATTTTCCACATTCTGTAAGCCCCTCACTGACTTGAACACTGGCCATGACAACCAACGTAGAGATCAAAATCATTGTAATCACCTTGTTGCAATCCATAATTCTTTTCTTGCTTTTTGTTTAAAAAAAATCAAGAATTTTTGGTTTTGGGTTTTTTTTTTGGGTAAAATGAGAGAGAAAGGTTGCTTAATTGAAATGTAGTTGATGAGAAAAGGTACAAAGATTGGTGGGTTTGCTAGTGTTGTTTATATTTATAGAGATTTGTTAGTTGCACTAAATTTGGAAAAAGGTCCGGCAGTTTCTCACTTGTGGTGGTGTGGAAGGAAACAAGGACAACCAAAGGCAAGAACAAATTTTGTTTGAACTTGGAAAGGTTAGGTTTCCATGGTCTACATTAAGACTGGAAGATAGATCTAAGTACCAAAACACCCTTAATTTATATAAAATATATCATTTTACTATAGTGGTTCTTATGTAATTTTTTGTCATTGTAAATTCATTTTTTAACATTTTTATTTTTGGGATACTACAATGCCTATTGTGGGGCCAGGATAGATGTAAAACAGTTACATTTGGATAAAAGGTAAGACTTGAACCCGAATCCTTGGATTTACTTCTTGTGAGGTGCTTCTCTTATCCTATTTGTTTGAAGGGTGACCTCTGTGGATGAGGTGTGTTTTAGGTCCATTAATACATGTATGCACCCATGTATAGTAACATGCCAAATGGGTATTGATCACATATTCACATGTACCACATGAAATGTAGAAACCTTGTAATTACATGGTAATTAGGGATCCAATTGGATAAGACTAACCAAGGACTAGTTCTGCAGCCCAGTTCATTTTCCCACGTTGGGTTGGTTTGATGAAATGGGTTCATGGCGGGTTCACCCAATTCAGCTCGAACCCAACCTTCCACATATAAATGCGCCACATAATTAGGGTTGGGATTGTATTGTATTCTATATGAAAGTTTTGCTAGAAATAAACAAGTGCGATGCAAGAGACGATAATTAAGGTTACCTTTGGTATACATTCTTGGCATACATTCTTAGAAATTTGAAGAATCCATTCCTACCATAGAATGAGAATGAGTTAAAACTGAGATATTTCAATTTTGAACTTATAATGCATAATGAGTAAAAGAATGTATTCTACAATGGGTCATGTTCTCTTAACATATTCTATGACTAAAAAACAAGAATAAATACTAAATGTTATTTTTGTCATCTCATAATGTGTTCTTTACCTAGAATGTATTCCAAGAATACTTACCAAACACAAGTTACAACCCTAATATTTAAGGAATGTTTTTTCAATTATCTATTTATCCTAAAAAAAAAATTTGTTTTTCAATTATGTGATCAGCCAATCAAGAACCAACCATACTTTCCTTTCCAATCATCTCTCTCTCTCTCTCTCTCTCTCTCATACACACAAGAAAGAGTAAAAGATCCCAAATTATTATGGAATCCAATTATTATAATCTGATGAGGACACAAAGTACATAGTCATTGGAAAATAAAAAAGAAAGAAAAATAAAAAGTACACAATCAAACCCCGGAAAGAGTAATGGATAAAGCACATATTCCCACCCTTATAAAATATTCCATAAATGATATAATACCATTGTAGACCAAATAGTTCATCACCGCATTCTCAAACAGTATCAGATGGCATGAAGATCTCAAGGGCTAGCAGTTGAAGTTGAAGGGGGTGGGGTAAGTAAACGGCTAGTTGGGATTGCTGTAATGGAATTGATGATAGATGATGGGATTGTTGGAATGGCAGAGATGGCAGATGGGATATTTGTTGGAATGGAAGGGATGGTGGGTATTGCAACAGAAGGAACAGAAGGGATTGTCGGCACGGTAGGGATGGTTGGCGTTACCGGTAGAGGCGGCAAAGGTGGCAATCGGACTGTCGGCAGGGGAGGCAAGGGAGGCAGGGTTTGAAGCAGATTGCGAGCAGCAAAGCATATATCAATGCTTTGAAGTGAGACAATTGTGACCACAAAAATGAAGAAAGCCTTGGAAGCCATGGCTGGAAGGAAATAAGACCTTGGAGATAAGATTACTAGGAGAGGGAGACTAGACACTAGGTTGAGTGAAGAATAGGAGGTGAGGTGTAGGGTATATATAGAGGGGAAGTAGGCCAGAAATTTGGATTTAGTTGTTAAAATAGGTTTGGGTTGGTGAGGCTTGTGTTCCTTGGTTGTTTGGAAATCTTGTGGGATGGTTGTTTTTTTTTTTTTTTTTTTTTTGAGTCTTTGTTAGTTTTACTTCCTTACCCACATACATGATACAGCAAGCACGCCAAAAGAAATCTTAAATTGGGTAACAATGTAACATTAGAAATAATAATAATAAAATAAAATAATGGGAAGAGGTATTTGGAAAAAAGATCCTTTGTAATGATTGCTAAGTGACTTTGAGGATCTTACTTATTCAAAATATATATACATGTATTCTTTATGGGATCTCATCACGATCCCAAAGAGAATGCAAATATATGCAAATGAACTACTATACTCTCCATATGATCTCGTGAATCGTGACTTACTGGCCTGATAATATCCAGGCTCAATATCAAGCCAAGGCCTAGCCCATGGATATTGTAGAGGGGAAGCTCACACTTTTAAAGTGAGAATCTAGAGGCATAGTTCACTATGTGTACTTGTATTCTTCTTGAGATTTCATCACCGTCCATACCGAATGAGTCCTACATTCTAAAGTTAGGTCCCACACTACATCGACAGTGATGGAATCCTATGGAGAGTACATGTACGATGATCCGAACTCTCAAGTCATCTCAAAATTAGATTTGTGTTCCTTCTTTTTATCGGCAATTTAGGTTATTTTTTATATGTATTTTAAAATTAATTATATAATATATTATGACATATGTAGTTGTTTGATATAATTTATAGTATCTATTTATATTTAAAATAAATTTATAACTCCAAATTTATTCTCATAAATGATTTTTCATAAATAAATATAATCTATACCAAATTGTCTGTTTCTTGATTATTGGCAAATAACTGATCGTTCTTCGTCCCGCCTTAGATTTAGGTAATCCCTTCTTCTTCTTCTTCTTCTTCTTCTTCTTCTTTTTTTTTTTTTTTTTTTTTTTTTTTTTTCAATAGTAGCCTCCTGATTATTACAATTGATTATTGGCAAATAACTGATCGTTCTTCCGTCCTGCGTTTGATTTTGTTATGTATAATATTCACCGAACATTTTTAGACTATTATTTTTTGTTTTATTGATTTGAGTATAGTGAAAAATTACTGTTTGGTTCCACTGAAACACTTGAATTTGTGTGCATTCATTCATGTTACTTCTTCTGTATTTCTTCACAGGCTTTCATGGGCATTTTATATGGAATCTGATAAAAATAGCAATTATAAGATACATGTATGTAAGAAACTCTCTTTCTTGCTTTTGAACTGATTTTTTTTTTTAATCTTTTTATGGACGTTAAAAACAGAACATTGTCCAGATTATCATATTTTCTTCTTAATTTGTAAATTTTGGATTTTTATTTAATTTATTGTTTTATTTGATTAATTGGGAATGAAATGGATTTAACCCTTCTTGATTGTGATCGTGCATTTTTGCTCTTGATTCAGCAAAGAGAAAAGTCCTTGATTTTGTTGGAAGTGCTCTTGCGGCAAAACTCATGGGAGTTGCTGGTGGTCTGTTCAGCTTCTTGGTGCCAAGAAGAAGAATCTGACAGGGTATTCAACTGCAACTTCCCTATTTCGTGTGTTGGCTATCTCGAGCAAACAGAGATATTTCATAGCACAGCTCCTTCTTTGAGGATGCGTGCATGTGACTTTTGGCTGCAAAATGCACACTTGCAGCACGAGTAGATTCAACATGAGCAGATCCAAGAGGGAAAACTGGAAGGACATTGAGGGAAAAGATCCGTTAGGAGATTGAGAAGTGGCAAGAGACACCTTCTGGAAGGCAACCAAAACCCCTTCCAATTCCAGATTCTGAAGCCTAAAAGTAAGAGGGGTGGTCGCCTTCGGATGATGAAGGAAAGGTTGTCCAAATTTTTCTCTCTCTCTGGCTTAGCTTATGCAAGGTTTTCATTTTTTTCCTATATGTCATCTAATGCTTCTATTAATTTTTTCATTTTCCAGGTTTGCAATTACGGATAAGAGGATAGGATGCAATTTGGAGCACCAGACGAAAGTTCTTGGGTTAATGATTACCAGACGTGACTTCTTTTGAAACTGAAGTAGTTAAATGCCTGTTTGCGTTAGGAACTTCTTCTTGATATTAATAGAAATAAGGTATAATAATACATTTAGGTATAAATTGGTGCTATTATCTGATTAAATTTTTTCAACAGATATAGGTCATATTTTTGCAAGTTGCATACTGAACCCTATACGACCTTTTAGTACATTTGCATCCCTGATTTTTCTTTCTTCAACTCAATGTATCTGATATTTTCATTTAGTGTAATTGCCATGTGCATGCTTAGTGTTTCCTGTCTTGTGGTGCCCTAGTATGTAGACTGGAATTATTTTGAGTTCCTATCTTCAAGGTTTCCTATCTACACCACCTTGGTTGATAAACTGTTTTCTTTGACTGTATAAGATACAATGGAAAGAAATGAAAGACAAGCCAGATCTCTACGTTAATCAAGGATTTGGAAGCCTGTTTTACTACATTTTCCTGCCTTCAGTGACAGCTTTGCCTGTTTCTCCTTTGACAAATCTTATTGTGCCTTGTCTTTTGTGCATGTTCCTTTTTTTCTTCCCATCGTAACCAAAATTTTATTGCAAAAGAAATAGCTAAGCTGAAAACCATCAAGGAAGGATTACAACAACAACTGTACGCTAAAGCCGAAAACCCTAAAAAAAGGACTATACAATGGGAAAAATACCAACATATAAAGATTGCCGAGACACCCTAATTTTCGCCTGCTCATCTTCAATGCAATTAGCAGAAAGAAGCCTCCTAGAGGAGGAAATAGGAATCCATCTATGCTGATTCTAATTTGGAGCTACATCAGATGACACAACTAGCTCCCTATGCCTCAAGAAATAGTCTGCTGAAACACCATGAAATGCCTCCACTGTCACAGTGCATGTTGCTGTCCTCAACATATCAAAACACCGACCTAAGTAACTAGTATCTTCCATCGTCTAAAGCTCCTGTTGTTTCTTTCCCCATTAGGTCCAAATGATGCTTATCCTTATTAAAGCAGAGATTGTATTACAAAGAATCATAATCCTTTCACTAGAACCACAGATCGACAAAATGGCTCTTGGCTCCACCATCGTCCTTGGAGGCTGTACCAACTGACTAACCTCTCTCTCACTTTTTTTATAGTTACTTTCACAGTTGTAGCGGGAAGCATGGTACATGGTGTACGAGAATATTTTGTCTTGGATACGTCTGGTCCATGTACCAGTTTTTTTAATGTATGATAGAGTATTTGAATTCTTATGGGTGAAATCAGTTAAATCTGGATACAGGCTATCTGCTAGGCCAGGTTTGGCCTTTGCTTACAGCCAGTTGCTAGGCCCTTGCCTTTGCTTTAATGATGGCATTATGCCGGTTAAAGCAAATACAAGCTCCATTTCTCCTCTAATGATTTGGGTGTGGTATGACCTTTACTGGTAAGGGTCAAATATGATGTTTGAAAAACCTATGAAACCCACCCCATCCCTCCATACACCGTGGAAACCAATGTTGGTTACCTTTTAAAATTAGAGAGTTCCATGTATTATTGTTAGACATAGGTACGGTATCATGTTACAATTATTTAAGGTGATCGAATATGATTGGTGATACCCACCCTGATCCCACCCTGTTGCCATCTCTACTTTGCTTTTTGGATGGTTGACTTTATATAAATTCCTAGGCTTGAGAGTGAATGTGAATTAAAGCCTACACTTGTTCCTCTGCTTTTTTTCTCGTTTTTCTTGCTGTTATCTGAGCAATTACCTGCCCCTCTTGCTAGACCTAGCTGCTTGCTCACCTGGCTTTGGCTGTATGACCCCCTCCTAAATGAGTAAGTAAGGGGTGTCAGTGGCAAATATCAGGGCTTGCTTATATAAAGAAAGTGGCAATGCACCAAAGGAACTGTGCTGGTAATATGAAATGTAAATCAGCATTGTTAGACATTATGAGCTTTTTATCCTTGCTTTTCATAGTCTTTTAAAATAGTTTTTAGTTACTTTTTACCCTTGCATCTCGTAGTCTTTCAAAATAGTTTTTAGTTACTTTTTATCCTTGCTTCTCACAGTCTTTCAAAATAGCTGTTATCTGAAAAAGAAAATGGAGGAATCTATTCATATGAAGTGATAATTTTGTTTATAATTATTTACAAATTGTTCTGTCAAACAAAGATTCTACTGATTTTTAACAGGGTATCTAGATTGTTCTTCAGTTTCTTATATTGTTTGGCATTGAGTAGTTCATCACACCTGGAGACTTTTCTTTCTGATTACTGTTTATATGTCTCTTCCTTAACATCGGTGATGGAAGGGTATGGTATGCTTGGTCAGGCTGGAAGTGGAAAGTTACATGTATCTGTTGGTCAGAGCAAACTTGCTCCCAAAATTGCGAAGATACTTTTTTTTTTTTCCTGTTTTGACATCCTTTCTTTACTGGTTATACTTAAATCTCTTCCCAACCTATTATAAATTTATTCTTCTAAATTATTAAATGCTTCAGACTAGTAAAGTATTGGACACTAGGTTAGGTTTTCTGCCTTCTTTATTCGCTTAATTTTCAATTCTTAACCTCAATCTTGTCAACATGATCTTATCTCTTGCCTGACTTTTTTGGGATCAAAGAAAAGCACTATGGTAGCAGTGGTGCAACCTCAAGATTGACTTTTAGTATGGCCTTTACACCTGGATCTAGATGGTAATATCATTTACTATTTCATGTTTTCCCATATTATCCATCCTGTGGCTTTTATTTTGCATTGTGCTTGGCTTCTATCTTAGTCATCATTGCTAAGTTAGAATCCATTATTTGCACCAAGTAGAAGTGAGCTGGAAAATATCTCTGTTACTGGATTTTTTGTATAGCATAGTTTTGGGGCTGAAAAAAATCATTGTAGTGGGGTAAGCAAACTAAGGTCTAACCACTGCGCCACAATGTACTAATTCTGTACTTTGGTAGCTCTTCCTACAAAATACCTCATCTTGATGCATTAGATTGAAAGAGCGCAGGATGTGACTTTCTAGCTTAGTGGTGAAAAGAAGCTATTTATTTCAGTGTTGTAGTATAGAAGGTATGACTCTCTTGAATCTTCATCTGATTCTTTTTGCTTTTGAATGGAGTCATTGTAGAAGAATAAAAAAAGAGACTGCTCACTGCTGAAAAAGCACCTTTAAATATGTTCTTGGCATTTAATATATCCTAGAAAGTTTATGAAGTTTTTTCATTATGGGAGCAGTTTGTTTTGTTGATTCTGATATTTGCTCTTATACAGTTAATTGTCTTTCCATTTTATATGCTGGTTTGGGTTTTTCATAATTGCCAAGTATTCATTTTTTAATGCTAATGACACTGTGGCTATTATGTCCTATTGCAGGGAATTGAACTCACAAATCCACAGGATAATACTGCAAATCAGATGGGTAGTGGTACTCAGTAGTGCTTAGAGTACCTACTTCTTGGAAGTAGGAACATTCTCAAATATCAAGAGGATTTGAACTATCGTAGAGGTTGTCTCTGTATCCAAGTTCTAGGCAGGCAAAGAGCTGTTGGTTTTGACACTTAAGTAAGTGAAATCTGAGGGCCGAATGTAAGTTGACAATGGGACAAGTAAATTTCCTTTCCGATCGTGCATTTTTATTTTATAAGCTTTCATTTTGATGGAAGTTTTGGCTGCAGGATTTTGCTATGAAGATCGTTTTGTCACCCAGATGTGTACCTCATTCACTAGTTGTTTTCAACTTAGATTGAAGTCAGTGACTTCTTTGTACGAGGGGTATTCCTCTTTTAGTATAGTGTCACTAAAAGCTCCTCCATATATAAATCCTTATTGTCTGTGGGCAATCTTCTTATTAATTGAATAAAGAAAAGGATCTAATGGGGTTCAGCTAGGTGCTATGACCTGTTCTGTGGGGAAATCTTAATGTTTGATCTCAACCCAGTGATTGTGGAAAATAGTAAGGATGTACACTTCTAAGATTAGAGTACTTGGTCCATTTGGCTGCCACTACTTGTTGTCAAGCTTTCTTGTGTCTTTTTCAATTAAAATGAACTTGAGGCTTGCTGGGGCTGGCTCAGTTTGCTTCAGGCTCTGGATCCGGTTGCTTACGAATATTTGGCTGCCACCAATTGTAATACACAGGAGTTATTGTATTGTTAAATGTGAATCTATGGGATAGTTTGGAACTTAAAAATAATGGGCTGCATCATCAATTTGATTTTCCCGAATCTCCCTTATGCACTTGAAGTGGCAGGTGGTCTGATCTGAAGTCCCATTGAGCAACCTAGCAACCTGCTGAGACCAGTCTTTTTATTTTGGACTCTATTGTTTTATTTCCCGTTTTTATTACCAGAAAATGCTGCGACTCTTTAAACACCATGACTGTTTTCTCATTTTAACTAATTGACAATCATTGCTTGCTTTCTTTTCTTGTGTTATGAGAGGAAAATAACAAAGGGATCAGGAGGTTAATGTGGCTGGGTAAGTATTGCTCTGAGGTTAATGTGGCTGGGTAAGTATTGCTCTGCTTCAAACTTGTGGGATTTTAGTCCTCGATGATTATAGTAAACTTGAAAAATCATTATCATAGATTACTTGTTTATGGATGGCTGGCCTTCAAAGCCAACAATGTGAATGAAGAGCTCATGATATTCAAGCCAGACATGGATGTCTTCTCCCCCTCTCCCTCTTCCTCTCTCTCAGCAAGTCCTAGTTGCCATGTTAAATCAGGGTGCACAAATAGCAACTGTCCCTAATGACATTCTTCTGTGAATGTATATTGGGTAATATATAAATTCAGATTCTAAGTTTCTCTGCTTTCTATTCAATTAGTTAGATGTATTGGTTGACCATCCTGAAGAAAATATGCGATTTATAAAGAATACCATGTGTAATTGTGTCTTCAAAAGAACAGCATATGGGGATTGGGGAGGTCTTGGGAGTGTTATATCTTGGAAGAAAAGATCCTCCAAGCATAGAGGGCTCACATTGATTTTTCTTTTTATTTTTTAACATCCTCTCTCCTCCATCCGCCCTCCTTTACTCTACTAACCTTTTATTTCTCCTATTGGTTTCATGTGAGGATTTCCTTGCTTGGATATTCCTCTCCCTTTTTCTTAGTAGAGCTGTTGATCCTTTTTTTAACTCTCATTTTTGGCATTTGGGCCAATTAATGGGGATTCAGTGTTGTGCTGAACAGCTTATCATTTAACTAAAATGATGGTGATAATTTTGTTTTAATGAAAGATATTATTTGACAATCCAAGATGGAAAAAGGACTTATAATGCAACATGATCATGTGCAACAGCACTAAGTTTTCACAATTACTGTTTGCATCAAGGGAAAAGCATCCTAATTTTGCAATGTCATTCTTGACTTTCAATACCTTCTTACTGCTTGCAGGTCATCTACATTGTCATTTGTGAATGATAATGGGAGAAAACAAGCCTCCTCATTTTTATAGTTAAAACTTGATCAGAGAGAGAGAGAGAGAGAGAGAGAAATTAAAAGTAATAAAACTGAAATATATTACAAAACACTGCTACATACCTTAATAGATGGGCTATCAAAAACTTTTCCCATATCAGAACCTTATAGTGGTGTAAGCTCTGTATCTTTAGAAATATAAGTCTTCTAAAGCTTCTATCCTCTCTAATAAACCCATCTGCCAGGCAAGGCAAACCCTAATCCATAACCATACTATTACGCAGCCGGAGCTACAGACTTTCCATCGTCATCGTCGTCGTCGTCGTCGTCATCGTCGCCATCGTCGCCATCGTTTTCTTCAAAAATAGAAACACGACGTATCACCCTTTCGTCGTTGATGATGACCACGGAGATCCCAAATATCTTATGGGCAACCACCATTCTACTAAGATTAAATGAAGAAGCAGGAGGAACTACCAGTAATGGAGCCTCTATCATCCTTTATTTATACATGAAAATTATGGAATTAAATGTAGATTCTTCATCCTAAATTGCAAAAGCTGCTCCATTTTATTTGCATTTTTCATTTTCTCACTCACATTGTAGATGAAAAAAGATGAGTTGCAGAGCTCCTCTCCATACATTTATATGGGCCCCTCACTTCATGGTTACTCATGGAGAATGTTTGCCTAACACATTCCGCATGTGGAAGCAACAGTCCATGCACACTCTCAGATTCCCTTGTCACGTGTAGGTCACATTCCATATAGGGTTGTGAAAATATATGACAATGGTTTATGTAATTATCTTGTGGAATGGAATTGGCATCTATAGATTCCGAGATACTGCTCAAATCGCCGGAATCGACCAGGATCAGCCGAAAATTTAAACAAATCACCGGAACCAGGGCAGATTTTGATACTGATTCCTAAAACAATGTATTGATGACACTCTTACTCCATCTGGTCCAGAACATGGGCCTGGTGCATCTATTTATGGATTTCTTTTCTAGTCTTATTGGCTAAGTTTTTGTTGTTGGTGGGAGCTTGGAGGCCCAACCTCAGCTCCAAATTTTAAGCCCAATAAAATCTTAACGACATAATGAGCTCTTTGGGTCAACCGATACATATGGGGTCCCAGGAACCAAACATGGACCCCTCAATCCCATCCTGTTTTAATATTACTATATAAAATATCGGCCACATGTCAGCTTCCCATTAAATCAGTACACAAATCCAATGGATTTTGAACATGACCGATAAATAGATGAAGATCGGTACACAAATCCAATGGATTTTGAACATGACCGATAAATAGATGAAGATCATGAAATAGTGTCTTTCTGTTGTAGGGTGTCTAAGGATCCAAATCGTCTCATCCCTGAGATTCGGGAGGCGTGGCGGCGACCCCACTGGATGGTTGCCATGTGGAGGTCGGATGAATCCGACCCCTCCGTTCGAGCCGACAAGCTGAGCCGACAAGAGAGTGTCGGCTCGAACGGAGGGGTCGGATTCATCCGACCCCCACATGGCGACCATCCAGTGGGGTCGCCGCCACGCCTCCCGAATCTCAGGAATGAGACGATTTGAATCCGGGTGTCTAATGAGTATATATCATGTTTGACGTGTCATCATATCAGGTTTAATCTATATAACGCGTGTTTAGAAAGTGTAAAAATTTGGGCAGATCAGTCATGCATTTTATCCCAAATATTCACAATTTAGAATCCTTCTTCAATTCGGACAAATCCTTTCTATGATGACGTGGCTTTCTAATTGTAGTTTTACTACACAGTCCTACTCCTACTTGAATACTCATCTTAATCACCCAGGCCCAACCCCCCTACAAAATAAAACTCTTCCATCACTGCTTCTTATTCCTTCAGTGCAGATGTTCAAATTAAGCTCCCTATCTTGTTCTCTGTTAGCTTCATTCTTCATCTCTCTCCCTCTAGCTAGCTCTCTGTTGATCGATCCATTTTTCCAGGCTCTTCCTTTCATCAACCATGCGCATATCCCTTCAAGTAGGTCTGCGTGCAGACCATGGTGGCAGCTGTGAAAGTGCAGACAACTTAGGACCACCCGTAGAACCCAAAGCATCATTCTATTTCATAATTGAACGCGAATATGTTGTAGTATCAAGTACTACTATTCATGGAACCAGAACTTCTGGGTTGTCACATTTTGTGTTCAATATTGTTGACTTCTCTCAACTGCTTAGCCCTATGCTCAATGAGAAGTGCATCCATGATATGCTTGCAGATATCCCAGTTCTCTCACCACCCACCATTGAAGCCGGACTCAAACAAGGATTATCCAGATATGTTCTTGAAGAGGCCTTGTTATGCCAAGAGAGAAGGGCTCGATACTTGGATATCTTCGTAGGTCTAACTTTTAATTGCGTTGAAGAAATCGGTGAGCCCAGCAGCTTGATGATGATGGGTACCATCTCTGATGGAGATATTAATGGAGGTTTCACCTGTGTTCCAGCTTCACGATCTTCCATTCAAGCGTTGGAGATTAACAAATTTGATGAATATCATACGACAGAAGATCAAGAACAGTCTTCGACATGTATGATTTGCATGGATGACTTCGTGAAAGGAGTTGAAATTGCCAGGTTGCCTTGCACTCATTTCTTTCATGGCGAATGCATCTTCATGTGGTTGGAAAACAAAAATTCATGTCCTCTGTGTCGCTTTGCATTGCCTGCTGAAGAATCGGCCGATTAATATATTGTTTTAAAATTTATGAATTAATGATCATGTACATACACTAGTACATCTTGCTTAATATTTAGAATTTTTCTTAATTAATTAAATGACATATGATGATCATCTTCTGATCATGAGTAACTGAAATACAGCTATACTTATGTTGAATCTTTCTAAAGACTCTTTTGATATCTGATTAATAATATTGCAGGTTTTAAATTTTCATTAAAATCGTCTTCTCTTTTTTTTTTTTTATTCGAATGTATGTGGTTCAATCGTTTTCTGTGTTGTTCCCCTGGATTAATTTATCTGTGGATTCAATTCAATCATGAAATATTTTTTTGCAGTTCACTACCCACTACCCAATCGTTTTCTGTGTTGTTCCATGTGTTTTTCTTTCCAGTGGGTTGAATGCCTTTCTATTGTAATTGGCCATGGATTTGTATAAATTTCAAACGCAAACTCCTCATGTCCAAAACCAGTTTGGATGGGATCGGTGTATATATTGAATCAGTGGATCAGTTTTTTGAAAAGTTGACACATGGTTGATAGGGAAATCCGATTCTCTGGATCAACCAGGTCTAAACTGAAACAAATTGGCCAGATCGCTGATCTGATACGATACCTTGAACCTTGCACCATGTGAGACTTTGATTAAGTTGGCTTTCGGTTCTTGCATCGGCGTGTGTACCATCCATCTCAGTTCGTCTAAAGGACAACTAGAGTGATTGGACCAGAGGAGACATCCCTGTCTGATTACATCCTGCAATTTGTTTTGAAGTCAAATAAAATAATTAATTTTTTAAATTCTTGGGATTTAGATATTCCCAGAAATCGTCATGTACTTTTTCAAAGGCTAGTTTAATTTTTTAGGAATATTTCAGCCAATATTTCAGCCACATCTTCTGTAATATAGCTTAATATCACGTGTTTACTTCTTTTTTTTTTTTTTTTACGATAATATCACTAACACCCTCTAAAGATATTCAAACATTATTTGGATTGACAAAATAGATAAAAAGATAATTTTACCCCAACACCATTACCTTTGACTTTTCACTTGTCTGACAAAAAAAATCAAGAATGAAATCGTCTCCAGCCTAAGTTTATGTGGGAGATACGGTTGCTTTGTCCAGATTCGCGAAGCTAGTTGATGCATGTAGTGATTATGTGATGGAGTTGCACCGTATGAAATGCCTTTTTTAAATCTCTATTTCAATCCTCCATTATGTACAGCATGTTTCAGGTAATTTCAGAGGGGAGAGAGAGGGCAGAGGAAGAAGATACTTTGAGAGTGAGAGAGAGAGAGAGAGAGAGAGAGAGAGAGAGAGAGAGGCAGAGGAGAAAGGAGATCGAGGAAGAAAAAAGAAATAGGGCGATGGAGGTTTTGTTTCAGAGGGGAGGGTTTGCCTTGGGTTCCAAAACGAGGAAGAGGAAACTTGAGAAAGAGGGCGGCTTAGGTTTTGTTTTGATTTGCAATTCGTAGGTAGAGGAAGAATATACTTGATAGAGAGAGCTGAGGAACTGGGAAGTAGGTTGATTTTGTTGATGTTTTCCCTCTACAACTCATTTGGATATTCCCGTGCCTGCAACTCTCTTTGAGTTCCAAATGCTTTTGCATGGTTTTTTTTTTTGGTTTTCTGCAGCACCTCTATTTTTCTTGAGAATTGCATCCAAATGCTTTTGCATTTTTTTTTTTTTTTTTTTGTTTTCTGCATCACCTTTGTTTTTGTTGAGACTTGCATCCAAATGCTTTCGCATGTTAGTTTGCTCCCACCTGAAATGTTTTAGTGCTAATTTTGTTTAGTTTCATACTAAAACATTTTATGAAATACAAAATCCCCTGAAACAGATTCAAAATCCCCTGATGGATTCATGAAGGAGTCTCTTGCAGATTTTGTTTAGTTTTAGCCTTCGGATTGCACATGGCGAGCAACCTTCTCGCTGTGCATAATGGAGGATTGAAATCGAGATTTAAAAAAGGCATTTCATACGGTGCAACTCAATCACATAATCACTTCATGCACCAACTAGCTTCATTAGCGTCCGATTTAGTCCTTGTCAAGTGTCACGAGTCAGGACAAGGCAACAGTATCTCCCGCATAAACCCAAGTGGGAGACGATTTCATTCCAAAAAATCATGCCTAGATCCTTGAAACTTCCAATATAGCTGATCCCACAATGTTAAACCTAGAGATCGTTCACGCCCAGAAACTATTTGCCGTAACACTTAACCCAGTCACTGTTTCAAGCTCAGCCTTCATAAATTCAACCATCCGTGCAATTTTTTATGCCTCTTGCTCAGCTGTCTCAAAACGTTGTTCTGGTTCTTCAAAGTCCTTTCTCTGTCGCTCAACTGAGATCTCCATTGAATCCACATTCTCTTGAAGCAATTTCAAATTCCGCATCCAGCAAGAAATTACTTTTCCCTTCTAGTTGTTTCATCAATAAATCCAATGATTCAGTAGCAGATCATTCCATTTGGTTTGCTTTTTCAACTTGACTTTCTAATTTTCCAGCCTTCTTCTGTCACTCCTCCATTAAATCCCTAACACCCTCTTTATTTTCAATCGGATTTTTCATTGTACATTTTTTGGCCTATTTGCAATTATTAGTTTTTTTATATATTTTTTATTCATTCAAAAAAAAAAAAAAAAAATTGGAAACAAAAACTATATCTTTATAGAAGACAATCTTAAAACAAATGGTGTAGATTTAGATGCAGCTAAATAAACAATTTGATCTTACACACATCGCAACCAATCACATTATTTAACCCTTTTATGTATTTCAAGCCTTTAACAATGCTGCTGCTAGAATCTTCCTCCAGGTCTTTCAAGATGGGATCAACTTGTAGGCGACAAGAATAGGACAAAGGAGGTCGGATTCATAATTCTAGAGTCGCCTGGATGCTTAAGTTAGGACTCTAACTAGCCAACCGATAAAGTGAGATATTGAACTATATACCATAGAGCATTAAAATATGGGGTGAAGATAAGTCTTTAGATGAAACAATGAAAAAATATGTAAAATAATTAAGTAATTTGACCTTGATGTTTGATTTTAAATATAAGGACAATTGAGAGAGTGTCAGAAATGGATCCCATACGCCTCTGCAATATAATGCTGAAATTCTAGAGGTTAGATTTGCCCCTGACTTATGCTGGTAATAACTGATTTGCTTGGTGCCCCCAATTGCTTGAGGGCTCTGAGGACATTCAATTGTTCATGTGTCGTGCTCCAATTGATTGATGGTATTTATCCCCAAGGGTGTCAATGGGCTGGTCTGGTCCAATTTCAGTCCTGGCTTAAATGGTATCTAGCTTCGCAAACCCAAACTAAAACCTGCCCATGAAAAGTTCAATCTTGATTTGGTTCGAGTTATATATTAGCCCGGCTTGGTCCTTGTTACCGGTCAAGCCCAAATTTGACATCCTTATTTATACCCAACAAAGTGTTTATAAAGATCAAAACCATTAACCAGCCCATGAGAGTAATGGAATAGGTTTCCCGTAAATGTACACCATTCAAATGACCAAAAGAAAAAATGTATACCATTCATGGGACCAATCACCGTTCGTAACCAGTAAATCTCACGAGTCCACATCGTCTCCTCCCAATGATTTTGGGAGGACATGGCAACCTATCTCGGATGACTGCCACATGGCTTTCGGGTGAATCTGAGACCCACGTCTGAGCCGACAATCCCTGTCGACTCTGCTTATCGGCTGGGTGTCGGCTCAGACGTGGGTCTCAGATTCACCCGAAAGCCATGTGGCAGTCATCCGAGATAGGATTTTGGGAGGAGACGATGTGAATACTAAATCTCACACCCATATGGATGTCGAAATATCAGTGTCCCGTGTAGCGTAGACTACGGAAAGTGTGGAACCGGCTTTAGTTTTTAGAACCCAAAAAAAAAAAAAAAAAAAAGTATTTTATTGCCACGTGGCTCAATCACGTTCCTCATCGGTTCTGCAGCCGTCGGAACTAAAGTTTCGCCTACGGAGAAGCCGGTAATTTTTACAAATTTAATTCTACTTAATAACCTCAAATAATAATAAATAAAAAAATAAAAAAATAGAAAGTGTTAGAATTATAGTAAGGGCAGATGAGTCATACTTCAATTTGGACAAATCCTTTTATGATGATGACGTGGCTTTCTAATTCTAGTCTTCACAGTCCTATTTGAACACTGATCTTAATTGGAAATAAATCCTCTCCCTTCCCTCCCTATATATGACTAACTCCTCCTTACCAAAAAATAAAAAATAAAACACTCCTCATTGCTCCTTCGACGTCAGTGCTCTTCAAACCACTCTTCATCTCTTTTCTCCTTCTACTTAGCTCTCTGTTGATCGATCCTATTCAATATCCTTCCTCTTCCTTTCATCGAGCACCATGCTTATCTTCCTTCAAGTAAAGTTGCGTGCAGATCATGGCAGCTGTGAAGGCTCAGACAACCTTGAATCCGTAGAACCCAAAGCATCATTCCGTTTCATAATGGAACGTGAGGATATCGTAGAATCAAGTACTAGTAATGGAGGAGCAACTACCCTTGAGACCAGAAGTGTTGGGTGGGTAGAAAAAGAATTCGATGTTGACTTCTTTCACCTGCTTCTCCCTATTACCAATGAGATTTCCATCAAAGATCTGCTTATACAATTCTGGCCACTTCTCTCACCAGCCACTATCGAAGGCGGACTCAAACAACAGATATCCAGGTATGCTCTTAAAGAGGCCATGTTATGCAAAGAGAGAAGGGCTCCATTCTTGAACATCATCGTATGTTTTACTGCTTACTGCATTGAAGACGTCGACCCCATGTTGATGGATATCGTCGATGGATTGAAGATTAATAGTTTTGATGATGAAGATCGACGACAGTTTTCCACATGCATGGTTTGCATGGATGAGTTCGTCAAAGGAGTTGTAATCGTAAAGTTGCCATGCACACATTTCTTTCATGGCGAATGCATCTTCAAATGGTTAAAACACAAGAAATCATGTCCTATCTGTCGCTTTGCATTCCCTGCCAAAGAATCGACCGATAATAGAAATATAATTTTAATTTTATGAAGCTAGTGATGATCATGTACGTACACTAGGAGTACTTCTTGCTTAAGTAGAATTTTTTTTCTTAATGACATATATATATATATATGATGATCGTCTTCTGATCATAAGTAACTGCAGTACAGCTATACTTTTGTTGGACCTTTCTGTAAGATTCTTGTGATATCTGAATAATATTGCAGGTTTTAAATTTCCATATATACAAATCGTCTTCCCTTTTTTTTTTTTTTTATTCGGATGCATGTGGTTCAATGGTTTTCTATGTTGTTCCCATGGGTTTTTCTTCCCATATATAAATCCTTATTGCTTGCGGGGTAATCTTCTTACTAATTGAATAAACAAAAGGAACTGAAGGGGTTCAGCTAGGTGCTATGACCTGTTTGTTCTGTGGGGAATCTCTAATGTTTGATCTCAACCCAGTGATTGTGGAAATTAAAATAGTAAGGATGTCCACTTCTAGTTTGGAGCTTAAAAATAATGGGCACCATTCGATTCTCCTGAAATATCCCTTATGCACTTGAAATGGCAGGAGGTCTGATGTGAAGTCCCATTGAACAACCTGCTAAGATCAGTCTTTTTATTTTTGGACTCTGTTGCTTTATTTCCTATTTTTATTACCAGGAAATGCTGCTGACTCTTTAAAAACCATGACTGTTTTCTCATTTTTACTAAATCTTGATTGCTTGCTTTCTTTTTCTTGTGTAATGAGAGGAAAGTTAAAAAAAGGGATCAGGAGGTTAATGCGACTGGGTGTGGGATTTTAGTCCTCAATGATTCTGATAAACTTGAATAATCATTATCATAGATTTCTTGTTTGTGGATGGCTGGCCTTTAAAGCCAACAATGGGATGAAGAACTCATGATGTTCTGCCAGACATGGATGTCTTCCAGTTCTCTTGCATGTACATGTACTTTTCATGGGATCTCATCATGGACAATGTAATGTGAGACCCATCTCTAAACCCACCTCTAAAGTATGAATGTGAGACCCATCTCTAAACCCACCTCTAAAGTATGAAACGTACTTAATATGGACGATGATGAATGTCAGAGAGGATACAAGTACATGTAAGTGAACTATTCTAGATGTCCCCCCCCCCTCTCCTACTCCTCTCTTTCTGTCCTAATTGCCACTTTAAATCAGGGTGCACAAATGGCAACTGTCCTTAATGACATTTTTCTGCGAGTGTATATATATGAAAATATATAAATATTCAAATTCTATGTTTCTTTGCTTTCTATTTAATTAGTTAGATATATTGGTTGACCACCCTCAGAAAATAAGCACGTATAAAGAATACCACATGTACTTGTCTTCAAAGAACAGTAATATGAGGATTGGGTAGGTCTTGGGAGTGTTATATCTTGGAAGAAAAAATCCTCCAAGCATAGAAGACTCCCTCTTATTTTTTAATGAAAAATTTTTATATACACCCCAACAAGGTTTCTAATATCATCTACACCCACAAGATTGCAAAAACATCACCTAGGTCTACTTAACTGATGGAAATCACTAAAACTGTTGATATAGTTTTAGCCCTCATATTATAAATTGAAAATTTTTAAAATTCTATTGATTGACTAATTTGACCGTCAAATCAAAATTTTATTCTCTCTCTCTCTCTCTCTCTCTCTCTCTCTCTCTCTCTCTCTCTCTCTCCTTTTCACTCTCACCCAATCCCTAACCCCTAACGTTAGAGTCCCCTTGCGTAGTGCATCCACGGCGACATCCCAAGCCCTAACCCCTAACTCCAAACATGATCATGTTTGGGTTGCTTGACATTAAACATGGGTTCTTTCCTCCGGCCTCATGGAAACAATTTGACCTCTTAATTGCTATGTTATTTGCAGCCAAAAAAAAACCCCCCATTAAACCATAGATCATTGAAAAAGCTATAGAAATGAGTGAGTAGATGATTTTGGTCTCAATTCAAATCACTTCATGCTTATAGATGTTGCAATAGTGTAACTGATAGAGACACCAAAAAGGTTCAGGTCTGCAATGATTTGGAGGGTTGTGTTCGTTATTCCAAAGTCTTTTCCATGCTTCTTCCCTTCTTTAACAACTTATATAAATACAGATCAAATTATAAGGTTTGTTCAAAACCCAAGATATGAAATGAAGACAAATATTCAGAAATTAAAGAAAAAATCAGAAATCATAACCACTGGCATAGTCATATCCACTATTATTGTCCAAAAGGGTCGATGTTCCCTTTCTGTTTTTTTTTTTATTCAGCAGTGGCTTTACAAGGAATAAATGTCGTCGGTAGGGGTAGTGGCAGAGATTAGGAATACACACTACCTTAGGGTGTTGAGAGAGAGAGAGAGAGAGAGAGAGATGGATGGTGGTAGTGGAACTATTAGGTCATGGAGAGAGATGAGAAGCCTTATGGGGCAGGTGATGTCGAGGAGATGGTTCGGTGTTCGCATCACTATTGATCATGTCGGTAGCAGGTGCAACTTACATGTTTGGTCTCTACTCCGACGTCATCAAAACATCTCTGAGCAGAAGAAGAAAGAAGAAGAAAGAAGAAGAAAGAGAAAGGAAGAAGAAGGAGGAATTTACCCCAAAAAAAAGAAGAAGGGTAAAATTATCTTTTACTTTCATTCTAAGGGCAGTATTGTCCATCAAAAGTTCTATTTCAACTGACATCAACAACTAACGGGAATCTATGGACGGAATGGGCTTATTTGATTGACGGTGCAAAGATTTTGGATGGTACGTGATGTTTTTACAATCTTATGGGTGTAGATGATGTTAGCAATCTTTATTGGGGTGCATATGAAATTTTTTTCTTGTTTAATATTCTCTCTCCTCCATTCTCCCTCCATTAGTGTACAAACCACTTTGTCTCTCTTATTGGTTTCAAGGGAAATTAAAAGGAAAGATGAATAAAAATTTTAAACTTAAAAGGAAACTGTAATATATAAGTATGACACATAAGATTCCTCTTATTACGAGGGATGAAGTATATGCAAGGTGATAGACTAAATCCTAGTATCACCGGATTCAAATCGTCTCCTCCCTGTACTTCAGGGAGGAGCCGTGTCGGCTCGAACGGAGGGGTCGGATTCATCCGACCTCCACGTGGTGACCATTCACTGGAGTCGCCGCCCCTCCTCCCGAATCTTAGGGAGGAGACGATGTGGATCCAGTATCACCCTGTTGTTGTGAGTCAAATCTAACCCTTACAGAGGCCATCCATGAAATCTACAATGTCATTCTTGACTTTCAATACCTTCTTACTGTATTGGTCATCTTCACTGTTATATGTGGATGATAATGGGAGAAAACATTTGTCCTAATTTTTATAGTTAAAACTAGATCAGTAAGACGGAGAAAGAGAGACCATTATCACTTATAGATGTCTCTATATTAAAGCAATAAACTGAAAAATATTACAAAACACTGTTACATACCTTAATAGATGGACTATCATAAGGTTTATTCATATCAGAACCTTATAGTGGTGTAAGTTCTATATATTTAGAAATATAAGTCTGCTAAAGCTTCTATCCTCTCTAATCAAGTCATCATGGTACTCTTCCTGTCTGAGGGAGGTGAAAGTGACAATGAAACTAAACCCATGCCCTGTATTTTTTATTACATACTGACAATGAAACTAATATTATTTTAATGACCAAAATAACCTTTTACGTTGAAATAAGGCTTTTTCTCTCTACCAGTTCTACATACTGTACCACGGCCAACATCAGCTGCCGCCAAAGTGAGGTATCCGATTGATGCAACTTGAGAGATCGTCTTATGATTCGAGTAGCGAAATGAAGGCGACAGGCGAGAAAAGAGTGAAAGTAGGGGAGCTCTGCAACTGTACTGTCACTCCCGCCATTTCGTCTCTCTGTAGAGTCAAGAACCATCTTCGTGCTTCAGACCCTACCTTCTCCTTATTCTCCTTTAGATTCAGACCATCTTTTGCATCTATCCATATTATAGCATTCACCAGGTTAATTCCATCCCTCTATCTTTCTTTCTCTCTAGGGTTTTTCATTTTCCTTTTGATTCTAACATTATCTTTCTCTGTTCCTTTCGCCATTGGCTCTTCCATTGGTCCTCCAAGCCTGCGGGCACACTCTACACCACCAGCTTTCACTATAAATTCAAACCCACTTCTCAAAACTACGGTTCCCTCTCCTTTCTGTCTGGTTAATTCTTCATAAAATTCAAATCTTCCATCTTCTCCAGTGAATAGCCATGGATGTTCGCCGGAGACCGGTGAAAACTCCGAATTTGGAAGGGTCTGGACCAGAGCATCAGCTGCAACAGCTTAATCATTCATCGACAAAAGTTGTGGATCACAATCATGGCAATGCTCCTGCTCCTCCGAATCCACAGGCCTCGGATGCTCTTCCTGTCCCTCTCTACCTCACCAATGGCATCTTCTTCAGTCTCTTCTTTTCCGTTGCTTACTTTCTTCTCCACCGGTGGCGTGATAGGATCTGCACTTCCACCCTCCACGTCTTAAAAGAGACCGCCGCCATATTTTCCCTCATCGCTTCCTTCATTTACACTGTAATTCATTTCATCTACTATTTCTTGTCTTTTACATATTCTTAACCGATGTATCGTTCAAATCTTCTTAATATCAAAATTCTAGATTTTATTGGGTTCTTATCGTTGCCATCCCTCAAATTCAAAATATCTTCTTTAGGTGTTGAAAGCAGTTTGCTTTGTGTTTGGGTTCAATAATCTTTTAATCCTAAATCCATTCCCTTTTTGTTGCCATCGTACAGGAAGTAACAATTGACTTGAAGCTTTCTGGTATCCATTCCTTCCGCTCTATTACGGTTATGGAGATGGGAATTTTGCTCACGAGATAGGATCCAAATCGTCTCCTGTTGGAGTATCAACAGGAGACTCAGCTGAGTAGATTAGATGAAGGACATCATGTGTCCAACAATTAATCCGACGATAGATATAAGATCCGGCGTAGGAGATCAAA
This sequence comes from Protea cynaroides, assembly GCA_028583415.1. Lineage (NCBI taxonomy): Eukaryota > Viridiplantae > Streptophyta > Magnoliopsida > Proteales > Proteaceae > Protea > Protea cynaroides. Next base: position 82,529,840 of record CM053265.1, on the reverse strand, counting down.
TCCTGATCAACCGGTATCAGGTGATGAAAAGACTTTTTTAAAAATGAAAAAAAATGTGAAATCCGCGAAATCAGATTTCGGTTTTCCATTTCAGAAAACTGATCTCTGCAACTCAATTGGATCTCCGCTTGCAACTCCCGATTTGTTTCTACTCCATGAATATGAGTTTTCTTTTGCCTTTCTTTCATTCTCTCGGCAAGGATTTGATTATGCCTTTTCACAGAATCATGAATTTCTGCAGAGACCACCATTGTTGGTTATCCTGATGAGTTTGAGCCCTACTGGTTCTAAAATCAATGGCTTTGGATGGGACTTTCCATATAACTCTCATCGATGAGAGCTTTAATATTGGTTAAGTCTTTCCCATACTATTGAGCATCGATAGTTGCACCAACCCCATTTCTTCTCAATGCGGAAAAGAATGTGCTAGGGTAAGAAAAACATGATAAGAGCTTCAATATGCTAGGAGTTACTTTGTGTATATTTGATTAATCTATGCTGACTTTAAGCACAGAATGTAAGAACCAAAACATCATCGTTCAGATAATATACATTTTATTTGCAGAAGCATGATCTTCACCCACAACAGAGAAAGAAGGTGGGGCTCTTATGAAACAATAAGCAAAGATTTCAAGATGGAAAATGGCCAAAGTTTCTCTATTGTTTTGAAGTTTAAACTTTAAAAGTTGTGTATCTGCACTTTTTTATAGGCTTGATTAGGTGTTCTGAAGGCTGATTCAAGTTTTCAACAGTTCCAAAAGCAACTATATGTTCCAATCTCTAGTCTGTCACTTCGAGGGTTTTGAAATAGGTTGTAGAGAGTTTTGGAGCTTCTTTGAGGGTTTTGAAATAGGTTGCAGCAGACTTTTTCTTACTTTTTCTTCCAGAGGTTAGTTCGAGGGTTTTGAAATAGGTTGCAGCGAGCTTCGCTGTTTCTTTTCCCTGAAATCGGCTCAGTTTTCGAAAATGGAAAACTGAAATCTGATTTCAGGGACTTCACCTTTTTTCAATTTTCGAAAACATCTTTTGATCACCTGATATCGGCTTAAGATTTGATCTCCTGCACCGGGTCTTATATCCACCGTTAGATTAAATGTTGGACACATGTCCTTCATCTAATCTACTCAGCCGAGTCTCCTGTTGGAGTACCAACAGGAGATGATTAGGATCCCACAAGATAAATCTAGAAGTGTTGGAGGAATGCGATAGTTTTTATTCTTTTAAAAATAGCATATGATTGAAATTTTGAATAAAATGTAAAGCTAAAATCATCAATGAAAAAATTAACTTTAACTCCATCAAAAAAAAAGGGATGATTGTCTTTTCTAGAAACTTTTGAGGGCATTTGTCCTTTAGGCATAAAGGGTACAATGGTAAAAGTACTTAACACTAAAATATAAATATGGGGTAAAGAAATATCATTGGATGAAACAATAAAAAAAATATGTAAAATAATCAAGTGATTTGACTTGATGTTTGAGTTCGAATATAGAGACAATTGAGAGGGTGTCAGAAGTGGGTCCCATGCATCTATGTAGTATTGTGCTTGTGTTGAAATTCTAGAGGTTGGATATGCCCTTGACTTATGCTGGTAATAGCTGATTTGCCCCTAGAGTGACATTTCGATGCCCCCAATAGCTTGACGGCTCTGAGGACGTTCATGTATCATGCTCCCATTGATTGATGGTATTTATACCCAACAAACTGTTTATAAAGACCAAAACCATTAACGAATCCATGAGAGTATGGTATAAGTTTCACGTAAATCATCTACACAAAATGTATACCTTTCATGGGACATCCAATCACCGTTCGTAACTGTGGATCTCACACCTGGATGTCTATAATTCATTTGCATGTACATATACTCTCCATGAGATCCCATCACCATCCATATCTAGTAGGTCTCACGCCACATTGTTGGTAATGAGATCCCATAAAAAATACATGCACATGCAGGTGATCCGAACTCAAGTAACAGAGTCCCATGTAGCGTAGACTATGGGCAGTGTGGAAAGGGTTTTTAGCTTTTAGAACCAAAAAATGTATTTTTGTTTGCCACGTGGCTCAATCACGTTTAGAACCTTACAAGAACAGAAAAGATAGCTAACAACAGAAAAGAGAAAAAAAAATAGAGAAGAAGAGAGTGAGAGGTTGAATCAAATTCATCAATGGCATCGACTTCATGTTTCCTTCACCACCATGTACTTTCCACCCTCACTAGATCCTCATCACTAGGGGTGTCAATCAGTCGGTCTTAGTCGGTCTTGTTTGGGCCTAATCGATCCTGACCAATTTAATACCTTGCACCGTGATCAACATGTTTAATTAATTAGTCTTGATTTGCGAGACACTACTTGTTTATATTCGGTTCGATCGATCTGAGTCTTTAATCGATTTATTCGGACTATTAACGTTTATAATCGATTATCTTAATCAGTCTTATGTTCTGTCCATAAAGGCAAACTTTTTTCCCTAATAACCTCACTCATATATACATCTCTGACTCAAACATTACAATTCAAGGCATCTAACACTGAAATTAGGTTCGTTGAAATAAAATCAGAACAACTAATAGATAGTGGTTTACAATTTACTCACTTATTACTTTTGATTTTAATGGTTTAGGCATTTTAGATGAGTGTAAACTGAAAATTTAAAAACCTGATCGATTGAACTTTTCAAGAGAGAGAAAAAGAGAGGGATAAATAGTTAAAGAAAATAAAAAAAAATTATTAAAAAGTGGGTTACAAAACTAAATGGGTTGTGAGAGAAAAAGAGAGCGAAAAATTAAGAAGTAAGAGGGGGAAATGGGAAAAAAAACTAAGTGGGGAAAATAAAAAATGAAATTTATATTGCCTTTAATCCGTCTTTAATCGATCCATACAAATTCAGTCTTTAATCGATCAGTTCGATCGGACGACTGTCAGGTTGCACCCCTGCAACATGAACAACCTATTAATAATCGATCTAATCCTAAGACCGACATGTTTATTAAATAGTGCAGTTCAGTTCGATTTTTAACCGGTCATCCGGTTTGGGGGACATGGTGCAGTCCCAAAATTGACACCCCTACTCATCACATCTCCATTTGTCTATCATCAAGCCCAATCAGCTCTCACAATCCTCATCGGTTTTGCAGCCATCGGTACTAAGGTTGTGTTTGGTATCATTTTTGTTTTTTATTTTTATTCAAATTTATAGTTTTGAAGGGGTTTGGCATAATTTATGAGTGCTATTTATAAAAAATAAAAATAAAAACAAGTCAAAAAAAGAGGTCTCAACCTCTTTTTGATTTTTGGTCAAAAATTATTTTTGTTGTGTTTTACGCAAAACAGTTAAAACATGTGTTAAAATAGAGGGTTAAAAAAGTAATTTAGTTTTATTTTATAAAACCACCACAAATCAAACCCTCAAACACTCTTCTTGTTGACAAACGGAAGTAAAGCACAGAGACCCAGACTTGCAACTTCGTCCTAGAGACGGCTCTGACGGCGACGATGACGACGACGACAATCATTCCAATGGAGGCGACGTCGTTTCTCCAAAGACGGTTCCTGGTTTGATTTCTTTCCATAATCCCTATGTATTTGATGTGGGTTCTTTTAGGGTTTCATTCTTCTTCTCAACTTCTTCTCTTTCATCATGACCTCTTGTCTCCATTGAAACAGTGGTCGTTGTCTCCCTTGTTTTCATTTTTATTATATAATTTTCCTTCTTAATGTTTTATCTCCCTTCTTCTATTTTTTCTTTCTCAATTGAGATTGGATCACTTGACAGAGGAAGAGGAATAGATGCTCCATGACAGAGGAAGATGAAGACTTTCAAAATCATTTTTAGACATAGTATGCCAAATCTGTTTTTCATTCTACCATCTATTTTTATTATAGCTACCAAATAACATTTTATTTTTTGAACAAAAATTATTTTCAAAATAATTTTTGATAAATAGATAAAAAACAAAAACAAAAATGATACCAAACATAGCTTAAGATTTCACTTAGGGAGAAGCCGGTAATTTTAAAATTTAATTCTACTTAAATAATTTAAAATAATAATAAATAAATAAATAAATAAATAACCAAACCAAAATAGAAAGTGTTAGAATTTGGGCAGATGAACCATACACTCATACCGGATATCAATGTGGACAAGTACTTTAATGATGATGTGACTTTCTAATTCTAGTCATACGGTCCTGCTTGTATAATGATCTTGATTATCCCTCCTTCCCTATATAACTCCTCGATCACTGCTTCTTCATTCAGTGCAGATCTTCAAACTAAGCTCTCCTGTTCTCTGCTAGCTTCATTGTTCGTCTCTCTCTCTCTCTCCCTCCCACTAGCTAGCTTTCTGTTGATCGATCCATTCTTTCAAGCTCTTCCTTTCATCAACCATGCGTACATTCCTTGAAGTAAGTATGCGTGCAAACCATGGCAGTTTTGAACGCTCCAACAACTCAGGACCGGTAGAACCGAAAGCATCATTCCATTTCATAATTAAACGTGAGGATGTTATAGTATCAAGTACTAGTAATGGAGGAGGCTCTGATGAACCATTAATCCTTGGGACGAGAAGTTTTGAGTGGCCAGAAAAAGTATTCAATGTTGACTTCTTTCACCTGCTTCTCCCTATTATCAATGAGATTGCAATCCATGATATGCTTATACAATTCCAATGTCTCTCACCAACCACTATTCAAGGCGGACTCAAACAATACCTATCCAGATATGCTCTTGGAGAGGCTTTGTTATGCCAAGAGAGAAGGGCTCGATTCTTGGATATCTTCCTATTTTTTACTTTTCGTTGCACTCAAGAAATCGGTGAGGCCAACTTGATGATGGGTACCGTCTTTGATGGAGATATTAATGGAGGTTTCACTTATTGGGAATAGTCTCTCATTGCTAATGAGATTGGAATTTTGTGATCTTATATATGGAGAGTCCTCCCCACTTATTAGTTAGAACTTTTGAATTGAAAACATGACATGGTATTAGAGTTCTAGGTTCCCTCTCATAATAACTCTAAAAAGAGACTAAACCACTAAAAGATGGATGTCAGATGCACAAAAGAGGGATTAGATGTCACTCAAAAAGAAGGATCAGTCACCCAAGAAGAAGGACCAGTCACTTGAAAAATATCATGTATTACTACATATACTATCTCATATACACCACCTAAATGGTGGGGTTACCTGTGAAGGAGAGTATTAGGAATAGTTCCACATTGCTAATAAGATTGGAATCCTGTGATCTTATATATGAAGAATCCCTCTACTTACTAATTTGAACTTTTGAGTTGAAAACTTGATATCACTTTCACCCGTGTTCTAGCTTCACGATCTTCCATTCTGGCGTTGGAGATTAAGAAATTTGATTGTTATCATACGACAAAAGATCAAGAACAGTCTTATCCGACGTGCACGATTTGCATGGATGAGTTGGTGAAAAGAGTTGAAATCGCTGGGTTTCCATGCACTCATTTCTTTCATGGTGAATGCATTTTCAAATGGTTGGAAAACAAGAATTCATGTCCTCCCTGTCGCTTCGCATTGCCTGTTGAAGAATCAACCGATTAATATATAGTTTTAAATTTTATGAATTAATGATCATGCACGTACACTAGTACTTGTTGCTTTAAAATTTAGAATTTTTCTTAATTAATTAAATGACATTTGATTATCATCTTCTGATCGTGAGTATAACTGCAGTACTGCTATACTTTTGTTGGATCTTTCTATAATATTCTTCTGATATCTGATTAATAATGCAGTTTTAAAATTTTCATTGGTTCAATCGTTTTCTGTATTGTTATTTCTACCGGTTTATTTAGCAATTAAATCATGAAATCTTTTTGCAGTTGTTCACTACCCACTATCCAATCGTTTTCTGTAATTGTTCCTATGGGTTTTTCATACCAGTGGATTGAATGCCTTTTTATTGTATTTGCGATGGATTTTTAACAAGTTCAAAGGTAACTCTCTTTGTTAAGGTTCTAAATTGTATCATGTTCAAAACTAATCTGGATTGGAACATTGTATGGAACCAATGGGAAGTTGACATGTAGTCAATACCATATATAATAATATTGAAATAAAAATCAGATCAGGACCGGCTAGGTCTAAAATTGATACGAATCAACCAAAACAGCCTATTTGAGACTGATACTTTGAACCATACTTGGGAGTCTTAAACAGTACTTTTAGATAAGGGGGCAACTTTTGCTCCAAAATCAAAGTGAACCGTTTACACCGGAATCGCAAGACAGTTCTGTTCTTGTTTGGATTAAAGGCACCATTTGGTTAATGGTATGGTGCGGTTTTAGACCGTTTAAACCGATAGGTTCTCAACAATTAGGCACTGATTAACCCAAACGAGTGGATCGTTTAAACCGATTACTTATTGAATGGATCATTCCTTATAATTTTCCTAACCCAATAACCCTAAACTAAATCCTAATTAACCTAAACATAACACACATTCAGAATCACACTCACACAGAGTCCCATTATTACTTGGACTCCTGGTTGCAGTCAAGCGTTTTTTACTTGTGCTATGAATTTTTGGTTTCTCAACTATATTTTGTTGTGTTCTCTCTCTCTCTCTCTCTCTCTCTCTCTCTCTCTCTCTCTCTCTCTCTCTCTCTCTCTCTCTATATATATATATATATATATATATATATATATATATAAACTCTATTATAGTGAGTTTGTAGTGAGTCCATACTTCGGATTCTTTTTCCTTTACTTGTCCTGAATCATCAAGTATTGTGGTCATGCACATAAAAATCTCATGGAAAATAATTATTTAGACCATGAATAAGTTTTGATCAAGGTACGGAAAGCCAAAAATAAAATTTGTGTGTAATTTTCTGCCTTTCAATATTTAAAAAGAACAAGAGAACTATTGAGAGAGAGAGAGAGAGAGAGAGAGAGAGAGAGCGGCAATGCTCCTTGAGGGTTTCGATGGTCTATGAATCATGTATCTGTATGGGGAAAATTCTACAAAAGATAATACAATTATTTGCATGTTATCAGGTTAAAGATACTGCTGGAATCAGCCGGAATCGGCCAGGATCAGCCGAAGATCGAAACAAATCACCGGAACCTACCGGGGGCAGATTCTGATACTGATTCCTAAAACAATGTACGTGACACTCTTACTCCATCTGGTCCGGAACATAGACATGGTGCATCCATTTATGGACTTCTTTTCTAGTTTTATTGGCCTAAGTTTGTTAGGAGCTTGTAGGCCCAACCTTAACTCCAAGTTTTAAATCCAATGAAATCTTAACGATCCAATGAGCTCTTTTGGCCACTCGAACAACCGAAACCAATACATAACAGGTCCCAAGACCAATAAGCTTATTGGTCAGTTTTTTTGTCCCGGCACTGAGGTGGGATCCAAATCGTCTCATCCCTGTACTTCAGGGAGGAGACGCGGCGACCTCACTTCATCCGACCCCTCCGTTCGAGCCGACACTCTCTTGTCGGCTCGGCTTGTCGGCTCGAACGGAGCGGCCGGATTCATCCGACCCCCACATGGCAACCATCCATTAGGGTCGCCGCCCCTCCTCCCGAATCTCAGGGAAGAGACGATTTGGATCCACTGAGGTGACCCCTTAAATAAACCAATCAAAACTGAATGAAACGAAACCAATAATTGACATCGATTCCCGATCCTATTCTGTTTTAATATTACTATATAAAATATTGGCCACATGTCAACTTCCCATTGAATCAGTACACAAATCCAATCTGAATCTAATCGATTTTAGACATAACCAATAAAATTTGGTCTACTCCCAGTTCTCAAATGAATGATAGTACTTGAGATGGATCATGAAATAGTGTCTTTCTGATCATGTAAAAACTTAAACTGAATTCTGGAATCTGGACCACAAATATGTCATCAAATCAATTTTAATTTATTCACGTGTAACACTAACTGTTCTAACCTCAAACTCATACTTTTACTTGGTAACTTAAAATAATAATTCTAACAAAAACCTTAATATAGAAATTATAAGATTCTGACAGATCAGTCATGTTATTTTCAAGTTAAGATCATCTGCATGTACATATGTATTTTTACGGAATTCTATCACTGATGATGAGGTATAGGAATCACCTCTAAAGTGTGGGACCCATTATATATGAAAGATGATGGAATCCAAAGAGGATACATGTAAACGTACGCTGGTGAACTATTCTTATCTCAAACTTCCACAGAAACCCTTTTAAGATGACGTGGCTTTCTAAATCTAGTCTTACAGTCCTATTTGAAGACTGATCTTAATTACCCCTCCCTCCCTATATAACTCCTCCCTTACTGCTTCTTCGTTCAATTCTCTTCAAAGCTCTCTTGTTCGATCTCTGCTAGTTTCATTGTAAATCAGTCTCTCTCTCTCTCTCTCTCTCTCTCTCATCAAACATGCATGCCTACCTTAGAGTAGGGTTGTCTGCATACGATGACCGCGAACGCTCAGACAACTTAGAACCCAAAGCATCATTCCGTTTCTTAAGTAAACGTGAGGATGTTGTAGTATCAAATACCATTAATGGAGGAGGCTCTGGTGAACAATTAATCCTTGGCACGAGAACTTCTGGGAGGCAAGAAAAAGTGTTCCATATTGCTGACTTCTCTCACCTGCTTCTCCCTACCGTCAATGAGAATTGCATCCATGATATGCTTACACAAATCCCCATTCCACTAGCCACCATTGAAAGCGGAATCAAACAACAGATATCCACATATGCTCTTGACGCGGCCTTGTTATGCCAAGAGAGAAGGGCTCGATTCTTGGAAATCGTCATATATTTTACTTTTCAGTACGTTGGATCTTACGAAGAACACAGGATGAGTAGCGGACTAGACGTTGAGTCCATGTTGATGGGTACTGTCAATGATGGAGATAGTAGGGGTTTTCGCCGTGTTCCAGCTTCACGATTTGAGATTCAGGTGATGAAGAATAAAAAATTTGATGATGAAGATCAACAACAGTTTTCGACATGCATGATTTGCATGGATGAGTTCGTGAAAGGAGTTCTAATCGTAAAGTTGCCTTGCACACATTTTTTTCATTGGCAATGCTTCTTCAAGTGGTCGAAAAACAAGAATTCGTGTCCTATCTGTCGCTTTGCATTGCCTCCTCCTCCAAATTGGGATTAATATATAGTTTAAATTTTATGAAGTGATGATCATGCAGTAAAACTAGCACTTTTTTATTTTTTTTTATTCGGATGGTTCAATCGTTTTCTGTGTTATTAGTTATTACCATGGATTTATTTGGCTGTTTGTTAAATTCAATCATAAATCTTTTTTGCAGTTCACTACCCATTACCCAATCGTTTTCAGTGTTGTTCCCTTGGGTTTATTTTTACTTGGAATGCCTTTTTATTGTTCTAAAAAGTTCAAACGTAACTCAGTTGTCAAGGCTCTAAATATTCCAGGTATTAAATGTAGTATCCACCTCAGTGATGAACATGTGGAGTTCTGATTACATCGTCTTGTATCTGTAGTTCGGTAGTCAGATTTTGAGGGCATTTGTTTTGGAAAAAAAAAAAAAAAAGTTCTTGGGATTTAGATATTGCCAAAAATCATGGCATCATAGGATTCAAATCGTCTCTTACGGCAGGAGGATTCCAACCAGAATCCAAGGACTAGAATTCATCAAGTGCGCATACTGACACATCAGTATGTGTGTTGAATGAAATCCAACCCTTGGCAGTCGTAACTGCCGCAGGGGAGGATTTCTATACGGCATCATAGGGAGTCATTCTAAGGCTGGCTTAATGCCTTTGTTTTAGGGTTCTTCATTTTCAGTCTGATTTTTTCATTGTTCACTTTTTTTGGCATGTTTGCAATTTATTTATTTACTTTTTTTTAATAGAGTTGAAGTGAGAGGCAATTTAAATAGTGTTTTATATATGGAGTTGAAGAACGGAAAATCACTACTGACATGGGTGTTTCTGTTATTTATTGGGATTTTGAGGGGTGTCTTTGTAATTATTTGAAATATTTAAAATATTTGGATGAAGGATAAACTAGAGGAGAGGTACTTGTAATTTTTCTTATTTTTTTTTTCTCTCAAAATACAATGAGAAAATTTTTCCCTTTATTATACAAGACAATCTTAAAACAAATGGTGTTCGTTGAACAATTTTGTATGAGTTAACCTTTTTAAGTATTTCAAGTCTTTAACAGCATTGTCGTTAGAATCTACGTCGAGATCTTTCAAAGTACCCATCAATCTGCAGACAACAAGAACAAGACAAAAGGTTGGGCTCATAGCCCTGAGATCACTCTACTGCTTAAATCAAGATTCTAGGCAACAAAAGGTTGGGCTCATAGCCCTGGGATCACTCTACTGCTTAAATCAAGATTCTAGGCAATAAATAAAGTGAGGTCAATCCTTTCCTAAAAATCTGACTGGATAAATAGTGATGGGGTAGAAAAGGGTACAATGGTAAAAAATACTGACTTGTGGAGCTACCATAGAACAGTAAAATATGGGGTAAAAATGTGTGAGTAGGTGAAATAGTGAAAAAATATGTAAAAAAGTCAGTCAAAGTGATTTGACCTTAATGTTTGAGTCTGAAGCTTTGACATCCAACTAATTGGACCATTCCCAAACCTAAATACTATAGGCACAATTGAGAGGATGTTAGAAGTTGGTCCCCTGTGCCTTTAGAGTACAATACTAAAATTTTGGACGTCGGACTTACCCTTAACTTAAACCAGTAATGATAGATTCACTTTTGAGAGTAGTCTTTCCATGAAAAGATGATTTTGCACCCAATGGTTTGGAGGATTTGAGAACATCCATGGCTTGTACTCTCATTGATGGATGATGGTATTTATACCCAACAAACTATTTATAAAGATCAAAATCAATACCCCTGACTTAAACTAGTAATGATTGATTTGCTTTTGAAAGTGGTCTTTCATTGAAAAGATGAATTTGCACCCAAAGGTTTGGAGGATTTGAGGAGATCCATGTCTGGTACTGATCTCATTGATCGATGGTATTTATACCCAAAAAACTGTTTAATTATAAAGACCAAAATCAATACGGAACCAATAAGAGTGTGATATAAGTTTGGAACGGGTGTTAGCTTTCAGAAAAAAAAAATATTGATTTTTTTGCCACGTGGGGTAATCATTACTAAAACCTTATCCACTTCCACATCCAAAATCCAAAACCAACCAATATCATTTACAAGCATATTCAGAGGCCCGACACAATTAGCTAAGAACAGAGAAAAGATTAGAGCTAACAACGTAAAAGCAAAAAATAAAGAAACAGAGAAAGAAAGAGAGTGAGAGATTGAATCAAATTCATCAATGGCGTCGACTTCATATTTCCATCACCACCATGCACTCTCCACCCCCACTAGATCCTTATCACATCGCCATTTGTCTATCATCAAGCCCACTCAGCTTGTTTGCAGAGCTCAAAAGCAGCCAATCCAGGATGAAGACGGAAATGCTGCTGTCTCTCGCAGGTTAGCTCTCACAGTCCTCATTGGTGCTGCAGCTGTCGGAACTAAGGTTTCACCAGCCGATGCCGCCTACGGAGAAGCCGGTAATTTTAAAGATTTAATTTATTATTGAAGTGTGAGAAAATCTTGAGAAATTCTTGCCCTAATCAGTAGCTAAATTTGATTTTGTTTAATGGCAGCCAATGTGTTTGGTAAACCGAAGACGAACACCGATTTCTTGCCCTACAATGGAGATGGATTTAAGGTGTTGATTCCAGCGAAATGGAACCCTAGCAATGAGGTTGAGTATCCAGGTCAGGTTCTGAGATACGAAGATAATTTCGATGCCAATAGCAATCTTGCTATTATCATCCAACCAACCGATAAGAATTCCATCACTGACTTCGGCCCACCGGAGGAATTTCTCTCTAAGGTAATTTCGCCATTAATTCCAGTTCTGTAATTCAGTTCGGCCCTGTTTTTCATGTAAAATAGGATTTTCTATTATTTATTTTAAATGCATTGAAAAAAATAAGACCATTTTACATGATGTAAATTTTCATATAAAATATCATCTGAATAAAAAATTTTATAATAAAATAAACAGGGCTTCAGGAAATTTGCAAGAATTTGAGTTCGAATCATCATGATTAGTCTAACTTTTTTTTTTTTTTTTTTTTTTGGTAAGATGATTATTCTAACTTATGAGACTTATTTCAGACTCTGAAAACATTTATATAATATGGTAATTTTTATAGGAAAAACATGCAACTGCAAGCCCCATCAAATAAGCATTCTCTCGTGGTCCAAAAAATTTGGCCACGTGGTATAATGATGTGGTAATTTAGATAGTCGGATAGACCATACGTCCATCCTCATGTATGTACATGTATGAGTAGGAGTTCTGCATGTACATGTACTCTTTATGGGATTCCATCACCATTGATGTGGTGTGGGATGTAGAGCCTACCTCTAAAGTATGGAATCCATTAGATATGGAGGTATTGGGATTCCAGGAGAATACAAGTACATGCAACTGAACTATTCTACATGCATGAGAGGGATACTCCGACCTCTAATGTGCATTCTCTCATAGTACTATACCGGATTACTGATACCGTACCGATTGACACCCTTAGGCCACTGAATTTTCTTTTGACTTTGTCAAATGGATTTTCTAAAATTAATGTTTTGGACTCTTTTTAATGATAGAAGTCCTCTCATGCCCCTCATGTTGGCATGAGGGAATCTAGTGACTGCAATTTATTGTCTGCACATATCAATCTATTGGTATACGTGCACAGTTGATGATAGCCACTGGATTTTCTCTTGCCGACATGAGGGGCATGAGAGGATTTGAATCCCTTTTTAGATGTCTACGAAGCTTGCAAGTGATGTGGTAATTTTTAATTTTTTTTTATGGGGAAAAATGCAACTACAAACCCCATCAAATAAGCATTCTCTGGTGGTCCAAAAAATTTGGCCACGTACAATGATGTGGTAATTTGGATAGTGGGATAGATCATACATCCATCCTCATGTATGTACATGTACAAGTAGGAGTTCTTCATGCACATGTATTCTTCATGGGATTCCATTACCATGGATGTGGTGTGAGACCTATCTTTAGAATATGTGATCCACTGGATATAGACAATGATGAGATTCCCGAGAGAAGGCAAGTACATGCATGAGAGAGATACTCCAACGACTAATGTACATTCTCTCATAGTACTATACCGGATTACTGATACCATGATTGACACCCTTAGGCCACTGAATTTTCTTTTAACTTTGTCAAATGGGTTTTCTAAAATTAATGTTTTGGAAGACTCTTTTTAGATGTCTATGAAGCTTGCAAGTGATGTTAGCTAACTACACTATAATGTGACTTTTTGCAGGCAGACTACTTGCTGGGGAAGCAAGCTTACTTTGGCAAAACTGTATCTGAGGTAAAATTGCAAATGAAAAACCTGAAACATACATTTAAACCCACCCAGCCCCATACACAAATTATGAACATCCCCTTTACCATATGCATTTAAATCTTATCTGGTTTGTGGTTTAATCTCGTTAGAAAGGAAGAAGATATTGGTTTCGAGGCCTGTTTCGGTCAGTCTTGCAGGTTTGAAGCCGAGACGAAACCTTAAATCATTGAAATCAGGTCGAAACCTAATATTTTTCTAAGTAAAACTCGAAACCTAATATTTTTCTACATAAAACTCGAAACTAATGTTTCAAAGTGCAAAAAAATATGGTCCAAACATGGGATTTTATAGCCATGGTTTGACCATTTTCGATTGAAACCTGATACTTTTCTATTTCAACCTTGGTTTAATTCGTCTTGGATTCCCACAAGACCGAGATTTGGAATTATGATCGATCATTAGGAACTACAGCATATTAATCTAGTCAAAAAATCAATCAACATGCATGAAGCATAATCCGCAACAAAAAAATATCTTGAGTTGTGATTATTTATGTTATTTTTCCTTTGTTATGCTTGAATCTATTAGGGCGGCTTTGACCCTGATGCTGTTGCCACTGCAAACATATTGGAGACTTCAACTCCAGTGATCGATGGGAAACAATACTACTACCTGACTGTTCTGTCAAGGACGGCCGACGGAGATGAAGGTGGCAAACACCAACTAATTGCAGCCACCGTCAAAGATGGGAAGCTGTACATATGCAAGGTGCAAGCAGGAGACAAGAGATGGTTCAAGGGAGCAAGGAAGTTTGTTGAAAGTGCTGCAAGTTCTTTCAATGTCGCTTAAGAGACATAAATGTGGGTATGTTTTGTATTATATGTAAATGAAAAATGCTACTAAGGATTTGCTGTTTTAGTTCTAGAGATTTCACAATTTGAGGGAGTTGATTAATATTGAGAGCTATATTGGATAGTTTAATGGTGTGGATGGCTAATTATTGCACTACTGCTATATATATGGTTACTTGTTAAATGTAATAGAGAATCTCAAATCATGTTATTAATCGGGTTTTGTTAATTTTTTAAGTTTTTATCTTAGAAGTTTGAACTAGTAGAATTCTCGACACCCCTCTACACATGTAATTAATGGGACGTGTTTTGAACAAGGAAAGATTGAAGACCATAAAAACTCACTTTGATACCATATAAAATTTAACGATCAAGGGTTTATAGATAGAATTTGGTGAAGATATGAAGATTGTAAGCCTAATGAAATCTGGGCTTGTCAGTTTTTAATAAATTCCACTGAAATTTGTAAGTATGCATTGAACGTGAATATATCATGGAAGGTATTAAGCTTAATAATAATATCTTGGGCTCCTATTTGAGAAGGAGTGCCTGCCTTCGAAGGCCCTTCCATCGTCTCCAAAATGTGTAAAGTTTTTGTGATACATCGCTTTTTTTCGTCGAATTTAGGTTTAGAGGTTTGTTGTAATTTATATGTACCTTATTTGAGAGAAATCTCTTATCCAATGATGAAGACTGCAAATGATCTTCAAGATAAAGAGTTGAAGCTAGATCGTATCACAATCGATACTGTCTTAAAAACAGAATTTGCCCACAATGGTGCAACCAGGTTGTATCGTAAATCTGGCTCCAAGATAAAGTAAATTCAGCTTCCCGCATTAAACTTGCACTAGTCTAATGCACCCTTCGAGTACTTCAGAATGGTACTAAGGCAAATGCAGATAATCAATATGAAGAAAAAAAAAACTGATTTTTAATGGCAGAATCAAAGATATATACGGTAAGGGAACAACAAATAGTATACGGTATTAGAGAGGGAGGGAGAGAGAGAGAGAGAGAGAGAGAGAGAGAGAGAGAGAGTATTAATTTCATCAAAAAATAGTATCAAAGGAGGCTCCCCACTACCCTATATATAATAGGACGTGCCCTTCCAAGGCACCCTTAGATGTAGGTGTGTCCATTCATTCCAACGGCTTAGATTGACAGATTCTAATCTGAGGGTTCAGATCACACCGCTTACCAAGAGATATATTCTATTGAACAGATGCACCTCTACAATCTAACGGCTTGGATTGTTCGATTCTAATTCGACCATTGAGATCGCACCTTTTCTCAAAGGTTCTTATCCATTGAATGGATGTGCCTTTACTATCTTAACGGCTTGGATTGATTGATCCCAATTCAAGCATTCAAATCGAACCCCTTTGGTAAAAGTGTATCTCTTTTGAATAGTCATATCTATTCACCAATAAATTCGGTTTGGTTTGGGTCACGAGATAAACCGTATTTGACCCAACATAAACCAACTCTTAAAAAAAATACATCTTGAGTTGACCCACACCTACACCCACACATCCACACCCACATCCACGGCACGGGCAAAAACAACCCAGTCACAAAGGAATAAGGAAACTTCCCTCCAAATTACCCTATCAATCCCTTATAATTCTCAAAACTATATATAAGGTACCCTACAACCTCTTTCATTTTCCGTGTGAGACTAAAGAAAAAAATCAAACATTCTTGTGTCATCTTGAAGTCTTGGAATCCAACCTTACTAGCTCTACCTTAATACCCTCTCAAACCATATACCATAAAAAGCAAAACTGAAATAGCTTTTATTTTTATTTTTTATTTTTTTTTTGGTAGAAATGGCTTTTCATTTTGAAATTTTATTTTTACTTAAAATAATAATTAAATAAAAATACAACAAGTTTTGTGGTTGATTGTTGTGTGGCTGCCTTAATTTTGGTAGGGTTGTGAGTCTCTGAAATTGGTTTTGTTCCTCCATTCCCTCCTGTTTTCATGATATTTTCTTAATAAATGATCTACTTAAAAGAATTAAAAATTAAAAATTAAAAAAAAAAACTCATTTTAAACCCAATTATAAGACCCAAAATATTTTCTTTTAACAAAATCCCTCTCAATGACGGAAAATATGGCACAAACCATTGATCAAATAGAAGTAAAAAGATCCTCTCAAATCCAACCACTTCTCAAGTTTATGATCCAACTAGTTCAACATACAAACCAATGTATTGGTAATTTGGTATGCGTGCAAATTAAATTTTAATTATTTGATCACAACTTGAGGAACAATTAATCTTAAGAGGAGTTGGATCACAAATAGGACTTCGAGTATCTAATGAAGGATTTTAATCTTCTCATGCTTCTCATACTGTCATGAGGAAATCTAATGGTTGTCATCCACTTTGTGTATATACTAATACATCGATACGTATACATAATAAACTACAACCATTGAATTTTTTCATATCGGACATGAGAGGATTAAAATCCTCTAATGAAGTAGGTAATTGAAACACATTTATTCAATATTAGGTCATAATCAAATTTAATTAATAACACGTGTGCAACTTTAACCGTTCTGACAAATCACACTGTTACTATTAACTTTAAATAATAATAAATAACAACCCCAAAATGGAAGTTCTAACCATCTGGGCAGATCGGTCATTTTATCTATACTCTACTGATAAAAAAAAAAGGAAAGGAAAGGAAATCTGGATATCAAAATTCTAACATGGTAACGATGTCTAAAACCGATCCAAATTAGTGTACGGATCAAATAGAAAATAGACACGTGATTAATACTATATATAATAATATTACAAAAGATATTGGATTAGGAATTAAGATCGGGATCTGGATCGGGATTGGGATCGTGTTCGTCCAAGTTCAAAACAGATATAAATAAACAAATCCACCAATCTGATACGAAAACTTAATCGTGATTTAGGTATCGGGATTGGATCGGTCTTATCCTAATCAATAAAGAATAAGCAATACTTTCAAATACCTTGTAATATAATATCGGCTACGTATCATTCTGTCATCAGTTCTGTACCAATCCTAGATCGGTTTTCAGACTATGCATAATATGGCAGAAATCATTGATCAATAACTTTTAGTATCTAATTAAGTCGGTAAACTAATGACAACCTTAACCGTTCCGTCAAATCATGTCGTTCCGATAACATTTTTTTTTTTTTTTTGAATTGCTTAAACGCGTCTTCAACTCCTATTGAAACTATACTTTCTATTTCTTGAACCTGATCGTGAAAAGAAGCTTTATATATTATAAGTTGGTAAGCCCCATTTTTTAAGAACCCATAGCATCAATCCAATTCAAAGTTATGCGTAAGTATGTTGTAGCCGCAAGAACCATGATTGGAGGTTCTGAAACCATCCTTGCCCAGAGTTCTTTTCCCTTGTTATTTCAAATTTTTAACATTGAGTTTCCTTACCTGCTTCTCCCAACGGTCAATAAGAACTACATCATTCGCATGCTTGCTAACATGCAAATACCTCCGTCCACCATTGAGAGAGTGAGCCAACAGATAACCTCATATGCCTTTTTTGTAGCCTCCATCTGCAAAGAAAGAAGGTCTGGATGGTTGAACATCGTCGTAGAACTTGATGTTCGAAACGTAGAATATTACCGAACCGAAGTATCGAATAAGAAGTTGAAGAGCAGGAGGCCATGATAGATATCGAAGTTCTTAGAGGTTTCAGCTTTGTTCCACCTTTACGTGTAAATTACTTTTTGTCTCTTTGTGGGTTCTAAAATCAACCCATTTAGAGAAAACATCTCATTAGGATTTATAGTAATCATAAGATCTCCATACAATATATAGAACACAATGTTATCAATTAAAAGAAATAATAAACATACTCGTTCGCTGAAGATTATTCTCCGCCGAATTTCACTATGATTTTAGTCTTCTACAGTCTCCGGCAGATTCCTATGCTTCTCTTTGATTATGGGAACAGGAGAGGAAATATTACCGTGACTGTAGGGACTCTAATCAATTGGTATATATAAAAATACCAAACCCAATACTGGTTCAGTCCCACAGTGAACCAGTTCAATTGGTATATATAAGAATACCAAACCCAATACTGGTTCAGTCCCACAGTGAATCAGTTTGATTCATCTCATAGTCAGACTAAGATTAGTCCACCTGTAAGTTAGACTCCCACTGAATAACTGTCTAACCGATATTATAATTAATTACAGTCCACATATATCTTACATTCTCCCACTTGGGCTACATTAATTATAAATCACCAATTGGTCAGTGTGGCCATGGAATCCAATTATAAAATCCATCATATACTTTGATCCAGTCACCGAGCTTACCAATGTCGAACAACAGCAGAAAGTACACCTCAACAATAAGTGTACAACCTTTTGTCAGTCACATACAAAGGTTTGCTTAACAACATGAACCGCCTTGAGATGTATACATGAAAATATAATTTCATGTGAGTCTTGAATTGCCTTGATAAACCTTACAGGCAATAAACCTTAACATTGACCATAGCAACCCGCCACATATCCTTTTGGTCAATATCATTCTTTGGCACACCGCCATGAACTATGGCTAAAACTGCCCAGTTCATATGGCTTAATACCGTCCTTTATCAAAGACATGTCATGTAAAATGCAATACAGCAATGATAGGAATGAATAAATGCTGAATAAAAATAATCGTGATTTTTCATTAATAATCATGTTTAGACAAAATCAAGACATAAACAAAGTTTACATAAAACATAAGTGAAAAATCTCTCACTAACTAATGACATCGAAAGACTCAACAACACTCATGCTCGACACATGGTCCTGGAAAACCTTTACTGGCAAAACCTTTGTCAGAGGATCTGCAATCATGTAATCCATCAAAATGAGCTCAACTGTGATGTTTTTAGAAGTGATCTTTTCCTTCACCAGCAAAAACTTTAATTCTATGTGTTTAGAACCACCACATTTATCATTATTCTTTGCAAATAGCAGTGCAGCACTGTTATCACAGTGTATCAAAATAGGTCTAGTAATAGAGTAAACAACCTTCAAGCCAGAAATAAAGTTTTTCATCCACATGGCTTGACGAGTAGCTTCATATAAAGTTACATACTCTGCATGATTGGTCGATGTAGCTATAAGTGTCTGCTTAGCAATCCTCCAAAAGATGGCACCTCCTGCAATTAGGAAAACATATCCTGAGGTAGACTTCGGATCATCAGTGCAACCAGCAAAATCTGCATCAGAATATCCAACTACCTCAAGGGTAGTACCACTACGATATATGAGCATATAATCCCTGGTCCTCTTTAAATATCTCATAACCTTCTTTGCTGTTGTCCAATGAGTAGGACCAGCATTAGACTAAAAACGTCCAAGGACACTCACTGGAAAGGCCAAATCAGGTCGAATACAAACTTGTGCGTACATCAAACTTCCTACTGCAGAAGCATATGGCTTATTATTCATAAGGTCTTTTTCAAAATCATTCTTTGGACATTGTTCCTTATTTAACTTATCTCCTTTGCTCATGGGCAAATCCCCACCTGAATAGGTAGACATATTGAACCGCTTGAGAACACGATCAATATATGCTTTTTGAGATAGTCCCAGTAGTCCCTTTTTTCTATCTCTACATATCTCTATGCCAAGTACGAATGTACTTTCTCCCATATCTTTCATTTCAAAATTTTCAGACAGAAAACCTTTAGTTTCAACAAGTAAGCCCATATCACTGCTAGCCAACAGGATATCATCAACATATAAAACAAGAAAAATATACTTACTCCCACTAACCTTCATGTAGATGCATTGATTAGACAAATTTTCAATGAATCCAAAAGAAGATATAATCTGATGGAATTTTAGATTCCATTGCCTTGAAGCTTGCTTTAGTCCAGAAATAGACTTCTTAAGTTTACAGACCATATTTTCCTTATCTTTTTCTTTAAAACCTTCTGGTTGGATCATATAAACTTCCTCTGCCAAATCTCCATTTAAAAATGTTGTCTTCACATCCATTTGGTGCAGCTCTAGATTGAAATGAGCTACCAATGCCATAATAATTCTGAATGAGTCCTTCTTAGAAACTGGAGAGAATGTTTCCACGTAATCTTCCCTTTGTGTGAACCCTTTAGCTACTAATCTTGTTTGTAGCGCTCAACTCTACCTTTGGAATCACACTTAGTCTTGTATACCCATTTTGAGTCTATGGGTACACAACCTTTAAGTAAATCTACAAGTTCCCATACCTTATTATGGTCCATTGATATCAACTCATCCTTCATTGCATCTAGCCATTTAGATGCATCGCTACCATTTACAGCATCCTGAAAACTTGTAGGATCTTCTTGCTGCCCAATATCAAAATCATTCTCAGTTAAATAAGTTACATAATCAGAAGAAATAGCTGACTTACGAGGCCTTGTGGATCTCCTTAATTCACCCTCTGGCTCTACAATATCAACAGGAACATCCTGAAGAAGGTCCTGAGGAACAACAGTCTCAGGCATCTCCATCACAGGTTCTTCTGGAATGATAGGTTGCACCTGTAACTGAGGAATTTCAGTGACAGCCTCTACTTCAACCTCATCAAAATCTAGATTTCTTGGTTGAAGCATTTCCTCAGTATCTTCAATAAACCTGGCATGAATGGTTTCCACTATCCTATTTATAGAATTAGGATAATAGAATCTGAACCCCTTAGATCTATCTGGATAACCCACAAAATAAAAACTCATTATTCTATAATCAAACACCTTTTCCTGAGGATTATACAGTCTTGCCTCTGCTTTGCAGCCCCAAACATGGAAATGAAGCACACTAGGTTTCTTACCAATCCAAAACTCAAATGGTGTCTTTGGAACTGATTTACTTGGTACTCTGTTAAGAATATAGGCTGCAGTCTTTAATGCCTCACCCCATAGGGATATAGGAATATTAGTATTACTCATCATGCTCCTCATCATATCTTTGAGAATTCTATTTCTCCTTTCTGCTACTTCATTTTGCTGTGGAGTACCACGGATAGAGTATTGACGTACTATACCTTGATCCTGTAAATAGTTGGCAAAAGGACCAAGATATTGATCAGTATCATCTGGTCTCTCATAATACTCACCTCCTCTATCAGATCTAACAATCTTAATCTTCTTTGATAGATAATTCTCTACCTCAGCTTTGAATATCTTGAAGACATCCAAAGAACTTGATTTATCAGATAAGAGATATATATAACCATAGCGAGAGAAGTCATCAGTAAATGTAATAAAATATTTATGTCCTCCAAATGTGGGAGTAGGAAATGGGCCA
Organism: Protea cynaroides; assembly: GCA_028583415.1. Taxonomy (NCBI): domain Eukaryota; kingdom Viridiplantae; phylum Streptophyta; class Magnoliopsida; order Proteales; family Proteaceae; genus Protea; species Protea cynaroides. Next base: position 82,508,261 of record CM053265.1, on the reverse strand, counting down.
CAAATATCAGTATGAATCAAATCTAACAATCCCTCACTACGGACAGCCTTCATCTTCCTTGACCTTGTCATCTTTCCTTTTATATAGACAACGCATACATTCATATTTATCATAATTCAAGGATTTCAAAACACCATCCTTCTCAAGCTTCTTCATCCTGTCTATAGATATATGTCCCAAACGTCTATGCCAAAGGATAGCAAAATTTTCATCCAGTTTAGAGCGTTTAGAACAGACATTCATAACCATGAGGGGAACAGTATTTAATTTATAAAGCCCATCAATAACAACACCATTTCCAACAGCACAAAAATTATAAGACAATTGAAAACCTTCTTAATTAAAAATTAAACCATAGCCTTTCTTGGCAAGTCTAAAAACAGAAATCAAATTCCTCTTCATGGAGGGAACATAAACAACGTCTTCTAAATCAATAAAAATATCAGAATCTATATGAATCCTAACTATCCCTATGGCCTCAACGTCGACTTCTACTCCATTCCCTACGAACACCTTCACCTCATCCTTGCTTGGCGTCCTCCTGAATAGAAACCCCTATAAGGAATGAGTGACATGAATGGAGGAAGCCGAGTCAATCCACCAAGAATCCACAGGAGCATCAATATGAAAGGATTCAAAGCAAACAAGAGAGAGGTAAATACTAGATTCCTTCTTCTTCTTCTCCAGGTAGGACAATCTATTTCTGTAGTCCTTCTTCATGTGTCCTTTCTTGTGGCACCAAAAACATTCTGTCATTGAAAGATCTCTGTGGTCTTGATGTTCTACATCCCCTCTAGGCTTGTCATATTATTTCTTCCCCTTCTGAGAGTAACTCTTTCCTTTTCTCGGGTCCATAACTAGGCTATTTTCCCTTACCTCTGTAAGGGTGTTTCTTCTAGATTGTGGCACTGACACTTTCACATTCATCCTTTTTCAGTCACATTCATCCTTTTTCAGTCTAGTCTCATCTTCAACACATATACCTATAAATTCATTGAACGCCCATGGAGTAACTGAAGTATTGCTAGCAACTTTAATCTGAGTGTACTTTTGAGATAAAGCATTTATACATAAATGAATCAGAAACTCATCATCTACAGGGTGTCCCATATCCTTGAGTTTTTCAGCTGCACCTTGCATGTCAACAATCTGATCCCTAAGACTAGTTTCACCATCAATTTTGCTAGTAGTCAACTTTGCCATTAAGGCACCCCTTTCACCTTTATCAGAAACTTCGTATTTATCTTTAATAGTTTTCAAAAAAAAATTTGCATTCTCTTTTTCTGTAATACTGTTCCTAACTATTTCAGGTACAGTTCGCTTAATTATAAGCATGCATTTCTTGTTGGCATTGGTCCACCTTTCCATTTTTAATTTTTTCTCTGGGGTACTATCAGTAGTAAGTTCAGCAGGTTTATCATCTATAACAGCTATGTCAAAATCATTTAACCCTAGAGTAATCTCTAATTCCTCCCTCCACTTTTTATAATTTGATCCTGACAGAATAGGAATAGCAGACATATCGATCCTAGTAGAAGACATCATGTTATGTAATCAAAACACGAGTTCAATTCATTAAATCAGTATCAACATGTGAAAATACTCATGTTAACATACAAGATATGCTAGCAAATATGTATATGTTTACAAATGCAAGCATCAATATACCTCCCTAGAGTCAACCGAAACTACAAACTTATCCTTTGGGACAAGAATGCACTGGTCCTCTAGTATCTGTGCAAAACTGCGAAAGAATAAAAATCTTCGGGAATCCCATCACCTTTGGGTGTCTGAAAAACTCGAAGTTAAAACCCTTTCAATCTGGTGCATGATTATCCCTTAACTTTGGCAACGCCACCTTTGGGTGGACATTGTCTTCTTTGACTGCCAGAGGTGTAAGATATCTTGAGCTTTGATAATGTCCTAATGCAATCAGGAATGCCACTTTGGTGGAACCAACCCAATTCCATTGTGACATTAACAAAACCCTACTTGTAGTCATTTAGTAGGAATAAATAACCATGAATGACATAATTAATATGTTATCATTCATAAATCATGCACATGTGCTCATCAGTGTATTTGGGACAAGACAGACTGAACAATATGCAATAAAAATTACGAAACATGTTCCAAAAGATTGCCTTTTAATAAAATATATGTCCCAGAGTCAACAAACATACCCATATAGCATATCAAACTGAAAAGCAAGACGAGACAAAACTGCCAAAAAAAACCGCGTCGAAATCCAACACTCCACGCGCCCTCACGCACCCTTTAAAGGCGGCGGGTGGGTCCAATCGCTGGGAGCCGGTTCGATTCGGCTGAACCGTTAAACCGCGGTTCGAATCCCGTACTGCTGACGAATGACGTCATCACCGGCCCGAATGGTCTGGACTAGAACCAAAACAGTCGATCCCGGTCTAACCGAAATGACCGAACCGGTTTCGATCCGACCAAATGGGTCACCGGGTTCATTTTCGGATCAAAATTTCGGGCATACGGGTCAAAACTCGTGTATGGGTATACGAGTCGGATCTCGAGTTGCCCCACTGGGTCGGGTAATCGGTCTTCGGGTCAAGCCGACCCATTTCAGGTGAGCTTACACAGAGTCAACTCGTCCAGTATCCGGTTCGACTCATCGAAATAGATTAGGGTTTTCGAGTCGACCCGGCGACGATTCTTTGCCACAAAAAAAAAATTTTGAAATAACCGTCTGCACGTGAGATCCACGCGCTTTTTCCAGCGGCGCGTCCAGAGGAGTCCGGCAACGATTTTTATATCTTCGGACTCGTCTTTCCGAGATCTTTAATCCAACATACAATACCCCAAATTTCATCGGTTAGAAAAATTTTTACCAATACGATTTCGTATTCGGGAAAATTTCAAAAAATAAGATTTTTTTAATCAATCCACCAGGTCCGAATCAACATACTATTCTTAGTTCATTGATTCTATACTTGTATGGAACCTGGCTCTGATACCAATTGTAAATTACTTTTTGTCTCTTTGTGGGTTCTAAAATCAATCCATTTATAGAAAACATCCCATTAGGGTTCACAGTAACCCTAAGATCTCCATAAAATGTATAAAAAACAAAATGTTATCAATTAAAAGAAATAATAAACATACTCGTTCACTGAAAATTATTCTCCGCCGAATTTCAATGTGATTTGAATCTTCTACAGTCTTCGACAGATTCCTATGCTTCTCCCTGATTATGGGAACAGGAGAGGAAATATTACCGTGACTGCAGGAACTCTAATCAATTGGTATATATAAGAATACCAAACCCAATACTAGTTCAGTCCCACAGTGAACCAGTTTGGTTCATCTCATAGTCATACTAAGATTAGTCCACCTATAAGTTGGACTCCCACTAAACAACTGTCTAACCGATATTATAATTAATTACAGCCCACATATATCTTACATTACGATCTTTGATTGAGGCATCGGAGATTAAAAAATTTGGTGATGATCATACGGGAGAAGAAGAAGAAGAGTCTTTGACATGTGCCATTTGCATGGATGAGTTCGTGAGTGGAGTCGACATCAGAGTATTACCTTGGCGACATTTCTTCCATAATGAATGCATCCTCAAGTGGGTGGAAAACAAGAATTCATGCCCATACTGTCGTTTTACAATGCAATAGGACATGTCTGCAATTTTCTTTTTCTTTTTTTAAACCCCTGTGGGTTCAATGCAATGTTGATGAAATGTGTAATTAGAAGGTTCAATTTTTTGGATATTGTTCTTCCCAAAGGTGAATGAAAACAGCTGATAACAAAACTTAGGCTGTGTTTGGTATCATTTTTGTTTTTGATTTTTGTCTCTTTATCAAAAAGTATTTTTAAAAATTATTTTTGATAAAAAAATAGAATGTTGTTTGGTACTACAACAAAAAATAGATTGTAGAATGAAAAATAGATTTAGAATGCCGATGTCTAAAATAATTTTTATAACTTTTGTTAAACTCTCATTGTCAGACCTTCAAAGATGAAAACAACTCCTCAAGAACACCCAACGTTAATTTCTAACTCCTCTTTTCTTTTTTTTTTATCAAAATCTACTTTGGCATTTGACATCAGTTGTATCAATGTTTTCTTCGATTACGTATATTAGAAATCCAGACGGACAAAGTAAAGAAGATGAAAAATAAAATAAAATAAAAGACACCAACACATTAACTTATGTCTACTATAACGAATCACAAAAGTTGCAGCAGAAAATTGCTCCGTGGATACCTCCTGAGCACAAAAGTTGCGGTAGAAAATTGCATCCAACGGTACGAAACCGAGATCCTACGTTGCAATAAGGTCCTATACCTATGCTTCTGCCTCTCTCTATTTTTCTCTGCGGTCCTACGTCGCAATAAGGTCCTATACCTATGCTTCTGCCTCTCTCTATTTTTCTCTGCATCTCTTCGTTCTTCTCTCTTTACATTATCCTTCTAATGTATCAAAAAAAAAAACTCAAAGTAATGTATATACTGCGCATGACCCACAGAACCCCTATTGTTTTTCTCATCTCCTTTAAAGGTATGTTCAGATTAAGAACTGGATCTGTCATTCTTAAATTGTATAGTTCCTTTTCACAAAACTCCCAAGGATAATAGCATAGCCCCCACACCCATCTTCGTTGTCTTATCGTGCGTTGCAGAATTGTGATATATCAAAGGTGGCTCCTTAATTTTTAGGTTACAGAATGTGGAGTGGGATTGTGGAAGGAGGTGGAGGGGAAAAAAGTGCAATACAAAAAAAAATGAAAGAACCCAAATCGAAACAAAGGAGAGGTAGTTACAAATTAGAAGCATCAGAAGAAATAAGCAGAAGAAACCAAATCGAAACCATCCGTAACGGATGACACAGTATCAGAAACAAGCGGCATCCTTCCAAAGAGTGGGCTATGAACGAACTCTCCGGAGTCCAAACCAAACAAGCTTGACTCAGAGCGAAAGGCATAACTCTCCATAGAGTTGAAATCATTATTCATCGACAGTTGTGTGTCTGTGAACCCAAAGAAGTCTGTTGAACTTGAATCGGAGAGACAGAGAGAACAAAGAAGGGGAGGACAGACCCTACACCTCATCCAGCTTTTCAAGAAGAGAACAGAAAAGGGAATGTGTGTGTTATGAAGGAAAGGTTATGTTAAATTGTGTTTTACGTTTTTGTCCTTAGTTTTAGAGTTGTTGGAGATAGAAAAAAGCACGTGGAACTTAAGATTACGCAAAACTCAATAAAAACAATTTTTTGCCAAAAATCAAAACCTCTTTTTGAATTTGGGCCTATTTCTATTTTTTTTTTTTTTTATATAAATAACACCTAAAAATCATACCAAACATCTATACAAACAAAAACTTGTCAGAAAAATAAAAATAAAAGTGATACCAAACACAGCCTTAGTTATTTTACAAATTACAGTTTCAAAAACTGTGGTTCCCTCCATTTGCACTAATTCTGTTTCATATAATGATTTCTCAATCCAATTTGATTAAACTTAAAAGTGATATTTTTTGAGAACATGTGATTCAAATTTTCAATGAGAGGTTAATGGTGACATTGGTAAATCTGCTCCTGTGTTATGGGTTCTCCAAGAGAACTTGACTAATTTATAGATTTGAAAATTTACCATAGATTGAACCATTTCATATTCCCATCTTGCCATCTATAATAAAGCCATGATTTGTGCATCAGTCACTAAATTTGTATTTTCCAGGGAGCATTAAATTTTGTTGATCAATGTTTGAATTAAATTATACTGCTTAGGCTTATGGTTCAAGGGTGAGAAGAGGGATTTCTTGCATTCTTTCTCTTTGTTGTGCAGACCAATAATTGGGATAAATCAGGCCTTGAAACCATATCTTCTCTACTCTCGCAGTTGTCTTTCAGTGCAGTTAATTCAGATTTTTCAGAACCTTTACTGGGAAGGTAACAATCAGCCACAGGACCTATTTGTTAAGCTATGAAAATTTTTCTTAATTTCTTTACTTGCAGACAAAATGTGATTATTCTTGAGGCTAAAGAATTGAAATAGGTTATAGTCACCAAAGTTGACAAGAATGGAATGCAATGCTTTTAATTATTTCCCCTGTTACTCAATACTGATTATTATATGTGAAAGCTATCTGTGATGAGTTGGGGATCAGTTTGATTGTCTATCAGTTGTGTTTATGCATTTACAGTCATCTAAGGAATAAGCAATTAAGGAGAAACATATGGATCCACATCCTCTCCTCCCAGAGGTTCGGGAGGAGGGGTAGTAATCTCATTGGATGGTCGACACCTAGGGTTCTGTTGAATCTGAGCCGACATCCCTTTGTCTGCTTAGGATGTTGGCTCTAATGGAGGGCTAAGATTCACCCGAATCCCACCCAAACCCCAAGTATTGACCATCTAATGGGGTTGTCACCCCTCCTCTGGACCTCTTGAGAGGAAAGAATTTGGATAGAGAAACATATACATTAAGGAGGAACATTTATTCTTTTGAGTAGGCAACAAGAATAAGTCAACCATTTTAATTCTTTGACTTGTTAATAACCCTGTCAGCATCCTTTGCTGAAGGAAAGTGTAAACCAATCATCATAGTTTTCTGAAATATCCTGTAGCTTTTGTTCTCTGGAAGATATCATTATTGGTGTTGACTGCAGTGTCTCTGGCTTTCTTCTTCATGTCCCTCAGAGTGAGCAAGTCTCATATTTTGGTTTAGTGGGTTTTTTGAGTATAATGGTCACTATTTTGTAGGAAGCTAAGAACTGGGTCTCTTTTAAAACCACAAACTTTAATCCTTTTTGACATTTTTATGAAAACAAATAAAATGATTAAGGAATCCGAAGTCTTATCCATCCTATTGATCACTGAGGGGATCATGACTAACCTCATGGTAGTTATCATTGTTCATGTGGATGGAGCATTTCATTGTTCAATCGTGTACGTTTATAAGGGTAAGGCTTTTTCTTCGCATCCTCGCTTCCAATTTTTGTAGCTCTTTTGCATCCGTCGGATTCAGGAGAGCTTGCTTTGTGATGGAGCATTTAGCAAGTACCAGCTTGGTGAGGCTGGCTGTGTGGTGACAGGTTAAGGTATGGCCTGCTGGGTTTGCTTCACATGAGAATGGGTAAGGGAATCGGAAAGGAGCTCATAAATCAGGTGGAGGGGCTTTTGGGTGCTTCTCAGCTAGAGTTGGGTTGGGGTAGCTATTATGGCTAGGGTGAATCTTCCTACATGGCTGGATGCTCTTGCCTTTGACAAAGCTGCCTAGAGTAAAAGCATTATAATCATCAGTAGCAATGGTATTTGAACCAGGCAGGGCTGAGGAGACTTATTTAGTAATTTTTTCAAGGGTGGTGGCAGACTAAGTTTATACTCTCAGATAGGAGTGCAGGAATGTCTACCACATCTTGCATGTGGGTGAAGCGATAGCCATCAGAGCAGCTCTGAAATTTGCTCTAATCCAAGTTAAATCCAGATCTCCCTAGCGAGCCTGGCATTCAGCCAATCGCAAAGATATTCTAGCTTGCTTCTTTCGTGGGATGTGTAATTTCAGTTATATTAGAGCAAACATTGTTGCTGATTCCCTTGCTTAGAAGGCTTTGTCCTCGGTTGTAATGACTAGTTGACCTATATCAACTGTTTGACTTCATGATCTTTGCATTGAAGCCTCAGCATTACCAGCTTTGTTTATCAATTAATCTTCTTTTTACCACATAAAAGAAAAGGGGGAAAAAAAATTTAACCACCCCAAATTAATTTGCTATAACAAAAATACTCAAATTGAAGTTGGGTATTATATATATATATATATATATATATATATATATATATATATATATATAACAGTGCACCTTCTTTCTTTACTTGTATTTTTTTTACATTCTTGTTCTTCTCTATCACTCCAATGTTGCAGTGAATTCCTCCAAAGAAAGGAGGTTTGCCCAAATTATCATGTCCTCTCTCTCAATCTCTCTCTCTCTCTCTTAAGATTTAATTACAAACTCATCTTTGAGAATCCTTGGATTTCCCGTCTCCTGTCTTCCTTTAGTTGGAGTTTATGAAGCATATATTGTCACCTTCCAAAATGAGTTCTCTATTGACTAGACACAACGCTAAAGCATAGAATTGAATTTTTCTTGTTTATATTATCTGACTTCAACATTTGACCAAGTAGTAGTTTATAGTTGATACTGACTTTTTATGTAAAATTATGTGGGTATCAAATAATAATTTCCAGAGCATAAGTAAGAAAGTTTTGAATATCAAACACAAAACAAATAATAATAACGACTATCCAAATGAAAGAAAGAAGACAAGTGCATGCAATATCAAAATCGGAAAGAAGATATGATAAATCCATATGTATGTAAGGTTCTTTTTGGTATAATTTATATTTATATTTATGAATTATTTATAATAAATTATTTATGAGAATCAATTATTGAATCAACATAAATAATATTAATTAGTACCACTAGACATATGTCATAATGTATTATATAATTAATTCTAAGAAAAATTACTCAGACCTCCCCTTGACATTTTGTTTATTACACAAACCTCCCCTAACACTTATTGACTTACACAGACCTCCTTTAAAAAGTGAAAGTTATTACACTTTGGTCCAATCTGTTAGGAAATAAACAGTAATTGCTGATGTAAACCTACCCCTTTTTTTTTTAAATACCAAAATACTTTTATCCTATTGAATTATCCTTATACCCCTGGTAGTTTTTAAGACAACTCAAGGTGATTTTTTTCGAAGGAAACCCTTTCCTTCTCCAACATCATCATCTTGCCAGTGAGTTAATTAGCCTTTATGAATTAATTTTAAATAAATAAGATGTGAATTCACTTCGCTAAATAGAGGGTATTTTGGTCAGTAAATAGTTTAAGTTAACACTGTTAATTTTAGAGAGATAGTTGTAAGTTAATAAGTACCAAGGGAGGTCTATGTAGTAAACGAAATGTCAAGGGAAGTTCCAAGTAATTTTTTCTTAATTTTTATAATACATACCAAAGATAGCCTCCGATAATGATACTTAATAGATGTGAAATTTATTTTCCTTTTCAAATACAAGGGATTTTGATGCAAAATAAAGTATAAGTTAATAACTAAACATGAAACAAGTTAGACTTAGGTAGTCACATGATAATATAAAGTGTAATGATTACAAAAGTTTCATTTTCATTCCCTTTGATTTCCTTGCTTTCAAAGCCTCCTAAGAAAAGGGCATAAGGGAGTCCATGGATCAGTCTAGGCGAGGTTGGTCTTGGGTTGACAAATCCAACCTGTAACCAATAGCTATTGGTTTGGTCCGGTTTCGGACCCTTATCAAACTGGGCCTATTGAGGACTCATAGTTAGACCGATGTTAAATCTGCTAGCAACTCTGACACCACTATCCTCTCTTCAATCTCTCTCATTTCTACCCACTTGCAAAAATTTTGACAATAAAAGTGAATTCTAAGGCATTTAGATGAGGAGTGGGAGGAGGCCGACCGATAGGGGTGACATGAAGAATTTAGAAATATAGAAATCAGATTAGGGATAGGATGTTTTTTTTTTTTGGTTTAATTTCAGTTTGGGTATCGGTTTGAGTTCGAGTAACTATTGGTTTTGGTTTAATTGGTTTGGTTTCAGGCTACCCGATAGCCCTCACTAGACCAAAACCAATATACTTTATATACCTCTGAATCTAGCCTAATATCGATTTTGACCCGGTCCCCGGTCCAATTCGGGTTGGGTCGATATAGGTTTTCGATTTGGGTTGTGTTTTGGAAGTAACCGGTGGAACTTGGAAAGTAATCTCTGTGGCGCACTCGCGCTCTCTCTCTCTCTCTAGATGTACTTCGCTGAAATTTCCCATTTTTTAAACTGGAAAAGGCGTGGATAAAAGGGGACATGTCACCTGTGGATGAGGCTGGCGTGGAGGATTTTCATCTTTCAGCCTTCCACCCTCTGTAAAGCAATCTGAAAGGAGACTCAGAAGGAAACCCTAACAACAGTTTGTGGTGTACGCTACTCTTTCTCTTATTTTGCTTCCTCTCTCTTCCTTCTTCTGTCACTCTTATTTGATTTATCTACCATTCTGTTCTTAGCAAGGTCTTCGAAACTTTCTATTGTTTCACTACTATTCACTTGTGAAAATCCCTTATTCATGTATTATTTCACTCTAAGAAACTCAAGACACATATTTAGTGCTGCATATTTGGATGAACCATCGTTGGTGTGTGCGTGTTAACTCAATTTCACTTCAGAAACTGTTTTCAATCTCCAGCTATGGCGACCCTGTTGCACCCCATTTCTCCCCTTCCTAACCTATCTTCAGACAACATAAGAAAATCTTGTTGCTTCTTCTCTCAAGTTCCAAATATTCACAGTTCTTCACTGATCAAGGGTTTTTCTAGGGTTTTAGCTTGTGGGCATATCACTGTTTCTCCTAGGGAGACTCTTTTCACTTTGCCTAGTTGGAGGAATGGGAGAAATGATCCAAGAACCAAAGAACTCAAACTCAATGAGGCATATTCTTATTTGGAGTACATGGTAGGGAAGGGACAAAAACTGGATTTAGTTCAGTCCACTCAGCTCTTGCATGATCTCTGCAAGGCCAATAGACTAAGAAAAGCAATCAAAGTTATGGAGATGATAGTTGGTTCTGGTAATGTGCCAGATCCTGAGTCTTATGCCTACTTGGTGAACCAGTTGTGTAAAAGGGGGAACGTTGGGTACGCAATGCAGTTAGTTGAGAAAATGGATGAATATGGTTGTCCACCCAACACTGTTACTTACAATTCACTTGTTAGAGGGCTTTGTATCCATGGGAACCTGCAACAAAGCTTGCAGCTTTTGGATAAACTCATGCATAAGGGGCTTGTCCCAAATGTATTTACTTACTCATTCTTGCTCGAAGCCGCTTACAAGGAGAGAGGGGTAGATGAGGCAGTGAGACTGCTGGATGAGATTATTGCTAAAGGTGGGAAACCTAATTTGGTTAGTTACAATGTTCTGTTAACTGGGTTGTGCAAGGAAGGTAGAACTGAAGAAGCTATTAAATTCTTCAGGAGTTTACCATCGAAGGGGTTTAGGCCAAACGTTGTGAGTTACAACATAATATTGAGGAGTTTGTGCTTTGAGGGGAGGTGGGAAGAGGCAAATGAGCTCTTGGCTGAGATGGATGGAGGGGACCGGACCCCATCCGTAATTACATACAATATCTTGATTAGTTCACTTGCGGAACAGGGTCGAACTGATCATGCTCTTGAGGTTCTGGAGGAGATGATGAGGTGTGGATTTAAGCCGAATGGTGCAAGCTACAACCCAATAATTGCTCAATTCTGCAAGGAAGGGAAGGTAGATCTCGTGGTCAAGTGTCTAGACCAAATGATGTATCGGCACTGTAATCCTAATGAGGGAACATATAATGCTCTTGCTGTGCTCTGTAGGGAAGGGAAGGTACAGGAAGCCTTCTCTATTATCCAAACCTTGGGTAATAAAACAAACTCTTCCATGCATGACTTCTATAGGAATGTTGTATCCAGCTTGTGTAGGAAGGGAAACACCATGGCAGCATTTCAGCTCTTGTATGAGATGACAAAGAATGGATTTACTCCTGATTCTTATACCAATTCATCCTTGATCAGAGGTTTGTGTATGGAGGGGATGCTAGCCGAGGCAATGGAGATTTTTACAGTAATGGAAGAGAATGATTTTAGGCCAGATATTGACAATTATAATGCCCTTCTACTTGGCTTATGCAAGGCCAAAAGGACAGATCTGTCACTCGGAGTTTTTGAGATGATGATCGAGAAGGGGGGTGTGCCTAATGAGACAACTTATACTATCCTAGTGGAAGGGATTGCCCATGAAGATGAAATTAAATTGGCGGCCGAGGTTCTGAGGGAGTTGTATCAGAGACATGTTCTGAGTCTAAATACTGTTGAAAGGCTTGTGATGCAATATGACCTGGAATTATCGACTATTTAACTCAAGTAAGGTGTAACAAAGATGAAAGCTCTACCTTTAGCACAGCAAGCCAAAGAACATCATGGATACAAAATTGATTGGAGCAACTGATTCTGGCTCTCTGGATCAAGATAAGCATGAACTCCAATGAGTGATGCATGAAGATTATGGTTTATAAGCTTGATTTTGTTCTCAAGATTGTTTAAAGGTGGCAATAGAAAAGATTCAAGCTTTAGTGTCATTCTGGAGGTGATATTATCCCAAACACATGTTTCCTATTTTGATTTGTAAAATTGATGCTGAGTTGATTTAGGTTGCCTGTCTCAATTTTTCTTGCAACCAAAGGACTTATATCCTGAAATTGTTTGATGAAAACTAAATCAAGTGCCTGCTTTCCATTGGTTGAATCCATTACTCTATCTGTGGGCATAAAAGATTTTTCTCTCTACCCTACCTCCAACCCACCCCCTCCCTAAAAATAAATCTTTCTATAACCATATCTCCATATTATATCTATTTCAGTCAGTTTATTCTGCCATCTCATATTTGAGCATTTACAACAACATGAAAGGTTCGGTGATGATTCTTCTTCTTCAGTGTCCTATGTTCACTTCAACTATCCATCAGGTGTGGAGACAATTTCTAAGTCCCATGGAAACATAAAGAATACAGTCTTTGGGCAATTGTCTTCATTTTTATGGGAGGTAAATTCTCTATTTTTCTTCTGCCTGTTATACAGGTAGAACAAGCCACTTATAGATAGACTTCTTAATATCTATTAGAAGAGAACATTATCATCAAACAATTAGCAGATAGGTTTTCTTTTTCAATATCAGTTCCATATCAGTTGTGTTTATGCATTTGCAATCATCTAAGTAATAAGTAATTAAGGAGATACTGGACTCAAATTAAAATAAATTTCCACTAGAGCTTTTTATTTGGGCACATGCAATATCTGATGGAGTTTAAATTAGACTAAAGTAATATTATCTTATTGGTTTTTAGATCACTTGTATTATTGCATAATAATCTTATGTGCACACATATGTCCTGTGAAGAGATGACACATGACACTCAAAACAAGAGAAGACTTTGGTGGGAAAAGAATTACACTCACACTTAAAATTAAGGCTGCTGCCCTCTAGTTCTATTCAGATCTCTTCTCCAACGGCTTTATGGCTAAAACTTACCAAGTTCTCTCATTCGAACGGAACAGATAAGGTATTTGAATATTACTTTTCTCTCAACTTCAGTAAGTGTGAACTGGAGTTGCTCCTTTTGAGTGTTTTATGGAACATATACATTAGGAGGAACATTTATTCTCTTTGAGTAGGCAACAAGAATAAGCCGGCCATTTTAACTTTTTCACTGGTTAACCCTGTCTGCATCCTGTGCTGAAGGAAAGTTTAAACCAACCATCATACTTTTTTGAAATGTCCTATAACTTCGGTTCTCTGGAAGACATCATTATTGGTCTTGACCGCAGTGTCTTTGGCTCTCTTCTTGATGTGCATCATGTAATGTCCTCTCAGACTGAGCAAGTCTCATATTTGGTTTAGTGGGTTTTTTGAGTATAATGGCCACTATTCTTGAGGAAGCTGGGCACTGGGTCTATTTTAAAACCTGACTTTAATCCTTTTTGACATTTTTATGTAAACAAATAAAATGATTAAGGAAACCAAAGTCTTATCCATCCTATTAACCGTGGGGATCATGACAAACCTCATGGTAAATATCATTGTTCATGTGGATGGTAAATATCATTGTTCATGTGGATGGAGCATTTCATTGTTCGGTTGTGCACATTTATATTAGGGTAAGGCTTTTCTTCGCATCCTCGCTTCCTCTAACTTTAGCCACTTCCACATCTGTTGAATTCAGGAGAGCTTGCTTTGTGGTGGAGCATTTAGCAGTGCCAGCTTGGTGAGGGCTGGCTGTTTTGGGACAGGTTAAGGCATGGCCTGCTGGGTTTGCTTCACATGAGATTGGATAAGGGAATTGGGAAGGAGCTCATAAATCATGTGTACGGGCTTTTGAGGACCCGGAAAAAGGGGAATTGGATGGAGGGTGCTTCTCAGCTCGAGTTGGGTTGGGGTTGCTATTATGGCTAGGGTGAGTCTTCCTACGAGTGTTCCTGCATGGCTGGGTTGCTCTTGCTTTCGAAAAAGCTGCCTAGAGCAAGAGCATTATAAGCATCAGGCCAGGTCTGAGGAGGCCTCATGTAGTATCTTTTTTCAAGGGTGGTAAAATTTAAACTCAGATAGAAGTGTAGGAATTTCTACCACATCTTGCTTGTACGGGGAGAGCAGCTCTGAAATTTGCTCTCGAAAACGGTTTTACCGTGATCCAAGTTAAATCCAGATCTTCCTAGCGATCTCGACATTCAGCCAATCATCAAAGATTTCTCTAGCTTGCTTCTTTCTCTGAGATGTGTCATTTCAGTTATATATCTAGGGGAGCAAACATGGTTGCTCATTCCCTTGCTTACAAGGCTGTCATCGGCAGTAAAGACTAGTTAGCCTACATCTACCCCTTCATTTCATGATCTTTGTAATGCTGAAGCCTCACATTAAAAAATTATAATAATAAGAAGAAATAAATAATTTTACCCACCCCAAATTTGCTATAACAAAAATACTCAAACCAAATTTGGGTATTATACTTCACCAAAAAAATATATGAAAATTTTTTTGGTTATTTTATATATACCCAAAACAATGCACCTCCCTTCTTTATCTGTATTTTTTTTTCTTGTCTTTCTCCATCACTACATCACGGTTACTGTGAATTCTTCCAAAGGAAGGAAGTTTGCCCAAATCATGTCCTCTCCCCTTCCCCTGCCACTCCCCCTCCCCCTCCCCCTCCCCCTCCCCCTTTATCTCTCCCTTTTACAAACTCATCAACGAGAACCTTGACTTTCCCCGTCTCCTGTCTTTCTTTAGCTAGAGTTTAGGGTTCAATCTCCAACCGATGTACTGTTTTTGGATTTTATGTCAAAAATGGTAGAAATGCACATTTCAATCTCTGGGAATGTCTTTTCCTTAAAATAGCGATATTGGTTTTTAAAATGGTTGAAATGCATATTTTAATCTCACCTTAATTTAGTTGTGTTTCTAATAGCAATGTAATCGTTGTTCATGCACAATGGTTTAAGGACCGGCCTTGACACAGTAAGGTTGCTTAGGTTGGTTGATGATAACCTAAGGTGAATCTAAACGATAAGATTATTCGATTGTGACCTAGTAGTGATCATGAGTTCGAATCTGAAAACAGTTTTTCTATGAATTCAAATTATCACAGAATTGATCAAAATCAATCAGAATCCTGAATTAGACTCAGCCTAAATTGACCAGACTCTACAGATAATCTGGATCCGTCAGTGATGGCGTTAGTTCTGTTAAAAAATTTACAACCCTGTGCACCCTTGTTCCTGCCTCTTGAATGGAAACGATTGTCAAAACAGAACTCTTGAGAAGCATAGAGGAGAGGAGGAATAAAAACCCAATTAAAAACTCAAATCACTTTCTAGACTAAGGTTATGCTTGGAAGGAAAGAGAGAAAAAATAATTAATTTATGTCTTCCTCTTTGCTCTAACTAGAAAAACTTCAAATATTTTCTTTTTACCTTCAAACATAGCTTTGGTTGATATCCATGAAGATTTTATTTTGTTTTCCAGTGTGATGGCGCACTGCTGCCAGATATACAAAACTCAACCTCGATTTGTGTTTTGAATAACTAGTTTAGACAATTTATTAGAACAGATCATACATGTCATTGAAGGTCACCTTGCATCAGACAAAGAAACCCCAACGATTTCCATTGATTTACTCTCAAAGCATGGATTAAGGAATTTCAGCCCCAAACAATTATCCATGTGACCACAAAACAGTAGAACATTAGTATACCTCAAAGCATGGATTAAGGTATTTCAGCCCAATCCTGGTTTATTTTCTAAGGGTTCAGGCTTATTCGCGTGACCATTGGATGATTCGGGATAGGCATTCTATTCCACGATCCAATTGCTCAAAACCATTGCTTCAAGTCGCATGAGCAAATATCTGTAGCAAACAAACCAGTTCTATCCCTTGTGCCTCTGGCAAGAGTAAAGAGACCTTGAAAGGAACCCAACCAAAACCACATTCTGCTGAAAATAACTCATTTCAAGTAGAAAGATGCATGACAAACATAGGTCTCAAACAGAATCCCATTAAAGTAATTGAAAAATCCAAATCATCAGCCATAACTTACTAAGGAAGTACCCAATAAAAGTCTACATGCTCGGCACTAAAAGTAGTTGTCTAGCAAGTTTTTATCTAAAACTAAAACTGCAAAACAGTGAAAAGAGAATAGACACAATGAAGACTCAGCCTTCTACTACTCCATTCCCTTCACAACGTGAAGGTGATAAAAGGAGGCAAAAGGTGTAAGTAAGACGAGCCATCTTTGCATCCACCCCACTCTGCTGCTATTTACTTAGATCTCTGCCTCATCTTTCGGCGCTTTCTCTTGAGTCTCCTCATGCGCTTCTTCTTCCACTGAAACCACAAGAATATAGATCAACTTCTTAAGAAGCTTAAATATATAATTAACTTCAATAAGAAACTCAAACTTGGAAATGGATTGTCATAACTTTCATCCTAACACAAAACCAGGACCATTACCATAAGGAAGTTCACAATAGCCTAAAGGATTAACTAAGTTAGCAAATTAGGACAGCACAACATGCAGAAAATAATGATAAAAAAAATTTCCAAGAAGTTCCAACATTCCATCTTAGATTACTAAATCTTTTACCTAATTTACCACACTAGCATTGAAGAATTAACTGACATGCAACCTACAAGAGGAAAAAAAATCCAAGCTTCAAAATTGTTGCAACTATAAATATGCCTCCAATATTGAAGACATCAATCCACAAGAACATACAATTTCAAAAAGAGTTGATTTTTCCAGGTCTGCCCAAATCAAGTTTATATCATATCACGTCCCTAATTAAAGGGGAGCTGAAATTTTGTAGACAGGAGAGAACCAAATGGCCCCTTCCCTGCCCACATGCCCAAGTGACAATACCAAAAATTAAAAGATCAGGGACTACCAAAACAGTGCATGGATCACATACAGGCAGCATAAACATACATGGGAGGATTGATGTTCCAATCTGAGGCTCAAATTGATACATGAACTAAATATCCAATCATCATTCCAAGTGGCAAAACTATGTATCCAGACCAAGCAAATGCCATGGTCTATGCAGACAAGTGAATCTTGCACCCTTCGAATATATTAACCAGTAAATTTTGCCAAAGTTCAGTTAGTGATTGTGATATGACACAGCACTTCGGACCCAAAAAACTACAAACCAACAAAAGACTATGAAATGGGAGTGGAAGGGCTTTGAAAAACAAACCAGAAAAAAAAATACTTATAACGACAACCAAATCAAGGTTTAATGGAAGTCTCCATATAATCAGGCTTTGAAAAACAAAAAAGCAAAAAAATACTTATCACGACAACCACAATCCAGGTTTAATGATAGTCTCCATATAATCATTAGTTGTTCGGAAAAGCGCATAAGCGCGAAATGGTGGCATCCAGACATGGAAACCGCAGGCCTAAGTCCATGGACGTCACTTGTTCTCTCCCCACCAATCGGAATCCAGAATTCTCCCCCCCCCCCCCCCCCCCCCCCCCCCAAAAAAAAAAAAAGCTGTTCTCAACTTCCAATAGTGAACGTTGAATACCTAAACAAACTAGTAAATGATACAAAATAAATACTACACGGAACAAGTAGGTACCACCAATGAATACACATCATTCAAAAAAATAAGAAAAAAAAAATTGAAGAAATCTAGGCAGATAAGAACCCATTTGTAGATTGCAAAGTAACCAGAACAAACGAAGAGTAAGTGGAAACCAAACTGACTTCCGCATTTTTTTCCAATTTTTCAATCATAGATGATCTACTTCCAACAAAATCACAATCATCGGAAAGATGAAAGGACTGAACTTAACCAAGATGCAAAACGGCAACCACAGGAACTCATAAAACCCTAGATTTAACAAGCAAAACGCTACGAAAACGAATCATTGAGAAACCTAAATCAAATAGTAGTAAAAACAGTCGACCTAGATTGCAAAACAATGGAAAATGGAGAAAACCTCACCTTCGCCCTCATCTTAGCTCTCGATCAATGAAACCTTCACCGATTTGCTTCAGTATTCACGTTCAACGGTTACAGTGAGGTTGATGAACAGAGACAAAGAGGCCGTCTTTAGATATTTATAAAGGTTAGGGTTTTAAATCAGCATGAAACCCTAATCCGGATGATGCGGTGATGCCCCCTCCGAAGCCGTAAGGTGTCCATTCTGAACCGAAACCGGGAAACCGAGCCGAGCCAAATCGAAATAATTCGGTTCGTTTTGGTTTTACATATACTTAGGCTCTGTTTTCTGTTTGATATCATTTTTGTTTTTAATTTTTGCCTATTATATCAAAAAAATATTTTTGAAAATTATTTTTGATTAAAAATAAAATGTTGTTTAGTAACTACTTCTCATAATATTATAGAATGAAAAACAGGTTTGGTAATCCCAACGTGTAGAATAATTTTTATATACTCTCCTTTCCCACATCTTCTTCTTCACATTTTCTTCCTCACAATTTCAATTCCATTCTTAAATTATTATAATAACTGTAATGAACACAAGATTCACAAGAAAGCCAACGTGACAATAGAAGTTCAGTGGAGGTCATGTTTACGAAAGAAAGTCAAGTTTAGCAACGATCCCAAATTTCTATTTGAAATGTATTTATTTAGGTTCTCTTTGGTTTGTATTATATAATGTATTATGAGCTATTTGTGACAAATCAATTATGATAATAGATTCTGAGTAATAAATAATGACCATTTAGTACCACTAAACATAATACATTATATAATGAGAAATAAGTTATAATGATAAACAACTAATAACCTATTTGTAGATTATACATTATATTTATTTATTTTAATTATAAATCATGCCAAACAATCACAAATTTCATAATTTATTACATAATACATTATATAATACAAACCAAAGAGAGCCTTAGGAATACAAACAAACAGGTGGTCAGCGGCTACTGCAAATCTCCTTCGGCCTATCGAAAACCATTGGGTCGACTGAATAAACCATTAGACTCTAAAAGAGAGGGCAGGTTGCCGAGGAGTGACAATAGATAGGTTGGATGATGCAACTTAGGACAGAGTTTTAGATAGCACACCACTTCAGAAACATTCAGGTCTTGTTTCAAGGTTTACAAGATCTGAGAATGATGTGTAAACTCTAAATTTGAGAATCCAACAGAACAATTGTACTCTTCAGTAACTAGCCAGTAGGTGAGGCTTTTAGTTTGTCATAGCCAAGATCTGGGATCAGTTCTCATCTTCATCCCCCTCTCTCTCTATCCTCCTGCCAATACCCCAAATGAATGTAATCAATTTCGTGTTACCCAATTTTTTGTTACTTTAACTTCTTAAAGGAGCCATGGCATTTTTCTTCATCAACCTCATGTATACATAAAGGGAATCTATTTCATCTTCAAACATGCACAGCTAGGGATCATAAACTTCTCACATTGTGTCATCAATTCCATTAACCTTTTCAACCAAAATGCACATGAATAGGCTTTACACAATCCACTTCTCTTCGTCTAAACCAAAAACCACAACATCCTCTCTCATCACTCATGTATAAGCTTCTCCCACATGTGCCCCAACTTGTGAACCAACTCCACCACAATAGACAACTTTCTATAATACCAGTTTCAAACCGAGTTTGAGGTTGAAGAAAATGGTTGCCTCTTTAAATCTGTAAATCCGACGACAAAACTCTAACGGCTCAATGGATTTGAATATCTCCCAAAAAAAACGACGGGTAACAAAAATCAGGCCGATCGACTGTCGAATGATGGAGATCTGGCTTTCATATTGAGCTGTAGATTGTGAACTAGAGGAGAGTACGTCGGAGAAGGAGAAAGAAACACAGCAGCAGCGGTTGAGCGGAGTAAGAAAGGGGAGCTGGGGTCTTTCTTAAAATATAATGAAATGTCAATAATGCCCTCAATTTTGAACCATTTTAATTTGTATATGTTAATTAACTTTTGCGCAAAGATGATCAAAAACTGTTTTCGGCAAAGACCTTTTTTGTGATTTGTGTTTTTTTAATTTTTTTAAAACAAAAACAGATATCATAACTCATACCAAACACCTACAAAAATAAAAAAACTGTTAAAAAAACAAAAAGAAGATAATAAAACACAGCCTTAATTGATTCGGTTTTGATTTAACACCATTAAACTATCAAATTAAACAATAAAAAACCAATTAGGAAACCCAAATCGATTAGATGCAGACTCTGAAATTGGGAGAGAATCTTCTCCTTTGGGAATGAATGGTCGAATACTTTTTTCTGTTCTCACAATTTAAAAATCGGATGACAATCCCTATTTATCCAAAGTAATCCATGTACGATTAAAAAAATTCTCTCTCATGTTAAAGTAAAATCATTCCTTAGTCATAAGAAACCACATAAAAACCATTTATGAATCTATTAATTGAAATTAATAAGAAACCCAATTTTTATTTTTACTAATAACAATCTGGAACCAAATCCCCAAATCGAATCAAAGCAAACTGATAAACTGTTTATGAGTCGATTTAAACCCGGGTATTCATCTGAATTACAGATGCCTCTCCAACCTTCAAAATCGCCCATAAATGTTACCCTTTAATCTGTTTGCTATGATAGATTTAGGGCTTGGGCCATACAGGGCTAAGCCCAGGAAAGGCCCGATTTTATTATTCCAATCCTGGTTGGACCTGCCTGTAAGGGTGTCAAACAGTCAATTTGGTCCCGTTTTGATAAGGTTCTTTCTCATATTGGTTCAGCCCGGTTTAAAGCAGATAAAGAATCCTTCTATAAAGTCAAAACTGCAACAGAAACTATTCGTCAGATCATTTCGATCGGATTCAAATCCTCTCCTCCCAGTGATTCGGGAGGAGGGAGAAGCTCCCGTTGGAAGACCGACACGTGGAGCTCGAGTGAATCCAAGCCCTCCATTGGAGTCGAAGCTGAACCAACAGGGGGTGTTGTCTCCGATGGAGGGCTCGGATTCACCTGAGCCCCACGTGTTGGCCATCCAACAGAGGCATCCCCCCTCCTCCCAAATCACTGGGAGGAGAGGATGTGAATTTGTTTCGATCTCTTACCAGTTTGGTCTTAGTTTTTCATCATATATTAAATGGAAAAAATTGTACAAAAAAAAATATTAGATTTTACCTCTCTTTTTTTTTATTCAATTCATTCAGTGGGTTTGATTTTTCACTGATTTGTAAAAACCAAAACGATCAATATACTCTTTCTATGTTAGTATTTATCAAACATGTTTCTGTTCAAAAAAATGTTCAGGATTTTATCCTAGAACCACGTTATCAAACATGTTTCTACTCAAAAATAATATTAGAGTAAAGAGCAAAAATAAGGAATCCAAAACAGAAGTATCATCAAACGGGGCCTTAATTGACCTGGTGGCAAGGGTTTTCTAAGTCCTAAATTCAATCACTTACACTCTTATGAATGTCCATCCACATGACTCATTGGTCTATACAACCTTCTGTTAGTTCTGGATTTTCAAATGTTTGTTTTGCCATTTAGCAAATGTCGCTAAGACTAAAACTTGACCGATGAACAAGAGACCATGGGATGATCTATTTGTCCACCAAATTCAGATCCACCTGAAATACCATATGGCATAAGTGAGTCACCCCTATGCTCATACTTTATTGGTGTCAAGAAAGCACCAAAATCTACAAAGTCCCTTGTTTGGCTTTCCATTCTATTCTAAACCAGAATACAGCAGGAGATGATGGTAGGTTTCCAAAGTTGATCTCGATCAAGTGCTTTTTGGGTCATTTTAAACCCCCCAATCTCTCGAGTGGTCTCACATACAAAGTGTTTACTCGTTGCTAATATACTCTAGCCTCTCATCTTCTTTAGATCCCTCGTTTCTCTCTGATATGTTAGCAAGAACTTTAGATTGAACCCTTGAAGATTATTGCCCGGAGTTCAACAATTAGCATAAGCTGCAAGAGTGTCCATATGAATTTGTGGCCTCCTAATTCAATTAAGTAGGTGAAAGCTACTTTGAACAACATTAATGCCCATAGGCTGTCCCCTCTTCCATTGGATCAGGTACTACAACAATGGTTCAAATCCAAGGGGAGGAAAGAGTGACTGGTTCCCAATCATTCATAGAGGACATTAGTTCCCATGTTTGGCTTCGTATACTAACCATCTTGGAGGGACTGGATCCTTTGTAGTGACTGTCAAATGGTAGTGGGATCTTGATCATTCATAGTGCATCGGGACATGTATCGATGACTATGAGCGAACAAGATCTTCATTGTCACTTGGCAGTCACTACAAAGGATCCTATCGCATAGTGGAGTTCTTAAGACCCTGTCTCTGATTGGTTGCAAGGTGAATTAAAGGGGAGGGAAGTGAAACTTTCAAACTTAAAAGAAAAAAAAAAACGAAAAAAAAAACTTTCATAATCATTAATCACAAGATATTTCATGATATAATGAACCCCAAGTCATTCGATATTTGGTTATTAATTTATATTTTAATTTGCATCCAAATCCCTTGCATTTGAAAACCAATATAAAAATTATATTTAAAAATATTATTTCAAAAGATGATAATAAATTTAAGTTTTTTTTTTTTTCTGATAAAAGATATTTAAGTAATTTATACAATCATATTAAGTAATAACTATACAAATTTATTTTTTAAGTTTTAAATTGTCACTTTCCTTTCCTTTAATTTTCTTTTCAACCAAATTGAAGGTAAAGACATTCAGGATATATGAAAATAAAGCAGTATAAACTTGCAGGTCTATATTTGCACCTAGTTCTATACTTATTGGATCAGATTGAAGTATACTACATCCTCGACTACCATTTTCAATTCAGTTCCATTTGCCATGCATGCTAAGTCATATAATCAACCTATATACTCTGCAAAGCTTATTAAAAAAAAAAAAAAAATCATCTCACGTTATCAATTTTCACTAGTCGTGATCCAACGATTAGAATTTACCTAGCTTGAATACCAATGTATAAGTATGCCAATGACCATTGGATCAAAACTAGAATATCTCTAAAGAATTCAAATCGTCTTCTGCGACAGGAGGATTCTAGCCGGAATCCAAAGGTTGGAATTCATCTTACGCATATACTAATACATCGGTATGTGCACTGGATAAAATCCAACCCTTGGCAGTTGGAACTGCCGTAGGAGAAGATTTCTTTCCCCAACGATGGGAGAAGATTTGAACCCATAAGGCTCCGTTTGGTTGTAAGGGAAATAAAAAAGGAAAAGGAAAGGAATTTTTTTTATCTTTTAAGCTGTTTGGTTGCAAAGGAAAGGAAGTAAAATTAATTTAACATTTTGTATGGTCAAGTGTTCCATACAAAGACTTTTTTTTCTCACGCGCATTCCGTCAAACAATTTACGGGCATAACTCATGGAAGGAGGTTCTTGCAGAAAATGAATAAAGAATCATTCATGAATAAAGAAGTCGATTTCTATCCCACCTCATTTCATTAGCTATTTAATTTTTTTCACAAACCATAGTTGGATCCCAGAAATGAATCATTGCTGTCATACTGCTAGTCTCGAATTTCAAACTTAATCAGATGCTGCAGCAGAGAAGAGTGTAGATGCCATGATGGTATAGAAGAAGGAAACAGAGTCAGCCAAAATCAAATCAGAAGAGCTGGGCTTCTCTTCCATTTCATTGCTACCGCCCACCCAAGACTAGAATTCATCTGATGCTGCCTACTACAATCTGGACAACCAGGAATCATGGGCTTCTCTTCCATTTCATTGTTGCCGCCCACCCAAGACTGGAATTCATCTGATGCTGCCTACTACAGTCTGGACAACCAGGAATCAATGGAATATAGATGGCCCAGACAATGCAACAACAAGGATTAAAAAACAAGGAATCTAATCAATTGGATAGCTTGGGTTCATCAGGGAAGATGAAGTTGCTTGGTCCTGAGTAATCAATAGACAGACAACTGAAGGCCACTGTACCTCATTTCCCCACCTCTCTCTCTCTCTCTCTCTCTCAGCCACTGGACCTTTCCCCTTTCCCCTTTCCCCTTTCCTTCGCCCTTCCATCAGTCATGTGAGCCAAAAATGCTTGCAAGCCACATACCATTGAAAAGATGTGTCAGACCAGAAAATAAATGCATGAAAATGACCCAACACATCAGGCTCATTGATTAATCAGACCTCCACATTAATTCTTAGGTTAGGTCCAATGTAAAGTGATTTCCAATGGTATAGCTGTTTTTACTCCCTCATGTTTGTTTCCTTGTAAATTTCTTATTTTTTTCATCCTCTTTTTTATGTTTTCACCTTAAAATAAACAGTGAAAATCTAATTTTACTGGAAATTTTTCTTTTTCCTTCTATTTTATGTTAAAATAAATGAAATCGAAATTACTAAAACTCTGGAAAATTCAGCCAGTGAAGCAATAATGCTTCACCAGACCAATGAGATGTCAAGACATTGGTGGCCTAGGGAGTCATATAGGAAAAATGGGAATACAAAAAGGAACGATAATCAATCACTTGGAGGAGAGAGAAAAAGAATTCGGCTTTCAAAGAAAAGAAGGAGATAAAAGTATACACTGGCATGCAGCTTGTACCTTTTTTTCACAAAAAAAAAAAAAAAACTTATAAGCAATTCTTCACTAGGGTTTTACAAGAAAGAAATAAAGAAGTGGATCTCCGGTTTCTGCAACTGGTGTTGTTGGTCGCTGAAGACGAAAGGATTAGTGTGAAGAAGGTGGTGGAGTAGAGCACAAATAGAGCAAAAGAATTCATGGGTGGTGAGTTCAGGATTTGAAGTTTTGAAATGCCGGTGACAATGAAGGACCACCGACTCGACAACTAATGTTGGAACTCAGTTGAATCGGCCAATTGGAATTGGAATCAATCAACCCGGCAACCAATCCTAATTAAAATGATAATTGAATCCAACATTGGATGCACACATATCTCATGCAATGATCAATAACTAAAGCAACAACACTTTTGAATAAAGAAAAAAAGAACACTAAAAGATATGTGAAAGTTATGCTTTTTCTTTCCAATTCTAATTTATAGAGTCCTCATCATTCCAAACGACTTTATTGATTCATGGCCACTTCCAATCCAATCTAAATATGAATAAATGGAGGCCAATCCTGTACTAAATTATGAGATTTTAGACTTTAATTACAATGGAATCTAATGAAAGTTTTGTAATTTTTGTAGGGAAAATTATAGAAGGAAGTACACACTCCCATTCTAGCTACTTCCCTCTCTAGTATTTCTCCTCTCTTCTCTTTAAAGATGTGGGCTCCTTGTATGATGCATTGTGATCGAATATATATTTTTGTTGTCAGCTATTGGCTTGGAATGTAAGACGTCAATACAAGTTAACAGTATCTAGATCATTTCTCTTTTCTTGTCACTTTGAAGTAATTTTATACTCTTTTTAAAATTTTTGTCATTGAAATAAGTATAAAGTCATGTATCACATAAATTCACTTATATTTGAATTATATGCAAATAATAATAAAATATAAAATCGCACAAACATCGTTTAGACATACTATTATTGTAATTACGAGGGGAAACTCTACCTAGAGTGGAGTGCATACCCATTTTTGTCACGGTTCTATAGACTGCTTCAACTCTCCCAACTTTAGACAATTGGACTCCACAATGTTGATGTAAAGACTTTCTGTTTCGATACCATTTGACAGCATCCAACCCAGAAGCAAGAGCCTTATGATGGAGATGCATTACCCATGATCATAAGCTAACTATCCACACACACTTAACCCGACTAATGTGGGCCTAAAACCCTTGATTCCTAGCCATAGAATATAAACCCCTCTTATCACAAGCCTATAGGCTGCATCAACTATTACATTTCATCCCATCATTTAAACTACCACTTCCAAAGTAAATGATTAGTCCATGAAACATACTATCTTTATTTTGGGCATAGTTCAAGTAACCAGTATTGGATAAGTTGGATCGATCAATTCGTATCAGTTTTGGACTTAATCAATTCTCAATTAAAACCTATTTTAATATTATTATATATGATATCAGTTATATGTCAACTTCTCATTGGATCTGGGAATCCAAATAAGTAAATTACTTGGCAAAGGTGGAGAAATTTTCTCTTATGCACTCGTGTAGTAGAGGGGATTGTGAGCATTCAAAATACATTTGGACACAGTCCCGATACCCTCCCAATGCTCAAGATCGAACATACTCCACAAAAGTGTAGTAGACGATCCTTGTCCTAGCAAAGATGGGCCTAGAATGTTCTTACCCCGAAGAAAAAATGACAAAAGGAGAAAAAGATGGCAATGCACTTACACAATAAGCTCAAACGGCTCTTTTGAGTGGTGTGGGGGCCTTCCATAGCCAGCCAAAATGGAGAAGAAATGAAGGCACATAATAAGATTCTCCACTTTTGTCATATTAATATTATTAAATCTAACAAAATGATCACATGACAACTTTCACTACCCTCCATGTGGGTAGTAGGCCTACCCTCTCATGGATTGGACCGAAAAAAACAAGAAAAGGCTTAAAAAGGTCTTGTTTTTGAGAGTGACCCTACAATTTCAGTTGCAACGGTCATAATTTGTGTCCATCAGTTTAAAATTCCACGAGCAAAGATTTGATGATGGCAATTTAGAAGGGAGATGGATAAAATAAGATCACTAACTTATTATGTTACAACTTCTAAAAAAGGGGGCTAGACTTTTAACCATACTAATCTCATATCATTCAAGGGGCTGATTATATATATATATATATATATTGATGAACGGGATTACATCATAATTTAAAAGTTAGATACTGAGGAAAAAATTCTTGATTTGATTTGGTGGGAGTTATAATCGATCGTAGTTTTTAGACTATTCTAGTAGTTCAATCATGGTATTCAATAAACTTATGTTCTCTTTGGTATATTTTATATTTATATTTATGAGTTAGTTATGATAAATCATTTATGAAAATAAATTATGAGTCTATATGACTGTTTAATATTACTAGAAATAAAGAAGTAATAATAGGTTATCACAATAATAATACACACTTTCTAATCTATTTAAAAATTTTAGATTATATTAATTTATTTTAAATATAAATAAATACAATAAATCATGTTAAATAACTATATATGTCATAAAATATTATATAATTAATTCTATAATACATACCAAAGAGAGCTTTAATAAAAAAATTCTTTATTTTATAATTTGATATATGATAGAGGATTTTATAGCCATTTACTTACAAAATGACATTGGTCTTCTTAAGTAACTTTATATCCAATTTAGGCTCAAATTCTAATCACATACATGTGTATTCATATTTTTTTTTGGTTAAAAAATAAATATTCTAAATATTTATTTGAGCCACATGTCAAATTACATGCCCTAATTTAATCACATATCAGCTAATGTATGTACATGCACCCTCTTGGTGTTTTACGCACCTTTTCTATAGTCCTTAAATTTTAATATTTTACTTTGTCATGTGACCAACTCTTCTTACTCGAAACTACTTCATACCAATCCCACTTTGCCATGTAGTAAAAGCAAGTTCCGGCCTATAGATTTTTCCTAGACCTGCTCGACAAATAATCTCTCGCCTACAAAAAAAGAAAAAAAAACCTTACTTTTCATTTTTGTTTTTTTTTTTCTTTGGGATTAAGAAAACATTACATTTAACCATTGAGCCCTTGGTTCCTATTCCACCCACCATGTTATTGTTTTCCATGTGGCCATGTATTTTTTATGGGGCCACACTGATAAGGTCCAATTCATGGATAAGTAAGCCTCAAGGTCTTTTGATACCATGTCAAATTGTAACCCAAACAAATCTCAACAAATAAACAAAATAAAGTTTTAAAATATATAGAAATGTGGCAGGTTTTTTGTAGTGGTCTAAGTATTAGACATGCATGGACATAAATATGAGGTATTTTCATGTCTTCTTTATCTAACAATCAAAATTGCCATATCATTTGCCATTTGATATAAAGATTTTATAGTTATCCCTTGTGCTATACGTATATCTCATCAACTCCCAAGGTTATTTGATCTCGACGAAGCCTAAGCACAACTAGCCAAGCCTTTACCAATTGCTCTCTAGCATGTTTAAAAAAAAAAAAAAAAAAAAAAAAAAACTCTTCAATAGAGTCAAAGTTTTGTGGAGAAGTTGACTTAAGATTCTCTATTGGCATGTGAAGTTTTAGCCAAAATAGAGTTGCCAAATGGGAAAAAAAATATTTAAAAATCCAATGAGAAAATAGAACTTTTCTTATAAAAAAAAAAAAAACTTGAAAATACAAGAGAATCAACCTATACACAAGGGGATATATGAATGAACTCAAGTATGAAATTTCTTAGGCCATTGTAGACCATTCTATAGGTATAATATGTACAAAAATGATACATCATCCTTTTATGTGTGGCAAAACTTGAATTTGCAAACGTTTTTCCATTCTTTTGATATACTTATTACAAAATTGATGAAATTATTACATTCACATGGAAAACAAGGGGAAAGGATAATAGAGAATGGAGAGTGAAGCTAAGAACTTTATCCCAAGACCTGATTAGCGATGGACCATAATCCCCAGCAGCACACGCTTCCCTAGTGCATTCAAAAGTATAAGTTTCCCTGAATTTGATTATATGCTATTGAGAAAATTTCCCTTCATCTAAGGTAAAGAGGAAACAATGACGAGATGATAGAAACATAATACCTTGAATTGTTGGGTTTTGCTTTACCCTAGTCTGGTTTTTGGAGTTTCCCTAGAGGGTCTTTTTGAGCACAAAAAAAAAAAAAAAACTGCTCGAATTGTTTATACTTATATAACTATACCTAAATGCCCATTCATCCAATTATCCAAACCAGGGATAAGAGAATATTTTTTGATAGGTAGAGTCCGAAGAAGAGTTGAACTTATGACTTTTTTGAAGTGGTGATCTTCACTTACTAAGCTACCTTTCGGGGTTAGAATAAGAAATTCTTTCTTCAGCTGTGGGTGAAGAAAATCCATCCCCTATGCCTAATTACCTTTTATATGCTTCTTTGATATTATGGGTCCCAAAGTTTGAGGGGTCAAAGGATCAAATTAGGCCCAGATCTGGTCCGGTTCAACACTGAGCGGCTTTTTAGAACATTGGGTCTATACCAAAAAGTGCTCCATAAAATATAGGGTGGAATTATTGCCAGGGCCATAAAGCCTGTCGAAAATCCCCTACAAAATATAGAGGGAATTCTTTCCTTCCATAAATTCTAAACTTTTCCATGTGCACTGCCATGGAGTGCTCAACACACCACCGTCCCACTCTCATAAGTCACAACTCACAAGATCCCCCACTACTCTCTCTCTCTCTCTCTCTCCTCTCTCCTCTCTCTTCTCTCTTCATCCCTATTCCCTAAGGATAAAGATAAAGTAGTCAAACACAAAAAGATATTTAACCAAAAAAAAAAAAAAACACAAAAAGATAAGAAAATAAGAAGAATCGACCACCTTTTTGCACTCATGTCATGTGTCACTGCCTTGTTAAAAAAATTTAGAACGTTGGGAACAATCGACACCAACCAAAGTAGATTGACCCATCAAATCCTATCATAAATTTTCCAAAATACCCTTCAGGTATCTCTCTCTGTAGTCTGTAGACTCTGTACCCATTGTGCTTCAGTTTTTCATTTGTTGCATTAAGTCATTTTGGTTTTCTTTTGCTACTTTCAAGTTTCAACTACAGGACACCTACTAACAGTTGAAGATGAATAAAAACAAAGCAGCGGAAACGTTCACCTCTCTCTCTCTCTCTCTCTCTCTCTCCCTTTAAAAAAACGTTGTGTCTCAGTAACCAAGAAAGTAGCAGATTCTCAAAAAGGTCTTTCACACTGAACCCAAATGTGCTTCTCATTATGTAGGGTTGATGGGTTCTGTAGTCTCTCTTCTCAGCTTTGTCTGGATAGCAGAGAAGGCGGTGTCACAGTCTCGTCATTTTACTCCTTTTGAAGTGCAGTAAATGGTCTTCACAGAAAACCCATTATTCTGCATTTGGTTCTGCTTCTCATTTTTGGGGGGGATTGTTGTATTCTTTCTCTTCATCTGTTGTGGTTTTGCAGTGGGTTTTCCTTCTCTGCTAAAAACCTTACTAGTGGGCACTTGGAGCGAAGAGAAGATTTAGAAAATAAGAAAAATATTGGTGCTTTATTGGGGAAGGACAACTTCTGTTGAGGAGTTTTTGGTGTATTTAGTATTTTTTTTCGTTTTTGGGTCTGCAAGTTCTTGTTTTTACTTCACTAAAATGGGAGGCCTTTATTATTTAGTGCATTTAATGGTGGTTCTTTGCTTGGGTTTGTGTTTGAGTTTGAGGATTCAGTCTCAGGAAGACGTAGTTACAGCAGTTTATATTGTTACTTTAAAGCAAGCTCCTGTAATTCATTACTACAATGAGCTTGGATTGGAGAGTATTGGTTCCCGACATGGAAGCACAGAGCGATTAAATAGACTGCAAAAGCCAAGGTGCCTATACTTCCCTCTCTTCTTTAGAAAGGATGAGTGGGGTTATTTCCTATTCAGCATTCATTTCTCAGCGATCAGCAGTGCAAATTAATAGTCTCACTTGTATCTGTCCCTCTGGTTGTCCTTTTGATTATTTACCTCAATTGAATTTTAAACCTGGTTTTATCTTCTCTGTAAAGTTCAAACAACGTTATTTGGGGGTTCATATTGGATTTTCTCCTTTTCGTCCTTCATTGGTTGACTTCAGTAAAATCTGTAAATGGGTTTTGCTTTTTGAGCTTCAATTCAACTTGTCAATTCGTTCATTTGATCTTATTTTCTTATCCCTCTCCATCTCGTGTTTTGTGTATTTCATTTTCCCATTTTAGTTTGAACTCCCTAAAGTATTTTTTTCCCTTCTCAATGTAAAAGTTTAAAATTAAACAGGGATTCTTCAAAAAATTCATTACTCCTGTCCTTTTTAAGCGTGTCCGTATAGCAGTGAAATTTTCGTTTTTAACCCCATTTGTAAAATTCAGATTGGGCTTGCATTATTCCTTGAGCTGTTTCCCCCCACATATTTCTGTTGAATTGTTGTAATCAAGCTAAATTATTTGCTGAATGATATTCATGATCGTATTTGTGTCTGACTCCTGGGTTATTTTCTATTTTTTCACCATTTATTTACTAGCCTTATTTCTACTGCCTTTTCTTCTAATTTCTCCCCTTTAATTGACCCGCAACAATTACCTCTGTACCTTGTGTGTAAGAAAATTTATCTTTTCATAATTGTGTGTAGAATTTATGCTTTTTCTTTCTCTACTTTATCCTTCACTATCATACATAGCTCCCTGGACCAGTTTCTTCCTAATTTTTTTTTTTGGATTAGTAGTTTCTTCCTAGTTGAAACTTGTCTATTATGGATGTTAGAAGTACCTGGTAACCCGTACAACACATTGTTCTTTTCATCCATCTTTCCTGGGAGACAATCAGCTTCATCAGAATAGATGATTCAGTATTGGGTTGGTAATGGTGCTGGAGAACATTGTTGGGGGCACAACTAGAGTGGCTGTCTTGTTCCAGTTTCTAACAAAAGAATTTCCAAAGATAGTTCTCAAAATTTTATTAAGATCTGATCGTTTTCTGAAGAAGTTATGCTATGCTTATTTTCTTGTTCAAAAAGTGCAGGAATATTTCAAGGTCTGATCGACAATATGCTTCTTATTTGAATCATGTTCATGATTCCCTATTAAGGAGGGTGTTACATGGCGAGAACTATTTGAAGTTGTATAGTTACCACTACTTGATTAATGGGTTTGCTGTGTTTGTAACCCCTCAGCAGGTATGTTAATGATGGTTTTATTTTCATATTTCTTCTTCTTCTTTTACTGGTTTAGCTTGATTACATTAACTCATTCTGTGAGTAAGCTATGAACCTTGGTTGAATATAAAATTTTCAGTGAAAACACCTTTTAGATGTTAACTTTATTGACTGTGGTGGTTCTCAATCCTCGATTCCTCGTTTAGTTTCCTGAAGGAGCTTAACTTTACTATTTGGGTTGGTTCACCAGGTGCAGCCGAGACTCCTAGTACAACTGATGAACTGGCAGCTATGCTGGGTTCAGAATTTTATGTGAAATCAAGTTTTGTCGAAATTTCCGTTAAGCTTTAATTTCAATGTATATTAGTTTTGGGTTAGTTGGTCCTGTTGGATTTTGTTAAATTCATGTCACATTACTTGTTTTACATAAATTAGAGCCAAAACTTCTTTACAAGTCACAAGAAAAGCTTTAAAATCCAAAACTAATACATAGAAATGTATAAACTAAAACACCAAGCTACTCATCAATGTTTAGGTGTAATATATACATGATGGTGTATATTTAGTTTTATTTACTAATAAAAAGTTACCGGGGGTACTGAGGAAACCCTAACCCTGATTAGAGTTTAGACTCATGGTGCAAGGGAAGAATAGGGTTTAAACCTGGGGTTTGAGAATCTAAAACAGAAATTGGTTAATGGAAATAAACTGTAAAGGCTGAAGAGTATATAAACTGGGAATCAAACAGATTTGAAACTAGGCAAGAATCAAGGCCCAAGAGGAGAAAATTG
This sequence comes from Protea cynaroides, assembly GCA_028583415.1. Taxonomy (NCBI): domain Eukaryota; kingdom Viridiplantae; phylum Streptophyta; class Magnoliopsida; order Proteales; family Proteaceae; genus Protea; species Protea cynaroides. Next base: position 82,475,527 of record CM053265.1, on the reverse strand, counting down.
ATCTCTCTCACAAGTTAATGCTTGGTCAGGACTGAAACTCTGACCAAGGAAAGGTTCTGGTAGAATGGTTTGATGGCTGAAATCTCAGGTTATTACTGAAGCTTCTGGCAGGGTGCATTGGGGGCCACTAAAGGCTATGGCTAGAACAGAGTAGGGTTTTAAGTATGGTAATGAAACAGGGTTTGGAAGTAGGTTTAATGGATTGGTTTTAGAGTAATGGATGGTTGGTGGGTGAAGTTTCAGGGCTAACTGAACAGTATTAATAGAGCTATGTATTGTTGCAGGTTTCATAAAAGTAACATAAAAACTGAGCATCTACAAGGTCTGTAAAATAGGGATTACCTAACCTGTTCAGTGGCTAATGAAGACTGATCTGTAGGACTTAGCAATACCAGAACAGAACTTGAAGGAACACAGCAAAACAGTGTAGTTCAGACCCACCTGAAGGCCGAGGGAATCCACCCAATTGGCCCATGGAGAATCCACTCCTTACACTGAAATCCTGATGAGGACATCTAAGAGTCCTAGTAGATTTAGGATTCTATTAGATTTAGGATTCTATTTATTTTATTTTGTTTTATTGTTTTATTTTGTTTATTGTTGGAGACGTGGGATCTTTAGTTTATTAGAGTTGTGGGTCCTAGCTGTGGCCCCTTTTTAGTTGTTTAGTTGGTTTATGATTTGCTTTGTTTTATTAGTCTTTAGAGTTATACTCTAATTAGGATTGTAAGCCTTATAAAGACTCTTTTTTAATTAGTGAAATTAGATGATGATTATTGAATGCAGAAAAAAAAAAAAAACCTCTCGTGCTCTCTCTCTTTCTCGTCTCTCTCTCTCTTGCAGGTACAACAACTATCCCTCTCTCTTTCTTGTTACAGAATTCCCCTCCCCCTGTTTATACTGTTCTCAGCAGTGCTTTCTCTTCCCTTTTCCTTTGCTGTTTTATTTTCTGGTTATTAGGAATTGATTCAAGACACCCTGCTATAACACTGGCAGCACCTAAAACCCTAGTTCTTTTAGTGTTTTCTTTATATTCACCCCTTCTGTTAACCATTATGATAGTACACCCTAGTTCTTTTAGTGTTTTCTTTATATTCACCCCTTCTGTTAACCATTATCATAGTACAACCTGCTGTTGGGTTATTTATTTTTTTGTTCTAGTACATTATGTTGAGCTGTAACTCTAATCTACATAATTTCTGCCATAGTGAATGCCAAGTTAGTGCTTACTAACGTGAGCAGCCACTTTGATAGCATCGTTACAGCTGAACCTTCATATTTAGCATGTTATGATTAGGATTTCATCTCTTTAATTATTGGGAAGTTACTGTTTTTACATGATCATGAGTTTTTCTAATCATTAGGCATTTAATCTTGTTAGTTTTAGGAGTTTTGAAATTTTTTGCACATTAGTACTTCTTAACCTATGATTTATTATGAACATGACATGAAACCTAATTAATAATTGCTTAGTTGATTATGTTACTTGGCTTTATACTATTCTTTACTTGTGGTTATCATGATACTAATCTAGTAAGCATGTCATGTGTGTTGCTGCCCATAACAGTCCCTACACATTAGTTAATTATTTCTTTAATCCTTCTGTTAATTTGTCGTGTTAGAGTAGGGTAAACTAGAGACCCTAGGTTAGCCTACATCAAATCCTCACAAGAATATAATTAGCAATGGCTAACTTCATTAACTAAGACTTTAGTCTACAACTGAAGGGGTTGATCCCTTTATATAGAGCAGGGATCAGCTTACTTACTTGTGTAACAAGCACGAACCTTCCATTCTTAGGAAATAACAAAATAGAAACTAATTCCAACTTGCTAACAAATTTTTGAAACTGGAATAAAACTAGATCTGATTTGCCAAACAAAAATAGAAACAAAATAAAACTGAATCTACTGCTGCTGAAGTATTCTAGAAACTTACTCTTGCTGACAAGACCAAATCAAGACCAAATTTAGGTGAATCGATCAGTCTATTTCCCCCTTTATTTTTCTGTCGGCTGCATCAGTTACTGTGTCAAACTGGTTGAGTGGGTCAGACTCCCTCAATCCTAACACGACCCGTTTATTAGTTGTGTCGTATTGCATTGTGTCGAATGTCGCATATAATATTCCTCAATCCTATGAAATTTTTATTGTGTTTGTGTTGGGTTGGTGGGGTCATTTTGGAAATTGCCACCTTTAAGTTTTACGCTGATGTGGTTTGCCCCATCTTATGGCATACGGTATAGCATAGGCATATGCATTCCATGTCTGATACCGTTGTTGCATATGCTTTAAGTATTTCTCTTAATTATTAGTGGTTTCCTTATTTGATTTTTTTTAGCTAAAGTTTTAATCCTGTCATCTTGGTGAATGTCAAAGGCTGAGAAACTCTCAAGGAGACATGAAGTGGCAAACGTGGTGTTGGATTTCTCAGTTAGAACTGCTACTACCCACACCCCAGAATTCTTGGGATTGCCTCGAGGTGCATGGATCCAAGATGGTGGACCTGAATTTGCAGGGGAGGGGATTGTGGTTGGATTTATTGATACTGGCATTGATCCAACACACCCCAGCTTCTCTGATGATAACTCTGAAAATGCTTATCCTGTCCCTGCACACTTCTCTGGTATTTGTGAAGTTACTAGGGATTTCCCTTCTGGGTCTTGCAATAGGAAACTTATCGGGGCCCGTCATTTTGCGGCATCTGCTATCACCAGGGGAATATTCAATGCTACTCAAGATTATGCTTCACCATTTGATGGCGATGGGCATGGCACGTGAGTAGTTTTCTTGCATGTCCTTATTCCCTGATAACATTTTAAATTCATTAGTTCTCTTTTTATACTTTCGGTTGAAAAATTGTGGCATTGAGTATGCTCTCTTCATGCGAAGTTTGTAATTTCAATATCCATCCATTTTGAATCTTGTAGCTTAGGATTTTTTTTTCCTTTTTGGTGAATATCGAATAAAACTCATGATTTTCACTGGTTGATCATTTTTCTGAAGACATTGTCAAATTCGTCTCTCGTTCTCTCTCTCTCTCTCTCTTTTTTGGGAGGGGGGTTTAGTGGTCTCTTAGATCTATATTCTGAAAGTTAGAGACTGTACATTCCATCTTAACATTGAATATCGAATAACGTGGTTTGTAGTGAGGGGATTACAGACCAAATTTTTCCATGGTTAGATTTCGGAGATAATCCATGATCCATGTCAGTATTTTATGGGTTTATGTGTGTGGTTTGTTCAGGTGAGTGCTTGATGAGGGGTCTGTGTTCGTATGTTTAGTTCTCATTATTTCTTCATTTTTTTAGCTTGCTTTATTATCTACCAGTTGCCTCCTGGGAATTGTAAACTGGGATGACTGGACTGGCCCAGTTTTTGGCTTGTCCCTGATCAACCTTTTGTATGGGCTTGGCCTGGCCTAGATCTTGAGTATGTCGTCAGTACTCAAGCATCCTTCAGATATGTATATAGGCTATGTCTACTGTCTAATGGGTAAAGCCTGAATTTTCCCAAACTCACTAGGACCAGAATAAAAACTTTAAGCAAAGTACTGAACATATTAAGCTTGAAGAAGGAAAGATTACAATTTACAAGGAAAGCTTACAGGAAGAAGAAACCTTAAAAGGAAAACACTCAATAACTAAGAGAAACTTTGCTACTATTTGTAGTGGATTTTTATTGCCTTGCTAGAGAAGAGGCCTTGGTATTCATAGACTTAAGGAGACTATGGTATCGGTGGGGCATCTTCTTTCTTGGTGGACGTGGTTGGAGTATGAGAAAGATACCAAAACCACTTAACTTCTGCTTGGAGAGGACTCTTTACCTTTTGACTTACTGAGGTGAGTTATATTTTGTGGAAGAGGGGATATCTTCGTTTGTTGGGGCTACATGATGGCATGGTGAAGGGTATGAAAATGAAAGAGTAGTGTAGAAGACATGGATTTCTTGTCAGTGCATTACAAATTTACATTATGAATACCCAAAACAAGAACCATTTTCCAACCCTAATGATGGAAATGTATCTCTTGACTCTATGCTTCAAAGTCACGATATGAAAAACAGATTATGTTTTCGATGTGGCAAAGTAGGCCATAGGAAAAATGCATGCATGAACTCAGAACCTCTCCTGGAGAACAAACAAGTGCTTCCTCTGCTCATCCGATATGAAAGACAGACTAAAAAAAAAAGAGAAAAAAAAAAGTGCACGCACCACTCTTTCATTTGACACACTTCATTATGCCATCAGTGCCCCCAGCAGGTGAAGATACATCTTCTTCAGAAAAATAGCACTCACCTCAGTGCATCAGATGGTTACTCTCTCTCAGCAAAGAAATTTAAGGTTCTCTCCCAAAAAGACAAAGGCGCTGCTGTGCATAATGACATCACCATTTATTGTAGCAATAATATAACCATCTACTATTTCAAAAAGTAAGATCCTCTCCAAAAAGAGGTTAAGTGGTTTTGGCATCTTTCTCCTACTCCAACCACATAGCCTCCTCTCAACCAAGAAAGAATGCCCCCATTTATGCCAACATTTCTCATGTCTATGAATACCAAAGCCTCCTCTTTATCAAGGCAACACGAATCCACTGCAAAATAGTAGCAACTAGCAAGGTTTCTCTTAGTTTTTTAGTGTTCTCCTTTAAGCTTTCCTTGTAATATTTCCTTTGAGTGTTTGAAGCTTGTAACTTGTAACCATAATCTTCTTCCATCCTTCGTGTACTCAAGCATTCTTTTTTTTAAGGATTCTTCTGTAAGTATTATTTTCTTCAAGCTCAATTTATGTTTAGTACTTTAATAATGTTTTTATTTTTGCATACTGTTGAAGATTGTACCATTTTGATTCTGATCCCTCTTGAATCATCTTATTTTAGTTTCAACTTTTGGGAGTAGTATCCTTACCTAAATTCATTTTATCAAAATTGGGGCTGAGAACTTGTCTAAGTTGAAAGTTCTACATCAGGTTCCAAATCTGGTTCCTGCTCTCATGCAACACCTACCTTGCAGAACCCTTTCTGCTTTAATCCTTGCTCCTTGGGCCTCTTGTTGGTTTGCGTTTGATAGAGATAGGAATTATGAATCTGCTCTTAAAGTTTCCTGTGATTTGGGCTCCTAGTGGAGAAGCTGAATGGATTGGAAGGATTTTTTCACCGCTGGTTTCCTGTTCACAGTCGTGAGGAAGAAGATGACCTCCTCCCACGATGGTGACTTCTATCTTTATTTTACTTTATTCTATTCCATCTCTTTAAAGTTGATTTCCCATATTACCCCTTTTTCTTTAGCCTTATTCTAGTTTGTCCTTTACCTTAACTTTGATTCCCAGATTACCCCTCATCAATAAATAGTAGTCCCCTCCTTTTAGTTACGGAACTGCCAAAACTGTCTTGAGTTGTCATTTAATTTTTTTTACACTTTACTTCCTCCTTTCATCCTTTATTGCTGCTTACCCTTTCTTTATTTTTCTGTCTGTTTGTATGTCCAAGATGTCCCAAATAGTTATAAATACCTCATAACTTTGAATCCATCCTCGGATTGACTTTAAATTTGAATCTTATTTGCGCTGCTCTTGCTTATGAGATTTCTTGTGCTGTTCAACGTTCGAGATGCTGCTTATTGCTACTACCGTATGATGGTGGATTATTTTTTTTCTTGCATCCTCTGCATTATTGTTCATGTGGAATTCTCCACGTGAGGAGAGACGGAACATATACTTTGCTCATGTTCGCGTCTACTCGTGGAAGAGATTTTTATCATTGTTCAGCCTACTTGTTGCACGTGAGACAACCTACTACCTTTTTGCTCATGATGAAGCCTACTATACCTTTTGCTCATGTTGGAGCCTACTATAGTTGCACATGATGCAACATCTACTACCTACACGTGAAGCAATCTCTATACCTGCACATGCTGCATTCTTTACTACCTACACGTGATGCAAACAACTACTACTTGGTTCTTAGTGACATATACTGTGCTGCTACACTTGGTTCATAGTGACCTATATTGTGCTGCTGCTACTACTACTATTTGGTGTTCGTGACTTGGTGTTACTACTTGAAGAATGGTGTTGCATTTCATATTTATTCTTATTATTCCAAGCTGGAGCATGTTCCAGCTTGAGGGCGAGTGTTGAAGATTGTACCATTTTGGTATTGCTGTCTAGGTGTCACCTAACTTAGTGCTGATTCTTGTGAAGTCTACTTAGACTCTAATACTTGTAAGTCTTCTTATTATATATAAGATAGGGTTGAAGGGGAGAGAATTAATTCATCCATTCTCTCCCCTCTCCTCACATTCGTTCTATCTTATTCTCTTCTCTCCTTTTCTCTTTCTTTTCTATTTTGTTACACATACATTTGCATTAGAACTGCTCTTGTACGGCTCTTTGTACCGATTGGCTGGGATAGGTCATTTATTTGAATTTGATGTTCTTCTTTCGCTTCACTAATACAAAAGACGGTCTATATATATATATATATATATATATATATATAAAAAAATTTTTTTATATATATTTATTTATTTATTTATTTTTTGGGGGGGGGTAGAGTTAGGGCCTCAAACCAGCTCATCCTAGCCTGAACTCAGTGTAAAAAAGGGTGTCTTGGCCTCAACTGAACTTCGTTGCTGGTGTTAATCCTTGTGAATTACATTTGCTCCATCTGTCGTGATGAGTTTGTTCTAGCCTCCATTTTTAAAACTTATATTGTAGATTCTTCTTTCGTGTAAAAGAATTTATTTTGTAGGTTTTGGACAAACTTAATTATGAGAACTTACAATTCTACTCTTGCAACACAGGCACACAGCTTCTATTGCAGCTGGGAATCATGGGATACCTGTCATTGTAGCTGGGCATCACTTTGGGAATGCGAGTGGAATGGCTCCTCGTGCACAGTAAGTAATTCATTCTTTTTGTGGTAAATTACATGGACCTTCCCTGTACATATGCGTAATTACAGCCAACACCCCAGTGTTTTCAGAAATACGAAACTCTTTAAACAGACAATGTTAAGAAAGAAAATGATTTGGCCAATTTACCCTTCCACATCCCAATACTTGAATTGACAAGGATCATAAATAATAAAATTAATATTAAGCCTTCAAGAAATCTGGAAACTGTAGATCCTTAACAATACTGCGGCAAATGTCTTCTCAAACTGTTCTCCTTTCTCAGTCAAGCACTTGACGGCTCTGTAAACACAACCGAATCTGCCACTGCAAAGGATTTCATCGTCGCTGAAGCCCTTGAAGGTGATGTAGAGCTCGGTGAAGCTGAAGATTCTGGAGTTGTTGGAGCCTACAACCTTTGGAAGAGATCGACAACAGAGAGTTGTCTTGTAAGTTGGAGGAGTGGCCTGCCACCGTTGTAGTAATCATAGAAACTGGTCCATCCCCAATGGTAGATGCCACATAGTTTCTTCACCAAGAATATTGTTATCCACTAGCATGGAATTTGATTGGTACTGTAGCTTCGATGCATATTCATAGTTCTTAATTTAATCACTTCGAGATGCTTGGTGGGCTTTGATGGCTGATATGCTTCTGATTATATGACTAAGAATTTGACTGAGTGAAAACAGAGGCTCTGCTCCACCCACCTTCCCCTTTCTCCATCCTCACCCCTTCACCCCTCCCATACTTTTGGAAATTGAAAACAAGGGTACCGCCTCATCCCACCAACTCCCTCTCTCTCCCACCCTGCTTCACACCCCCTTCAATTAAAAGGACTCCGTCACCCACCCATTAACTCCCTCTCTCTCTCTATGTGGTAGTTGTGCAGAAAGCAGACTTGGTCTTTTTCTGGTTTGGAAGATTTTGAAATTGAAACTCTGGGAGTGAAAACAAAGGTGGTGGCCATTGAACTCACAGCTAGCAGTGGTGAAAGAAGATTTGCCGAGCCCTTCCATGAAAGGCATCGATAAAGAGGAAAATGAAAGAAGGTTATGTGGAGCAGAGGGCTTCTAAGTTTTAAATTTCACAGGTAAGATGCAATATAGAGAGGAAATCTAAAGGGGGGGTACGCAGATAATTAAGAAGAGGAGGCTCAAAACATCTCTTTGCTGTTAAGCAGAAAAAGACAGAATTTGCGGTGACAGGTTGCTCCCTGGATGAAGGTCTCGTGACGTCTAACGTTGCAAACTCCAATTCCCTCACACAGTTACCCATCGGAAGCAGTAGATTTTCTGGTGCATTCCCGTCGGAAATGCTAGAAGCATCGTCTCTGAATTCGGTCGCCTTGAGCTCTAATCAGTTTTTCTGTGAGATACCGAATCAGAGAGTTAAAGAAGCTCAATCGTCTATATTTACAAAGCAACCAAAGTAGAAAGAAGGAAATATGGGGAGAAGATGGAAGGAAAGAAGGGAAAAAGGGACATTGCTTGGTTTGGATGTAAGGGCAAACAAGTATGTTCACACCACCCTTAAGGGTAGTTTTGTCAATTAGAAGATTACGTCTACATGAAATCAGAAACTAACGGTTCAGGCCTAATGGAATGGACCTGACTAACAAATTTTGAGAATTCGGGGAGTTCTGTGTAATTTCTGGCTAAACAGGGGTGTTGAACTTGATAGTGTTGTATATATCACCATATGTTCAATATTCTTGTACAATTTTTGTTTCTGATAACAGGACCAAGTTTACTTTGTATATAGTTTGATTTCCATGTTTCTGAATGTTGCTTGAATGTTGTTGCTTATCGAAATGAAAAAAATGAAATGTAATTCTCAGCGTGAAAAGTGGCTTCACCGGATCCTCTGGCTGGAAAGTGCAGGGATGGATTTAATGATTCCATCTCCTTGGTGGTCTGAGTCTTATGAATGAGGACCTCCATGAGGTCAAGGGTTCTCAAGATTGGCTTTGACTTCATCAAAGGCCAACCATGATCTCTGTGATACATTGCTGACATTTATCCTTTGTTATATTGATAACATTTTGTCCTACTAAGTTTTAGAACTTCTCAGCTAAGATTCTTGGCAGAAACTAGGACTACATAAGTGTATTGAACATGATACCCTCCAAAGTGATTGAAATTAATTTTTGCTGGTAGCTACAATTGATACACAGAGAAATCATATTGCTGGGGGTTATTTTCAAACTATTCTTTATTTCTTTTAAATCTCTCTCTCTCTCTCTCTCTTTTTTTTTTTTTTTTTTTTTTTGGGGGGGGGGGGGGGGGGGGAGGGTTATCATATGCAAATCTAACCAAAAAATGGGGATAAGTTTAGCAATTGCTGGATGAAGCGGTTAAAAAAGAAAAATGGAACCCTGTTAAATCCTTTGAATATCCACAGCATTTCACTTGTATGTTTTATATCCGATAATCCATGTTCAAAGTAGACAGATATGTATGTATACTTGTTGAGTTTTTGATGTATATGCTGTCTATTTTCTTCAGTATTGCTGTCTACAAGGCATTATACAAGAGTTTCGGAGGCTTTGCTGCAGATGTTGTTGCTGCCATTGACCAGGTAAGTAGTAGATGGATCTCTATAACAGTTATGTGAATGTATGCATAAGATAAACAGTATTGGTTGTTCAATACATCATTATAAATATAAAATTAATGTTAACATATGCATATAACACATACTATTATAGTATGTATAATAGATATATTTTTTCAACCAAAAGAAGCGTTTATTACTTTTTAAAGCATTGGCATCGCCACCAAACTGTGACTGGACCTACACTTTGTCCTGTTTGAGAAATTAGGCCTGCCAACAGCCTCATACCAGTGAAAACCTGGCCCAGTTTGTCCTCTAACAATTGGTGGGTCCCACTAGGAGTATTTTGATGTTAAAACTTCATTTGTTCGATTTCTCTAGTCATGTCATCAGTTATTCTTTGTGCCTGTAAGAAGATATATAGTCCCCTCCGCCCCCCTAAAAATTAAAAAAAATATTGTGGAGCCTGGAAGTTCACCTTGGTAGGATGCGTTAAATGATATGAAATGGTAAGTTCTGACCCGACATTTGTGCTTTATGCACAGCAGAAGCAAGGAAGTTGGGCATCATTTGCCTTTTATTGGATGCAAAGATTCTTATCTTTAAATGCCTGCTTATCTTTTGAATAGTGTATGCATATGACATAGATTTAAAAACTTGTTTGTTTGTGGTTCCATTGTATTTTGATTGCATTCACAGGCAGCTCAAGATGGAGTGGACATTATCAGCCTTTCAATCACTCCCAATAGGCGTCCTCCTGGAATTGCAACATTTTTTAATCCCATAGACATGGCCTTACTTTCAGCAGTTAAGGCTGGAATGTTTGTTGTACAAGCAGCAGGAAACACTGGACCCTCACCCACGAGCGTATCTTCATTCAGTCCATGGATCTTTACTGTTGGTGCTGCTACTCATGACAGGTCCTACAATAATTCCCTAGTCCTTGGCAATAACATCACCATTTATGGAGTTGGACTTGCACGTAAGTACCCAATTAATCCTTATTCAGATTGCTTGAGATCTGCCCTAAAACATTGTCAAAATATTTTTGTATTGAATGTGAGATGCCTTCAGAACAATTTTATTGTTTGGGTGGTAGTTCAGTATTGGCTATTATTTTAAGTGGGGTGGGCCAATGGCGTTCCTACATGCCTGCTATGGGAACCCTTTCCCAAATGCCTACTATAACTTCCATGTGGCAGCTATGTTAGTGTGCAAATTCAGTGAACATGATGTTGTCCATGTCATCATGCATTCATGTATGAAATTCCAGACCAATCTGGCCTCCACATGTTTTTATTTTTATTTTTATTTTTATTTTTATTTATTTATTTTTTGAAATAGGGAGACTGTTTGAATAAGAGGTGCCATTGAGAAAACAAGGGGAACACCTTATACATAGTATTCCATATGGTTGAGATGGGCTACCAAATTTGATATGTGGTTTATCTACGAAATTCCTTGTCCATCCAAAATTCAGAATGCTAAACATCTTGTTCACATGACAAATTATTAGTGCATGTGGAAGGTTCGACAACAGGCATGCAAGAACCACTTTTGCTTATATTATTTAGGGAAATTTAGCCCATCCCCCTGTACTTTGCTTTTAAGTCACCGGACCCCCAACTTCGCGATTAATTTCAACAGCATCCTTTGCCGTTAGATTGAATAAGAGAGAATGCAAACCGGTAATAACTTGACGATCAAATAACAATTTTGCCCTTAGCAGCATAGACAATAAACGTCAGGTTTGGTGGTGTAACGTCAGGTTTGGTGGTGTGCGGGCAGAGGCCCATTGAGGCATGAATCCCATGTTCCTTATGCTAACTATTCTACGCCTGTGCATTACAAGAAGATTTGCAAGCCTGGCCGTGGTCATGGTTGGTTTCAAAGTTCTGTAAGAACTCTGCAATCATCTTTGGCCTGAGTTTCAGAGTGAAAATAATGACATAATGGTTCAAATTTCTTCCCCATTTTACGAAGAGTACAATGGCGTTAATTTAAAAAGAGTCCCTTGTTAAACAAAATTGACATTTTGAGAACTCCTTCAAGCTCACGGGTGGTCATGTAATATACCCATAAAATTAATTTGAAGAACTGTTAGAGGAACAGAAAGAGGAGAATTGCAGGGAAAAGTAGAGTACCATCCAGGAAGAGAGAAGATTCTTTCTTGTTAATTGATGTGTAATGATAATGGAAAAGAAAAGTGATGATACACCTGGGGCAAAAGGGGGACAAAGACAGAGTAAACTCAAATCTGCAGAAGAGAAAAGCCAACAGTTCTGTCCGAGCATTAAAAAGAGAATTATTCTAATTAACAATGATAACTAAAAAATATCAACCCCATATCAAGCGGTCGCTGAAGGTGAAGAATCAGTCAATGATTCAATTAATGTTTTGTTGATGCTGGCTGAGGCATTATGCTAGTGAAGATAATGATAGTTTGTAAACTTAAATCACTGTTATGATTATATCATGTCCATTAAACTGGATGGTTACTCTTTTCATATAAATGAGGTTTCTTCGTGCAAAGGAGATCAGAGATGATGTCGTTGGTGCCGTGGTGAGTGGTTGGGTTGGGTCCTTGGGGGACTACCGGAAAATCGTATTTGTAGTTCGTTAACACCATTGAAGTCTTTTTCTGCTCTTGATCTTATCCTTGATATGGAACCATGGTTTGTTGGTCCTGCGGGAAATGAAGTCTTTTTTGCTCTGATCTTATCCGTCACGCAGTTCGAATCGAAGCTCACCACCATCTATTACCAGAAGACATGCCCACAACTGGAGAACACCAACTAGGGCTTTGTCACTAGCAAGCAGATGACCAGCCCCACCACCGCTGCTGCCGCCACCCGCTGCCTCTTTTTCCATGACTGCATGATCGAGGGCTGTGACGCCTCTGTCCTCATTACCTCCACTGTCTCCAACAAGGCTGAGTGCAACCACGACCTTAACTTCTCCCTCGCAGGCGACGCCTTTGACATCATTGTCCGTACCAAGGCCGGAAGCTGTGATCTTACTTAATACATGTGAAAGGGTAAGACAGTAACTTAACTAGTGTCTTAAGACTAAGGGTAATTTTGTCATTACAAAATTATAAATGATGCCACATCATCACTTAATAGAACTGTCTGTTATGACAAGGTTTGTGTGATACATATTTAACAAATGAGGGGGGTGCGTGAAATTAATCGCGAAGTTAGGGGTTGGGTGACTTAAAAGTAAAGTACTAGACGGTGGGTGTAATTTTCTCTATTATTTAAAAGAGAAGGAAAAATGTTCATGTCAGTGTCCCTATTTCTGCCACATGGATTGATGGTTTGGTCATCATTCTATTTGTTGGGTAGACGTGGAATCCCCTAGATAATAGGTTGCATGTCAAATTTAGTGGCTCATCTCAACCATATGGTCCACCATTTATAGGGATTTTCCTATTGTTTTTTGTTTTTTTTTTGTTTTTTTTTTGTTTTGTTTTCTTTTTTCTTTTTTCTTTTTTTTGTTTTTTTTGTTTTTTTTTGTTTTTTTTGAATGGTCCAAAACTCTATGTTCTTCAAACAGAAAATTTGAAGCAATTTGCACGGCATTTTATCAATACATGCCAAATTCAGGTTGGGCGGAGAATTACCCATGACTAGTGAATGGATGACCAACATGTCCACTTAATTTGCTGAACTGCCATTTGGCAGTTATAGCTGATGTGCTGGAATGGCTTCTGGCATTGTCTGTACTGAATATCCACCCCCTTGGCAAAGGGCATTTGATTGTTATATGATTTGATAATTGTCTTGCTAGTGTTTCAAGTTATCTCATTGCTTGGCAGCCTGATATGAAAACTGATCCAGATGATTCTGGTAATGGAGAAGTGTTCTTATGAAAACTGAGAAATATTAGAATTCATAAAGAAAGAAGTGCATAAATTATTTGATTTCCACTTAACAGTACTTGTACTTTGTTGGGATCCAGGAAGCATGTGGCACATATTCTATAAGGATTGAAACTACAATTCAGCGGGTTTGTGCTGGCATTTTCTTGCTGGAACTGAATCTACTTGAGTTGAAAATAGTGTTGCATTTTTTTGGTTGTAAGGGGAACATGGGAAAACGTTGACTGGTTATGATCATCAATCATAGTAATAAATTTTCACACAGAAGGTTCATTCTGTGTGGCAGGCTCCATTGAATATTCCTCCTGATGCCTGCATGTGTGCTTTTGCTCTCTGTATTTTTCCCTCTCTTTTTATCCTATGCATGGAAATATATACTAAACTTCGTATTAATCTTCAGCGGGAACAGAAGAAGGTAAAATGTACACACTGGTTTCTGCACTTCATGTTCTGAGCAATGGCACAACGGATGAGAATAACATGTATGTGAGCGAATGCCAAGATCCCAGCATCTTGAATCAGGATCTTATTCAAGGGAACCTCTTGATCTGTAGCTACTCAATCCGCTTTGTGCTTGGGCTTTCATCCGTCAAACAAGCCTTGCAGACAGCAAAGAACCTCAGTGCAGTAGGTGTCGTGTTCTATATGGATCCTTATGTTATTGGCTTTCAGCTTAACCCGACTCCAATGGGTATTCCTGGTGTGATAATTCCATCCACTGAAGATTCCAAGGTTTGTTGTAATTTTATACGAATTTGAAGGCTTTCTTTCCCCCATTCTCTGTCAGGACTTAAGTTTTAGAGATGAACTATCCAAACTGGCAAAAGGTTTTATGGGTGGGCGCCCCCATATCAGACACTATGTGAATGTATGGGTAGACATACCTAGTTGTGCTACATAGAAGTCTGATGTGGCAATTCTGGCATTGGATATCTGAGGAATGGTCAGGATTGGGCATGCATTGAGATTCAGCATCAAATTCAATCATTTACCCTCCCATGTGTATTTGACATCTCATCCATAGTCCATGAACCCTCTCCATATTCCTGGATTTTTTAATGACTTGTTTTTCGATGTGAGCAACTCCATTTAGTCCATGAAACTTGACATGTGAGTAAGGAGATTTGATATACCTACCCACAAAATTTCAGTATCAGCTGACCAGCCACGTGACAGAACTAGGTGCCCATTCAGCTATTCTATATGGGTATGCCTACCTATAAATCTTGAATAAGCACCATTTCCATAGATTCTGGAGTATTTGGAAGCTTTCCTTTTGGTTTATATTAATTGTGCACCTTTTCACAGCATAATATCTTCTATGATCCTTGATTATATGAATAAATTATGGTTAGAGGGGAAGTTTGTTCTGCATTTTTGGAATCACTGGTGTCTACTGGATTCAACTTCTTTTTTTTTTGGGTGGAGGGTGGTGGGGGGGCGTGAAATTCAAAGAAAAACAGAGGTGTAAAATGTGTATGAAATACTGGGAATCCAACACAATTTGATTATGAGTTGGATATAATTGAAACAGAACTGCTATGTGGGTTGGTTTGTCAACTGAGTCGTGGCTGACATGCATACCTTTCTCTCATTGTCATTCAATTTTTATCTATTTTGGGCTCACATGCATACCTTTCTCTCATTGTAATTCAATTTTTATCTATTTTGGACAATGTATTATACATGTTTAGTTATTTTCAAGTTTTTTGTCCTAAAATCTTTGTAAACAGATATTTTATGTGTTCATTAGTTGATACTGTTGTGTTGTGGCTGACAAATGTCACTTTTTGAGCATTTGAATAATTTTGATGAGGAAACATAGGTCTGGCTAGTAGCAGCAAAGTAATTACCTATGCTTTCTGAGATGGAGGGATGCTGCTTTTGTTTCCTCTTTAGTATCTAATACTAAGGCTTTAGTTATTTCTTGTGCAGATTTTTCTTCAATATTACAATTCTTCCTTGGAGAGAGACGGATCTTCAAAAAACATTGTTAAATTTGGGGCTGTAGCAAGCATTTTAGGAGGACTAAAAGCAAACTACAACAACCCTGCACCAAAGGTTATGTATTATTCTGCAAGAGGACCAGACCCGGAAGACAGTTTTCTTGATGATGCAGACATACTGAAACCTAACTTGGTGGCTCCTGGAAATTGCATATGGGCTGCTTGGAGTTCTTTGGGTACTGATTCTATTGAATTCCAAGGTAAACATGCATAAACATGTAGTCCATTGTTTTCAAGATGCAGGGGCCTAGGGCTAGGCGAGGCCTTATTTGTTAAGGCGTGCATAAAACAGGGTTTATTTATGACCTTTCAGATTATGTTAGCAGTACTTACTGTTACTCATTATTGAGATTCTTATGTTATGGTGCTGTTTGGTGTCCTGTCTAGGCTGTCACCAGTGATGGTGATGCTTAGTATACATTACTCTAAATACATGTTATGTTTAACTGTTTAAGTCAGATATACTGTGTAGCTGACTATATATTAGTTGTTTAACTTTATCCTTATTTCCTTGTTTCCTAGTTTATTATAATTAGGATTGTGATCATTTTCTTTTAATAAAAAGCCTAGCCGATAGGGAGGAGATGTACTCTCCCATCAATTTCTTTCTTCTTTATTTTTTCACACTCATATCTTGACATAGTCATGTTAATATTCAGTTTAGTTAGTGGTAATATAAACTGACCATGATCATTCAACATCAACATCCATTAAATAGGGCAACAAACGATATGGAAGTGTTTGTGTCTCTGATTACAATGAATTTAAAACTTAGCTTTGTTTTGTATAGCCGATTATAACCCCATTAAAGAATTGATGAGCTGCAGTAAGGTGCAATTAATTTTATATCTCTTTCGGTCGCTTAAGCTTGCTTGTGCCGCTCATTTTAAAGAACAAATCTTTTAGTCTCCTCCTGTGGCTGAGACAAAACTTCCTTTCCTTGGTTGAAGAGGTCAGCTTATGGCCTTCTAGAATTGGGAGAACAACAGGAATTACATGCAAGTCAATTTTGAAAAACTATCAAAGAGATTGTCTTTTTTGCTTTCCGTCCCTTCTGTCCAATCTATGCTAGTAGATAAAACTACCTTTTGGCTTCTTCAAAAGTATAATTTCTATCCCCATAGAATTCAATTTGTTTTCTAAATATGGTTGAATAGTGGCAATGGTTTTACCATATTTTATTGATGACTACAATACATAACTTCTTGCCATGTTGTGATTCCTCTTTTCTGCGTTGTGTGTTTTTGAAACCTTTTCTTGTATAAGAATTCCGTAATCACTTACATCTCAAGTTCAATGGGTTATCTTTAGGTTTTGTTGCCTACCTCTTTGAAAATACCAAGTGAGCTTGACCATACACCCGTAGCACTACTCATCACGATTAGCTTTTCACTTTTGATAGGAGAGATGTGAGAATGCTAATGTGCATCTTCTCTTGGATCTTACATGATATAAGAACTGGAGACCCACCCTGTCCATTACTTTGTGCATTTTTCATGGGGTAGTAGGGCTAGGGTTGAGAAATATTTTAAGGGTTTAGTTGGTATTGGTCAGACCTGTCCTCACGAACTCGTTTCCAACCATAATACATAAGTACATATTGTGTATGGTTTATGATTCATCTGAACATTTTAACAGAAGGTTGACTAGTTTGGTAAGTCAGCACAGCCTCAACTTTATTATTCACTCCTGCCTCTTATGATCTTTGTGGTGACACAGGATGGTAATTGGAGTTGTGCTTTGCCATTAACTCACAGCGTTGGTTAGAAAACCAGGAATCTTGTGCTTCTCCACAACCAGCTCAGAAACCATGGTTCCAAGACATGGTCTTTTCTGCTGCGGCCTTTGTTTTATTTAGGAATTTCGTATGAATCCATGATGTTGTATTAGTACAACTTCTGCTCATGGAGGTTCAGCCGCTCAATGACCAGAAAATATCAGATGATCTATAGTTGGTCTGTGTCCATTGTTCATTGTCTTACTGATTTGGCCTCCACCTTCCCTTAGAGGCATTAGAGAAAGAAAAAAGGATGGAAGAAAAAAAAGTAAAATTCATAGTTCCTACTTTAAGGATCAGAACTTGTTCTTCCATTGTTTTAAATTTCTTGGTCACAGGAATTGGTTTTTCTGCTCAGTATTGCGTTTGGCTGTATTTGAACAAGGGTGTAGTATATTCATTGAATGGCTCTGAATAATTTGTAAATGGACAGATTATATACATATAATCATCAAGATCTCTCTCATATGATTCCCGGAATGGTAAAGATTTGTAGCTCATGGGCTGTGTTTAATTAATTCTTAATATCACTGGATTGATTCAGTTCTGGGGCCACCTTGTTTAACAAAAAGATTTTGGTTTCTATCCTCTAATTAACTGTAGCTGCCAATTATTTGTAATCATATAGTCTGAAAGATCTAGATACTGATTTGATTTTCCCTATTATCCTTGAAATATCTTATAATTAATTACATCAACCTCCAGGGGAGAGTTTTGCAATGATGTCTGGGACAAGTATGGCAGCTCCTCATGTTGCTGGGGTTGCTGCATTGATCAAGCAGAAGTTTCCTGGTTTTAGTCCTTCAGCCATTGGTTCTGCGCTCTCAACAACAGCTTCTCTCTATGACAGAACTTCTGGTCCCATAATGGCTCAGCGTGCTTACACCAATCCAGACTTGAACCAGTCTCCAGCAACACCCTTTGACATGGGCAATGGCTTTGTCAATGCAAATGCTTCATTAGACCCGGGTCTGATTTTCGATTCCAGTAAGTTTTTCTTATTTGCTAATAGATCATAAATATGGATACTAAGGAATCATTGTCACACGGATTCCACCACTCTGGCTTCATCTGCTGATTTACTGTCCCTTGTCTTGAATATGTAATGGGTCAAGAGTCAGACTAACATGCTGAAGTGGCTGCAGCCTTATAGTTTCTTGTTGAAAACCTATTTGGACTGCCACTGCCACTAAACTCATAGTGCATTGGACCAGTCACCCTGATGCTGTTTCTATGGTCTCTTACAAATTTAACTCTAGAGGAGACTGTCTTTTCAGTCAATGTCTCTACTCTGCATGGTGCATGTACTCAATAGCTCATTGATATTGGTGGTCTACTTGATCCTTGACTTTCTAGTCATCAAATAAAATTATTTTCTATGATGAGGAAATTGGCATTAAATATCTCTACTTGTAGGTGTGATATTGGGCTATTGATGTGGTTGTCTATATTTCATGGACAGCTGGGGAAACAAGACAAACACAATGGCTCTGTTTAGTTAGAAATAAAGAAAAGTAAAAAATAAAATTTTCATTGGTAAAAGTGAAGTAAAGAAAATATAAAAGAAGATTTTCAAAAGGGTGTTTGGTTGGAAGTAAAGTTGATGTAAAGTGGTATGAGAAACAACGTGGAAAGCACAACATAGGAAAATAGGAGTAGAAGTTTAAAATTTTCATTATGCGCAAAATGGAAAATAACCATTTTAAGTAAAATGTTATCTCTAACAAGAAAAGACAACTGGCCAAAGGATCATTATCCAATGCTGGTCCCGCCTACGCAGAGTCTTGAGAGGGGGGTTGAGTTTGGAGTTGGTCCTAACCTTTGGTATCTTTGCTCAAAGTGGCCACCCTCAAGACTCGAACTTGGGCATTATTTGCCTTGGCAACCCAAAACTTTTACTTTTACTCTATGCAATGGAAGGAAAGACAACTGGGGCAATCAAAATTTTGCGTTATAACCAAACTCATGGAAATTGATTTTTAATGAAAAAGTGTGGTGGTTTTGTTCCTCTTTTAGCTGTTTACAGTACTTTCATTCACTAATCTCATTTTACTTTACAAATGGAAATGTAGGCCCTGACCCACCCCAAAAAAAAAGTTAAATAGGCATGGTTTACATCAAAGATTAATTTCTATGTGTTTGGATATAATGCAATTTTTGTGGTGCGGCCACATGTTTCTTTTATTCATGGGTAATATTTGACATGAAATGACTTTTTTTCAGTGTGTAGAAATACAATTTTTAAACTCTTACTTTCCCTATATTGTGGGTTTTGCATATACTCATGACACTTTATATCAACTTTACTTCCAATCAAACAACTCACTGAGAAGTTTCTTTATATATATATATATATATATATTCACTTGTCCAATGAATATTTCTCCTGTTTTATCTTCTAACTGAATGGAGCCTAGGAATTTGGGTAGGGTAACTAATGCGAGCTGACGTCATCGAGTGGTATCCTAAAATCTCTTAGAAGTCCCTTCTACAATATCTGTACACTATCATTTGAATACTATTGCAAACAAGGTCGTAGAATGTTGAAGGAAGGGACATTTTTCTTTTATTAAGTATCCTGGGCAGAATTTATGCGTTGGTGTTTGTAAATTGTAATTTTATATAATAATGTCAAATATTTTTTTTAAACCCTGAAACTCCAGGAGCTTGGGCAACCCTAAATCAGAAAATAAAAAATAATATTTGTCCTTACCCCTAACCCAAGAATTTAAGACTTCATAATCACAAAATAGACTAAGACGCCTTGGTAAAGTCATTAAAAGAAAAAAAATAAAAATTAATCGCCTAAACCACCGCAAAAGAATCCTACTCAACCTATAAACCAGTGTTCTGAAGTTGCACAGCTGCACTAATTACATCATGTATAGCTCATATTTCAGTTACCACACTAGACCCATAACCATAGTAAATTTGTAAAGGCAAAAGCCACCTGCCTAGCACAAGATACACTAAATTCTATCAAGAAATATTTCTATGTGCTAGTAAAACGTAAAATTTCATGCCATAGATGGATGATGTCTACTATGCTATGCTTTGATGTACTGATACAACATTTATATTCACTGTATTATCTATTTAGTACAGTTACAGTATCTGTGTCACGATTCTTTGACTAATCATTAAGGGGGGAAGGGTTCTCTGAGAAAGAGGGGGATATCCTACATCCTTCACAGAAATTTTTCTATTCATTTTCTCTCTCAAAAAAATTAATAAATTGAACCATGTGAGGAGGCATAGCCTATGCCACTTGCTTAGAGAGACTTTTCCCTAATCTTTATAAGAATGTTTTATCAAAGGCTTGGTTTGAAATTGTGGCGTAGCTTTCTACATCATTTATTGTACATAATTCATATGTGTTGATGTGTAAACATCTAAAGATGAATTACGTGGTAGCTGTTCTGCAAGTGTGTTCTGGTCTCTAGATCATTAATGTGTACCAACTTAAGATAGGATGAACTGTCAATTTGATTTTTGTTGAAGTATTCTACCCAAGATCTTAGGTGGAGAGCCCAATTGATGTATGAAGGCATCCATGGTTGTGGTTGTGTTTTTTTTCAATTTTTCAATGCAGGATTTTTTCCAACCACCCCCGCCCCCCTCCCCCCCCAACCCACCATGTGTTGGCTCTCTTTTGGGTGGACAATACACATGACATATGTGGCCAATCTTTTGATAGACCGCACATAGGTGTATTATCAATGTAGTGGGATGGTTTGGATACCATGTTGGAGTGTTAAACTTAAAACTTAAGCTAATAGTTGGAGAAGCCCAATGCGAGATTATTTCCAACAATTTCCCTCCTATTTTCTCTTCTTCTTAGGTGGAGAGGCCCAATTGGTATATGAAGGCATCCAATGTCCCAGAGTTTTCCAATGTGGGATTATTATTAAAAATTGCCCTCTTATTTTCGTTTGTTCCTTGTCTATCTTCTCCTTTTCTTTCCTTGTTCATGTCTAGACTGATGTATTATATATACAACTGTGGTGAAATATTTTCGGAGGTCCTTGGCAGCCTTTACCAAGCTTTAACTAGGTTATGTCGGGTTCTGGTTGCATAACCCATTTTCATGGTAGAATGAATACATTTTAACACATTGCACTGCAAAATGCATAACTTGCAATCATTGTGCCATTAAATTTATTATTGCTTCTATAATTTTTGTTTCATATCTGCTGACTTAGATTACACATCTGGGTTTGTTGTAGGTTTTGATGAATTCTTATCATTCCTTTGTGGCATTAATGGGTCGGCCCCAGTTGTTCTGAACTATACTGGCCAAAGTTGTGGAGTTTCTAACATGAATGGCACTGACTTGAATTTGCCTTCTATTACAATAGCAAAGCTGAACCAGTCTAAAGCAGTCCAAAGGATAGTTACTAATGTTGCTGGCAATGAAACATACAGTGTTGATTGGTTTGCTCCCTATGGAGTATCAGTTTCAGTGATTCCCAGTCACTTCTTCATTGCAAGTGGACAGACGCAGGCTTTGATGGTTGTTTTTAATGCTACATTGAATAGCACTACTGCCAGCTTCGGAATGATTGGGCTTTTTGGAAATCAAGGCCACGTTATCAATATACCATTATCTGTGATCTTTAAAATCTCATCCAACATTACTAACAGCTGATTCCATGCTAGTGATTCATTTTTGTAGGTTGCTCTAGTTTGTTGACCAATTTTTTCATTTGTTATCTTGTAAATTTCAACGAATTTGTTTGATATGTAAATACAGTGATTAGTAAGTGTATAAGTTAGTGCTACTTGTATTTGCTCATGCATTACCCTGTCAAAAATTTGCCTCTATTTGATCAATTCCTCTCTTTCAACCTTCATTATAACCAAGTAGATTGCTTATTTAGTCAGTGATTATAGGATTTGATTCATGATTATTGAGTGTTTTAAACTGAATTATTATGTCATCCATACTGATAAACTAAAAGGAAAATATTGTTGTTACCAAAGTTTGTGAAAGCTTAATTCTATTTTTTTGCCCTTTTTCTGTAACACACTTCTTTCAGTAATGGTAAGTCATTTACAAATTATTTTGAAAACTTTTATTTTACTCTTGATTTTGAAAAATCTTTGTGATCAAAACAATGGTAATCAAAACAAAATATTACAACTTCTCAATTCACCACTTTGGTATAACAAGATGTATCCCATACTTATTAAAAAAAAATCCTTGTGTTCTGTGAGACGGATGGATTGAGTAAGGATCACCATGACTAACCACTGTCATGTATAAGATGGTGTTCTAATAGTATTGCCTTGTCCTTAACGTATTAACACTACCAATCGGTATGAACATCTACAATCATCTAGGCATATATTGAGGGTTGGGTTTACCTACTCCGGCTCCACCACCTTTGACGTTCAACCTTTTGACTCCTTCATTGTCCAACTTCAGTCTATTCGATGAAGAGGCAACACTGATGCCAAGAGGCTCATGATTCATGACCTTGATGATCAAATTCAGGCCTAACTGTTTCAGACTAAAGCGTTGGACTCAACCATAGCCTTATATTGGGCTTCGCTTAGGCTGGCTTTTGGACCAGTTCATCTTGGTCCGTTCCGAGAAGGGCATTACTGGCCCGAAATCAAGATATGTAGACTCTACGATCATTTTTGACAGTGTCTTGTTTCCAGAAAATAGTGGACGAATATACTTCAATTAAGGTCTCATTACACAATAACAAACTCAAGACAATTTTAGAACCTCAAAAAAATAAAAATAAATAAATAAAATAAATTCTAGGGACCTTCAGCTAAGAGACACCGTGGTCTGATTCGGCTGCTCTCCAATGGGCAATTGCCGAGTGAGTTCCCAATGAGGGTCTCACTGGCTGACACCTGGAATAAACTGATCCAACAGTTTAATAGAGTTAAGCAAAAATAGAAGTTCAGTTAGAGCTGTATCCATTCTCTCCATCTTCCCCTGGATCTCCTCGGCGGCAAATCCCTCGTGGGTTTGGATCGTCTCCTGTAGCTGGACTCCATTCAGTCATGCTTCAATGGCTAGAGTCACTCAACGTGCATATGACCTTAAAGGCCAATTTAGGGAAAATCTGGCAACTTCTCTGTGGGAAGATAATTGTGTGAAACATCAAGGTTCTGAAGATTGGGTACTTGAAAAACATTTCTGGGGAACTCTCCATATAATCCCCAAGATCTAAGAGTAAGAATTTTCAAGAGTAATTGGCCAAGAACTTAGGTGGTTGTCATCAAGTCGGAGTTTCATGAGGAAGACAAGTTGGGAGATAGAAGAATGAATGGGACCTGAAAGACGACAGTTAGACATGCTTGCCAAGACCATAGATCAATCGCTTCCCTTGTAGAGAGGTCTACACCATCAAGGTATAGTTCCATGAGAGATGTCAGATTCTGGATTAATGCCTTCAGGTTTGGTCTTTCCGGTTTCGGCCAGAGAGATCCAATACTCTTGAGGTTCCAGAGAGATCAAGAGAAACCAACCTTGTTAGGCATGAGAATTCCCAGGGTATCTGGTCGGAGAAACAGAACTCTGAGAAGTTGAGGTGAGTCAAGCTTGGAAACGATCAAACCCAGATGGGATGGGAGTCAGTTTGAAGTTATTGTGAACAAGATTGAGCCTCTGGATATGATGGAAACGAATGAGACTGCCGTAATGAACTCAAGTCAAGACCGATCGCATAACCAATGATCAGCCTTCCCATGAACAGCAATCCGTTTCCGGTTGCCATGAACTGAAATCAAACTGTGTCTGTAATTAACTCTGGCCGCAATTGCAAGAGAGCTGATTTCTGGTCATCTAGGCAAATACGGCACTCCTTCAAAAGGGTAGCTTGGGGTCTGAAGCAGAAGCAATAGGAAGAAGTAGTAGAGGAGAAGGTGAACCAGAGAGAGATCCAAGGGAAAGAAGAGGGGAAAGAAAAAGGACAAGAAGAGCTCATGTTGCCTTCTCAGCCCCGGTGGACTCTCAGTCCCAGAAAGTCCGTGGTTAAACTGCTGCAATACCTTGGGCTTGATTCACAATGAGTCCCAAACAATAAATCGGATTTGTCGTAAAATCGTAACAATCCATTCTTTCATAAACAAGAGATTTCTCTATACAGCACCAACGATACATATCCCTCAGGAGTGCGGTTCTTATACATGTAATATAGGAAAGACACTCTACATTGTGAAACCTAATTCTGTCACATGACAAATCATATAAAACTAAAATTTTATAGACAAGTAGACCCAAAATTCCTTCTTTTCATCTCAAGTTTCATGGTAAGATAGAATTGAGCAAATCCATGATAGGAACTGAAAAGATGCATCAACATACATACATGGGAAGATATACCATTGAATTTTTTCTGAAATTTGAGATGTGACATAAACAACCTTATATCTTGAGAATGTATCCCTAATATTAGGTATTCTAATCCAAAGTATCTGAAATGCCCAAGAGTTCCATCCAACACCCTATAAGGTGGTGGGTGGGCAAGACCAAAGAACCCGGGCCCTAAGTCCATATATTCTACAGTTTATAATTAATATTCACTTTAATTTTAGCTCCGATTAGCTAGCCACCGAAGTGAATTACCAAATTTTACTACTGTAAAAAGAGCTGACCTTGAACTACCAAATTTTACAACTGGTGGAATAATTAGCAGCGATGACCAACTTTGACAGATTGCTGTGGAGTGGAGTACCCTTTGATCCGATTGCAATGCAAAGAAATCTTGAGCCAGGAGAGCTAAGCAACCAAAACGCACTGACAGAACCTTGCACCAGCTTCCATAAATTTTCTCCCACCATCACGAAGATATGAACCAGCAGTGGTTGAGAGAGAATCCTTGCAGCAGATTTTTTTTTTTTTTTTTTTTTTTTTGCCCTTTAATCCAAACTAGGTACGAATCTATGGGCTGGTGAAGATGCAGGAGATGGAGATATTGAATTCTTGTGTGAATGGTGACAAGGGGGCTTGGGATGACGCTGCCTGCTTCACGCACTTGACTCCGTTCTGTAAATTGAATTTTGATAGCAACCAGCTGTAAGTCACTTGAATGAGCTTCAAACCAACACCACTTACCCTTCCAAAGGGCCCCGAGTGGGATGGCCACATACAAGCAATCTGGATCTGCTCACCCAAGTGGGTGGCAAGCAGCTAAAGAACTTCCCCCTTTATACCAAGCATAAAAATATGAAGCAAACAAGGTAAGCCGGATCTGGTGAAATTCCTGAATATACGACCACAAACCCTAGGAAAATTTCCCTTCTATAACTTCTTGGTTCAAAACTATATCTGTTGGTGCAAACTTTCCTGGTTGCAGCTGCTTTTACCCGGAGATTCTTCAGTGCTAGTCCTAGATTCTAATAGAACACTTCCTCTATAGTTAGTCACTTCAAGGTCACAATTCGATGAAACGCAGGAATCTAGCTGGCTTGACCCAATTGACTTGGACCACATGCTTCTCATTGTCGTTATTGGGGATGCCCAGAAAATAAACTGTGAAACTTCTTTACGATCAATCAATGCTATTCGTGCATCTCGAAAAGAGGTAAGCACTTCTCTTTTCCCAACTTGAGACAGGATTCTTTAGAAGCAGCTAGGCAGGCTGCCATCTCACGCTCTTCACACTGCTCCCGTGCAGTGACATCAACGGAAGCAGCTCCAAACAAGAAGCTCCACCACGGTGGTTTGCACTTGTTAGAAGCACTAATAGAACATCCAATCCTCGCTCCAACCTTGAAATTTTAAAAGATCAGAAAAGGCTTCTTAGATTTTAATGAAAAACCAACAGTAATATCCTTTCTTTTTTAAAATTAAGAAAATAAGTCGGAAGCAGAATAGAATTCCATATGGAGAATCTAGTATGGTAAAACAAAGAAAAATACAGAAGATGAAAACCTACATGATTATATACTGGCCCTACAAATGGATGGTTTCAATGCTAGCTCTCCCTGACATAATATCTGCTAAGGTACTGCCTGATCGACCTCTCCAAAGAAATGAGGAGATATCTTGCCTGCCTGTTACAAGGTGGTCATCTCCATGGGATTTTCTTCTTTGGTGCATTCACCTACTGACTAAGGTAGACTGTCCTTGCATTTCCCAGTGTGGCCACTCTGGTGATAGGGCTACTAATAAACCAGTGCACACAGCCTTCAGTTCTGCCACTACTAAATTATCCCATGTGGTTTCCAAATGCACCTCCAGCACCAGCCTGCCTAGGTTACCACCTACACAACTGCCATCCCCCCCCCCCCCCCCCCGGCAGGGGCGGGGGCGGGGGCGGGGGTGGGGGCAGGAAGATTGTTGTACTCTGATGGGAAATAAAAACTGAATGTAGATTCAATGTAATGACTATATGTCACATTCCCTGAAGATGGGTGATCAGATTGCTGCCTAAATAGCTCAATTGTTGATAGACACCAAACTCTTAAGCAAATTTAATTCAGCCACACCCTCCACCATCCTTAGTCTATCCCTAAAGATCCGATTATTCCTTTATTCAGTCCTCAAAACTACCATGACTGTACACTTCACAGGGCTTTACCACTTCGGCCAAATGGTATACAATGCCATGCGCACATAAATATGTTAGCATCAGCAGTAAATCTTAACAACTCTGATGAGGCAAAGGAAATCAATCCTGACCTCACCTAAATATCATACCATAAAGAGTCACCCACTGCTTCGCATATAGGGAAAATATGTGGAAGGAGTGCTCAGCTTTTGATTATTCTTTGTACCATGTCAAGGTATTCAATCTCTCATGGGTAATTTCCCAAAGTAGAGCTTGGTATTCTGGAAAGTGTAACATACACTCAATACCAGAAATACAAACATTGCTAAGCAGAATTGCTGCCATTTATATCTTTCCAATGCAGGAGCAGAATTAGTGGAAAGTGGTCACAGCTCCAGCGCAGATGGAGTAGGGCTTGCAGCTCAGAGGATAAGAGCACATGGCTATCGACCACGGTGTTAGGGGTTTCTCCCGACTACTATCAATCAGTAACCTCACTGCTATCTTTCAATTTATGATAGATTCAACCTGCAACATAACATGTCTCCTATCAAAATGAATTTACATAGAGATCATACTCCTTTACATTACCCACTAGGAATCTTCATCACTTCAAATATCTTGAATACCAATTTCAAATTTTTAATTTTTTTTGGCAAGTAATTCTTCTACTAAGAAAAAGCAGCATTGAACCAATATAATACATATTTTTTTTAATTTTATTGGGTGAGCAGGGAACAACTATTACAATGTAGTATTTAATCAGCATATAAGTTTCCCAAAAGATAAGAAATTTACTCCTCTTTGATTTTACTTCTGGTCATAAAAATAGGAAAATTGATCTTTTGAAGGGAATGGTGTTTGTGGATATACAGCACTATCAATCTCAACTATGTAAACTCCTGCAGTCAAGAGCTGGTTTTGTGCTCCATATAAATCTGCGCAGCTGTGTAACTTACTGTCTGGCAATACTAAAGCCAACCAGCTCGGCCAGCTGCAACATAAATCCATCTAATTGAATCACAAAACTTCCCACATAGATACAACAATAGTTAGCTCTGTCTAAACAAACACAACACAACAAAGGACACAGCAAGTAAATCTTTTCTTATATTTATTTTCTGGAACAATGGTTCCATATCGATATATGAAATCATAATTATGCTACAAATCATTTCAGAGGGAAATCAATCAATTGATCACCAGGTTTGGAAAGATACTCACAAAGGACCCAGAAATCCAAGTTCTTAATTCCACTCTAATTTTCGTAAAATTTGAACGGACCCCTGCAGCTTCCCCCTCTTATTTCACCAGTACTTTCAAGAAACAACAGTAGAAACCCATCTCTAAATGAAGCATTTTCAGAGGTTTCATCAGTTGGGATCTTTTGAAGGAAATGGTGTTTGTGGATTTACAGCAATACCAATCTCAACTACATAAACTGCTGCAGTCAAGAGCTGGTTTTGAGCTCCGTGGAAATCTGCGCAGCTGTGTAACTTACTGTCAGGCAATATTCAAGCCAACCAGCTCGGCCAGCTGCAACATAAGTCCCTTTCATTGAATCACAAAACTTCCCAAACATAGATTCAACAATAGTTGGCTCTGTCCAAACAAACACAACACAGCAAAGGACATAGCAAGTAAATATTTTCTTATATTTATTTTCTGGAACAATAGTTCTATATAACTTTGATATATGAAATTATAATTATGTTACAAAACATTTTACAGGGCAATAAACCAATTGATCACCAGGTTTGGAGAGATACTCACAAAGGATCCAGTAGTCCAAGTTCTAAATTCCATTCTAACTTTCGTAAAATTTTAATGTAACCCCACGGATTTCCCCTCTTGTTTCACCAGTACTTTCAAGAAGCAACAGTAAAATCCATCACTAAATGAAGCATTTTCAAAGGTTTCAGTTGGGATCTTTTGAAGGAAGTAGTGTGAATTTACAGCAATATCAATCTCAACTACGTACACTCTGGCAGTCAAAAGCTGGTTTTGTGCTCCATGTAAATCTGCGCAGCTGTGTAACTTACTGTCAGGCAATATTCAAGCCAACCAGCTCGGCCAGCTGCAACATAAGTCCCTTTCATTGAATCACAAAACTTCCCAAACATAGATTCAACAATAGTTGGCTCTGTCTAAACAAACACAACACAGCAAAGGGCATAGCAAGTAAATATTTTCTTATATTTATTTTCTGGGACAATAGTTCTATATAACTTTGATATATGAAATTATAATTATGCTCCAAAACATTTTACAGGGCAATCAACCAATTGAACACCAGGTTTGGAGAGATACTCACAAAGGACCCAGTAGTCCAAGTTCTAAATTCCACTCTAATTTTCGTAAAATTTTAACGTAACCCACGGATTTCCCCTCTTGTTTCACCAGTACTTTCAAGAAGCAACAGTAAAATCCATCTCTAAATGAAGCATTTTCAAAGGTTTCATGAGTTGGGATCTTTTGAAGGAAATGGTGTTGTGAATTTACAGCAATACCAATCTCAACTACGTAAACTGCTGGCAGTCAAAAGCTGGTTTTGTGCTCCGTGGAAATCTGCGCAGCTGTGTAACTTACTGTCAGGCAATATTCAAGCCAACCAGCTCGGCCAGCTGCAACATAAGTCCCTTTCATTGAATCACAAAACTTCCCAAACATAGATTCAACAATAGTTGGCTCTGTCTAAACAAACACAACACAGCAAAGGGCATAGCAAGTAAATATTTTCTTATATTTATTTTCTGGAACAATAGTTCTATATAACTTTGATATATGAAATTATAATTATGTTCCAAAACATTTTACAGGGCAATCAACCAATTGAACACCAGGTTTGGAGAGATACTCACAAAGGATCCAGTAGTCCAAGTTCTAAATTCCATTCTAACTTTCGTAAAATTTTAATGTAACCCACGGATTTCCCCTCTTGTTTCACCAGTACTTTCAAGAAGCAACAGTAAAATCCATCTCTAAATGAAGCATTTTCAAAGGTTTCATGAGTTGGGATCTTTTGAAGGAAGTAGTGTGAATTTACAGCAATATCAATCTCAACTA
The DNA here is from genome assembly GCA_028583415.1 of Protea cynaroides. NCBI lineage: Eukaryota > Viridiplantae > Streptophyta > Magnoliopsida > Proteales > Proteaceae > Protea > Protea cynaroides. Next base: position 82,445,831 of record CM053265.1, on the reverse strand, counting down.
CGTACACTCTGGCAGTCAAAAGCTGGTTTTGTGCTCCATGTAAATCTGCGCAGCTGTGTAACTTACTGTCAGGCAATATTCAAGCCAACCAGCTCGGCCAGCTGCAACATAAGTCCCTTTCATTGAATCACAAAACTTCCCAAACATAGATTCAACAATAGTTGGCTCTGTCTAAACAAACACAACACAGCAAAGGGCATAGCAAGTAAATATTTTCTTATATTTATTTTCTGGAACAATAGTTCTATATAACTTTGATATATGAAATTATAATTATGTTCCAAAACATTTTACAGGGCAATCAACCAATTGAACACCAGGTTTGGAGAGATACTCACAAAGGATCCAGTAGTCCAAGTTCTAAATTCCATTCTAACTTTCGTAAAATTTTAATGTAACCCACGGATTTCCCCTCTTGTTTCACCAGTACTTTCAAGAAGCAACAGTAAAATCCATCTCTAAATGAAGCATTTTCAAAGGTTTCATGAGTTGGGATCTTTTGAAGGAAGTAGTGTGAATTTACAGCAATATCAATCTCAACTACGTACACTCTGGCAGTCAAAAGCTGGTTTTGTGCTCCATGTAAATCTGCGCAGCTGTGTAACTTACTGTCAGGCAATATTCAAGCCAACCAGCTCGGCCAGCTGCAACATAAGTCCCTTTCATTGAATCACAAAACTTCCCAAACATAGATTCAACAATAGTTGGCTCTGTCTAAACAAACACAACACAGCAAAGGGCATAGCAAGTAAATATTTTCTTATATTTATTTTCTGGAACAATAGTTCTATATAACTTTGATATATGAAATTATAATTATGTTCCAAAACATTTTACAGGGCAATCAACCAATTGAACACCAGGTTTGGAGAGATACTCACAAAGGATCCAGTAGTCCAAGTTCTAAATTCCATTCTAACTTTCGTAAAATTTTAATGTAACCCACGGATTTCCCCTCTTGTTTCACCAGTACTTTCAAGAAGCAACAGTAAAATCCATCTCTAAATGAAGCATTTTCAAAGGTTTCATGAGTTGGGATCTTTTGAAGGAAGTAGTGTGAATTTACAGCAATATCAATCTCAACTACGTACACTCTGGCAGTCAAAAGCTGGTTTTGTGCTCCATGTAAATCTGCGCAGCTGTGTAACTTACTGTCAGGCAATATTCAAGCCAACCAGCTCGGCCAGCTGCAACATAAGTCCCTTTCATTGAATCACAAAACTTCCCAAACATAGATTCAACAATAGTTGGCTCTGTCTAAACAAACACAACACAGCAAAGGGCATAGCAAGTAAATATTTTCTTATATTTATTTTCTGGAACAATAGTTCTATATAACTTTGATATATGAAATTATAATTATGTTCCAAAACATTTTACAGGGCAATCAACCAATTGAACACCAGGTTTGGAGAGATACTCACAAAGGATCCAGTAGTCCAAGTTCTAAATTCCATTCTAACTTTCGTAAAATTTTAATGTAACCCACGGATTTCCCCTCTTGTTTCACCAGTACTTTCAAGAAGCAACAGTAAAATCCATCTCTAAATGAAGCATTTTCAAAGGTTTCATGAGTTGGGATCTTTTGAAGGAAGTAGTGTGAATTTACAGCAATATCAATCTCAACTACGTACACTCTGGCAGTCAAAAGCTGGTTTTGTGCTCCATGTAAATCTGCGCAGCTGTGTAACTTACTGTCTGGCAGTATTTAAGCTAACCAGCTCGGCCAGCTGCAACAATAGTCCCTATCATTGAATCAAAACTTCCCTAACATAGATTCAAAAATAGTTGGCTGTCTAAACAAACACGACACAACAAAGGACATAGCAAGTAAATATTTCCTTATATTTATTTCTGGAACAATGGTTCCATATAACTTCGATATATGAAATTATAATTATGTTACAAAACATTTCACAGGGCAATCAACCAACTGATCACCAGGTTTGGAGAGGTACTGACAAAGGATCCAGAAGTTTAAGTTCTAAATTACATTCTAATTTTCGTAAAATTTTGACGGACCGCCGCAGCTTCCCCCTCTTGTTTCACCAGTACTTTCAAGAAACAAAAATAGAAATCCATCTCTAAATAAAGAATTTTCAGAGGTTTCATGAGTTGGGATTACATGATATAACAGAACATAAACAGAACTACATTTCAATTATGTCAGCCATCCATGTAACAGAAAGAAAGTTAAATTAAATTTCACTGAAGAAACAAGGACAATGAAGAACTGAAACCTTTCTGTTATATGTTTGTTTGGACCCCAAGGGGATAGCTCAGTTGGCAAAAGACCACCACCTCAAAATGAAGAGGTCATGAGTTCAATTCTCTTACCTACCACCCCTCAAAAAAAAAAGGAAAAAAAGAAAAAGAACTGAAACCTAGATTTCAACATCCAAAACTAGAACAAAGCACTAGAGTGAATGGAGAGTACCTCACACTGTTCAATGACTTTAAATTCACAAGCTTGAAAAGCCGACTTCCAGCTTGATGAATCTCTGAAGGCAAGAACGAAAGGTCCTTTTGATGGGTCGTCTGATAAACCTGCCGGTATCGGCCCTCTCAGTAAAGGAAGTGCACGGTCATAAGAAATTAAAGTTGCAGAAGGTGAAAAATCGTCGGTATTAGCTGTTGGAGTCGCCATCGCCATGGTTTTGAGCGAGCTCCCAAGAGACTAGGGTTTTGGACTGACAGTCTTTCAATTGGGAACAAGTGTGGACATAACCTGAATTTTTTCCAACATGGGTGTTAAATCAAGAATCTCTTCAAGGCACCGTTTGGATGCAGCATTTAAGTGAGGTGGGGTGGGATTGTGGAAATGTGTGAAAGTGGGATTTTCTGACAGCTCTCCTATACCCTGTTGATATTATTGTAAAATTTTGTGTGTATATGAAAAAATGTTCAGGTAAAATTTTCTTATGTTTTTAATGTCTTTCTACATTATAAAAATGGAAAAAAAAAATCGCAGTATATAATTGGTGGAATCACTAGCATAAGAAGCAATCGATTTGCATTGTCATTCATCTAGTTGTAGAGATAAACGTTGAATATTGGAAAATTCATCTTTTTGCAACTTTGTAAGGAGAGAGAGAGGGTTGCAACGACCAAGACAATAAAGAACAAGAAAATATAATGGCGGTAGAGTGAATGCAATTACAACAACAGGTAGATTAAATGATGGAAATGTAAGGAGAAGAATATAAAGTTTTAAAGACAGATGCGTGGATGCTATATATTATCCACGTAGCCAGACAACGACCTTTTACCTTTTTTTTATTTTCATTTTCGAGACTTTTTGTACATGAAACTTCAATTCATACAGCTCCTCAAAAGCCATAAAAACAAAACAAAACAAAACAAAAACAAAAAAAAAATCTCGAGTATCACTTTGGCATTGTCTCAATAATCTCAAACCTTCCCACCAAACACTCCACTATCCAAATGGGGTCTAAGGGACACCTAATTTAGGTGGGGTTGAAGTTTTACGGATAAGTAGATACCAAGATCCCTTATCACGTATCAAATTATTAAATTCCATTTTTACCAAATTTTTTTTTATTAAATCTCATTATTTAAGTGGTATAATGAAGAATTAAAAAAAAATGTAGGATTACCAAGACAATGCATAGGACTATAATAGAAATGCATGAACACACATGGAAAGATAAATGATTGAATTTTATGCTGAAATTTTGATACATGACCTTTGATATTATCCCCTAGAATTCCAACTATTGGATTTGAGGCATTATATATGATTGTGCACTTCCACAGTCGTATCCTTAGCTATTGAATAGGACTGAGATGGAGAAAGTGTAATCCCAAAACTGATCTCTCCTATCGTACGAAGGGCCGATGGCCTAATTGTGCACATGCCTAGTCTGCAGACGAAAATTGTCTCCTTACATATTTCTACATAATTCATATATGTTGATATGTATAAGCTTCTAAAGATGAACTCCATGGTAGTTGTATTACAAGGGGGTTCTCTCAAAGGGGGAAAAGGTTGTGTGCGTTTAGCCATTCTGATTCAAAAATGGCTATCGATTGTTGATTGTTCATCAAGTTTGGACTTTCCGGTCTTCTTTTTTGAATATTGAGTTTGTATTTAAGGTTAGACAAACTAACTTCTGTACTGATTTTCTCGCAAGCATTGTAGGAAAAAGGAAAAGTGAAGGAAAACACTGCCAGTATTAATGGTAGAGTACATGCATTGCTGGATAGAAATCGTCTCTTGTCATTGACGCCCCCCTGTACATGCATTGCTGAATATAAACCGTCTCTTGTCGCTGATGGCCCCGTCGCAATCCAATGGCTGGAGGCACTCAGCACACATACCAAAGTGTAGAAATAACCTAGACTTGCCAACCGGGTAAACTAAAAATAGCAAGACAAGAATACAGTACACAAAATATAGCAAGAATGGGATCTTCAATCCATCTAGAATAAGCTGGTGAGTGGGCATCTGCACACCATACCAAAGGAATCAACCCAAGCCTTCAACAGACTTATCCAAAAGCTATTAGAAGAAAACAACTTCCAATTACAACTTCACTCTTGATCATCCATATTGAGCAGTCTTTAAGGATTACTCTCGGAGCTTTTTACAAGGATGTTGATACACTCCCAAAATAAAAATAAAAAAAAACAGCAGAAAAAAAAGGAAGACAGTTTAATGTGATTAGTGATTAACTATAGCATATCCAAATGACTGAATACAAAGGGAAGCAAATCCTTTAAATTACAAACTATGATTCCCATGAAGACTACAAAATTTCAGAACCAAATTGCCAGTTGTCCCCCACCAAAAAGGAAGGAAACAAGGAAAAGACAAAAAGCGCCTGGTTTCTCTTGAGTAATTCATAATGATTATCCATAAACTCAACAGTGCCAAGTGAACCTGAGTGTTACTCCTGTTCCTCGTGCAATATGAAATCCACCCAGCATCCAATCTTCCTTTCTCAATAGAACAGTGTTGCACATTCACCTGCCATGTCCCAAAACATACACCAGCTTTTTTGCATTATCAATATGGACACCTTCTCTGTCGAACATAAACACGTTCCTGTTAATTGCTTCTGATGCCACGTGACTTCCTTCCTGCCACCTTAAAGATCTATAGCTAAATCCTCTGACCTTTGTTCTTTCAAACTATTTTAAACAGGGAATCACTCTTGAATTGCCGGTCTCTTCTCCAACAAGGATTCCAAGAATGTTGAACACAATTTGGTAAGCGGTGGAAGAATATGTGACGATCCACTAAATATAGTCTCCCAAAGTTTCTCTGATGGTGCATAGGGGACCTCTGTAGTCTGATCTCTCCTGATGTCAAATTCTTGTAATTCCCCATAAATAGATGTGTAACCAAAATGTCCTGTCAGCAGGAGGGGGAAAATGTGAGAAAGGATTCAGGAGTACATGGATGACCTTAGTCAACTACCTGTATCAAACCATATCATGATTAAGGCACAACTGGAATATATTACTGACTTCAACGGATTATGCATAATGTCATTACTTTTTCCCTCATGGATTGTGCAAGCATACAGTCATGTCCAAATCTCTAAGACCCAAGCCAAGATCAACTCAATTAGATGACACTAAGTCATTAGATATCAGAAGAGTTTTTCCCTTCAAGAATAATTGATATTCTAATTATGTAGTTAAACTTATGCAATCAGTTTGTTTTTCAAGCAATACTTGGCAGAAAATCCATGTGCTTTATTGTTTGAGTGTATAATTTTGAGACCTTGAGTTTCTTAGGGCAATGGTAAAGGTTCGGGTTGCCAGGGCAAATGCCCAGGTTCAAGTCTTGAGAGCGATCACTTTGTGGAAAAATGCCGAAGTTTGGGACCGACTCCAAACTCACCTCTCCCAGACCCCACTTAGGTGGAACCAGCTCTTGGTAATGGCCCTTCTAGTTTCTTTCCGCATAAACGCGTTTTAATAAATTTTCTTGTAGTCAAAATTAGTACCAATTGAAGGAACTTCCAAACAATAAAAGATACACGACACAATAAATAGAAATTGGAGTACTGTAGCACTGGAAGATTAAGGAAGTTTAAAGGTCCTACCTGTTTCGTCCTGAGGAACAAGATTCTCCAGGCGATTCTTTCGTATCTTATGGTCCTCTCCATTGTATGGATCAAAGACAACATATTCATGATCACTGTTGATATAAGCGAGCAATGCTTGAGGTGCTTTTTCGTCAGAAATCTTCCTGTCAAGGAGAGATGGATTCACCTGAAGAAATGCCAGTCCCCCTGCCTTCGCCTGAAGGGAAACAAAATAGAGAAAAACAGAGAGAGTGAAGAAATGAAATCATAGATCTCTAGTTTCAATTTTCCTCCCCTAGAAAAGAACAGGTATAGGGATGAAATGATTTCTGCTTGAGAATAATGAGCCCACCCACAGTATATACTCCCTACTCATAAATCCAGATAACCATATTAATGGACTGACCCCAGGTTTGGACAAAGCCAGAAAAGAAGTAAATAAATGAGCAGAAAACCGATGCATCCTCCTCTTTATATGGAAAGGAACTCATGTTTTCAAGCATGCAACTTCTGCTTTTCAAGTAAGATGACCGAAGCAGCTTTTAAGCATTTTAGTGGACCTTTCTCAGGGTGAATAGACAAGAAAACTGTCAAACACCAGGCCAGGGGCACGCATCAGTAAAATTTTGGCTGGACTGACCAAGAGGTGGCCCTCCAATGAATGCTGCCACGACACCCAACCCCAGCAGACCACATGGAAATCTTCTGTACATCATCGCACTTTCTGAAAGAACTTTATTAGTTAAGCATTTTAATGGACCTTTCCCAGGGTGAGTAGACAAGAAAACTGTCAAACACCAAGCCAGGGGCACACATCAGTAAAATTTTGGCTGGACCGACCAAGAGGTGGTAAGGCTTCCACGACACCCAATCCCATCAAACCACAAGGAAATCTTTTTTATCCAAAAGTTTCTGTACATCATCACGATTTCTGAAACAACTTTATTTGTTGGAGCTTCCATCAGTCATAGCAGATCAATTAAATGGCACTGATTAGATGGAAGGTGAGAAGTGGAAACTGAATCAAACCATACCTTATTTACAGACCAGGTGGATAGAGGTATTGGACTTTCCACATTGAATAGTAAGATTACCCCATCTTTTCTTGACTGTCTGTTCTCATCAGATGCCAACCTTTTAGATGATTTGGGAAGAAGAGCAAGAACAGCAAATGATGAAGCATCTGTCATACAAGCTACAGCTGCACATGCACAAGAATAGCATGATGGTCAAAGTATCAATCCGAACACATGAAAGTAGCAATCAGACTTAAAGATTGGGATTGCATCAAACAAAATCCAAAGCTGGAAATCATCCAAACGGGTAGCATAAAAGTCCATTCCTACATACTCAGCAGTTACAAACTTCAAACATCATGGATCAAACTGCTGAGGCATTTGAGCTACCTTAAAGACCTTCTAAAGACTATGGCAGCACTTTCAAGGTTTTGAGAGGTTATTCATCTTTCTCTGATTACACAGTCAAAACCGCGAGAGAGAGAGAGAGAGAGAGGGGGGGGGGGAATGAGTAGGATGTATGTCCCCCTCTACACATTTGGCAACCATCTAAACTGCTTAGGATCTTTAATAGCCCACAACTAACAACAATCTTTTCTAAAAATAAAAATAAAAAAGCAACTAAATTGACCCACAAACTGGACTGTCTAACTAAATAAAATAAACTAACAAATAATACCCCCCCTCTTTGGCTTACAAATTATCCTACATGACTCATCACATCAAATTACACAACTATGTTTCATTACCGGGGGGGGAAGGTAGGATGTAGGCCCCTCTAGGATCTTTAATAGCCCCAACTAACAACAACAAAAAAAAAAAAAAAAATGCCACAAACTGGGCAACTAAATAAAATAAACTAACAAATATACCCCTTGGGTTCAAATTACCCAGATAACACCAAATTACACAACTATGTTTCATTACCGAGGGCCTCCTTTCAAAAAAAAAAAAAATGCCATCTGGATACTTTATTGGTTATTATTCAGCCTTTTGAAAAGTCAAACTACAAAATTGTCAAGAGAAGGGATGCTCCTGCATCAAATTTATTTCACAAATACAAGACAGGATACAGAATTACAAATCAAAGCATCACATCCAATAGTACCACTTCTAGTCTTTAAGGCTAAGCATCATCCTAGTCATTAACTCATTATAACGAGCTACATTTCATTAGACCCCAACTACTACAATGTTTTTAACCGTGATCAGTAATAATGTGTTATTCATTGATATCATTGCCTATGACAAAAATTGTTACTCAGGAAAAATTTATTGTCACATTATTTTTTATGAAATAAGAATACTGATAGAAGGTGAGAAAAAAAAAAAAAAAAAACCTTCAGCGCAATAGTGAACAAAATAATGGTATTCCGTATGTACCAAGGCTTACACTGCGCCAATGATCAGTATTGTAGATCTCAATAAAGTAAAGCCAGGGACGACAAAAAATAGCAGCCTATAGGTTGAAATTGCAGTCATATCCATGCCTTCATGCAAACGTTTTTTTTTTTTTTTTTTTTGGGTAGGTACCTTAATGCAAACATTATAAACACTTAAACCAGTTAAAATCAGTTAAGATGGATTAAAGGATCAAAAAAAAAAAAAAAAAAAAAAGCTGCACAAATGTTGTGTTATTACAGTGGCCATGGATAATTTCTCTGAGATGATTGATGAATGTGTTAATTACTACATAAAACTCGTTAAATAATAACATACCTTCTGAATCACAGGAGGAAAAAGGGTCAATAATGTAGGGCAAGTCCCTAACTCAACAAATTAGAAACCAGCCCACAGGAGGATCGATTCACTAACATAACCAATAGGTACAGCAATGCACATCTCATAAATCAGCAAGCAAAACATTGACTAAACAATGCAATTACAACCTAGCTACAGGGAATTAGAATAACCAGAAAATTTGTCTTGCTTAGATCTGTCAAACCACTAGTTGTATGGGGCTGAAATTATGATCGAATGTAGTGTTTGATGAGGAGAAGATCATATAGAAGTTGAGCTTGATATGATGGTCAGACATGGAGTTAGTGAACTAGGATTGAGTAGCAAGATATCACATGAACAATAAAAACAGAAAGAAAGGAAGAAGAATAAAACCTTAGGAGTCCCACCTAAGGTTGGCTGAGTCCCACAGCCTAGGAAGCCCACTAGACATTGCAATGGCGAACTTTCTTTATTCTTAAATTATCCCCTGCCTTGTCCCCTTTCATTCATATAAATAGCCAAAGGCGTTGGTTACAAAAATAGAAAGTAGACAATGGCAACTCTTGTTGACCATGTCTTCTTAGAAATAGAAACTCCCTATTACATAGAAAATAGAAACTTCCTATTACATCCTTGTTAAAAATAGAAACCCAAAAATAGAAACTAAGCTAAGATCCTTTGAGCTAATAAAAAATTTCTAAACAATGAAATAGGAACTTCTAAAAGAAAGAACTTCTAAAAACAAAAAATAGAAAACTTTCTTAAAATATACTATCTAATGGCTAAACAAGGACTTACCAAAACTGAAAATAGAAACTAAGAAAGATAGAAAGTAAGAAAAAGGAAACTTTTCCTAAACATAATGTATCTAAAACTGAAAAAGAAGGTAGCTTGCTTGGTCAATACTTTAATTTTATTAGAAAGTGCCGAAATAGAAGGCTGGCCAAAGATTCTCAAAGCATCTTTTCAGCCTCTAAAATCTGTTGGTACTGTTCACATGAACAACACCACGTGAACAGTTTTGGCTGGCTGGTTTTGAACTTTTGTCCCTGTTAGCGTCATAAAATTGTAACTGCATATTGCTTTAACTTAGTCAAAGTAGTTAGTGCTAGTTTCTAGGACTTGGACTCCTATCAGTATATGAACTCCTAATTAGTTTATTAGTTTGCTTTATTAGTTTCTTTTACTAATTAAGCTTGTTAATTTCCTTTTTCTATTTTGAGTTTATTTTGTTTTTAGTTTGTGACTAAGACTCTGACTTGTAGAGTCCTAGATCATATTTAATAGTTGTATTCTATTTTCTATAAATACAAACAACAAGGAGAAGAGCAGTACACGTTGATTCTCTCCATTTTCTCTTATTTTTCTATTTTATTACAATCTCCATTGGCATGGGCTTTTTTTTTTGTGGGAGGGTGAGGGGGAGGAGGCATGGGCTGTTGTTGGTTGAACAATACCACATCAGTCAGCTCCCAAGGAAGCATAAAGATAACAATTTCACAAGTATCACAATGCTTTTGGAATTTGGAAATGACTCGGTCCACAACTCTAAACAAGATTTAAGTCCCTGTTAGGATCTTATACTATTAAGTACATGTTAATGGTATAGTACACAAGAACAACCTGGAATAGCATATCTAGTAACAACTGTAATTTCTGACAAATATTAAATCAACAAGTTTCAACAACGGTGCACATTCTTGGGCTATTAAAGCAGACGTTGACACGTTGGTGGTTCTCCAAGGACAATTAATAGGAGGTCTAAAATCACATTGAATCTCAAATAATTTGACTTAGAAGGAATGAGGCATTTGTTGTCACAGTAGTTATTTGAAATCCTAGAATAGGTATTGATGGACTTTTCCAAAATGGTTAAGTATTTCACAGGCCCACCAGTGACAAGACTTTAAGAAGGAAGAAAAAAGATTTATTTCTAGTGAAGTCTTATAGACATAGTAGTAGGGCAGAGGGTAGAAGAATTAGTAGCAATTTTCTTTCAATATAATAATGAATAAAAAAGACTTGTCTTGCACCACTTTGTAAAAAGATATGGCCAAAGATAACTACCAAACTGGAACAAATAAAGTGAGTTGAAATGATTAACATAAAGAAAGATCACTCATACACGCTCATGTTTGGAAGAAAGAGCTTCAAGATCTAGATATCAATAACCCCATAAACATCCAACTGACTTCAGGCAGTGCTTAATCAAATGAGTTAAACACAAACTGGGCAAAATGATCAACCACACATACTTCTTGCACAGCTAGTTGGCCATGCCATACAGAATCATATAAAACTCATGCTGGAATAGTCCACTCAAATAATGAAAACATAATTTGCAAACCTTCTACATGAAGCTTATAGGACCAAGATACAGATAGCTTTGACATGCTCCAAACGGATAACTGTGGTTCTGAACCTCGTGATATCGATACAAGATACTCTGAGTTGCCAACAAAAGATAGTGAAACAATGGGCTGAAAAAGGAAAAAGAATTTCTTAGAGTTTAATGCAAAAATAAAAAATAAAAATATTGATATTTGTATCGCAGATTTAATCTAATGGATATCATATTCAGTGCCTAATCAATGGTACTTCAATAAAACTTTTGTTAAAAATAATGGGTTCTCAACTGTGATACCCTCTCTTCATTAAGGAGTGTCTTCAATTACCTGTAGGCTTTAAGTAACTTTCTTCTGATTACCACATAGTAACTGATTACACTTCTTGTTAAGCATCACAGATGCTGAATATAAGCCAGGGTTCACTTCTTATGGACACCTGCCTAGACCTTTTTTCTCTTGTTTACATGCCTAGAGCCAATCTAGACATTATCCCTGATACAGTTCAGGGTTCTAGAACGATCTAGAAGCAAGAATTATGATTATAACCAGGATATTTTTAGGAATCGATAGAACAAAGCTGGGATTGAATAGATAACAATAAGACAGAATTGAATATCTTTAAATCTAATGACTAGATCACCCAAAAATTCAGGTCGAGTGTAGCAATAGTTGAGAGCTACCTAATGATTTATTCATCTTGAAAATCAGAAGTCTAAAATTAGATGAAACCAAGCCAGCTTAGTTTTCAAGCTGGATTCAAGATCGCATAAAAATAAGAAAGATACAGCTGGCAAATCTCATATTCTAGCCCAGAATTACTCTAATAGCACATGCAAAGTCAGAATTCTAAAATATAAGTCACAACCAGCAAATATAGATGAACTAGATGGTGCTACAAAGTATTGGTGAGGAAATACCAACAGATCAATGGAAGAGATAAGAAGAAGAAATAGAGATCAATAGCCGAATTAGAGAATAGGAAAAACAGAAAAAGTATGAGGAAAGATCACACCTGATAAGAGCAGATCCGAAGACGAAGGAAGAAATTCAGATTTGGATCCCCCACAGTTCAACAGCTTCAATACTCTTGGGGGGAAAAACTCAATATCATCTCAAATCATGCTTAATTGATCAGGGGTTTGCAAGTACCACCAGCAATAAAGAGGACTAAGAGAAGAAGAAGAAGAAAAGTTAGGTAACCGGCCTGGAGAAGAAGATAACCCAAGGAAGAGATTGTATGATTTAGAAAAGGAAGCAGGGAAGGGGAAAAAACTGAGAGATATTGTATAATTTAGAAGAAGAGGAAGGGAAGAATTCCAGAATGGTTTCACTCTTCTGATATCAATAGTTACATCAAGGTATTTATAGAGATCAAAAGGACTGAATTGTTATTAAACAAAAACAGAAACTAACTCCAAAAAAAAAATCTGCTGAATTCCTAAATTCAATACTTGCAGACCAAGACTCTACCACCCTAGAAGACTATCAACAGTTACTAAAAACCCATTGTTTATTTTCTGACGTTACAATAATACCCACTAGAAATAAGCATAAAACACATCCCAACAGAAACCAATATTGGGGGCCTCTTCTGGACCTCCCATCCTTGGCCCCATGGATTAGAATGCTCAGACCTAGGCTGCCACAGCCTGTCCCTTTTGTCTAGCCATTGTAAGGCTAGTCTTTTCTATCAAGTCAAATTTAGATTTTTCAGGAAATGGAGTTTCCTTTATGATGTTTGGAATAAGAATGATTCTCTACTATCCTAATGCTTGCTGGTCAAACATTTATAGTATTCAAAGTGATAGATATTTGTTTTCTCTTCTCTCATCATCAATTTTCCACACATCAATTACAGTTAAGTTCTATGTATCATTGCTCAATTTATCACTTCCCCTATTGAATCACAAAAAACTTTTAGAGTTTATTGTTCAGATTATGACTATCAGCCCCTTCCCATCAAGAGAAAATCAAATTTCTAGTCTCAACTTTTACTCTGAATTCTGATTTCTATCTCTGTATCATTGTAGCATTTCAGTGTCAGAGTGATTACAGAATCTTAATTGTGACTCTATCGCTGGCATTACTTTAATTTCTGCCTACAATGCATAATCTTGGTCCTTCCAGTTTTAATCCGTACCTGTAAGGCTGTAACGTTAGGTCCCATTACCCACACAGCATATGAAATAGCCCTACAAATGAGTCAACAATGATTCAAGGACTTGAGATCCTAGCCTGGATTGTCCAATCAAGATTGGGGTCATATCAGCTGATGCCGCCAATCCTGGATCCTATCCAAAGATCCATTTTCTAGCTCAGGGCAAACATGCGAGATTACAGCTTCTCTCATTTGATTAAAGTATACAATAATGTTGCTTTTTATGTGATAACTTGGGTTATAGTGTAGAACTAAATATCAAAGATTTTAAGTTTTAAGGTTGAATTTATATGTCAGACATGAAATAGTTTTGGACTTACGTTATGCAAAATCGTATTTTTCTAAAATTTTAGTTTCACGTAGTTATGCCATACTCAATCTTTCCATTTATAAATTTATATTTCAATCAAATTACCTATACTGTAAGAAAGACAAATTTAACCTCTTGAAGGTGGAAATTAGTTGGTCAAAAGTATTACAGACCACGCAAGAGGTGGTTACAAAAAAAAAAAAAAAAAAAAAAAGGTGCCTTGGTGTTTTTATAACCACCACAATATCTTTATCAAAGTAACTAAACTCATTACCCGCACAGGCACACAAACACAAAGAATAAAGTCAAGAAATTAAAGTATCACCATGAACGTCTCTCCAATAACTGCAACAAGGATATTTCTGTCCGGGTCCCATAATGTAACAACAGTTCCTGCAGCTACAGCGAGAACTGACCCATCAGCAGAAAATGCAGCAGCTGTCATGGGTTTTTTCCTGCAAAGAGATCATGTTTCAATAAGATGGCGAACGATGCAAAGAAAAGTTGGTGCATTGTACTGAGCGGCTGGATCAACAGTCGCAAATTATAGCTGTGATAATTATAGCATATTTCACGTAGATATGTTCATAAAGACCTTAGAACAATTTTATGTATTGCTTTCTAAAGTCCCATCACTTTTTATTTTATAATAATTAATTGAATACAATTTAAAACTGCACTAATGAAGTGAATCATTAAAACTGCATAATGTTTTAAAAGTTAAAGGGAAAGTGGGTCAGACACTAAAGACGTGCAACATTAATTCTGCAACACTCCACACTCCCTGCCCCCTTTTTTGTGTATGCCCTGCGTACTGCTATGGTATTTTTAGTATCCTAGATTTCCTCAAGTAAGAATATTCCACACTCACTTGCTTTTCCATTCCAGTTTTCAGATTCCCCCAACCCAACCCCCCAAAAACACAACACACACACACACACACAAAGCAAACAGTGTCTCATACTTATTTGCAGGGTAAGGAATTAGATGGCACAACCACCCAAAGAAACCTTAAGAAAAATTGTTGAACATACTTATATGAACCAACAGAATGACATCTCCAACCAGATTTCTGAAGCACTTGATCCTTTTGCTGAAGGTCATCGTTGCAAATCCAAATCTAAGAAACAAACACCAAACCGCAAATTAGAGCAAATATAATTCTAAAATTTAGGTTCAAAGTGAAATTAGTTACCTTGAAGTCACCACGATAAGAGGAGCTCACAGCCATATGACGGGTAGGATGGAATGCAAGAGCAGAAATTCCAGCATCACTAGTAGTTAAAGAGGAAAGATTTTAGGAGAAAGTAGCAAATTGTTGACAGATACTGAAATATAATAAATCAAAATGTATGCTGCTTGATCAACTGGAAAAAAGAAGCCCCTTAGGTATTTTGCTGATAATAGATGATTGTTTAACATTTGGGTCAACAATCTATAATAACTTATAAAAGAAGATTGGGGCTTGGTTTTCTCTCTGGACACCTTTGTGAGGATTTTTCCCACCCTTCCTCCTATTACAAATTGTGGCAGTTCTTTCTCCATTTGTAACTGTGATTAAGTTTTGTATTGTGACCATCTCTTTCTCACTTCTCGCACTTCAAAAGCCTTTATTATTCATATTTTCAAAGCAATCTTGAGGACTGACCCATGGCAAATGTGATCTCTGACATGATGAGTTTATGTGACAAAGTGAGGTAGCTTTTAGATGGTTCATAACTTCAGGGACAGTGTAGCCAAGGAATTACATGTACATCCATCATCTTTTCTTTTTTGTTAATTGCTCCTTTTTTCAATAGAGTTTGGGAAAAAAAATCCTTGGTAAATGCTGGCCTATTAGAAGAAGAATCCTATATTTTGACCTTGAATGGAAATGGGTGATCAAGAAATTGAAGGACAAAACTCTCTGTGACACTATAGCCAAGTTTGCTTTGCTGCAACTATGTACTACATTTGGTTTGAGAGAAATCTTCGACGATGGGTGGCCAATTCTAGAAGCTTCAACCAGTTCTGAAAGGCCATCAGTTTTGATGTTCATGGCATTGTGATGCCCTTTGGATCCCCTCCACTGGATACATCCAGGAATAGGTTTATTTTGTCTTATTGGAATATGGCAAATCCCTGATTTGAGGATCTCATTGTCTCGTTTTGCTTTGGTTTCTCTCCTTTGTTGTTTGGGCTAATGGCCCTGGTTTGTAAGGAGCCTGGCTCTATCCTCTGGAGACCTGGGTTTGCTCTCTCATTTTTGAAGTGTTGCTAATACATTCTTTTATTTACCCAAAAAAAAGTAAGGATGCCTTTTCAACATCTTATTACGTATTAACACGTATATTTTCGATGTTCCCAAACATAAATTGTCACAACTACACATGCTCTTGAAAGAGGCGACAAACAAGTAATTAACACGATAATAATTTTTGTGACTTCTTTTGGGAAATTATGTGGTTGATCAAACCTGTGAGGTTCATAAATGACAGTGGACAAGGTGAAATCTCCACTCCTTGACCCAGAGGCCCAAAATTTGAGACAAACAAGACCACCTATTCCCTCTTCAGGAAGCTTAACTTCAACAGTACCCATCTTAGAGCCATCTACTGAAAGAGCCAACAAAGTCACGACTAGCTGCAAAGAGAAGAAATTAACTTTTAGTGACATTAATTCATCAAGAAGTTAATTAGAATATAACAATGAAACAAGCTTGAATATGTATCATTGCACAAAAATCAGTTAAAATAAAAAGGTAAGCAAAATACAAATAGGTAAGCATGTACACACATGATGATTCTAAGAAATTCTGCAATTCTTCTGCAGACATTAAATATTTGATTATGAGAAAAGAAAGTGGGCAACAATATTCCGCTAATGTTGAAATAACAAATATGCTGTCCCAAGTATCAAAAAGAGAAGAAAAGAAAAAAAGAAATCTGTCCCCTCTCACGTCAATTTCCCAACATGTCTTTTCCCTCTCCATGCATAAAAATCCTCTAATGCCCCCCATGTTGCAAATGAGGAAATCCAGTGGCTGTAGTTTACAGTGCGCACATACCGATGTATTGGTATACACGCACAGTGGATGACAACCACTGGATTTCCTCATGCCAACATGAGGGACATGAGAGGATTTTAATCCCTTCCCATCCATAAGTCTGCCCCAAAAATCTCCCTCTCGTTTTCCTATTGGTATAGTGAATACATAGCTGGTCAATTAGATCTGCCAGAATCTGGCCACAATCATATAAATAAACCAAACTATGATACTAATCAAAACAAAAATAAATAAATAAATAAATCAAACTTTGATTGAAAAATAAAAAGCAACTAGAACCTCAACGTAAAAATCAAAACTATCCTGGATGAAAAACAACATAGTTTAAAGCGGGTACAATGTAGATGATAAGTTCAAGCAGTTGCGTCCAAGCTTAACTAGCTTTGTTGGAAGATCTAAGAAACCTAAACTCCTTAGCCTATAATAGAACAAAAATACACAAACTGCAACTCAACATGTACCACCTCATAGGAAGAGTAGAATCCATAATTAAAAAAAAAAAAATCCAAAGATCCTCTGATGAAGACAGAGTAAAAGACCCAATAGCCCTCTGTAATGGGCCCAAAAAGAAGAATAACATACATACGAAACACATAAATCTTAATTTCAGAATTGGTAAAATAAATCATGTTAAATTATCAGATTTAGAATTAGAGAGTTAAACAAAGCTTAACTAGCTTTGTTGGAAGATCTAAGAAACCTGAACTCCTTAGCCTATAATAGAGCAAAAGTACCAAACAGAAACTCGATATGTACCACCTCCATAGTTGTCAAGGAGTAGCCTAAGCGCCCTTGTGACGCCTTGGCAAATCAGGCGCCTCGTTAGGTCTCCAACGCCTTGGTTCGCCTTTGTGCCTTGACAACTATGACCACCTCATAAGAGAAGTAGAATCCATGATTAAAAGAAATCCAAAGATCCTCCAGCAAAGACAGGGTAAAAGACCCAAAGTAGCCCTCTAGGCCCAAGTAGATCTAAGATTAAGAATAACGTACATACGAAATACATAAATCGGAATTCCAGAATATGGAATAGAAATAATATTAAGGGAAATTTTGCCCCACATAACCTGAGGTATACCTTTAAATCAACCAACCCCCCCCCAACTTGACCCATAATGTCAACCACCATCCCCACTTTTGAAAATAAGTATCAACACCCCCTGTCAATCCATTAAGTGATGAAACGAATCGTAACTAATGTTTCAATGGCAATATTACCCCTGAGATTGTAAAATGCCAGTTTTACTTTCATTTTTTTTACTATTCATAATCGTTAATCTTTTACTATTTCATAAAATAATTTTTCAGGAGAATTGGGGGCATGGCGTTGTTGATTGGGAAATCATGAAATATCTTAAAATAATTTTTGGGTGAAATCTTGACACAAAACTTGACCTATTTCAGAATTTCGAATTTCAAGTGAATTTTTTTTTTAAACAAAGAAACATTAACGATTTCCATTTATCTGCTAACTTCATCATACAGAAATCTGAGAGATTCACATTCCTTTCAGCAACTAACCAAAATAGGTAAACAATTAACGGAAACAGAGCTAAAACCAAGCCCAGAAAACATCAAAATGAAACCTTAATTCTTATTTTTTATTTCTAAACTCTTATCCATTTACACCGAGAATAAGAAACCTTAATTTCAAAAATAAACCTAACCCCCAAATCCATAGAGTCCTGCCTTGCCTCTTGAGAGCATAAAACACATCCATGGCAGTCATAGTCTTCCTGCGAACATGCTCTGTATATGTAACCGCATCACGAATAACGTTCTCAAGGAAGATCTTGAGAACACCTCGGGATTCTTCGTAGATCAAACCACTAATACGCTTCACACCTCCACGCCTCGCCAGACGATGAATTGCTCGCTTCGTGATGCCCTGGATATTATCTTTGAGCACCTTATGATGCCTCTTCGCTCCTCCCTTTCCCAATCCCTTGCCTCCCTTTCCTCTTCCTGACATTTTCTCCCCCTCACAACAACTCGAAATTTTCTTCCTTCTAGGCTTCCAACTTAAATTATTTTCAAGTGAAATTGATTCCTTGATTTTAATTTCATTAGATGTACAAATTAATACCAAACAATATGATTTTATGAAAGAGTAAAACAGTGACAATGAAGAATAGTAAAAAAATGAAAGTAAAAATGGCATTTTACAATCTCAAAGGTAGTATTGCCATTTAAAAAATGAGTTACGATTCGTCTCATCACTTAATGGACTGACAGAGGGTGTTGACACTTATTTGGGAAAATTTCACGTACTACCCAAGAACTATCGCTGACATCAACTACCACCCACGACTATCTGACAACATCAACCGGTAAAACTTAAAAATTTTGAAAGACACTTATACCCTTGCAAGTTTCAGGGCACAGTGGACAGGAAAAGGAACAATGGACGGGAAAGAGAACCACTCCGTTGGAGATGTGAAAGTTTCAGGGGATGGGAAATCTTCTACATTCTGATCTGGGCATTCTCAATGTAAGCAACGAAGACGAATATCCAAACCACAACAGCAGCACTTCCACGACGAGTCCAGCACCAGCTTGTGGGGATCCATTATCAGCTGGAGTAGTATTTGAAAAGATGAGTCAAAGAAACCAAGTTGTGTGGATGTGAAGAATCATTACCCTAAAGAGGCATCGCTTCTTTTTAGTGAGATGGAAGAAGAAGGACAAGAACCTGATGAAGTGACCATGGTGAGTCTCCTTTCTGCCTGGGCAAACTTAAGGGATTTGGAATGTGGTAAGAAACTGCATTCTCGCATTGGAGAATCTGGCATGAAGTTATGTGTTGTTCTTGGGACTGCCCTGATAGATATGTATGCCAAGTATGGAGAATTTGATTCTGCAAGAAAGGTGTTTGATGCATTGCCGAATAGAAATGTGTTTGCTTGGTCTGCTATGATTTCTGGGTATGCTCAGACATATATTTGATGCTAGATCAAGTTACTCAAAAATTGAAATAGGCAGGCTATGTTCCAGAAACATCAGAGGTGCTGCTGAACGTTGATGAAGATGAGAAAGAAGACTAGGTTTTGCAACACAGTGAAAAGCTGGCAATCAGTTTTGGTTTTCTGAAGACACGGTGCTGAAATTATCATCATGAAGAACCTCAGGATCTGCCTGGACTGCCATTCTGCCATGAAATTTATTTCAAAGGTTTATCAACGGGAGATAACTGTTAGGGATCGAAGTCGTTTCCACCATTTCAAGAATGAAACTTGCTCTGGCAGAGATTACTGGTGACATAATTCAAATTGAGGGTACCCAGATGTGAAGTTAAACATTCTTACAAAATAATTCAATACCAGTTAAAATTGGGCTTCTAATGTCTCTGCTTTCACCCCAAAGTTTATAACCAGATATCTGATTGTGGCATACATTAACAAGTATTTACCATCACCAGGAAATATCCTAGGAATCAATGACAAAAGGAACTGATGACAATAGGTAGTTGAAATGAAGATGCCCAGATATCCATAAACAACCAAGCCTTCATATGGGAAGCCGTGCCCTGGTTTCCTATGTATTTGATTCGACTTAGTTTATTTTTTTGAACATCTTGGCCAAACAGAATGGTTACTTCCCTTTCTTGACGTCGGATCACCAAGTGAGCAGCGATATAGATCCAACATCGCAATAAAAGATAGTGATTCGGCACCACAAGCAAAGACAGGGAGCTACCTTCCTCTCCTCCTTCCTTCTTCAATTTGATTAAAAGCTCCATGTTACGAGGTAATTCGTCACAGAAGCGCCCTTTGGATCAAGCATTTCAATGCGAATTTCCTGCCTGAGCTTGAGTGAGAATCAAGGACTGCTTTACTCTGGTTCCTGGGATAAAACCCTCAAACTCCGGAGAATCTCTGACTCAAAATGCTTAGAGGTAGCAGAGACGATGAAGAACAAGATGAGCAAGATATTTGGGTTGAGCACTCGGGAGATCTCAGCCATCCAGGGGGTGATGTGTTCATAGTCGGAGAGATGAGAGAATTGGACGGTAATTGTAAACCCAGCGCGTATTGAAATCACTGATGACAAATCGGAGTTGAGATCAGAAGTGGTGGCAGGTGAGGAAGAGGAGAAGCGGAGAAAAGGACTTCATCTGATGGAGCTTCACTTGCCGGCCATTGATGGCCTACCAACTGGCAGCGAAGCTACTATCGATATCTCCGTAGACCAAATCCCTTCTTTTCTCAGTTTTTTTCATTAGAATGGGAGGTTATGATCAGAACTTTATTACGCAGGGTAAAATAGTCTTTTACAAGTACAATAAGGGCAGTATTGTCCTTCAATTTTAAAATGTTAACTGACATCATCATCTAACGAAAGTATGTTAACAGACCGGGTCTCTATGTTACATGTTTTCAATATTTGGGGTGGTAGTTGATGTTTTCAAATAATCATGGATGGTAGTTGATGTTAGCGATAGTTCTTGGGTAGTACGTGAATTTTTCCCTAACTTTTAAGGGAAGTGGTTGACATTATGGGCCAAGTTGGGGGGTGGTTGATTTAAGGATATACCTTAGGGGAGGTGGGGGGAATTTTCCCTAATATTAAATAATCAGATTTAGAATTAGAAAGTTAAACAGAAGAAGGTGCAGATCTGTATCCAATCATAAAACAGATTCTGAAAAGAATTGCAGGGAAGATTTTAATAAAGAAAGGAATAAGATGAGTACAAGAAAACAACAGAGCTAAAGGTAAGAAGAAAAAAGAGATAATGAATCAAAGGAATAGACCCGCATCAATCACAATTATAGATCTGAAGCTTGTTCTGATCCTACACAAGAGACTGTTAACAGAGCAGTAAAGAAGATATCACAAGACAAAGAAACAATGAATCAGCAGAAGAAAGAAGCTGATCTCTGTGTGTGAAGGGGGGAGAGAGAGAGAGGGAGTTTTTCACAGCTAGCAACCCAGCCACCATTGGTTCAAGTCGAGGGACAGCCAACAACCCAAGAGATCCATTAACAGAGCAGTAAAGAAGATATCACAAGGCAAAGAAACAATGGATCAGCAGTAGAAAGAAGCTGATTTGTGTGTGTGAGGGAGAGAGAGGAAGAATTTTTTTCACAGCTAGCAACCCAGCCACTGCTGGTTCAAGTCAAGGGACAGCCAACAATCCAAGAATATCATTTTTTTTTTTAATCCAGAAGCAAACCAGAATCTTGGATGATTAAATTGCAAATAAGACCACATTTTAACTCTATAAAGGCTCTTAACATCTAGACACATGACTAAAAATAGATTACTGACTCTAGTAAGTAATTAACTAGGAATCGCACCTTCGAACTCGAAAAATGACCAAACACAAATAGAGTTGCAAAATAACAACTTGGCACCCCTACGACCTATTACATAAACTTCTAAAGGGATGAGGAATAATGAATTTTTGAAAATTCATATTTATGTGATCATAAGTGACTTCACTGCGTAGACTGCCCCTACTATGTGTGCCAGTTGCGCAGGGCCTGTTTCTACGACCTATTACATAAACTCCTAAAGGGATGAGGAATAATGAATTTTTGAAAATTCATATTTATGTGATCATAAGTCTGGTCATGTGGAGCCATTACATGCTTTAAGTCTACTTTGACTCTATAGTAAAGATAAGCTGGTCTAAGGCAGTGTTTGGTATCATTTTTGTTTTTTATTTTTGTTTAAATTTATAGTTTTGAAGGGGTTTGGCATAATTTATGAGTGCTATTTATGAAAAAAAAAAATAAAACAAGTCAAAATTCAAAAAGAGGTCTCAACCTCTTTTTGATTTTTGGTCAAAAATTATTTTTGTTGTGTTTTGCGCAAAACACTTAAAACATGTGTTAAAATAAAGGGATAAAAAAGTAATTTAGTTTCCTTTTATAAAACCACCCCAAATCAAACCCTCAAGCACTCTTCTCGTTGACGAACGGAAGTAAAGCACAGAGACGTAGACCTGCAACTTCGTCCTAAAGACGGCTCTGACGGCGACGACGACGACGACAACAATCATTCCAACGGAAGCGACGTCGTTTCTCCAAAGACGGTTCCTGGTTTGATTTCTTTCCATAATCCCTTGACAGAGGAAGAGGAATAGACGCTCCATGACAGAGGAAGATGAAGACTTTCAAAATCATTTTTAGACATAGTATGCCAAATCTGTTTTTCATTCTACCATCTATTTTTATTATAGCTACCAAACAACATTTTATTTTTGAACAAAAATCATTTTGAAAATGATTTTTGTTAAATAGATAAAAAAACAAAAACAAAAATGATACCAAACATAGCCTAAGTTTTGGGGTCTATTTTTTTATTTTTTTTCCCTATTTGCCTCTAAATAATCTAAGTGATAATAAAAGACTTTCCATGGGATAATAAATTTTACTCCTTTTTTTTGTGACTTTGCTTGAAATAAAAACCAATTAAATGTGGGTATATTTTCCGTGTGTTGGTCTTGGTCATGGTTGTAAGGATGTAAATGGATAGCCGAAAATTCGGATCCGATTCGAATTCGCGTCCGTTTAAGGGAATCCAAATTCGAATAATCGGATTCGGATTCAAATTCGGATAGTTGGAGACGGAGGCGGATCCGAATTCGGATTTCACCCATACGGATCGGATATAATCCGATCCGCTTAGTCATTTCTTAAAGACGTATATACCCTTTAAATATATATAATGTTATACTCCATGCCCTGTTCATCTCCCCGCTTCTCTTGCGTTGAGACTCGAGACCAGTGAAAGAAACTTTTGAGAGAAGAGCTAGGGTTTAGAGTCGATTCTTCGACTGTTGGCCGTTGAGTGCCGACCACCGATTTTCCACTGTCGAGTGCCGACCGACGAGTGCTGAGTGCTGATAGTCGATTGCAGCTGCAAATTTCTCCATCTCTTGTGCTTTTCCCCTTAAATCACTGGTTTTTATCAACAAGTTATGCCTGCAAGTTCGAGAGGTTTTCCCAACATTCTCCACTATACCAAAAGGTATGTCATCATTCCCCTCTCTCTCTCTCTCTCTCTCAGTGGTTTTGTCTCTGTGTCCCAGCGGTTTTGTGTCTTAGTGGTTGTGTCTCTGTGTCTATGGTTTTGTGACTTTTGTCTCAGTGGTATGTTTGCAAGGTGTGTCTCTCAGTGGTTTTGTTGCTTTGTTGTTTTTTGTTAAGAAATTTCTAAGGTTTTCTCTAATCCTTCATCCTATCTCCGAAATTTTGCAGAGTTAAGGTTAGAAACCCTAACAAGTCGTTCACAATCTGATTCTTAATATGTTATTTAATTTTTCTATTTTTTATTACTTGCAAACATTACAGTTATTTGTTTCCGGATTCGACTCGGATTTTAACCGGATTTCCGGTTAAATTTCAAATTCGAATTCGAATTTAGATTTTTGAAATCCGCCAGATGCAGAGGCGAATGCGGATAGAATAGTTTGATGTCGGATTCGAACTCGGATAGTAATCTATCCGTACCGAATCCGATCCGTTTACATCCCTGCATGGTTGCATATTTCTTGGCTGCAGTCAAGATTAGTGCTACTAGTTTCCCATTCTAATGCTTTCATGAGACCAATACCAACACAAAAAACCCCAGTCCCAAAAGCAGTAAACAGGCATCTACCACCTGTGTTACTAGCACAGTTGTCGTGGCAACTAGGACGCCCAAGACATTGGAGGCTGCCTGAGCACTTAGGGTCAAGGCGAATTGACTAGCCGAACCAAGGCGTTGTAAGGATACATCATCCATACGAGGTTATATACAAAAGGGACGGGGTTAGGGCACCAATTTTTATTTTTTTTAATACATATGCATGATTCCATGTATGATGGTGTATATAAGATTTTTTACAGTCCAATTAAAAATGCTACAAATGGTATCAATTTTTTTTTAAAGGACATTTATATGCTCAGGGGTTGAAAAATGGCCTAGACGCTAGGCTAGGTGACGCCTTGACGACTAAGGCTACTAGAGCTCCCATAACCCCTTGCAGTTACTGAATCTCCCTCCCCCGTCTATTGAAAACTTATGATCCTTGTGAATTTCCAAGCTTTCTCATGTTCCCTCTTTGCCTCCATTCCAAAAGTGCGCAGGAATGAATTCCTAAAAACTTGTAGCCATGACAGAATTCAAAACTCAATGCAAGCCAAAAAAAAAAAATCACTTTTTTGGTGGCAATTTTCCAAAAAACAGACCTCGTCTTCCCTAGAAGAAAGTCTTGAAAATACATAGAATGCAAAATACTCAAATAAACTAAATAATAAGTGGAAGAAAAAAGGGACTTTTTTTATGAAATTTCAGAGCACAAACCCCAAAACCGCATGGAGTTATAAGGGAAAGAAAGTACAACTTAAGACTAAAAAAATACTGAATGTGGAGCCAGAAAATATCTAAAATGAAAACCAATATGGATTTATCTAAATGCGATTACCAAAAAGAATTATAGAATTGAATAGTGAAGGTGCTGAGAAGAAAGAGAAAGCTTAGACTAAATAACTTCTATGTAACTCTATGGACCCACGCTCCTTGAGTACCCACTTGTTTACACTGAATTCATTCTAGACTAGTTAACTTTTGACTACATAGCTCTCAGTTTAAGGCAATTGCACTGACTTATGATTATGTGGCCCCAGTGGCACTACCAATGAGATTGAACATTGTCTTTAACATTCACCCCAAAAAAAAAAATAATAATAATAATAATTTGCCCTCTACCATATCAAAATTTAATGCAAATGATAAATACCCAGGTACAGTAAATCACTAAAGCCTCTCAGCCATAAGCTTCCCACCACCAGCATCATTCACCACTTCGGAAAAAGAATTTCACATGAAAACTAAAATTAGATCAAACAATGGAGCCAACTTGCTTGGACATGGTTGGATCCCCCTTCCTGACTGAAATATATTTCTACTCAATGGCCGACATCAGAGTCTACCCAAAAGCAGCAGTTTTGGAATCTCATTCCATGTGTTGCTGGTTGGGCTTTGTGGGGGTGAAAGAAATGAAGGCTTATCTGAAGTTAGGCACCGTAGGAAAGCAAGGTCATGTAAAGATAGTGACTGTCTCTTCTAAGCTGGCTGAGCTAGCCCTCCCAAACAATTTGAAGGAGCTAACAAAAGGGAGCTGTACAAGAATTGGAATATGCTAGTGAAGTGATGTGTCAGATTCTGGGAGGATGCTCGAAGCCCTTGAGTGTCAGAACCACACCTTGAGGACAAAGATCAAATTTAATAGATTAAGGATGTTGGGAAACTGAGCAGAGTTCCAGGATTTCATCAAATTCAGAATAATGAATTATATTAGTATTTCCAGAACATAACACTGGGCCGTAGTTATGAGTAACTGTAACTAATTGCTAAATTTCAGAAAAAACAAGAAGAGAGGTTCAGATGAAGAATGGGGACTGGAAACCCAAGCTGTATCTTCACAAAGGAAGATCAAATGATGCTGAAACTCTAGAAATGGAGCCTCCCAGTCCTGGACCTCCTGGTAACTAGTTTCAAGCCAGAAATTATTAAATTAATGATATTACTATGGAATAGTTGCAGAAATCCCAGAAAACAGAGCACAGAATCTGAATCGATTAATATGGATGAACTAACAGAAAAGTACTAACAGATATCCAGAGAGAATGTTCCAGAAAACAAAATGCAAAATTTGAGATCAAACTAACAATTGATAGAACAGATATGGAAGAAATCAACTAGTAGAAAACTAATCAAACAAAGGATACCATCAGGTAAGAAGAAAAAAAAAGAAAAAAGAAGCAGGGTTAGAAGAATAGTGTAAAAAAGTTGGAAACATTACACCTGAGAGGTTGTGTAGAAATTAGAGGAGGAACTAATACCACACAAAGCACACAAGCACCACTTTTGAAGAAGCAACTCTACTGTTATTACTCAAAATCAAATCTGCTTGATAGTGGAGGTTATTACACATATATAATAACCAGTTCGACACACTCATAGACTCCCAATTTCAATCTGAAACTGAAAACAAATATTAAAAACTCAATTGGATTCAAAGCTACTCTACCACCAGACCTATATGGATTCCTATTATAACTCAAAAACTAACTAAAGAACTGAAAGTAGATTCCTATCTCAGTAGCTGTTGACAGCAAGCCTCCCATATAGTATTTATTTCCAGATTACAATAACACTGAAAATACCATACTAACTACCCAATCTACTCCTGCTGGATCCAATGGCCGAATCTAGGCCTTGATCTCCTCGGCCTGGGTTTCCAAACCAGGTAATGCTATCCAGCCAGACTTCTGCGACAGCATCAGCTCGCCTGCATTTCAGTGCTCCAAGATATGATTCTTGCCTTTGTACATTTGTAAAGTATACCAAATATTTTGTAAGTTCCGGCATTTCTGCCTAAATTAATAAAACTTCTTTCCATTGACAATTAAAAACTAATTTCTGAAGTTTTAATGTAAACATGTATAAACCCCCTAATATTCTGATATTCTCTCCTGCAGATGAAAACCAATCCCAGATTGCAGTTGCAGCCATAAGAAAGTAAATTTTGGAAATACAAAATTCACTTAAAATATCAATTACAAATAACTTTTACTGAAAAAGAACAAAAATAAGGACAATCATGAGGATTCCAAATGACCAAGAATATTTAAATAAGACTTTTGTATACCGTGATGTCATCATCGGGTTGATGGTTCCTTTCACAGATTCGAACCTACAAAAGAAGATATCAGTCACTTTGTAATTTAAAACCTAAAAGGAAAGCAAGTGCATCTTAAGGGGACTCACATCCCCCAACCATACTTTAAATATAATATACATACAGAAATGTTGGCAGAACTATTCAACATGCCATCTAGGAGACTTATGAGGTTTTATCTCAGCAGGTGGTTCAGATTAGATGATTATAACCACCCAATCGTACACCTTGTAAGGCCAGAAGAATATGAAGATGGTATGACCTCAATCATTAGACCCCGCCTGATCTCAATAGACTCCTAGCACTGAGACATTAAACCGCATATATATAGAATGAGGAAAACTGAAAGAGCTGCATCACGAAGCCCACCTGTGAAACCTCTCGGTCATCAAATAAGCTGTAGAATTGTATTCGGTAGTCCTCTGTTCGTATAGCAACTAATCCAGCAGTTTGATTAAAGACGACCCCACCATATAAGCCTTGATATGTATCTGGAAATGAACAAGGGAGCTGAAAACACGTGTAAGAATTTCCTGAAGCATTTTTCTGTTAGTTAAGGGAGAGAGATTGAGGGTCAGCCAGGTTCACAATAACAATGTTCCACAGACATCAGAACTTCAGTATAGATAATACAAGAAGAAATCAACAACCCCAGTTAAACTAAAAGGAATTTCAATCAATTAAACAGCATAGCTGAGGTATCTGTGGAGGGAGGGAAAGCATAGTAAGTGGATCCCAGATTGAGAAGGAAATCCACTACACCAAAAAACAAACAGGGTTGATGATCTTTCATCTGTGTAACTGTAATCTCTTGGCAATGATGTGATATGGTCCATTGTCCAGAGAAAGAATATAGAAGTAGATTGGTCATGATAAACAAGATGATGGTAATTTGCAAGTAAAAAACCCAGTTGGTTGGTGCATCCTAGTGAATGGAAAGAATCTATAAGAACACACTACCAGAACCACTATCAAACACATACATATTACATTTCCAAACAACCATAGAAAACCAGAGAAAGAAAGGTGAGGCAAACCTTGATTCCTGCAATGGAATTTAAGATTTCCATGGAAGGCATTTTGAGTAAATGAATTGCATTATCTGCACATGATATCTACAGATACACTATATCAGTCAAACCATTACAGGCCATTGCTTTCATTTCACAGACATAAATGATAAAACACAACACTGGGAAGTTTTCTTACAGAAAGAAGTGAAGGATCTGGAGAAGCTGTAAAAAACAAAAGTGGGGATCCAATGCGTGGAAGATACTTCTTCTTCCCTGTGTCCAGCTGCCAAACCACAAGAACACCTTCCTTTCCACCTAAATGTAAACCAAAAATTTTACAAAATGAATAAGAAACTAGTTGACCTAGCATTAACAATCAACTGATTTGAATGGTTGATGGGAAGCATAGTGTCATGGCAGTCCAGATGATGACTAGGTGCCTCCTAGGTTAACAGAAAACTTGCTTGACCTAGCATTAACACACAAATGATTTAAATGGTTGATGGAAAGCACAGTCAGTAAAGCATTGTCTAAACAACGACTAGTGGCCACTGAGGTGACAAGTTGCCCTTGGGATGCCAAAGGTGACAGGTCGTCTTCTCGGTCTAGGCACCTGGATGAGATACAGTCAAAGGAGGGGACAAATGAGGAAAAAAGAGCAGGATGGGAAAGGGAGAAAAAGGGGAAAAAAGGTAAGCAGAAGAAGAAGAAAACATGCCAAGAACTGGAATGCACCCCTAGAATGGGAATATTCTCATCCAAATATGGTACTTTCCTCAGGCGCTGTGGCCTTGCCTTGGCATCATAACTATGATGGTGACAACAAGACAAATGAGCAGAAAGTTGCAATCAAGAAACACTCTCAACAGTCCAAGAGTTACACAACTTTATACCATTTTTTAATATATCAACAGGAAAAGGAAGACAGAGAGAGAGAGAGAGTCTCAAAGTAACGAAAAGAAATTTTATTATAAAAAGAAGGGGAAAAAAGAGAAAGAAAGGGGGTTCAAGAACATAAAATAGTTAGGTGGTGGTCCTTAATATACCTTCCAATGAATCATTAAGGAAGTTTATGGAAGGAATCAGTATATTTAGCTAACCAATGCTGGACCTGCCATGGAATCACTCCCACGTAAAGGCCTTATGCCAACAAACTCACCCACTCAGTTGTGTGTTATCATCTTCCCCATCGACCTCCATTTCCTTTTGCATTCACCATTTTTTTGTCAGTCCAAATAAATTTGAAGGATCGAACGATCACAATTGCCAAAATAATTCAGCACAGATCCCAAGGTGTGAACCATTCAAGTGTGTATACTCCCCCTTCCCAAACCACACAATCACATCTTCCAACTATAAAATGTAAAACATAAATTGTTCCATTACCTGAGTACAAGTAAGCTCCATCAAATGAGAAAGAGAGAACCATCACTTCAGCTGGGTGCCAGTGCCATGTTGAGCAGGACTCAGCATCATCATCTCCCCTCACTCCAGGCCTTTCTTCTTCACTCTCCACTGTTCTTTCACTCAAGGATCCTACACTTCTAGAGAAAGTTCTCTTCCCAAAACCCCTCCAAATCAAAATCCTCCCAGTTACATCACCCGCAGCTATGATTCTTTGAGTAGGATGAAAAGCAAGAACTGTAAAGCTCTTCGTGTGATGCAATATTATCTTCTTGACAACATCATTTTCAGAGTCTTTGTCAGGGACTTTCCACAAAATAAGTTTGCGCTTGTTTAGGATGCCGAAGAATTCCTTGGAGGGACTGATGATTATAGCCTCTGGTTGTTGAGTCTGCAAGTAAAATGAAACAACTCAAGTCCAGGCATCTGAATGTAAATTGACATATCCCAGATTTTCCAAAATAACCAGCAGTCAATAAGATTTTAAAAATCGTTAAGTCACAGTGTCACACTAAAACCACTGAAAAATCAGAGAAAATTCTCTTTCTTGATAGCTGTCTTAGCTACACTACTGCTGCTTGAGGTTGCTAAATTTCTGCTTAGTTAGGATGCCAGCAAAGCAGGTCAAATTCAAAACCTGAGTTGTCCTGCCCCTAAGGGTCAGGGTTCGGGATGACTTTTAACCAATTAAGGGTCAGTGTGGTGCACAAATACCTCAAATCCCACCTAATCTTGATCCTCAGGCCCTGCTCCAGTTCCATTGTAAAATTAAGTGAGTTGCATGCTTCACAGGACACAAAAGGTCAGGGAAGATGAATAATCAACTGGATTGGATTCATTATTGATGTAACCTGGCCTACCCCAAATTGTTGCCATAGCAATTTATGTGACCGTTCTTTATTGTATATGATACTTAAATTTTTTTTATCCCTTAATTCTGTTCAACAATCTGAGCACTGTTTCTTACTTTCTTCACTGTTCTAGCAAAGATAATGATTCCATTGATCTGTTTGTTAATAGCATATATTTTCTGACATGCAACTATATTTAATATCTAATCTCCATTAACAAACTGTATGTTTCATAACCTGCAGTTAGTAAGCCTGTTATATTCTTCATGTTTTCTCACTGACGCGTATAAAGAAGTCAAAGTCAACCTCGATCACTTTAGCATATCAACCATTTCAACTAAACCCAAACCCACATCAAGCAATACTTGTTCCACAGCATCCAAGTGCCCTACCATCATCACTATCCTGGTTCTTGGCCACTTGCTTCCCTTGGATTTGTTCTCTCTCAGCCCTGTACCTCAGAATGTCCTATTAGTTGTTCCTTTCCGGTTCGTGAAATTCCAATAACCATAGGATTAGTTTTCTTGGATGTCAAAGTAGAAATCCTAACAAAGTTCCATCTTTGTGATTCTAGAACTGTTCTTATACAATTGAATGCGTTCACTCGAGAAACAAATCCAATAAAAAATTAACCGAAATTCTGGTACCCAACATCAGAATGCATACTAGTCCAAGAGACTAACCTAGGCCTTAATGTGCTCCATTCTAAGGGATTATTCACCCGATTCATAATTTTACAAGTATCTTAGTTTTGAGCTTCATTGGAGTTGAGTTGATATTTTTTGACAAAGGTCTCATCACTATTTACTGAACATGGAAATTGTTCTAAACACTGTGGAAGCTTTTAGGATTACATGGTTATTGGTATTTCTTGTATTTTTCACTACTGGTCATCACCACAGGCCACAGGTTCTGGCTCAGGTGATACCTGCCCTGAATCAAATGGGAATGTGGGATAGATCCATATCCCTCTCTTCCCTGTAGATAACCATCCACACATGATTGCTGTATCATCCATGCTATTATCAGATGCTGCCACCAAAGGTTGGAGGACCCCATAAGGCAATAAAAGAGAGCAGTTAACCAGCTGCAACCAAGTAGCCAAGATGTTTCGGTTACAGAACATATGCAAGTCAGTTGTACAAGAGCCATGCCAAATTAAAAGCAATTTGTATATGACTTAATCCTGTCTTGCGGAGCCACTTTCATTTCACTGGTTCCACAGACAATTGAACATGACTTCTACAAATAATATGATTGAGATAATTTCAGCACAATAACAAGAAGTAAATCACACAATGAACAGTTATCTGACTGCACCTCTGCCAAAATCACACCACCAAGTAAGCGGGACTTAGTCAAGTTACACTTCCTGATCTGTCCAGGAAAAGCTTTAGCTTCATCGTCTCGCTTAGTTACGTGTTCCACTGAAATATAAGCAAAAAGATCAACTGGTTTCCCATTTTCCCCAACTGGTGGACCCAATAGATTCGGAATCACCTGAAATATCAAGGTATAAATGTATGAAACAATTCCAATCGGGTCCATTTAGAAACCCAGAACTGAATGATAATCATATTAAAAGAACAGCAGCCAATGAATTTACCACCAAATAGTAACAAAGTTCCCTTCTTTTTACCCTTTCATCATCAAGGTACCCAATCAACCCAATACCAAAAGAATTCAGAAAAATGATAAGCCATTTCAATTGGACCCATCCAACGACCCGAAACTGAATAACTAATATTAAAAGAACAGCAGCCGAAGAAGTTAACCACCAAATGGCTACAAAGTTTCCACTTTTGCTCAGACAAAATCAAACCCAATTCAGGCAAGTACTCAATCAACTCAAAACCAAATGAAATTACAGAAATTATAATCCATCTTACCATTGAAACAATGGGGAGCCGAATATCAACCTTCTTCATCAATTCGGGCAGCGAAAAATCCCAATAACAGATGGTTCCATCAAGCGAGGAGGTCCAACAGTAACATAGAATCTTACTCGCAGGAGTGGAAGCTGATACGACTACAACAGAAGTTACCAGCGCTTTATGACCCTCCAACTCCGCCATCTGTAATACACAACCTCATCCGAATTCATCAAATCAATCAATCAACCATAAAACATAATAACAACTCAACCTCAAAGAAAATAAGAATTACCAGCAAGCCGGTTGAGGTGCTATACACAGAGACTGTATTGCCCGTAGAAACGAGCAGCTTCTTGGCATCATTAGAGAATGCCGGAGGCGAAGAAACGAAGCTTTTACCACCAATAATCATTGGGCTAGAAAGAACAGGGGAAGTGAAGAAGAGTTCAGAGAGACCCTAGAAATCAATTTGTACGTCTAGCTCTCTGCTTTCGTTAAACCTCTATGTGATTCTAACTTTCAGTGTTTTTCCCACCCTAAAGCCCCCATTCGCATCTTTCAGTGATCTAATGCAGAGAGCAGAGATTCTCATCAAACGGCAATAATTTACAGATTAAAATATAATTTTTAAATTAAAACATATTCATGTACAATCTGGTGAGTCAAACGAGTCAAACGAGTCAAACAGCCAAGCTCAGAGCGGGTCATATTTTTATTAATTTTTATATATTTTACATAAAGATCCGACATAAAATTTAACATGTTGAAAATTTTCCAATATTTGTTTCCAAAATAAAATATCATCATAAAAATTTTCAATATTTGTTTGCTATTTAATTTTCAAGGTAAAAATTTTAAATTAATTATATAATATATCATTACAATAACTTTGAATTATGTCCCATATTATATGGTTACGGACATGTTCTCGATAAACGCATATAACCCTGATGTGATCCATTCAAGGCAAACAAAAGGTACGCTCAATGTGGGATGTTTCCATCTTTATATTTATTTTGCCAAAGATCTAGTTGATAGCCATTCATCAAGTATTCAATTAATTTTGCTAAACCATTGAAAAAGGTTGAGTTGTAACACATTACTTATTTATTAATCAATTGTAATTTTTGCCTTTCCATGTAAACATTTCCCAAAGACCATCATCATCAATTGTTGTTGAAGCTTAAAAAACACATGATCTCAAGGGCCAAAGAAGGGTTTTGTCGGGGAAATATGTAACCTTCTCAAACAGTAACACGGTTTTGGGTATACGAATCTGGTTGGCACGCACAGGGAAACACAATCAAGCCCCCCCTCTCAAGAAACAGGGGTCATGGACTCACGGTCCAACAAGCATTTACACACCTTGTCCACCTCTTCTTCTTCAATAAAGCTGACATCTTTTGTACTAGTGCTGACATTGTACATTGTATCGACTGATCTTACTCGGTTTTCACAATGGACACTACGGATTCCTAGGTGATACAAGAATGGCTATTTGATTTAGGTATCCAAATTCCTTAGTAAAAAGGTATGTTGACTTAGCATATCAGATCGATATAGACTAATACAGTCGATACGTATCTGATCCTGGTTCGATTTATGGAGTGATGATACCGTGAAATTTAAACCATAAGCAATAAACCAACATGCATGAGAGATAATGCTACACAAATTAAACAAGAGATTAATCGATCATAGATGGCTGGGCTAGGTATCCAAGGCATGCATATTCACCATTGATACCGTTTTGATTGCAGAATCATCATATTGGTGTCTCATCATAATTAAAATATGCAAATATACAAGTCTACCAAACAAAACCAATTGGGCAATTCCTCATCCAAACCCCACATTTACTAGAAAACAAGTAAATATTGAGTCACCAAATCAATTCTAAAAAAACAACTAAAATATTTGAACACTTAATTTTCAACTCGAACAATAATGTCTAATTGGGAGCCAAACTTATCCTCAGATGTTCTTAGTCTTGACTCTTGATCCTCCATTTGGTCAAATGCCTCCTCCTCTCTTCAACCACTTGGTATTCTCCTTTGTTTTCTTCTCAAACTCTTGAAAGCATGATAGCCGTTACAAAGATTAAGAAATAAACTAGTGCACAAACTGCAACTCTATCGATCACAATATTGATTTTCAAGAATAAACGGTGAAAAATATAATATTAACCGTTGTTCAAGAAATTTAAGATCAGCAGCATTCATGCAACAGATCCATTTCTTGATATGCTTTAGTTTTATTTTATTTTTATTTTTTTGGTAGAAGATATGCTTTATCGATATAAAAGAAAAATAACAAAAAAAGAAAGCAATGCCATTTTATAGCTTGAAAAATAGTGCAATTTTGAAGTCAAATACTATAAACTGATGTGAGGTGGCAACTTGACGAATATGAGTATTATATAAGATAGGATAAATTACACAAACACCCCTTCTATTGCAGTAAAACTATATAGAACTATCCTGTTTTTACAAAAGCTACACAGAATACCCTTCTAACAATGTTATCATATAATCTTATCCACACCGTTACTTTCAACTTAACGGCAGAGGGTCAATTTTTTTTTAAGATAAAAATATCCTTACTAAGTGTATTTTTGAAAATGAAAAAAAAAAATCACAAAAAAATAAAAAAAAATGAAATTGAAAAGTTTTGAGGGTAAATAAGTTTTTTTAGCATCTAAAAAGAATAAACATTTTTAGGTCATTTTACATTTAGTAAGGGTATTTTTGTCTAAAAAAAAATTGACCCTCTACCGTTAAGTTGAAAGTAACGATGTGGGTGAGATTGTATGATAGCATTATTAAAGGGGTATTCTGTGTAACTTTTGTAAAAACAGGATATTTCTATATAATTTCATTACAGTAGAAGGAGTGTCTGTGTAATTTACCCTATAAAATACGTTGAGAACCTTGAGGTGAGAATTTGGTGGACTCTGAAACTTCATTGGTGAGTATTATTACATGTTATGGGGGTTACACCCACCCTATCGTTGATAGGGTGACAAGTGGTGCCACCAAGTGATCCCCCCTCAATTACGCCCAGGGCGGGAGTATAAAAGGAAATATCAAGATGCACACAGGAGAATCCCATGATCCATGACGAGCTTAAGGCTTGGCAAGCTATCAAGAAACAAGCAATTAATCTATACAAGAAAAGATTTATCCACAAGGATCCTTCGTAAGGAAGATTTAACCTCAGTGAGGAAAGTCCATGTCATTCTACAATCTGAGGGCTGACGTCGAAGGATAAATATGGAGACTATGGACCTCGTGACCTGTATCGGCATATATGGGAAGGAAACTAGCCAGCCCCTTGGACGGGGTGAGATTCATGCATACAAAGCCAACCTCTTGCCTAATCGATAAGACTTATCCATATTCATGAGATTATTCTAGGCCTATAAACCAAGAACAAGCAAAGATAAATGAATCCACAACTTAATTCTTACTGCTATCTTGCTAAAGATGATTGTCTATCTCCATTCACTGAAATGAACAGTCACTTTTGTACCTGTTCTATACTGCTTGTTCACGGACTGCCGTAGGCATTGAAGCGGTCTAATGATTATCTAACCCGACCTCCACCTTTGTCCTTCCATTCTTTTGTGTGCAGATCACAGTGGACTCGAGGCAACCCAATTCGAGTAGCAACATTACACAAGGAAAACTCCTAATTGTATGCGTGCATAATCCACAAAAACTTCACCGATGACCAAACATGTAGTAATGTTCTCTATTCATACTGAATCCACAATTCCTTCTGAATTTCTGTAGTAGTTTCTAAATTCTTGTGGTTATACAAACTAATTATTAGCAGCAGGGGTAACTGGAGTTGTATGGATTTACACTAGTATGGCAGTATGTCAAGCTACCATGCATGAAGTCATTATTATTGCTTATAGCAAACTTCCAACATAACTTGGGATTGTAATTGTTTACAGTGTTTTATTAGTGTCATGTCGATTGCATCATACACATTGAATTTACTAGTTGTCTCCATGGTGTCATTTAAAAAGTGAGAAACAATTTTAATATTGGGTAAATTACACCTTAGGTATTTAACGTTTCAAGAAACTTCACCAAAGATACCTAACGTTTCAAAATTTGTGTTTTGAGATATTTAAATTATAATAAGTACCCAGGATTGGGTAACTCTCCCTCCTTTTCTCTTTCCTTCCACTTCCCTCACTCTCATAACCTCTCCATGCCAGCAACCCCCACTTCCCTTGCCACTCCTCTCTCTTCCGTTAACCCCTCCACCGCCAGCCACCCCATTTCCCAGCCCCCACCTCCCTTGTCACTCCCCTCTTCCGTACCCCTCCACTTTCGGCCACCCCTCTCCCTTCCCCTACCTCTCTGGCCACTCCCCCCCATCGTCGACCGCCCACTCTCTCTAACACAGGCACTTTCATTGTCCAAAAGATTCTAATTAACGGAAAATTCTCTTTTTGGAGCAAACGTCGGCCACAGCTGGTTTCTGGACATTTAATCCGTCATCTTACTATAATGAAAATTTCCTGAGAAGGGAACGAATTGGAGAAGTGTCGATTCTTACTGGACTGCTAATAAGTATTGAACGCAAGAAGTTACTCTCTGGGGTTCAGAAACTGAAGGTGATTAATTTAAGATCATTAAGGGAATTTATGAGTGTTTTTTTTTTTTCTTCCTGAGGGACGAACTCACGATTTACTACTTGTTGAACGCAAGAAGTGGGGGCAAACGCAACTACAAATTGTGTTCATCCGAGGATAGTTAGAATGAGACTTAGCAGAGATTGGGAAGGCTTCATCACAGGGTTGTTGGCTGGATCAAATAGATCACCAGAAAATTAATTTCGATGTTGCTTAAAATCAAATTGTGATCTGATGTTCTTCTTGGCTTTGAAAATCAGATCTGATGTTCTTATTGGCTTCCAAGCTGTTGAAAACGATTCCTTAGGTAACTTTAATCTCACTTATTAACTTCCATGCACGATACCTCATCAACGTGAGAGATTCAAAATGACATCTTATCCTAAGTGAACTTTCAGGCTGTTGCCACTACCTGCTACATTGCAACACACCCAAGACTCAAAAGACGTGTAGTGGATTCTGGGTGGGTTATTGATTCAGAGAGAATGGGGAGTGGCGATAGAGGTAGGGAAAGAGAGTGGGGGTGGCCGAAAGTGGAGGGGTACGGGAGAGAGGGGAGTAGCAAGGGAGGTGAGGGGAGTAGCAAGGGAGAGGGGGTGGCCGGCGGTGGAGGGGTTAAGGAAGAGAAAGGAGGGGCAAGGGAAGTGGGGGTTTGCCGATGGTGGAGAGGTTATGAGAAGGAGGAATTGGAAAGGAAGAGAAGATGAGGAGGGAGAGATTTTACCCAATCCTCGATAGATTTATTCTAATTTAGGTACTTCAAACACAATTTTTGAAAGATTGGATACTTTTGGTGAAGTTTCTTAAAACGTTAGGTACTCCGGGTGTAATTTACTTTTAGTATTTCATATATGATGTTATAGTTGTTGCCTATTGAGGGATGATGTTATCAAATATTTAATTCTTTTGGGGGGTAAATTACCTATATCTATAATTGGATATGCAATTCATTAATATCTTGAAATACAAAATTCCAATATTGACTAACAGTTACCTGTGATGGTGATAAAATCAGAAAACAATGACATGATTCCTTACATTGTGACCCAGAGTGTATAGGAATTGGACGTCTTGTTCCTCAATGAGCATATGAATTGTATCTCTAAACCTTCAATGTTCTTTATGTTAGGATTCGGTGCGCAAACAAGAAGAAAAATACATAAAGAAGATTATCGTGGTTCACCATCCCAGCACGAGATGCTTACCTAGAGAGACCTCCTTTATTCCTAAGAAAAATCTACAATTCTTTGCACCTGTCCATGTGTTCTCCTCTGTAAGTCCTTACCTAGGATTTTTCCACAGAGATAATATATAGGGACCCAGAAAACCCTAATCCCCCACACAATTACAGAATTACTCTCGTACATGTAATAGACCCAAACACTAATACAAGTACTACTCTGATAATTGTGTGGACCCCATAAAATACAACATGCCAACCCAACACTTTAAGAAAAGAACAAAATCCATGGAAACACTCTTGACTCATTCGAATTTGGTTCACACAATCTCCAGGTTTTTCTAAAATAATTTTGTGAATGTATTGCCCCCTCTCATCAGGCCACTTCATTATTTTTACTCTAGAATTGCACGTAATATATATGAAAACAAACATAGAAGCCAAGATTGATGATATAGTGCCAACAATGGCTACTTAAACATTTCTCTTGTATAACCTCGTAGTCTTATTTTGTAATTTTAATAAAAAACTAGCATTAAGAAAACCAAAAATAATGTCAAGCGACAAAAAAACTGGGCGTTTACATCTTTGCACTTGAATCAATAGTTTTGTTTACCATTGCTCAATGTGTGATCATCTAACACAATATCAAAAGATTCAAGACAATCGAAAGACTAAAGAGGGTGCAAAAATATAAATGAGAATATAATTGAATCTAGGATAAAGTACATAAACCTTCCCTCTACATAGGCTAAAAGACACCAACCTCCCATGTCATGTTTAAAGGGACACAAACTTTTCAATAATTTTGAAATTCATGACACCTAACTACAGTTCATTAATTGTAGGACGGTAACTGTTGATGTCACATAGGCAAATTAATTATAATGATCATACTACCCTTATAGATAATTACAAGTTTACCGTCACCCTTAAAAAACTAAAAACTCTAAAAACTCGTTGTTTTTCGATTTAGAAATTGAACAGTTCATCTCTTCTTCACCTCTTCTTCTCCCTTCCTCTCATCTCTCTGCATCCCAATGAAAGCTATGGACCTGTCCTATGAAATTACGAATCTACGAGAATTTTTTTCTCATAACTGTATGTTGCAGAAATTGGAAATATATGAAACCCGATATCCTTTCACTTCCTCTTCTTTTTTCAATTCTTCTTCTGCCCACCACATTGCCCCATCTTAGACAAGAAGAAATATTACAAAAAATAGAAAGACAAAGTATTTGACATCCGTTCCTTCTCTCAGCTTCTGTCTGCAGAGATCCTTCTTCGAAAGCCGAAATCGTAACCTTGGTTTTGTTATGTAACAGGTCGGGAAAGGCAGCTGCGACGGATGGAACTGATTGACCTAAGTAAGTAGGCATGTGGTTATGGATTATATATTGTTTTTCACATTTATTTAGAAGCACAAAAAGGTGTGGCGACACTTATGCAAGATGTCGTAACCATAAGCCCTGTTGTTACAACATTCAATGGATGACCATTGAGTCAAGAAACTTAAGAATCGAGAGTGAAGATTAACGTTATTCATCAATCACTGGTCACCACTAACATTAGCAAATAGCAACTCATAAGATTGGAGAAGCAAACTCCAAGAGGAGGACATAGTAAATGTAATAGCCCCAATTTACATATAGAAAAGAAATAAATATTATTCACTTGGTTTGGAGTTGCTATTCCCAAATCTTATAATGGAAATTTTTTTTTTAATGATTAGCTTTGTATTAATTATTAAACTTTGATTTTTAGAATAAAAAAAGCAAATAAAATTAATGATATATTTTATATTATGGTATGATTTTTATATTCATATTTAATCTTCATATTGAAAAAATAAACAAAATTAAGGAATTAAAAATTTGAGTATGAGAGTCGGTTCTGGATGAAATTATCCGTGTGATTTAATTTAAACCAGTTCGTATTCAGACGAATACTTTGTATTATTCCGAACCCGGAGAATTAATTCACAGGTCACAAGTAAAAACTGATATGAGGGCAGAGATGTAATTTTTGGGTGCAAGAGAAAGCGAAAGAAAACAAATTCAGAGTTCCGACTTTTCGTAACTGAGATAGATCACCTGCGGATGTACGAATAACAGCGGATCTCGGCCGTCGGATTATATTATATTTATAATAGGAGAAGACTATCCAACGGCGTAGATCTATCTTTCTCTCTCTCTCTCTGTATGTTGCCGAAGGCTTCACCCGCTTTTCGTGAGCCATAAACTGGGAGACTGGAGCCATACGCCACACAGAGAAGAAGAGAGAAAACGAAGATCTGAGGGAGAACAGAAGTAGCTACAGCCACACACAACAGCGTAGAACCACAAACAGAGAGCTGTAAGATGCTAGCTTATCACTCTTCTGTTTCTCTTTCTCTCTGTGTTCCATTTTTTTTTATTATTATTTTTTTTCAATAGCA
Organism: Protea cynaroides; assembly: GCA_028583415.1. Taxonomy (NCBI): domain Eukaryota; kingdom Viridiplantae; phylum Streptophyta; class Magnoliopsida; order Proteales; family Proteaceae; genus Protea; species Protea cynaroides. Next base: position 82,405,090 of record CM053265.1, on the reverse strand, counting down.
GAAGTTCATTGTGATTCAGAGGCGTTACATAGGTTAGCTTTTTAAAGAAAGAGAAATGATACTTTTAATACCTAATTAATTGCGTCCCATCAGTTGTTTTGGAGAATGACGAGGTTAGATGGTTTGCAAATCTCACCGCGCATTGATCTTGTTATCTATTTTGTATTGCTGATTTTATTCTTTGTATCCTTCAGTTCTTTCAATTCTAAGGTGGAAGAAGCAAATTTGGTGGGATTTGATGATAAAAGAGAAATGATAATGAGGCAGCTGATACAAAGAGAACTGGACTGTTCATTCTTGATGATGTGTGCTTTCTAGGGAGTGTTGTTTTGACACAAAAAAGAGGCTGGTAATAAATATTTGAGGGTTGAATGGATATGAAAATTTATGTGGTCATATAGAAGGGAAAAGAAAGGAAGTGAAAACTGATTAAAAAAGAAAATGGCAGTGTTATACTAACTTACTGTTTTCTAATTTAATTCACAGGTCGGTATTCCTTGCACACTCCAGTCCTTGTGGCTTGTTCCTAATCTGAATCTCAGTCCCTGATATTTATTAATTTCGTTCAGTTGGTTGTTTGCTGGTCAATATTTCTGTTAGTTCATAATCTGACTCATATCTTCAGACCAGTACAGAATTGCTATCGAATTTTGTTCTAGTTCAACTTCCTTGTTCAATTAGAAAATCTTAAATATTTTTCATTCTGACCATCAGAATTTGTAATCACCTAATCCGGTAGACCCTTCGATCAGAATTTGGGTGAATGTCTAAGGTTTCTTTTCACTGTCACTAGTTGTCACACTTGAGTTTTTTTGAATATCACTACTTGATTTCATGTGATGTAACTCCTTTAATGTCATTGCTTAGCCTGTGAAACTAAATCTTTTAATGTGTTATGAATTATGATTATTTGCATGGTCTCTGCTAAGGTAACTTTTACAATGTAAATTATGTAGTTTGTCTGGATCATATGAATTATGATTATATGGCAGTTTGACTTTGTTGGCGGTATTGTCTACTTTATAGAGACTTTTTCTATGTTCCCACAGGTGAGTTTTCTGTGCTCCTTGCAATCTCTCCTCTTAGCCTTGACCACATCCTATGATTATTTTCTATGTTTATTAAAGATAATTAATAAAATTTGTGCTTCTAATGTCGGCTTGACCACATCTTGCAAGGTGGTTCATTTTCTAATTGTTAGAAATTATTGTTATTATGGTTTCAATCAAACCCATCTCAATATATACAGTAATACTATATGGAAAAGCCATAATCTATGAATCGTAAAGACATACCTGTCTATGAAGGCTGGTTTCCTTTATGCTCAAAGCTTTGATCGAAATCTTTTGGTTATAGTCTTCCACAACCTCCAAAGGATATCCTGATGTCTCTTGTTAATGGATCCAGAGAGAACTTGATTAACTATGGGTGTGGGGACTCTAACCCAGTATTTATAGAATAGTGACATAACCTTAATACCCTTCCTAGAATTAGGGTTATCAAACCTATCTCATACCATGTGACGAACCAAACCAAACTGATTTTACCATGCTAATTAGACTCCCACTGAATAATTGTTTTAGGTAATTAATTAATCCCACATAAATCTAACACTAATTAGTTGAGTTTTTTTAGCAGTGTGGGATGTCTTTAAATGCATGCTGGAGCATTCGTAGGTTTTGGATGAATATTGTTTATTATAGGGATTATAAACATATTCTAGAGAGATTATAAACATACTATGGTTATTTGCATGGTCTTTCCTAGTTCATTATGTAACTAGACTCTCACTACAACAATATGTATTTGATGGTGCGTATTTTCAATTCAGCAGGTCTGGAAGGATGTGGATGGTGCTTCAAACCAGAATTAGGTGAGTGCAATAATCAGTTATTAATTAGCATTTAGCAAACAGAAAACCAGAAATCAGAAGTAGTAACTCAGATTCAGAAAATCAGAAAATAAAAATTTAAGAAGTAGAATGGCAGCAGGATTTCTGAAATCGATTTCAATGTTTAGGGTCTATACTTTATACACAACTGAAACTTGAATAAGATTGCAGCAAATAATAAGAATCAAAGGAAGGATAAAAAGTAGTAATCGCAGGGTAAAAAGTTAAAGAAATGGCCTCTGTATGGTTTGAAATCCACAGAACCAAGTAGCAGCAACGATTCTATTTCATTAAACTGGGAGGAGGCTGTGTGGCCTCTTACAGTATTTATAGAGCAGTGCTGGACCAAATAGACTACACAAAGGAAAGCTTAGAGTCTTTCCTGGACAGGACAGCAAAGAAAGAGAACCAGAGAAACTAGGAAAACTCCTCCAGTTGCAGGCCATCATGGAGAGGTCTAATGCAACTAGGACTCTAATAAAGAAAGGGAAAATTAATTCAAAACTGGACTGGAATTTATAAATCTTATATCAGCCTGATAAAACAACGTAATAACAGTAAAATAAAGGCAACAAGACTCCCAAAACAACCCCACAATATGGCGGTTCCAAGAGGAAGAAGAAGTGAAACCACAGCCAGTAGAAGAACCAGAAAACTGGTTCAGAACAGGAACCGTAGGCATAGCTGACAGGCTGGGCCTTCTTCCTTCGATGGTACTTGATTTTATACGTGGATTCTGCATCACATAGCCTTGTTTTATGAACTTGTTCAAATTGTCATTATGATACAATTTTCTTGATGTCAAAGAACAAATATGCTTGCAATTTTTGGATAATCATTCAACACAATATAAAAAATTCAGGACAATGGAAAGAGGGTGCAAATATATAAATGGGATGGTATATGATTGAATCTGAGTTTGAAATTTGACATGTAATCAAATAGTATTCTTTAAATGTCCTACAGTTATGATTGCCATATTACCTTTCCACAATTTCAATTTCCACACAACATAAAAAATAGTGGGTCATTAAGAGATTCCTTTTCAGGCGTGTCGTCCATTAGAGAAACTTTTCCCTGAATTACAAAACACAGCAACAAAATTTCACAGGTTTTTTTTTTTTTTTCCCAGGGATAAAAAAAGAAAAGAAAAAAAGAGAGTTGGTTTATGCAAACCCAAGTGGTGATTTGTTAAATAAGTCCTAGCTAACAACTAGGGATGAACCATCAATAGAACCAACCCTAGTAAGAGGTTTCTCTTCAACATCCCCTTCAAATTTCCATCTCCTCCTTATCATCTCTGATTTCTCTTGGTTTGTGGATAAGCTCATTTCCCTCACCTCTTTAGTTTGCAAAAAATAAGATAGAAGGTTAGAGTCACATAACATGCATGTAACCCAATAATGCATTTCCAATATCAAGTTAATAATAGAGATCAAATCATAATTCAGAGACTCCCAAGAAATAATCAAAGAGCAGAAAGTGAAAGAGAATCACGAGATAAAAAATCAGCAGAGCATATGTTTTGATTTGAATAAATGATAGTCTAATGGAGGGGAGATACATGGATCCTCCCAAGTGGAGAACAAACATCTCAGTAATAAGTTGAACTGCAATTTTACAGTCTTAAGTCCATAAACCAACTATATTATTCATATAATAAATTCATGGAGAACATGTAAGCATAAGATTTGCTAAAATGAATATTTTCTTCAGCCAGTTGTAGGGTTCTTCAGTAAACAGTTTTTGATTTGATGGAGCGTTTGAATGACACTTCTGTAGGTGCATTTTGAATTCGGCATTCTCTTTCTATTGTCCTTTGTTTAATTATCGGAATGCCCTAAGAGTAGGGAATATAAAGAGATTTTATAAATAAATAATGAATTTTCCACTTGATGTTGATTATGTTAATAGTGACATTGTCATAAAAAATGTTCATCTATGATTAAAAATAGTTTTATCTTATAATAATAAATAAAAACTGATCCAGACCAAGTTGAGAACCAACCCTAAAAGGGTGACTATCAGTCCAAACTGGACCGATGGGTGGCCTTCAGCCCAACCCATCAAAATCTCAGCCTAATGCTGATGAGGTAATGGGGTTGGTCCTCGGTCCTCGGTCCTACATGAGGTGATTGAAGAGAGACAATAAGGTAGACCAGCTAGAGTTACAGTTTTAATGGCACAAAAGCCCACACACCAGAAGCGCATGCCCAGATGCAATCAGGCCTCAGGAGAAGAAGAGATGCTTGAGTCGGTTCCAATTCTGAACCTCCAGTTTCTTTCAATGAGAAGAAAGAGCCAGCAGAGCTCCTCATATTCTAATTTCTACTGAACAGATCTGTCATTATTTCTTATGACGTACCTCAGCCTTGGCATCTTCTTCAGTTGGGTTTTAAATTCCTGAAGTTATACAAGCTAATTATTAGCAGCAGAGGTAACTGGAGCTCTATGGATTTACACTAGTATGGTGGTATGTCAAGCTACCATGCATGAAGTCATGATTATTGCTTATAGCAGACTTCCAACATAATTTGGGATTGTAATTGTTTACATTGTTTTATTGGTGTCATGTCTGTCAACTGCATCATACACATTGAATTTACTAGTTGTCTCCACTGTGTCATCTAAAAAGTGAGAAACTATTTTAGTATTTAATATCTGATGTTATTGTTGTTGCCTATTGAGGCATAGTGTTATCAAATATCTAATTCTTTGGGGGTAGATTACCTGCATCAATAATTGGATATGCAGTTCATTAATATCCTAAAGTATAAAATTCCAATATTAACTAACTGTTTCCTAAGAGCAAAAAATCAGAAAGAAATGACATGGTTCCTCACACTGTGACCCAGAGTATGAAGGAATTGCACGTCTTGTTCATCAATGGCCATGTGAATTGTATCCCTAAGCTTTCCATGTTTTTTAAGAAAATAACAAAATCCATGAAAACCCTCTTGACTCATGCAAATTTGATTCACACTATCTCTGGGTTTCTCTAAAATAATTTTGTGAATGCATTGCCCCCTCTCATCATTCCACTTCATTATTTTCACTCTAGAGTTGCACATAGTATATATGAAGACAAACATGTAAGCCAAGATTGATGATATAATGTCAGCAACGACTACTTAAACATTTCTCTTGTGTAGCCTTGTAGCTTCATTCTGTAATTTTAATAAAAAATTGGAAGAAAACCAAAAATAATGTCAAGCAACAAAAAAAACTCAGCATTAATTGCATCTTTGGAGTTGATTCAATAGTTTTGTTTATCATCCCTCAAGACTAAAGATGGTTCAAATATATAAATGGGAGGATATATGATTGAATCTAAGTTTGAAATTTAGCATATAGCCAAATATTTTTTCCTAAATGTCCAATAGTTAGGATTGTCATATCACTTTTACACAATTCCAATTTTATCATGACATAAAAATGGTAGGTCATTAAGAGATTCCTTTTAAGGTGGGTCGTCTAGAGAAAGGAAAGCAACCAACTTTTAGATTTTTTTTTTTCAAGAAAAAAAGAGGGTTTATTCATGCAAACCCAAGTGCTACTTTGTTAAACAAGTCCCAGCTCAACAACTAGGGATAAACCATCAAAAGGACCACCCATAGTAAAAGGAACATTCCCTTCAAATTTTCATTTCATCCTTATTATTTCTGGTTTCTCTTGGTTTATGGAAGCTCAAATCCTCCACCTCATTTTTTTTTATTTTTTTTGCAAAAAAAAAAAAGAAAAGAAAAAAAAAGGAACGTTAATAACATAACATGCATGTTGAATAACATAAGAATCTAATCAATTCATGATCCAACCGTCCTTTCAAATGGTTCAATTCACTCATTTTTGATACCAAACATGAATATTTTGTTTTTATGGTTCAACCTTTTGGTTTGTAACTTTGTATTCTATTGACTAAGAATTGTTTGCAATTGTATCTAGGCTAGTGGAGTGCATCAGGACACGCGCAAATGTATTCGCAACGGCTACGACTTGGATGCACAGAGACTACACGCCTGTAAAAAATCCAAATCTAGACAATTAAGGTCCCTCTATGACTATTCTTCATGAAAATTAATCTAAAATAATTATATAAAACTTTAATATTCCTTTTACCAAAATTTTTTTTTTTAATATTCCAACCACTAAGTCAACTACAACATTCAATGGATGACCATTGAGTCAAGAAACTCAAGAATTGAGGGTGAAGATTAATGTTATTCACCGGTCACTGGTCACCACTAACATTAGCAGATAGCAACTCTAAGGTTGGAGAAGCAAACTCTGAACGGAGGATATATTAAATGTAATAGTTCTAATTAACATATAAAAAAACCATAAATGTTATTCACTTGGTTTGGAGTTGCTATTCCCAAATCCTACATTCGAAAAAAATTAAAATAATGATTTGCTTTGTATTTTATTTTGATTTTCAGAGTGAAAAAAACAAACAAAATTAATGACTTATTTTTTTATTATAGTATGATTTTTATATTCATATCTAATCCTTATATAGAAAAAATAAACAAAATTAAGGAATTAAAATTTTGACTGACTGTTGGTTTCGGACGAATTATCCTTGTGATTTAATTTAAACCCAATAAAGCATGACCTTTTAGTTCGTATTTAGACGAATACTTTGTATTATTTCGAACCCAGAGAATTAATTCACAGGTCACAAGTAACAACTGATACGAGGGCAGAGATGTAATCTCAGGTGCAATAGAAAGCGAAGTCTTTGTTTGATTGCAAGGGAATTAAAGGGAAGGGAAGTGAAATTTTTATACTTTAAATGAAAACTTTTATAATAATTAGAACACAAGCTACCACATTACTATCTACCTAATTCCAAATTATTTTACATTTAGTTAATTATTTTACTGTTCACTTTGCATCCAAATCTCTTCCATTTGAAAAGTGAAATAAATTTTAGAAAAATTTCATCTAACCCCCAAAAACTATGTCGAACTTGATTTAACCCTAGTGGTTTTCAAAATTTTCATATACCACCCAAAATTTTATCACCGTTAATCAAGAGACCCCACCCATTAGTAGAGTCTCATTAGTTGACGATGTTAGCTCAAATCCAATTTTTCATGGACAATAATGCCTTTAGTGTAAGGGTAAAAGACTATTTTACCTTGCACCTTATTACTGTAGCCCTTCCTCTTCCTCTTCCTCTTCCTCTTCTTCCTCTACTACTCTGCAACTTCAAGACCATCATATGTTTTTTGCAACTTCAAGGCCATCATATGTTTTCCGTGCACAAGTGATGGGTATGGATCCCGGCCGGTTTACTGCATATGGTATCCTGGGTGATGATATTGCCATCGGTGCACCCAGGTTTCTTCCTTCCCATCTGTTTTTTAGGTTTCTTTCTTCCCAAACCCTAGAAATCTGGAGACGAAGAGCAAGAAACAAGGGGATCCTCCTCTGATCGTTTCCCACGTCGGAGTTTAATGTCTGCAATTTTTTTTTTTCCGTTTCTCTGAAGATACTTCAGTTAAAAGGGTTTTTGTTGCTTTTTTTTTTTTCTAGTTAAAAGTTTTACGGATGGGTCAAATCCAAGCAAGAAACGAAAGGGGATCTATATAGGGATTAAGAGAAGATTACAGGAGAAGAAATTTATTTCAATTAAAAAAATTAAATAGGGATTGAGAAAAGATTACGGGAGAAGAAATAGAGGAAGAGAGAGTTCGATGCAATAGCAGAACATGAATTAGAAGTGGAAGAAATAAGAGAATATTTAAGGGAAAGAAAGGAGATTATTGACGATCGTTAATGAGGAAATATTGCGATATTGAGAGAAGGTTTTTTTTTTTTTTTTTTTAGTGCATGAGATTATCTTTTACCCTTTGCATTTTGGCATTTTCATATTGTGATATTGAAGGATTTCAATAGTTCAAACTGTGAGTTGGAATTTTTAGTCGCGATTTTGATTGTGGTTGATATTTGATTTGTGATTTTAATTGTTGATAGAATTCTGAATCTGATTTTGATTGCTAGTATGAAACAGAGTATTTTTAGAAGCAAAATAGTTACAAGAGGTTAGCTTTATCTTCGAACAAAAGAAGTAAATTCAACTCTCTAGCATCTCTTTGGAACTTCTCCAATAGCTTTAACAGCTCAAACTAGATACTCTCCCCGAAATCTAAACGACCAATCCCCTTTAAGGCCATCCAATCCATGGAGATTTTTTCAGTTTCTTCAAAAGAAACTTCTGCCTTCTCCGTTACAGAGCTAGGTAAAAACGTCTCGAATAGAAGAAGAACAATATAGAAGACAACAACAGTGAAAATCCATTGTGAGTAGTCAACCTTCTGCTATTGATTTCAATTTTCATTCTGTCGATTCTTCTTCTCCCTCCCCTGTGGACGGCGACGATGGTCGGATGTGCATACGTATGATCAAATTAGTAATTCTAAAAATTTTTAATTTCAAAGAAGAAGGGTAAATTAATAACTTTATTTCATTTTAATGTCTTTTAGTTTCACATAGAAAGAGTAGAAATATTCAATCATATTTTCAATTAAGTCCGTCGGTTTAATGGGGCCGATTGAAGTTTCTAGAACATTGGGTAGTAGATCGATTTTGACATAGTTTTTGGGGGGTTACATGAAATTTTTTCTAAATTTTATATCTTATATGTATCATTATTGAAAATATCAAAAAAAATAAAATAAAATTTACATCTTATGCAATGGTAAATATATATCCTTTTTTTTTTTTTGGTAAAAACAATGATATTATGTTACCACCGTAAAAGATTTCCCTTCCCTTTTCAACTAATTCTCCTTACAACCGAATAAAGTGGAAAGAAACAAATTTATTTTACCCAGAAAAAAAGAAAAGAAAAAGAAATTAGAGTTCCGATTTTCCGTAACAGATAAACGTCATCTGCGGATGTACGAATAACAGCGGATCTCGTTCCGTTGGATTATATTATATTTCTAATGGAGAAGATTATCCAACGGCGTAGATGGATCTTTCTATCTCTCTCTATGCTATAAAGGTCTGGTCATGTTGCCGAAGGCTACACACGCCTTTCGTGAGCCAGAGAATCCGAAAAGCGAGATTGGGGCCATAAGCTCCCTGACATCTTCGTTTTTTCTCTCTCTTCCCTTTCTCCTTCATAGCAGTCTGGTTATGGAGAAAGGGAAGAGAGAGAGAAAACGAAGATGTCAGGGAGAACAGAAGTAGATAGAACCACACACAACAGGCCAGAACCAAAAACAGAGAGCTTTCATGGCGGAATCTCACGGACGGCTATGAGCTCTGGCGAATTATTTGTAAGATGCTCGCTCATCTCTCTTCTGTCTCTCTTTCTCTCTGTGTCTTTAATCTATGTAAAGCTATTACTTTTGGTCAACTTGTTTGCTTCCTTACTCTGATTTTCGATTCTGTTTTGATCGATGATTGGTGTTCGATTTTTTATTTATTTTTCGAATAGCAGAAGTTCATTGTGATTCAGAGGCGTTACATAGGATCGAGACTTAATCGCGAAAACTCTATTTCAACTTTGTAGGTTAGCTTTTGGTCCTCTCCCATTCTGTCTCCGCTAGAAGCCATGAAAAAGCTTATTTATTGTTCTGATGAAAGTGCTACGTGATAGGTAATCGAATCTTGGGAAATGATCGTCCGATCTAATTTGTTTTACTAGTTAACGGTCGTTCTCTTTGCCTACGATATTGAAAAAAGAAAAATAGTGAAATATATTGTTTAATGCCTCTTTAATTGCTTCCCTTGTTTTAGCGAATGACGAGTTCTGATGATTTGCAAATCTGCTCTTGTTATCTATTTTGTATTGTTGATTTTATTTTTTTTTTCATCCTTCGGTGGTTCTTTCAATTCTACGTGGAAAACAGCCGATACAAAAAGAGCTAGACTGTCCATTCTTTTACATTCTTTTACATTGTTGGTATGGGAGTGTTACGTAAGAAATTTGAGAGAAACATGAAGGAGAATAATATTTTTTTTCCCTATCTCTCAAAACCAAATTTCAATATTGACTAATGGTTTTTTGAGAGCGATAAAATCAAAAAGCAATGATATGGTTCTTCACACTATGACGCAGAGTGCGTAGGAATTGCACGTCTTGTTCCTCAATGGGCATGTGAATTGTATCCTTAAGTTTTCCATGTTCTTTAAAAAAAGAACAAAATCCATGAAAACATTCTTGACTCATTCGAATTTGGTTCACACAATCTCCAGGTTTCTCTAAAATAATTTTATGAATTTATTGCCCCTTCTCATCATTCCACTTCATTATTTTTACTCTAGAGTTGCATGTAGTATATATGAAAACAAACATGGAAGCCAAGATTGATGATATAATGCCAACAATGGCTACTTAAACATTTTTCTTGTGTAACCTTGTAGTCTCATTCTATAATTTTAATAAAAAAAAAACTGGCATTAAAAAAACCAAAAATAATGGCAAGCAACAAAAAAAACTAGGCAATTTCATCTTTGCAATTTTTTTTTCAGATAAAACAGAACTTCATTTAATAAGAGATCTAGGTACATTACAGGCTTCATCAAAACATAATTTTTGAAGCCAACACACTGAGTTTGGCCTAAAACACAACTCATCCAACGCAATAAGCAGCCCAGCCAGGACATGAGCCACAAACGACACATGACCACTTCCTGTTAAACGCACAATATCATCCTTAATCACACAAACATCCAAGCTGCCAACAGGGAATTCCCATTAGAATCTTTGAAAATGAAACTAACAGATCCAACAGGGAATTCCGATTAGAATCTCTGAAAATGAAACTAACAGATCCAGCACCAATCTCCGGAGATTATGCGGTATTAAGTTTATAAACACCCACAAAGTCCGACATAAACATCTTTGCAATTGAATCGATAGTTTTGTTTACCATTGATCAAGTTGTGATCATCCAACACAATATAAAAAGATTCAAGACAATGGAAAGACTAAAGAGGGTGCAAATATATAAATGGAAGGATGTATAATTGAATCTAAGTCTGAAAGTTAACATGTAGCCAAATAATTTTTCCTAAATGTCCAATAGTTAGGATTGCCATGTCAACTTAATTTCAATTTTCACACCACAAAAAATGGTAGGTCATTAAGACATTCCCTTCTAGGTGGGTCGTCTAGAGAAAGGAAAGCAACAAATTATGAGAATTTTTTCCTTTTTTTTACAAGAAAAAAAGGGATTGATTTATGCAAACCCAAGTGGTCTTTGTTAGAGTTTCCGTTCAACAACTAGGGATGAACCATAAAAGGACCACCCCTAGTAAAAGGAACATTCCTTTCAAATTTCCATTTCATCTTTATCATCTCTGGTTTCTCTTGGTTTATGGATAAACCCAAATCCCTCACTTCATTTTTTTTTGAAAAAGAAAAATGGGTTAATAACATAACATGCATATTGAATAACTATGATCCAACCGTCCTTTCAAATGGTTCAATTCACTCATTTTTGGATACCAAACATGAATATATAGTTCATTTTTATGGTTCAACCTTATGGTTTGTAATTTTATTCTATTGATTAAGAATTGTTTGCAACTATATCTGGGTCAGTGGAGTGCATCAGGGCATGTGCAAATGTATTTGCAACGACTAGGATATAGTTACAGAGATTACACGACTGTAGAAAATCCAAATCCAAGAAATTAAGGTCCCTCTAAGACTATTCTTCATGAAAATTGATCTAAACTAATTATATGAAACTTTAATATTCCAACCACTAAGTCGATTACAACATTCAATGGATGACCATTGAGTCAAGAAACTCAAGAATCAAGATTGAAGATTAACGTTATTCACCAGTCACTGGTCACCAGTAACATTAGCAAATAGCAACTCTAAGATTGGAGAAGCAAACTCCAAACGGAAGATATAATAAATATAATAGCCCCAATTTAAATATAAAAAAGAAATAAACGTTATTCACTTGGTTTGGAACTGCTATTCGTGAATCTTATATTAGAATAAAAAATAAAATTAATGATTTACTTTGTATTAAATTTTGATTATCCGTGTGATTTAATTTAATCCAAATAAAACACGACCGTTTAGTTCGTATTCAGACGAATACTTTGTATTATTCCGAAACCGGAAAATTAATTCAAGGGTCACAAGTAACAACTAATCTGAGGGTTTGAATGCAAAAGAAAACGAGATCATTGATGATTGTTAATGAGGAAATATTGCGATATTGAGAGAAGGTTTTTTTTTTTTTTTTGGTTGCATCAGATCATCTTTTACCCTCGTCATTTTGGCATTTTCATATTGCGATATCGAAGGATTTCAATAGTTCAAACTGTGAGTTGGAATTTTTAATCGCTATTTTGATTGTGATTGATATTTGATTTGTGATTTTGATTGATGATAGAATTCTGAATCTGATTTTGATTGCTAGTATAAAACGGAGTATTTTCAAAAATAAAAATAATTACAAGAGATTAAATTCAACTCTCTAGCATCTCTTTGGAATTTCTCCAATAGTTTTAACGGCTCAAACCAGATACTCTCCCCGAAATCTAAACGACCAATCCCCTTTAAGGCCATCCAATCCACGGAGAGTAAAGAAGCAAACGATTTGACGAAAAGTAATAGCTTTAGATAGATTAAAGACACAGAGAGAAAGAGAGACAGAAAAGAGATGAGCGAGCATCTTACAAATAATAGCTATGATTCGCCAGAGCTCATAGCCGTCCGTGAGATTCCGCCATGAAAGCTCTCTGTTTTTGGTTCTGGGCTGGCTGTTGTGTGTGGTTCTAGCTACTTCTGTTCTCCCTCAGATCTTCGTTTTCTCTCTCTCTTCCCTTTCTCCATAATAACCCGACTGGCTATGGAGGAGAAAGGGAAGAGAGAGAAAAAACGAAGATGTCAGGGAGCTTATGGCCCCAATCTCGCTTTTCGGATTCTCTGGCTCACGAAAGGCGTGTGAAGCCTTCGGCAACATGATCAGACCTTTATAGCATATATAGAGAGAGAGAGAAAGATCCATCTACGCCGTTGGATAATCTTCTCCATTAGAAATATAATATAATCCGACGGAACGAGATCCGCTGTTATTCGTACATCCGCAGATGACGTTTATCTGTTACGGAAAATCGGAACTCTAATTTCTTTTTCTTTTTCTTTTTTCTGGGTAAAATAAATTTGTTTCTTTCCACTTTATTCGGTTGTAAGGAGAATTGGCTGAAAAGGGAAGGGAAATCTTTTACTGTGGTAACATAATATCATTGCTTTTACCAAAAAAAAAAAAAAGTATATATATTTACCATTGCATAAGATGCAAACTTTATTTTATTTTTTTTGATATTTTCAATAATGATAATACTTATAAGATATAAAATTTAGAAAAAATTTCATGTAATCCCCCAAAAACTATGTCAAAATCGATCTACTACCCAATGTTCCAGAAACTTCAATCGGTCCCATTAAACTGACGGACTTGATTGAAAATGTGATTAAACATTTCTATTCTTTCTATGTGAAACTGAAAGACATTAAAATAAAATAAAGTTACTAATTTACCCTTCTTCTTTAAAATTGAAAATTTTTAGAATTACTAATTTGATCGTACGTATGCACATCCGACCATCGTCGCTGTCCACAGGGGAGGGAGAAGAAGAATCGACAGAATGAAAAGTGAAATCAATAGCAGAAGGTTGACTACTCACAATGGATTTTCACTATTGTTGTCTTCTATATTGTTCTTCTTCTATTCGAGGCGTTTTTACCTAGCTCTGTAATGGAGAAGGCAGAAGTTTCTTTTCAAGAAACTGAAAAAATCTCCATGGATTGGATGGCTTTAAAGGGGATTGGTGGTTTAGATTTCGGGGAGAGTATCTGGTTTGAGCTGTTAAAGCTATTGGAGAAGTTCCAAAGAGATGCTAGAGAGTTGAATTTACTTCTTTTGTTCGCAGATAAAGCTAACCTCTTGTAACTATTTTGCTTCTAAAAATACTCTGTTTCATACTAGCAATCAAAATCAGATTCAGAATTCCATCAACAATCAAAATCACAAATCAAATATCAATCACAATCAAAATCGCGATTAAAAATTCCAACTCACAGTTTGAACTATTGAAATCCTTCAATATCGCAATATGAAAATGCCAAAATGCAAAGGGTAAAAGATAAACTCATGCAAAAAAAAAAAAAACCCTTCTCTCAATATCGCAATATTTCCTCATTAACGATCGGCAATAATCTCCTTTCTTTCCCTTAAATATTCTCTTATTTCTTCCACTTCTGATTCATGTTCTGCTATTTCATCGAACTCTCTCTTCCTCTATTTATTCTCCTGTAATCTTCTCTCAATCCCTATTTAATTTTTTTAATTGAAATAAATTTCTTCTTCTGTAATCTTCTCTTAATCCCCCTATAAATCCCCTTTCGTTTCTTGCTTGGATTTGACCTATCCGTAAAACTTTTAACTAGAAAAAAAAAAAAAAAAAAGAGCAACAAAAACCCTTTTAACTGAAGTATCTTCAGAGAAACAAAAAGAAAAAGAAAAATTACAGACATTGAACTCTGAAGTGGGAAACAATCAGAGGAGGATCCCCTTGTTTCTTACTCTTCGTCTCCAGATTTCTAAGGTTTGGGAAGAAAGAAACATGAAAAACAGATGGGAAGGAAGAAACCTGGGAGCACCGATGGTAATATCTTCACCCAAGATAGCATAGGCAGTAAACCAGCCGGGATCCATACCCATCCCTTGTGCACGAAAAATATATGATGGCCTTGAAGTTGCAGAGTAGTAGAGGAAGACGAGGAAGAGGAAGAGGAAGGGCTACGGTAATAAGGTGCAGGGTAAAATTGTCTTTTACCCTTACACTAAGGGTATTATTGTCCATGAAAAATTGGATTTGAGCTAACGTCATCAACTAATGAGACTCTATTAACAGGTGGAGTCTCTTTGATTAATGGTGACAAAATTTTGGGTGGTATATGAAAAATTTGGAAACCACTAGGGTTAGATCAATTTCGACATAGTTTCTAGGGATTAGATGAAATTTTTCTAAAATTTATTTCACTTTTCAAATGGAAGAGATTTAGATGCAAAGTGAACGGTAAATTAATTAACTAAATGTAGAATAATTTGAAATTAGGTAGATAGTAATGTGATAACTTGTGTTCTAATTATTATAAAAGTTTTCATTTAAAGTGTAAAATTTTTATTTCCCTTCCTTTTAATTCCCCTTGCAATCAAACAAAGCCTTCGCTTTCTATTGCATCTGAAATTACATCTCTATCCTCGTATCAGTTGTTACTTGTGACCTGTGAATTAATTCTCTGGGTCGTTTTGATTTCGGAGAGAGTATCTGGTTTGAACTGTTAAATCTATTGGAGAAGTTTCAAAGAGATGCTAGAGAGTTGAATTTAATTTCTTGTAACTATTTTTACTTCTAAAAATACTCTGCTTCATACTAGCAATCAAAATCAGATTTAGAATTCCATCAACTGAGGGCAGAGATGTAATTTCGAGTGCTAAAGAAAGCGAAAGAAAACAGGTTTAGAGTTCCGACTTTCCGTAAGTGAGAAAAGAGAACAGAAATCGTCTCCCGCCTGGGTTTGGGAGGGAGATTCGGCGGCCTGGATGGATGGCCGCCATGTGGCACTCGGATGGATCCGAGCCCTCCATCCGAGCCGACCGCCCAGTCAACAAGCTGAGCTGACTGGGGGGTCGGCTCGGATGGAGGGCTCGGATCCCTCCGAGTGCCACATGGCGGCCATCGATCCGGGCCGCCCAGTCTCCCGCCCAAACCCAGGCGGAGACGGGGAGACGATGTGGATCCGAGAAAAGATCACCTGCGGATGTAGGAATAACAGCGGATCACGTGCCGTCGGATTATATTATATTTCTAAAGGGGGAGAACTATCCAACGGCGTAGATCTATCTTTCTCTCCATAAACGTCTAGTCATGTTGCCGAATGCTTCACATGCCTTTCGTGAGTCCGAGACCGGAGACTGGAGACTGGAGCCATTAGCGATCTTCGTTTTACCTCCCTTTCGTACGAGACTGGAGCCTGGAGCCATAAGCTTCTGAGATCTTCGTTTTACCTGACTGGAGCCATAAGCTTCTGAGATCTTCGTTTTACCTCCCTTTCCCTTTGTATTTACTGAGATAAAGGGAAAAGGAGTAAACACAAAGGAAAAGGGAGGTAAAACGAAGATCTCATGGAAAACAGAACTAGCTAGAACCACACACAACAACTCAGAACCACAAACATGGCGGAATCTCACGGAATCTCACGGACGGCCATGACCTCTGGCGAATCATAGCTATTATCTGTAAGATGCTCGCTCATCTCTCTTCTGTCTTTCTTTCTCTCTGTGTCTTTATTCTATGTAAAGCTATTACTTTTCATCTAATCGTTTGCTTCGCGGATTTTCGATTCTGTTTTGACCGATGATTGATTTTTTATTTTATTTTTTTCAATAGCAGAAGTTCATTGTGATTCAGAGTCGTTACAAAAGAGACTAAATCAACACCCATACCCTCTGCCGTAGACAATGACAAAGAGGTGGTGAGAGTACCAGCAGACATTGAAGCCCGTGAGTGGCCTGGAGAGTTTCAGTTTGTTCGTCCTGAACCATGGGGTTGCCAGGGTGAAGGCTAGGGTGAAGGCTATGTCCATGAGCAGCACCATTAAGATCCCGTCACCCCTTCCACACCTTTCATGAACCACCAGTGGCTCGATGGTTGGCTTTTAACGTTTGTTTGGAACGTCGCGTGATTATAATGGTTTGTTCTTAACTATATCTATTTAGGGGTTTGATTTGAATCTCGTAGTTTTTGGTCTTAGGAAGATGAACTAGTTAATGGTGGTTCTCTTTGTCTCATTGTTGGAATTCTAAGGTTTCTTTAGGTTTCCTAGTGAACCCATTAAGGTTTCTATCAATTTATATAATATTTAGAACACAATGAAAAAACACAGTAATCAATGTAAATCACATATCTGTACGTTGAAGATTGTTTTCTGTCATTCCACCGTACTACACTTGGGTTTGAGTCTTCCACAGTCTTCCGGGGATCCCTTGAACTCTCTCTGCGTATGGGAACAGGAGAAGAATAACCGTGGGTACGGGAACCCTAACCGTTGGTATATATAATACCACCCTACCCCTGGATCAGTCCCATAATGGACCAGATTAGTCCATCTCTAATCATACTTAAACTGGTCCACCTGTAACTAGACTCCCACTGAACCAACTAACTGTATAATTAATTTAGCCAACACTAATATTCTTACATTGAGAACCCAAGGAGAAATGATACTCTTTAATGCCCCATCAATTGTTTTGGAGAATGACGAGGTTAGTTGTTTTGCAAATCTCGCTGCATTTGTTTTCTGTTTTGTATTGTTGATTGTATTCTTTGCATCGTTCAATTCTTTAATTCTATGGTTGAGGAAGCAAATGTGGTGGGATTTGAAGAACAAAAGAAATGATAACGAGGCAATTTTCAATTGTTGGTATGGGAGGTTTAGGTAAGACTACATTATCATCGATGATACTATTCGTATATGAATGGAAGGGCATGATGATTTGGTATAGTAATCCTCTCCTGCCTGAGTTTGGGCTGGAGAGTTGGTGACCTGGATGGATGACCACCACCTGGCTCTCGGGTGGATCCGAGTCCTCCATGCGAGCCGAAAGGGGTATCGGCTCGGATGGAGGGTTCGGATCCACCCGAGAGCTAGGTGGCGGCTATCCATCCAGACCGCCAACTCTCCTGCCCAAACTCAAGCGAGAGAGGATGTGAATCCGATGATTTGACGTTATCCTCATTTTCCTCATCATCGGCAATTTGTTTATATTCCAAATTCCATGGCAAAAAAAGCCATTGGCCTAAAGAATGTGGGAATGATTTTTTTGGTTTCCCTTGCTATACCTTTCAATTATTCTTTTGTATTTTTTAGATTGCTATTTTGGTTTCCCTTATTATACCTTACAAAAGAATGTTTATTATTCTGTTGTATTGTCTATGCTCGTTAAAATAATGTTTAAATTAGTTGTATTTGGGGAATGATCAAGTCTAAAATTGATACGAATTGATCAATCCTGAATACTTGAACCCTAATAGAGAGAGCTTCATTTACTGAAAATATTATTTGATTTTACTGGTATATAAAAAAGATTTCTTACAGGAGAATTGATACAAGTTGAAAGGGTCAAATGGTTGGGAAGCATGCTCCTGGATCTCTTTTATCAGGAGCACCCACATTTTGCTGTGAATTCCATCAAAGTAGGAAAACCAGTAGTGCCATGATTTGGTAAGGAATATGCAATTGAAATATTAGTGGCTCAATGAATGGAAAAAGGGTATGTACCCTTAAAATATTAGACCTGTTAAGAAGTCTCAACATTTGCATCTTACCATTCTTGTCATCATGCCATGTTGAATTAAGAAGTCACAATGTTATCAGGATAATTCAATTTTTTTTTGACAAGAAAAATAATACAATACATGTTGGCCAATCAAAATATTATGGTGCCATATATGATTATTAGAATGACAATACCAACACTAAATAGAGTTGTTTTCTCAAATGGCAAAATAAGGCTTTTTACCAAAAAAATAAAAAAATAAAAATAAATAATATATATATATATATATATATATATATATATATATATATATATATATATATATATATATATATATATATATATATATATATAGGCATCAAAAAAGTTCAGGACGATGGAAGGGGAATTTAAAATTTATTATGTATCTAAATAGCATTCCCCGGATATCCAACAGTTAGGATTGTTTTGGTTTCGGTTTCGTCTTCGATTCTTCGCAACAAATCTTTCTTGTTTCTGAGCTCCAATAAAAAAAAAGAGAAATGAAGAGTAGATGAAACTTGAAAGAGGTTGCTGAATTAGAGATATTGCTTGGTCGGTAATGGAAGCTTGAGGAATTAGGGAAGAGAGAGAAAAAAATGGACAAGTATGAGCTTAAGAGGGATATTGGGGCTGGGAATTTTGGTGTGGCAACAGTTATGTGGAACAAGAAAACCAAAGAGCTCGTCGCCATGAAATACATCGAGCATGGACGTAATGGGGAGTGGTGGCCTTGCATTGTGCTTCAGATCGACAGATAACCAAATGAAGGCTGCAAAGCAAGACGCAAGTGTTTGAAACTGAAACACAGAAGTAGGGAAGAAATAAAGGGCAATCACTTTAGAATTTAGGGATTTTGGAAATTAAAAATTAAATCTTCTTTCTGCATCGCATCGCCATTTAACAGAAAATGACCAACAAAATAGAATTTTTTGTAATTTGTTTTGATTTTAAGGTATACCTTTGTAATTGTTTGAAACTTTTGGGGGTATACATGGGTTATAGGCACACCACACGAAAAGGAATTTATAATTTTTTCAATTTTTTTATTTTTATTTATTTTTAATTTTTAATTTTTAATTTTTAATTTTTAAATCCTCATCATCGACCTGGAGGGTGGAGGCAAGGGTTGGGAGCGTAGACAAGGAGACTGGTCCGATTCAAAACCCATAGGTCTTTTACCACCATAGCGAATCAAGGAACTGTCCTACACTTACCAGAGGAGATAGGGGCACACTCAGAATAGCTAATTTCTTTTCCTCGTCTACGCTGCAGAGGATTGGAAGAAGACGGCCTACAGAGCCTACATGTCTGGCAAAGGGAGGACCGCCGACTGAAGGGACCTACAGTTCCTTCCTTCCTACATCTGCCGGCTTAGAGACAATCCCCAAGGGATCATAACGAAGGGGTCGTCCTAAAGGGTAAAGCACTCAGGCCAACGAGGTCTGTATGCATAATCTAAGCTGTTTGAAGCTGACGGAAGAGAGAAGGATCAGAGTTAGCAGGATCGAAGTTATTAGGTTTGGTTGTATTAGGGTTTTGGTAGAGGGCGAGGAAAAGATCGTCTTTAATGAGGCCAAAGTGACAGTGAGGATCAACATCATAACATATTCTTATGCACTTTGACTGTTTAGTGAAGACATCCCAATGCACGACTAGAATCCTCACTACAAGACCCGATCCAAAGACTGAGGAATTGATTTCTATAGCATTATTTCCATACAACGGCCACTGTTCCTTGGTAATAGGTTGTTGTAGATTAACAACTTTACCCGCTCAACTCGATCGATTTCCCTGTTTCTTCACCACGTGGTTAAGAGTTTTTTTCTTTTTTTTTGGATAGGTAGGTCCATGGGGATTTGAACTCATGAGCTCTTGATTTTGAAGGATTGGTATTTAGCAAACTGAACTATCTCCTTGGGGTCCAATCCGAGAACGAGTTGCTATTTCCCAATCCAACATTGGAATAAAAAATGAAATTAATGATTTATTATGTATTATGTTTTGATTTTTAAATTGAAAGAAAAAACAAAATTAATGACTTATTTGTATTATGATATAATTTTTATATTTATATTTAATTCTACATTGACAAATAAAATTAAAAAAAATTAAAGTTTTGTGATTTACTTTAAACCCCAAAGATCACCTGCGGATGTACGAATAAAGTGGATCTCTTACCGTCCGATTTTATTATGTTTAAAATGGGAGAAGACCATCCAACGGTGTATATCTATTTCGCTCTTTTCTCTATACTATAAATTCTGGCAGAACAGAAGTAGAACTACACAACAGCTCAGAAAAACAGACAGAGAGCTTTCATGGCGGAATCTTACGAACGGCTATGAACTCTGGCGAATCATAGCTATTATCTGTAAGATGCTCGCTCATCTCTCTCTTTCTCTCTGTAAAGCTCTTACTTTTCATCAACGCGTTTGCTTCCTTACGCCGATTTTCGATTCTGTCAATGTGTTCCATTTTTTAATTTTTTTTTTCAATAGCAGAATTTCGTTGTGATTCAGAGGCGTTACATAGGAGACTCAATCACGAACTCTGTTTCTGGAATTTAGGTTAGAATTTGGTCGCGTGTGTCTCATAGAGATTTTGTCAAGAAGTTTGGTTCATATGCGTAAGCTTTCTCATTTCTCAGGATTAAAAAAGAAACGGTTCCACGATCTCTGAAAGAGCCATGTTTACTCTTTTTGAGATTTTGCCTCTATGTCCTTATTTTAATGGCGGAAATGAGAGATCTCGGAGTTAGCTTCCCATACTGTATAAAGGCGCCGTCGTTAGGCATTCAATATTTTTGTCGCCCTTTTTCTTCAACAAGTTTGTCCTCTTCAGTACTGTTAAGTTCGATCTCACTTCCTCGCATATTCCTGCTCTGCTTCGCTTCGTGCACGAACAAATCTTTTAAGAGCCCAAAACCCTTTTATTTAGGGATCCTTGTCTCTCTTCTTCATATTTAAGGTTTCAGATCATAGCTATTGCGAAACTGCAGTGATTGATAGTAGACATGTACATGTGTTGGGTCTGTGTTTTTGTTCTCTCTTTCATATTTAATGCTTTGTTTTAATTATATTTGTTCCTGTGCTCTTCGCTTCTATTATCGAACGTTCTCATGATTTAGGCGTTTGATTTGAATCAGGTAGTTTTGGTCTTACAGAGAGGAACTAAGTTAGTTAATGGTGGATCTTTTTACCTAATAATGAAAAAAGAAAGAGAAGTGATACTCTTTAATGCCCCATTAGTTGCGTCCCATCAGTTGTTTTTGAGAATTACGAGGCAGATGATTTGCAAATCTCACTCAATTAATCTAGTAATCTATGTTGTATTGTTGATTTTATTCTTTGCATCCTTCAGTTTTTGCATTCTATGGTGGAAGAAGCAAATGTGGTGGGATTTGAAGATGAGAGAGAAATGATAATGAGGCAGCCGATAAAAGGAGAGCTATACTGGGATTCGAATCGTCTCCTCTCTACTTCAGGGAGGAAGGAGACGCCCCCATCAGATGGTTGACACATAGTTCTTGGGAAAATCGAGCCTCACGTCCGAGCCGACACCCCCTATCGGCTCGGCTTGTCGGTTGGGTGTCGACTTGGATGTGCGACTCGGATTTTTCCGAGAACCACGTGTCAGCTTTCCGACAGGAGTGTCTCCCTCCTCCCTATACACTCCCTGGAATATAGGGAAGAGACGATCCGGATCCAGCTATACTGTCCATTTTTAGTTGTTGGTATGGGAGGTTTAGGGAATACTATAATATAAAGATAGATATTGGAATGGTGACAATCTAGTGAACTCTCCTCCCACAAGGGAGAAAATTTACAACCATGCAAAGCTCTATTAAAACGAGATGGCAAGCCGTCCCCTGGAGGCCTCTCTCAAAACATAATTTTCATTATCCCTATGAGGGAAAAAATTTTGGATTCCTCTAATTTTTACCAAAATCTCTGCTTCATCTAATTTTCCTTGTTCAACAAGGCTGTTGGGAATTTCAGGAAGGAACACTCCGCCAATAAACATTAAAGCAGCAGGAACCATGGGTAGTAGATTAAGAGACAATCTCCAACCCCATGGATGGATTTGGTCAGTGAAATAGTTGATGATATTGGCAATCAGGATGCCGACACAGGTAGTTAGTTGGAAGAGTTGGTTGACCATACCACGGATCTTGGGAGGAGCTGTCTCTGAAATATAGAGGGGGAGGAAGGAAGATTCAATATGGAAAATCCCTAAACATTGGTTTGGGGATACCTCTGGGGGCGTTGGGGAACTTGAGGAATGAAGAATGCAACGTAAGGGGGATTGGTGAAATAGTGTCCGTTCGGATGCACACTTTTAAAAACCAAAAGAGATTTGAATTTCATCCTTAAGGCCGTAATTAGAATCCACAAATCAAATCTTTTACTCAATTTGGGTTGCATTGCAAGGGCCAATTCAGGTTATATGTTTTTCTTAGAATTACAAACTCAATTCCATATTCATGCATGGATTGCAATTCAAGTTTTACAATCAATCTAAAACCATTTTGAAACACAAGTCAACAATGATTTCATCCAGGAACGATAACATAATCGAAACCCCATAACCCTCTCTCTGAAGGCACGCATGGAGAGATCTACAACAAAATTAAGCTTTTGCAAAATATGACTTATATTATTGAAAATAAGTCTCAGGTTGGGTTCGGTAAATGTTTGACCTTCGATCCAATGGGTTTTTATTGTAATGAACCACTTGGCCAAAAATATAGGTAAGAGGAATAAATACGGAATTTACTTTATTAGTTTAGTTCGAATCTTTTATTTCTTATGTTATTTGTCATTAAATTCAATTACTTCAAAGTAGAAAAGAATATATACCAAATTAAACATTAGTGGTTCAGTAAATGGAAAAGGGATATGTACCCTTAAACATTAGGGCTATCTCTTGGAAACACCCAGATTTTACTGTATATTCTTTCAAAGTATGTAATGACCTGATAAGGAATATGCAAATGAAATATTAGTGGTTCAGTAAATGGAAAAGGGATATGTACCCTTAAACATTAGGGCTGTCTCTTGGAAACACCCAGATTTTACTGTATATTCTTTCAAAGTATGTAATGACTTGATAAGGAATATGCAAATGAAATATTAGTGGTTGAGTGAATGGAAAAAGGGTATTTACGCTTAAATATTAGGGCTGTTAAGAAGTCTACATTTGGGTGATCTGTGATGCAAAGATGACATGCAAGGATGATCATTCTTGTCATCATGACATGCTGAATTAAAAAGTCACAATGTTACAAGGGTAATTCAATTTTTTTGACAAGCAAAATAGTCCAATACATGTTGGCCAATCTAAATATTATGTGTCATATATGATCAGAATGATAATATCAACACTAAATAGAGTTGATTTCCCAAATGGCAAAATGAGGCATCAAAACAGTTTGGGACAATGAAAAGGATGCATGGTGTAAAGATATGATTGGGAGGATATACAATTAAATTTGAATTTAAAATCTGTTATGTAGCTAAATAGCATTTCTTGGATAGCCAACCGTTAGGATTGCTATATCAACTGTTCACATTCCGATTTCCACACGAGCTAAAAATGGTGGGCCCTTAAGAGATTCCTTTCCAGTGAGCTGTCTCGAGGAACTTTTCCCTAAATCACAGAGCACAGCAACAAAATTTCACAGTTTTTTTTTTCTAAGGGGGAAGAGTTGGGTTATGCACCCAAACAAGTCCCAGCAACAAAGTGAAACACATTAAAAACTTAATAGAAAAGTGCGAATTTCCATGGGACCCAGCTCAACAACTAGGGATGAACTATCAATGGGACCACCTCTAATAGGAGGTTTCTCTTCAATATCCCCTTCAACTTTCCATTTCATCTTTCTAATCTCTGATTTCTCTTGGTTGGTGGATAGATTCATTTCCTTAATCTCCTTAATCTGCAAAAAAACCAGATGGAAGGTTAGTTGCATAACATTCATGTAACCCAATTCATTTATGATATCAATTTAATGCCAAAGATAAAAATCAGCAGAGCATATGTTTTGATTTTGACCAATGATAGTCTAATGGATGGAAACATTTTCACAGTAACATTCAGACACAGGGATCATCCCCCTCAAGTGGAGAACAAGAAGCTCAGTAAGAAGTTGAAATGCAATTATACAGTCAAGTCCATAATCCAACCACATTATTCATATAATATATGCAGAACATGTAAGCATAAGACTTGCTAACATAAAATTACTTACCACATTTCTGGTGAATATTTTCTTCAGCTCCACTTTAGCCATTTTTGAGTACACCGGATCTTCTCCAGCCTATTCATAATTACATCTTAAAAGTAAGAGAAAACAACATTGAATTTTTTCCATTTACTTTAATATATTGTATCTATTGGTTTTCAACAAATTGGTTTCATGTATTTAATAATTAGTTGTAGCTCTTAAGTTATTCCATTTTATTATGAAAACAAAGTGCAAGAGATCATTTTTACTTCATATAGATGAGCCAGTCTAAGTAGCACAGTTCCATCATCGAGCTCCTGGAAAAAAAAATAATAAAGGAAAAAAATGCATTTTAAGTTCAACATCCAAGTATTTGTTCAACAACCAACCAATTCTCCAGTACTCAAAATTAAGTTTACCTGAAGAGTGATCAATGCGACATTAGGAGGTAAAGTATAGTTAGGATCCATAGCAGTCATCATTGTCACACGAGAAGCTTTCCAGTTCTCCATTTTCTGTAAAGGCAATTTTCATCAATTAATATTCGCTAGAAATTCAGCATTGCTTTTGTTAAAGACTTAAAACCATACCTCATGTGTGAAAGCTAAGAGAAGAGGTGAATAAATTTCTTGGCCATATTTTCTGCGCCACCGTGCCCCCATTCCGAGATGATTGATGTTAATGTAATAGTTTCCCCGAATCTAAACAACAAAGATCAGAAGGGAAAGCAAAATCTTAAGAAATTTCCACCTAAGTCAATAAGTAGGATATTCGGTTCTATAACAGCCATTAGCAACATACCATGCAAATGCAATAAACCATTACATTTTTCTTCTACTTCTTCTCTCTCTGTTTTTTCCTAGGGGGGTGGATAATGAGCATCACTACATAGATCCAAATAATGCTCAAAAAATAAGATTCCAACCCAAAAATTAGGCTGTTAGGTGGAGGGACTCTCATATATATGAAGATACAAAAATCCCACTCCTAATCGATGTGGGCTCCTAACATCCCCCTCACATGTAGGCGTTTAGTAAGGGACCCTACACATGGAAGGATCACAGACACATGATTGGATCCTGTAGCAAGATTGGAAACCTGCTCGGGTACCATGTCAGATTCTAACACAAAAGACTAATTTGTTAAGTGGAGGGACTCACAGGTATATGAAGACACAGAAATCCCACTCCTAACCGATGTGGAACCCTAACACACAATATAGTGCTCAATCTTCTGGTACAACCATTATACGACAAGTTGACTTTTATTTTAACAGAGTAATCCATCTATCTATGCTTAATAGTTGCTTTTATCTTATCCAAAACATGAGATATTGCCAAGTATGTGTAAGAAAATAGCCTACTTTACAACTCCCATATTTTACAGAAAAACATATGAGTATCTCCTCCGTTTTTGGTCTCCATATATATATATATATTAATTCTGGTCTCCATTAATTCATTAGATTTATTACATTAATGTATTTATGCGTTTAACATAATAAGATAGACATCTTGAAAAAAAAATTTGATGTATTGAAGGCTAGCTTTCCTCCAAATAAATCAGTAGATAAGCTGCAGAAAATTTTCTGCAATGTTTTGGTAACTTTGCCAAACCAGAGCTTAGTGTCCAAGCCATTAAAATATTGTATTAGATGGATTTCTAACAGCATTAATAAAAAACTTCTTCACGAATACCCAGTGCACAAGGCTCTTGCCACGGTGGCGTCTGAGTAGGGGTTAATGTACGTAGCCTTACCCTTGTTTCGAATAGAGGCTATTTCCAAATTTAAATCCATGATCACCAAATCAAAATGGAACAACCTTAACTTTGCGCCAAGATCCGGACACTCATTAATTAAAAAAAAAAAGAAAAAAAACTATGAACTTATAATAAGAATAGTAAAAGATATAATTTTTTTTAATACATTGTTTTTGCTTTTCAAGATTTGTATAGATCCCCAATGTATGTTACGTTCCTAACTAAAATTATAAGAGAAATAACTTGGAAATATTTGACCCTTGGATAGAATTAGAGTCTGTTGTTTTCTATTAAATTGTTATATCACATTCATTATGCAATCAAAGGTTGCATCTCCACACTTCACATAAGTATTAAATCCCTAAGGAATTGATAGATGAAAAATAAGAAAAGAAAAGGACTACTTCCACATGAACTTTATATTAATTATAATCAAAAGAGTTATATTGGGTACAAATACCACAAAACCAATGGATTCGTGACATTTGGATGTCTCCCAAAGACCCCAAGATCTTGAGGGCACGATCGTCTATTCACCAAGTAATTACTATCAATGAGCACTATCGTCATTATTAGCTTAAGTCAGGGCATAATCGTCCGTCGGAATTCCACATTGTACTCCAAATGTGCGTGCGGGATCCACTGCTAACCTAACCTCCCCAAACCCTATAAATAGCTCCAAAACCCAAAGTCATCTCATTTATTTACTCATATTTTTACTGTTACACCAACCGCTCTGACACCTTTGCCTCGAAATCATTTCTTACTCCCCCCTTCCTATTATTTACGAGGTTGTCCTACCAATCTCATTTTGTTTATGGCCTAGAATCCTGACTTAAGCATCGGAGTGACCCTAGGGCCATGAGCCCGACCTTCTTTGCCTTGGTCTTGTCGTCTATAGGCTGACTCAGCTTTCAAAGACCTTGGCGTGGATTCTAAGGGCAACAAGTTATATTAATTATAAGGCTCTAAGTTGTGGTACTTGTTTTAGAAGGTTTTTTCAATAAATATTTTCTCCACTCCCCACCCAAATTATTAATATTTAATTTAGCCATATAAATTATCCTTGAACATTAACATACAAGAGAATTGAGGTTGTTAACAGCAATAAGAACATCAACATAGATATACGACATCACAATACAATGCTGCTAAGACCATAAATGAATCTTAAGAAGCATAGTAACGATAGAATATATTTAAATACCGTAAGGCCTTCACATGTCTTATGTACACAGACAGTTTCATTAAGGGCTTCACCAACCCCTCTAGAATCATCATGCTTCAAACGCCTTGCATATGTGACAAACAAACAGATAATCAGTTTATAAACTACAGTGAAGTAACTGCAAGTAATCATTGCAACTACAAAAAAAAAAGAAGAAAAAAGTATAAAATAGAGCCATGTGGACAACAACCTGTGAAGCATTAGCTCTAATTCTCCATCTTTAATGCTGGCACCTCCCGTGGCACGATCAACTAAGACTGAGAACTCAAATTTCTTGTTTGTTGTAAATATTCCAAGGTTAAGCTGAAAATAATACACCGAGTTTTGGTGGAGGTGTAGCGTAAGAATATTTCTACATAATTAGTGTGGAAATGCTATACATATACATGGATACATAAAAACAATTATGTAAGTATGTATACAAACCTAGTATAGAACACCATAAGTTTAATGTGAACTACATTTTCATATGCAATATTTCCAGTCATTTAAATAAATATCTGGTTCAACTTGGGTTTCATGGAAAACAACTTAATATTATTTGATTTCACATGTTCCAGGTTCTGTCCACAGAGACGAGGAAGTCACACACTACTTTCTGATTTCCAAACGCAAGATATATGGGAAATGTCAATCCAGGCAGACCAGATGTAAGTTCATCTGATTATTATGAGTATCTCCCATAAGGCAATCTCTCTTCTAGTAAATTCCCTTAAAAGGGACCTTAACTCTGCATTTGTACATGCTCATTCATTTCTAGGGACCTTGCTGGAGACATAGAGTTCATATTCTTCCTAATTTTATTAATATTTACTAATGTGCATAATCCTTAGTAAGTAATACAACTTACAGGATAATAGTTTCCAGCTACAGGTTGATTGACAGAAAGTGACCAATCTGTTCTGTGATTTCTCACCTGCAAAAATATCACATATTAGCTATATATGTAATCTCACATGCAAGTTTCAGTATAGCTAATTGAAATAATGATATCCTACAAAAAATTAAGCAGCATTGATAAATGTATGAAAATATATGAAAATTTAACAAAAGAAGAAAAAATGGCAATGATAGGGACAAGAAATAATCATTTCCAAATTGAGCACTGGTAAAAAGTCATCAATATGATAAAAATAAAAATGTTAAGAAAAATATACAATAATGCAAAACTCAACTATGATTACCTAGCTTGGCATATTTTCCACATTATTAATGTCATGCCATGATTTTATCCACAGATTAATGTCATGCCATAACCTGAAGTCCTGCATAGCACCGTAGTTCTTTTCCTTTAGGATGAGCATTTGCTAGACCAAAACTATAATCTTCACAGGCATGGGTACTGGATGCATAAACACTACTGTTGTTAAAACCTTACTTCTACCTTATATAAGCCTAAGTAGTAGGAATGCACCAGTTATTCTATTTTAATGTTGCACTGTCAAACCTAATGAAACTTCGATATTAGTAGAACAACCTACATAATTAGCAGAATGAACATTTTCTATCTTAATTCGTCTACTTACTCCTTCTCAAATTTATTATACTTTGGGGAATTACAACTAAGGTTCTTAACATTAAGGGTAACTACAAGTTGTCTCAGTTTCGGGCTTGACCGAAACAAAACTCAGGGTTGAAACCTAGGTTTCAACATTGGGTTTCAACCCAGGGTCAAAACCTTGAAACAAGATATGGCAAGACTCAATTTTGGGCTGACTGAAACCAGCCTAGAATTTTCCCCTTGAGATTTAGTTACTTGAGGTTACCTAACATACGAAACTTGACATTTGTGATTCCTCAACTTGAATATCATCGTTTAAGTGAAATGGAAAATCTATTTTTCCCAAAGCACTCTTGTATAAGTATGACTGAACACTCCAAGCTTTACATTTTTGAAAGATACTGATGCAGTTCAGGGTGTCCAACCGGGCCAATTGGGTGTCGAAAGACTTTTTTGGCCATAGATAGGTTTTACGGGCCTTGGGCTTTTTATTTTTTGGATTACTAATTTATACGGGATTAAGTACATGGCTAAGATTGTGAGAGTCCCATCTGCTGTTAAGTGGTCAAGTTAGAGTCCTTTTTAGTTAACTGTTGTATTCTTATGGTTAATTGGTAGTTTATGCTGTTTGGAATCTCCTATAGCAAGTATGAATTTATCATGCTGGAATATTGGTTGTTACCAATTTGGTGTTTTCTCTCTTCTCACACGATTTCTTTTTTCGCATCCTTCCCTTCTGTTCTTATTCTAATTCTTCTAATTTCATTTTTAAATCTATACATTGATTCTGCAACCTTCAAACTTTCCTACCTCCAATAGGAGTTCTTTGTAACACTAAATCTATCCATTAGATTTAGATCATCTTTTGCAGACATGTTATGTTGATTGATTAGAGCAATCTACCAGAATTTATGATTAATTTATTCAATTTCTCTTAATCTGGTTTGACCTATTTCCCAGTGATCCTGTCGCAAGCTAATCTCCCACTGGAATTCTCTTGGTTCGGGATTAGTGCTGCATTTGATACCAAAAGAAAGCATATGGTTCAAGCATTATGTTTTAGCACAAAATGGTATAGAAGAAGAGGCAGCAGCTAGCCCATACCCCCATGGATTTAGTTCACGGTGTCGGAATCAGTATCAGTATTGGTATTGGATATGGTATTGGCTAGTCAGGTATCGACCATATGCTGATGTGGCATAGCTTTTTGGTATTGGTCAGGTATCGGCCCGTATTGGCCACGTGTTGACCAATATCGGTCAAGTATAGGTTTGGTATCGGTCCCCATACCAATTCAGCAAAACGATACCGTATTGGCCAGGTATCCGTATTTGTTGCAGTCGATACTGATACGAATCAACTGATACGATACCGATACCTAAAACCATGCATAACCCCAAGAAAATAAAAAAATAAGAAAAATAAAAGAATGGTAAAATGAATGAGAAGTAGAATTTGATGGCCTCAAAATTTCACACGGTTCCATCTCAATGTTAGCGGAGAGGTTACAACCAAAACCACTCAACCCACTCAATAAATCACCTCGTCCAAATCATTTGAAAGACCATCTGCCCTAACTAAACAGACACAGCCTGGAGCATTTCTCATACAAATCTTTCCTACAACAAAGAAGCAGTGAACGGGCCATATAACTACCTCCTTAGAGGTTCACACAGGAAGTGATAGGAAGTGATCTTCCACATTCTAATTCTCCTTGGAGGAACACAAGTTGGTCATGGGCTAGAAAAGAAGCCCACATAATTTTACATAAAAAGTCATGAAACTGTGGGTAACATTACAAAAGACAAGTATCAACTGTTACTTGGTCAAATGTTCAAGTCAGATAATGATAATCTAAACAAGGAAATCCAATTCTAAGCTTTAGCGTTGTGTCTAGTCAATAGAGAACTCATTTTGGAAGGTGACAATATGCTTGATAAATTTTCACAATGGACACAAATGCAATGGCTTCCAAAAACCTTTAAAAATAAAAGAGAAGAGAAACGAGTATATTTGCACAATGGACACAAAGGCAATGGCTTCCAAAAGCCTTAAAAAAAAAAAGAGTATGAGAAATACCCGTTTTATAAAATCCCTCCCATTAGAATCTGTATAGAACACCTTATTTGTAGCCATATTTGTTTTCATCCGTGTGATGACCTCCTTTCCAACACCATCGTCCACTGGGATTGGGCCAATCTATATTTCAGGAATTTGTTAGAATCCTTGATTTAATTGTATAGAATATAATTTACATTTCTAGAAGTTAGGCTTTACGCCATAATGGATATTCCCTCCATCCCAAAAAAAGGCTTTTTTGGTGTCTTTCACTGTCCCAAAATGTTAGGACATTATGATAACCTAAGCAGGGAATTTCTTCACTTTTCCATAATACCCATAATAAATCATTGTGGTAACCAAGGCATGGGGTTAGTAATGGGGAAAAAGTCTTAGTCGGTTTGAATGCTTTTTAAAAATTAAAATTGGTGCATGTGTGCTTTTTTTCAAAACAAGATAATCAACTTGGGGTGGAGTATTAAGGAAAATGTCTCTTCATGAAAGGATGAAAAAAAGACTCACAGTGAATTCAACTTCTGCATGTTCTTTGTCTTTATAAATCCTAGTCACCTGGAAGACATGGTTAAGGATAATTCAACTATCACAAGGCTTGGAAATGAGGAAAATAGTTCTCATAAGAAAGTTTAGTAAAAACAGTACAAGACAATATTACTATTCCAAGTACTTCCCTTCAAAAAATAAAAATAAAAGAACAACGTTACCATACCAAGTACTGGCAGTACCGCAATATATACTAAATAATTTTTTGTTGGCATCCCACCTCATACAGAATCCTCATAATCACCTAAGAAGGTGATGGAGTAACAGGATGCAAGCAAAATTTCAAGGCTAACAGTGTTTGCTTGCATTAACATTCACTCCTTGGGCTTAGGGTTTAAAAATCTCTGCAATTCTGTCTTTTTTCAGTGTTCAAGTATTTAATTAGGATGCCATAAAAGAAAATATAATACTGTGTTTCGACCTTCAAGACATCATTTCCAAATATATATTTTTTTACTGACTACTGCGTCGATTACTATATAAAGAGTTCTTCTGCTATTTTGGAAGTGTGGGGAGTTCTAAATAGAAAAACTCCCCCTATTAGCCTTTTACTTTTACTTCCCTTTAGGATTAAAACTGTTAAACTTTATGAAGTGAGGGGTCCTAGATATTGTTGTCGAGCATAACCAGTTGCCCGTTCAACCTAAATATTCATTTCCAGTCATAGGGTCAAATATCACTAGTTGCTTCTAAGTTCTAACCATTGACATTGATCCAAAATTTAATTCTCACTTGTGGCTTCAATCTAGTCAATGGAAAAAATACATTGTATATTATTACTCAAATATATACTCAAAATTGCATCAAGCAAAATTAGTTTAGCAATCAGCACTTCTTTCCTAAACAACCTGGACAACATAAAGTAGTTTCAAGTACCTGATAAATCCATGAGTTGAACTGTTGATGGACTTCATCAACAAGTGGTCCATGCATAACCTTCAAAATTACCTGTTCATTGAGTGAAACTATATCAAATACTAGAAAAAAAATATAACTATTAACAACACATTTGTCTATCACGTAGCATCTAAAGTAAATTCTTACAGATTGTGAAACAGGAATTGCACTGGAATCATTAGGCCGGAAAACGTAAGCACCAGAAGCCTACGAGATTTATAGTAAAAATGGCATATTAGCACGAAATTACAATATCAATTTCAGAAAAAAAAAAAAAAAAATACAAATAGCGTTACAAGTACTTACCTGTGGATCAGAGTCACCACCACTTGAAGTATACCATAGGTAGCTTTGCTGTATTGGAATATTGAACTGTTTCATTGTAACAATCAGTTTGACAGTAAAGCTACGATTTTATCAAATCTAATAAAACTACAAAAATATAAATCAAAGATAATTAATTATTCTAGCGCTATGCACAAATATAATATCTGACTGAACAATCCCATGAGTACATTATTCTAGCACTGCAGAGATACGAAACAACTCACCCCTGTTTTATAGTTGATCATACGTTTAAGTGTTCCGGACGTTGATGAGAAGGACATCTTCAGATCCCCGGGTCCGACTTCAATAGTTTCATTTTGTGGAACATCCATTACGGAAAGAAATCCACTTTTGACGTTCTCTGTATTAGTTTAGACAATGACATCAGAGGGGAGAGGATAAAAGGGGAAAAAATAACTGGAAAAAAGTGAAGATAATTGGGGTGGAACATAAATCAAAGGTAACTTATTTGATGCTTTAGTTTCATGCAGAGTTTAAGTGTTTTTCTTCTTTTGATAGACAAGTTGAACTGAAACTATCACCATATCAAAGAACATGTGACTAAAAAACAAGATAGATAAAGAGGTATAGTAAGAAAAGTCAGAAAACATACCTTTCCCACTGGTTTTAGAAATAAAGTAAGTGTTCCATCCTAGAGGTGGCACAGATGCTCGAAATAAGAGCCAATACTTTGGAGCCTGTTTTGGAGACACTCCCTCGTAGGCCTTCGTATAAAAGTTTCTTAAGTTACTTGTAGCACTGTCGACCCCCACAAATTGTGCTTCCATTATGTTTCCCTCTGAATCTTTTACATCAAGATATGCATCATTAACCTAATAAAATGATATTCTTTCATTAGAAGAGTTTAACTGTAAATAATGTTTTAATTGGAATAGACAGAAAAGAAAGTGAAAGTTGGCTTCAGAGAAGAACATGACAACTTTCAATTCCCAGCACTTGAAATATCATTTAGGCCTAAACCTAAAATGAGTTTTACAATAACATACAGAGATAAGGATATGCCAGCAGTCCAATCACAACTTTATAAAAATGTATATAGTAACATGTTTATGAAGCATGGTCCTTCAAGATGTGAACATCATATTTATGCACTAGTAACATGCTTATGATGCAGCTGAGGTGGTATATGGCTTTTTGGGGGCTAGGGAATGGCCTATTTTTCTTTTCCTATTACTTCTCCCTTAGGTTTGGGACTTCTTCTATTGGTTTCTCTGTTTAATAGATATATTCTTTGTTGTTGCCTAAAAAAACATCATATCCACAAAATATGCAAAAAAGGCCACATTTTCTGTGCATAACTAAAAAGTTTTATCTCTTAAGTTCACAAAACATTTCCTTGTTAACATCAAGAGTTCATCCTCTTCTCCTTGGTACTTAAGTAACATGGGAATCATCAGCCAATTCCATTAATAACTTTAAGCTTAAATTTTTACATATTATTTTTTATTTGGGAATAATGGAACTATTAAGGCCTTCCATCTGGAAACACAAAAGGGCCTAAAATATTCCATCCATAATAATAAGAGCATGTACTCACAGGAATCCTAATGATGTCAGTGCGACTCCATCCAAGAGGATTGTAAGCCACAATAACCTGCAAATAAAATTTTAGTCCAAAGACTTGAAATTTGGTTGTCTACTCTACAGCTTGCGGTCAATGAAAGACTCACCAAGTTCTTTCCATCTGGGATTACCTCCTCTGCTGGTGGGCAGTAGCTTAAATTGAGTAAAGGACACTGTTATTAAAAAGTTAACAAGAGAGTGACATCAAACTGGGAGAAAATAACATCACGGATGGGAAAATAAAATATCTTTTAGGGCCATAATTCTAACTCCATGGTAAGTCTACCACAAAATATAAAGTCTAATGCAGAATAGGATGGAACATTTCCCATAAAATAATTGCATTGAAAAAAAATTAAATCAAATGCACCATGCCTCCCCTCCCCCAACACTTCAGTGGGAAACCCCTATTCTTTATCAATAAAATTCTCCAAGGAAGACACATCCAGACACATATAAAGATTCTCTGTTGATTGACCAAGTATGCAGATTAATGTAATTTACACTAAAATTCTTTGAAAAGTTCTATTGAATACATGAAATTCCCCACCATGACTAACTAGACGTTAAGATGAATAATTTTCTTGTGGTTTCCCATTTTCCATGTCTTGGTGAGGGCCAAAATGGCAGAGCTTGTCATAGACTAAAACATACATATGCAGCCATGGGAGGTTTCAGAGTATTTTTACAACTTGTTAATATTATTCCCATCAGTACTCTCATTTTAGTTGCTTTTCAGTTGCTTATTATTGATTAAACCAGAACATATTTATCAACAAAGGTTCATCCTAATCATTGCACCAACTCCAATCTACAGTTCCATTACTACGCGTAAGACCCAAAAAGACCCCTAGTCCTAACAGATATTCACTCAGACCTGAGTCCTGACAAGCTATACTGCTTGCACTTGGATCTCCCAGAATGTGCCACATTTTCTCATGCAAACTATGGCCTTTTAGTTGGAAACCTAAGATACTGGCCCAACCAATTTAAAAACTATTCAAAAAAAAAAAAAAAAAAAAAATACTGAGCACAGTTTATGCAGACATAGTATGAGCTAGCACAAGTGAAGGCCAGCCACCAGGCGATACCCAAGTTGCCCCAGCCCATGTCATCAACCTAGCATAGCAATAGTAGTTACAGAGGTTTGCCCTCTACAAGGTGACCGTTAAGACATATAGAATATCTAAACATCATACCTGGCTAAACTTGACAATAGGATTTGCACATTGATTGCCTGATTTTGGATTTGAAAGGCATGACAGGGCTAAATTTACAACAGTTTCTGCCTGTTAAAAGTTCCGAAAGAGAGAGAAAGAGCGAGTCAAAATACAGAAAGAAAATGAAAACATAGAAGAGGTCAGTACCCAAGAAACAGAAAGAAAATGAGAACATAGAAGAGGTCAGTACCCAAGAAGTAAAAAATGTCAAGGAAAATTTCATAAAAAATTAAAGTGATCAGGAGTGGCTGCCAACCTCAGAAGCTCCAATCGCCAAGCGTTTTGCATAGTCATTTGTTGTATGCTGTTTTGCAGTACCGGTGACAGCATCATGATGCTGTACAATGCCTAAAGCATCTCCTAAGCTAAATGTGTTGGGACCAGAGGATTTCCGTCCAGTGAGAAATTCAAGTTGGCGTGCAGCCTATTTTAGACAATGATAAGTTTTTTCAGACATATATATAATGAAGAAAGTCATGACACACTTGATGAATAGAAAAAGGATTAGAAGTGGTATCCAGATCAGGAGTAAAGGCACACTTCTGGCTTCTTCACTATCCGACTGTCCTGACTCAAGACATTATTCAATAAAATTTCAACTGATATTTAGATATGATGGCTTACCAAATAATATCCACTTAAAATTCTGACATATCTCTTGAGTGCTGGGCGACTTGTAAAAAACCCAGTCCAATATGCATTTTTTCTGTCTGCATATCTGTAGGAAACCATTAGACAAGTATATGCATATTACAAATTAGTGCGAGGGAAGAAAAATAGGTTATTTCCTTGCAATCACACCAGAAGAGGAACAATATTGCTTACGGAAAATAGTCATCATTCTTCAGTGGCCATGATTCATTTGCAGCATTTTTGGCATCAACGTATATTGATGGAGTAGAATACAATGCATTCACTCTACCATCCTGCACAGGCTAAATTCACTGAGGACGCAAATTCAAATACATTTGATTAATTTGGATGATTGGATACTATAACTAAACAAAATACCAAGTAGTCTTCTAGTAAAAGAGTGTGTGTGTGTGTGTGTGTGCTTTGGGGGGGGGAAGGAGGGTGGAGGAGCTTGATGGAATCTTAAAGTTAATAAAGTAATTTAAGGAAACATGATGGAATTTTCTTGTAATAAAGGCAACAAGTTTTCTTGGCTTGCAGTGTACAGGTTAATTTTTTTTTTTTTTGTTGCTATTTCCCTTCTTCATATGCTGTTCAACATTGATAAGAATTTTTATTTATCAAAATGCAGAAATTTAGCTAAAAATTTATAGAATTGTGCAGCTTGGGGATCTGGTATTGATATGGCCCATTAAATCACTCTTTTGCAATGCACTTGTTTGTAAGTTGTTGGACAGGGTACAAAACAGGAAACAAGGGAGAAGCATGACCAATGTTGGAAAATATTCTTTCCATGATAAATTTCCAGAATTGGTTGACTAAATAAAGAATCAACGGGCTTCCACTTTGCTTATGCTTATAACTCTATGTTAAGAAAAGAATAATCCAAAGTTTACTGTTTTAGACCAGGTGGACTTCCATTAGGGTTGTTGATTATTTCTCAAGTCTTCAATAAGCTTTGTACCTTAGCGCCTAGAATTTATTAGCAAGAAGATTCAGGAAACAGAAAAAAGAACCATTTTGATTGGGAGAAAATCATCTCATGCATTTCTAGATGCCCAGACAGGCTAAAACAAAGTTTAGTTGAACGAAACAGCAAAGTAAAAAATTAAACAAAAGAAGAAACTTGAATTCAAAGCAAATCATTCCCAAATCAGTAAGCACTTGCACTCAGTTGTTTGGATTGCCACTTTTCAGCTCATCACGGGGCCATTTTGTTTTGAATACATCCATCTTCAATGGCGTAATAATCCCCTGACTTCATTTAGAAAGTATCTTCACTCCTTAGTCCTTAGGCCAAGCTATGAGGGGATTTCAATTTCTTGTTAAACCTTTACAGCATGAAAGGAAATCCATTTTACTAAATGTTGGCATTTTCTTCTTAAGTACCAGGTGGTAATTGGTCTCTAAGTTATTTATAAATGTCCTGATAGATCAAACAATAGGTTTTGAACCATTCAGTGGCTCCAAGACGAGTAATTGACATTAGTTTCTTGGATAGAAAACATAATATGATTAGTGGATTTAGTACACTTATACGAGAACAACAGAAGTGCTACACCAGTCTTGAGTCTTGACTAGAGGACTGGCAGAGGAAGCTAACCAGATGATGATAAATCATAAAAGTATAGAATCAGTTTCTAGAACTAACCTCAATTGCTACATTTTGTAAATTTGAGATTAGAAGCTTTTGAAATAAAATGGGATACACAAGTTGAACAAAACTGCTCTCATGTCTCAAAGTATAATAAAGCATATTAAATTTATTGAGAAAATATAAAAAAGAGAGAATACTTGACAAGGTAATTGGATTTTGTTCCTATTGATGTTACCTTGTTTACATAATGGATTAACTTGTCCATTTGCTTGAACCAAGATTCAGCATATTGGTACTGAAAATCATCACCCATTGTCCACATGATATGATTTGTGCGTGTTTCATTAGTCTGTCAGCGATGATAAAACATGTATTATTGGGAAAAGTATGCTTGAAACTTTAATTTCAGGAAAAGCAGGATGCACCACATCATCCTCTCATCAAATATAATTTCATAATAAAAATCTACTTCATTTAAGACTTAAGAGTGCCAAAGTTTACTTGAGCCATAGCAGCATCAATAAAATCATTTACACGCTTTTCTACATTGTAGTCAAATAGAAGAGGATTATCCTGCAATTATCACAAACAGCTGAGGAGGTGATAGAGTTATTAGAAAATTAAAAACAAGACTGATCGACAAACTTGATCTTGTTCAAGGTTGGTACCTGGACAGGGGAAGAGTCATCATTCACTTCAAAGTGGAAACCATTTGGAGGGCCATATATAGTGTTATGAAATGCGTTGGTGAAAATCTATAGAAAGCCCAGACATCATGTCAGGAAATTGAAGCATTTGAAAAAGATATTCTGAAGATGAAGCGAAAGTTGAGGTTCCAAACCTGTGAAGAGGAACCAAAAGTCTTGGACCCACGCCATATAACTTCAAATGATTTATCCTTCTTGCGTTTTTCTTGGTCCTGATAATCTATCCGTGCAAAATGTAGAGAATCGAAACCAAGCTACAGGGAAAATATAACAAGATAAAGCACAACTGTTACTCAATAATAAAGAGACAATAAGACAAAAGATTACTTTTTTAAATCCACCAAGTGTTACTAAATCAATGGCAATGCATAGAAATCAAACAACAAATCATGTCATCCATGTTCCAGGATAAACAAATATCTGTCAAATTTCTGCAAGCAATAGTACAGAAGATCAGCAGCAACAGCACATACAAGTAAAGAAGTTCCATAATATGATTAAAATATTGTTATAATGTTCTTTTATTATCCAA
This sequence comes from Protea cynaroides, assembly GCA_028583415.1. NCBI lineage: Eukaryota > Viridiplantae > Streptophyta > Magnoliopsida > Proteales > Proteaceae > Protea > Protea cynaroides. The sequence continues at coordinate 82,366,015 of CM053265.1, read as the reverse complement.
GAAACGGTTAATTTAAAACTCCTAACACAAGCATTTGTTTTAAAACTCCCCCACCACCCACAAGCCAAAAAAAAAAAAAAAAAAAAAAAAAAAAAGAACAAAATTATAAGTAAATTTTTAATAGCCATCTATGGAAGAGCCCACTCTAGAAGAAAAGCCTTTTCTTTATCAGTACCAAGTTTTAACCACCATAAAAGACAGTACTAGAGGAAATCTGCATCAGCAAATTTTGGATTAGTTACTTGATGAAGCGTCACTGTATTAAACAGAAAAAGGTAAAAGTTAAGGAAATCTATCTTGATCCTCAGGTCAAAAGATCAAGTGAAAACCATTACCTCGGCTCCAAATAGGTAAGCTTGCACAGCAGAATGTCCAAATGGATCAATCTGCCAACCAGCTCGTGGAATTTTGTTGAATTGCTTCTTTATGATGCGGTGGCCTAGAGTTGTTTGGTCTATCATATCTATGTAATGACATGTTGCTTCATCATGCATACACCAGCCACCATTTCTATGACAAAATGCAAAATGGTTATCAGTATGTGAGTGAATAAATTTTTATCTCAAGCTGATACACAGTATAAGTTGTTAAAAGCTGCATACATGAACTCCAACTGCCCAGAATCTACTAGTTTCCTCACTTGTTCTTGTGTCTCCTCAGTCTGCTCTGCCCACCACCTTTGGAAAAAGGCCTAGATTTCATTTAGAATTTGTTAATTTTTCTACACAAGAATAGAACTAAAAGAAGACGAGAACATGAATAGTTTGTGACACAAAAATCACTCACTGGCCACTTGATGTTGTTAAACTCATGGAATCTGCATCAGATGGTCTTTCCAGATGATAACATAATTTTTTTTTTCTTCATCCTTTAGAAAGTCCAAAAACCATATATTCAATCTGAGAAAAAATTTGTTTCATGTTTTGAAATTTGACGATTTTTTATATCATGCATATAAATTTTCTTATATTTAACAGAAATCTGAGAAAACTAATGATTTTCAATTCATGTCACAATCTAAATTGAATAGACCTCTCTACCATCAGTCTCATGTCTCCAATCTCTCTCTTTTATCTCCGGTGGTTTTCCGTTTTTTGTATCCCTCAATCCTCGCCCTCTCTGCAAGTTCGACATTTACTACATCGATTAAACTCTGCAATTTCTCTATTCAACTTCGCTTCTTACCGAGCCCTCTTACTCTGGAACTACTCACTGATCAACTGGGCGACCGCGACAGTGGATTTCCCGAGTTTTTAAACACTTGCAAACTGGAAGTATCATCTCAGTGATCCACTCAACCGGGTCGAGATCAACTCATCGGCAGGCAAGGTGAGTTGATCTTCTGAAATTTTAAATCGCAAACCGAAAAACATTGATTCTTTTTATTCGGTTCAACCACTGGTTCATCTTGATTGTAAATACAATGATTGTATTTGTACCAACCCATGAATGATACCAAATACCCGAAAAAGCAAAAAATAAAAATAAAATAAAAATGGATCCAAAAGCCTAAATAAATCTGTTTCATAGATGGGTTTGGGCAAAAAAAAAAAAAAAAAAAAAAAAACTTGGCAGTCTTTAAAAAATTCTTAAATTGGATAAAAAGGAAATTATATTATAAAGTTTGAATTAGTTAGATTATAATATAAAAAGGAAATTATATTATAAAGTTTGAATTAGTTAGATAATAAGATAAAAAGGAATATCATGACTTTTTTAGAAGTGAAATTGGAATATAAATGTTTAGGATGGGATGTAAAATTTTTCACAAGGGATTTTAAAGTTTTTGACTCGTCTCCAGTCAAGCAATTGGTATTGCAATTGGAGGAACTGCACAACTAGAGACAAGCTCAGGTGGCATTACAAAGTATTGGTCCCACCTATGTAGGTGACTGAAAGAGGTAAATTTGGGGATGATTCCAACATTTGACATTTATTGTTCTCAAAAAAATCTAGATTTCAAAATGGAAAAGGGTTCCATAGATGGTGGAGTTTGTTACGCTCAACAGTGGAGAGGGGGGATTGAAGATTTGTTAGTAGGGTAGGGGAGGATCTTACCGTAGTGAAAAATAGTTGGGGAGGGGGGGTGTCGGCATAGCTCTCAATCCTATCCCTGGATCCGCATCGTCTCCTCCCAGTGGTTTGGGAGGATAGTGGCAATCTATCCTGGATGGTTACCACGTGACTCTCGGTGAATTCAAGACCCACATCCGAGCCGACACCCAGTCAACAAGCCAAGCTAATAGAAGGTGTCGGCTTGAACGTGGGTCTCGGATTCACCGAGAACTACGTGGCAACCATCTGAGATAGGTTGCTATTGTCCTCCCAGAACCACTGGGAGAAGCCGATGTAAATCCTCCTATCCCCACCCTATCACAGAGAAACATTTTCTTAAAAGTATATATCATTTAAGCTCTGTTTGTTTTGACGTCAATTTTTCTATGTTAAAAAAAATTTTCACGTTTATTTCCAAAAGTAAAAGACAAACTTCTTTTTTAATCCTTCATGGAAACAAATATTAGAATTTTTTGACATGCAAAATGTTACACAAAAATTTTACCATATGAACGAATGGTGTAGTGTAGACTATAACACCAACTCCTCTCTATCTCTCTCCATCCTCCGAAGCCAAACCACACCCTTAATTGGTGCGCTCCCATCCCCAACCCGGCCCTATCAGCTCAGAAAGAGGCTGGTTCCTGCCCATATAGGTACCCTCCCATCACCATCCACGGGGCATGGGACCCACCTTTGGAAAGTGGGACCCGAGGATGATTGAGGTATGGGGATGGAAAAGTTCCCATATGGGGAGAAGATCTAGACTCTCATTTTAACACTTCATTAGGAGTTCAGAACTGATTCAAGTTCTCTTTATTCATATCCATTTTTTCTTTTTTTTGATAGAAATTCATATCCAAATTGAACTTTAAAAAAAAAAAAATTCATTATTGAAGGACTTGTAATTAATTTCCTTCACCTGTTCTGCAAAAATGAATTTCCTGTTAGGATCACGGAGCAGCGATACAACCACCGAATCCAGAACATTTCTAACACAAGCACCCTAATTAGCACAAAACACAAAACACAAAAATCAGAATACTGCCATTCTCCATAGAATAAAAGAAATGATATAACAGCATCAAAATGAAAGATAAACAACAGTAATGATAACCTGGATACTGTTATTGGATCCAACATAGTATTGATCAATCGTCTTCAACCATCCAACATCATCATGTGAATGAGGAACCAAATGAACATTCAGTTTCCCTTCCACAGAGCCAGCTCCAGTATCATATTTCATAATCCCTCCACCAACACTCCCAATGGCAGAAAGAACATGGAAAATGCATAGATAAGCTGCCACTATTGCTGCTAGTCTCTCCATTTTGCTTACACACTGTGGTGAAAGCTTACAAAAGTTTCAGTCTTGCAGAGAATACAAACTTATCCTTTGGGCTTCTACAGGTATTTATAAAGAAAAAAAGTAAAACCCTAATAATCATACAAAGAAATTAATATCGTCGAGAGTTCCACATGGCCTCATCGATCTCCGTCCACGATGGTATGTTGAACATGAAAGCGCAAACAAGAGAAAATGAAGAGCAAACAATCACACAATAAAAGTATTTATTGTAGTTCAGTATCTAATATAGAATGCCTATTTCTATGAATCAAATAATTTCTTTATTCATCAAGAAAAACTCTATACATCTTCCCATGAAAGAACCCCATAAAAACAATAGATAGATTCCCAAAAAAAATCCAATTCCTATATAATTACAATTTTACTTTTGTATATATAACGATTCCAAACACACACACATCTTAAAAAAAAAAAAATAATAAAAAAAAAAAAGAAGGAAGGAAGGTGTCTTACTGCATGAGAGCCAGGTTTAGGGAGGACAAAATGCATACAATCTTACCCCCACAATGTAAAAAGACAGTTTTCGTATTTCAAACTCGTGATCATCAGATTATAATATGACAATTTTATCGTCCTCAATAAGAATCCAATAATTACATGAATCTTAGAGAGTATAAGACACAAACTTGATAATGTAGGACCATTCCATAGATAACAAGATCCATGAATGAATGATATTGATGAAGTCTCGTGAGGAGGAGAGAGAGAACCGACACTCTACTCCCACAAGAAAAAGGAGAAGAGGAAAGCTGAAAAACAAAACTCATAAAAGCAAGTGGGGAAGAGAGCTTTGTCTGATAATCAGACTTGAGTAGGATGGACACATGCATGTATGGACAATACAATGCAAACAAGCGTCACTCAAAAAAGGATAGAAAAGATGAACACTCAGACAACGAAGCAAAGACCTAAAATGAATAATATTATTTATAATATGGAGAAAGATAACAAGGGTACGTAAAAAGAGAGCAGGAGATAGCTGTCAATCAAGTTGGTGTCTCTTGTGTGGACCCACATGGTTTTGATCAGTTGCTTTCTTGGATTCTTAGTCTTTCTTATTATTTCCCATCGTAACTAGCTGCTGTTTCTTATGACAAGCAATCAATCATTTTCATAGAAGACGTGCATATATATATGCAATTGTTTTCTTGTAACTTCAGTTTTCAAATCTTCCATTTTTACCACGTCTAAGCTCATTTTATGGCAAACCCATTCATTCTTTCATAAAAAATTCTCTCTCTCTCTCTAGGTTTTGAGATTTGATCCACATTGTAGGAAAGATCTTCGGGTGAAGTTGAAGTCTAGTTTTTGATTATTCCTTTACTACAAGAAAAATAAATAAATAAAAAAGAATTTTCTATTTGTAATAAATTTTATTATAATTGCAAGAGTATTTTCGTGATCAGATCGATATGAGCCAGTTCTTAAATGAAATATCAAAACTATCCTCTTATATGTTGAGATTACCATGATGAATCTCTTTAATATACATTCGTTGAGTAACAACCCTTGTTATATTTAGAAGAAGAGAGTTCAGGAAACGATTAAATATTTTTTGAATTCTCTCTTTTAACATCCTGAATCTTAAGGGTGGATCAATTATCAAGGGCTAATTAGGATTCGAGGTAAAACTTATGGTTAGTTATGCATGGTCGTACTCAGCACGACAATAATGCGTATACTTTGAAGGACATTTTAGTCCAAAGAGTCACAAGTTTATTTATTGTCAAGACCACCAATGGGACAATCTAAAGATCGATTTCAAGTTCATGTGAAAGGGATATAATAAACTTGTGATCATCAGAATTTTCTGTTGAGATCATCCAAAGATCAGGATTAGTAACAAGAGAACTCATGTTTTAGCAATCATGAAATAACTCAATCTAGCTATAAACTTGTATTTGGAAATAATATTTACTCAACTTTTGATGAAAAATGACTGAAAACAGTAAAGGTCACACAATCAATGTATAGTAATTTAAGAAAGACTAAAGAAAGAGAAAACATGAGAGAGAGATTAAAAAAAGTAAGACAATGTTGAAACCATGCAGACAAGAAGCACTATTGAAGATTAAAGCAAAGAAAAAGAGGTTTCATGAAAGATCAATGGTAGTTCCATGCATCTAGATAAAAAGAATAAAATATAAGAGAAGTAATCGCACCAAGATGAATTAAATCAACACGTGTGGATTTATGGCCGTGCCCTTCTCAGCAATATCTTGAGCTTCTTCAAAAGGTCACTTAGGTTTAATAGCTCCCCCTTAGAGACTCTTTCTCTGGCTTCACACTTATTAGAATGCCTAGGTAGGGCTTAAATTTGTACTCTATTATATAACCTTGAGTTGGGTACGTATCTATGGCAGAGAATAAGCGACCTCATTCCCTTAACAGATGCATGTGTATACAATGCATATTCGGGTACACTTAATTAGCCACGTGGAAGGTGATTCAGTCATTCTGACCGTCGGATATATGGGGAATGGTTAGGATTGGCCATGTATAGAGCTTTAGCCCCAAAATTCAATAAAAAAAATCTTCTCATGCGTTTACATGAATCCTCATACATGTCATTTGGTGAATTCCACGTGTGTGAAAATTTGACATGTGAACAAGGAAGTTTAGGATTTATCTGATCTACGATACGATAGGAAATAAGTAACATGTCTATACTTTATGGGAGAGTTTCTTTGAACCAACACGTACTATAAGGCTAAAAAAATATCCTCTGTTTGGCTGTCAAGCGGCAACAAGGATCTCAGTCGCTCACAATGCATTGAGAAACATACTGATATACTATGAACGACAAGGATCCTCACTGCCGTTTAGCAGTCATTACAGAAAATCTCGATTCCTATAGGCTACGGCCCCTCAGTTTTTTTTTGCGGAGAGAGAAAAATGAATATAAAAATCTTTATAACTGATATGAAAAATACCAACCCGGTGGACCCGGTCTGTTGGATGCCTCCAATTAACTCTTCTTAGAATTTAAGGACCGCATGTCCCATGAATATGGACCACTTCCAAGGATAAGGATTGCGATTGGGATTGGATCCGGCATATTGGTTGGATATATAGGATTAGGATTGGCCACCACCTATCCGGTCCCCCCTATGTGAGAGGTTTAGTACCGAAATTGCATGTCATTGTGGGTTCAAGTAAGCAAGATCCACTGGTTACCTGAGTGTAATGTTCTTTTGCCGAGTTCGATTCCCCTGCACATACGGATATTCTCCAAGACGTCTCATCACCATCCATGGTATGTGAGACCCACATTTGGAATGGATCAACTAGAGATGGACGGTGATATATTTCCATGGAATATATTAGCAACACATACTACAAACTGAATTAGTGAATTAGGTTTGACAGGCAGATAATATTGAAGATAACTTAGTATTGGGTGTTTTAAGAATCATAAATAAAAAAATAAAAATAAAAATACAAGTAAAGATTGAAATTTTTTTTGGGTGCAAGGACTGGATAGATGATGTGTTTAATTAAATGCATTTAACACGTGTTTAATTAGAAGTTTCTCCAACATACCTCCTCTTACTATTTGGATAATAAAGCCTAGCACTCCAGAGTCCAGAGCAAGGTTTTCCTACTAATAGCAATCTGCTAGCATCCATGTAGTTGATGAAGTTGATAAGACCCCTTTCTGCATTATAATGCACACATAATTGTTTCACGTATGCATGTCAGTATATAGTCAAGGCGCAAAGCAGGATATTCATGAACATATATAGCATCAGTCAATCATAAAGGAAGCAAAGAGAAAGAATTCTAGAGTCTACATTCCCGGCCGGTTCAACTCAACATGCCCATGAAAATTAGAAGTTGCAGGTGGAAGCCTACAGAGAGGACCGAAGTTGCAGAGAGGATAGAGGAGAGAAGACGAAGAAGAAGAGTGGCATACTAGAAATACTGATGATGAGACAAAAATGATGGACAGTTTGTACGTTTGTAAAGGAAAAGGTGAGGGTGAAGTTGCATGGGCTACTAGCGATTGATGTGGAACAGTTGCTGTAGACTTAAATGTTGTCCCACCGCTAGAGGACGACAGTGTATGGCAATTGTCAGCAAATTAAACTTCCCATTTCATGATTCTACTCACCGATCGACCTCCCTGCTCCCCACTTAAACTATACTTTCCAAAACCCAATGATCAAGCTTAAATTTGAATCCACGGACACCAGTTATGATATAAATCCAGCAAACCATGCAATAGGTCCCCCCCCCTTTCTCTCTCTCTCTCTCTCTCTCTCTCTCTCTCTCTCTCTCCTGTTGTATGTTCCATAACATAATTTAATATTTGGCTGTAATAAAAAAAAAAATTAAGTAACAGATTTTATTAATGGAAGATCAAATAATGTACAACAGTAAGTGGGCTAGACCCACCCCAAAGAAGAAAAAAAGGAACAATAATGCTACATAAGATCTGTCACAGACTCACAATATGTTTGTTTACCAAAGGATTTTTGCTTTGCTCCACAGTTCCACCAGTATTGGAAATTACATGACTTGAAAAGAATCAGTTTTGGTCAAAATAATGCTTCATCTTCTTTCTCTAAGATCAAAGGTCCAGGTTCATCGTCTTGTGAGATCAAAGAAGAGTCATTCTTACTTTTTCCATCATCATCACCAGAAAAGAAAAGGGCAATGAAGATTACTGTTGCAAGTAGGAAGAATCCAGCAAAGCAGACAAACTGTGTGGAAATAGATAGCTCTGAGATTTCCTGAAATGCCCAAACATGAATTTCACAACCCAACCAGATGAATAAACTGAAAAGATATATTCCCATAGTACTCGTTCAACACATCTTTATTACTCAGTCAATTTTTTTTTTATCAACTAAAATGGAATCTTCTTGTTCAGTAAGGGATCTTTCTGATTTTTTCCTTAAATTTGAATTGTTTTCAGTGAGGTCGTCAATTAGTGGATCATAACTCTATCAACATGAACTGTTAAACTGGTGAAGCATCTGTAGCAGAATTTTGAAGAAAATAAACTGATTGGAGGATATCACCCTTTAAACCTAACAGCAGCTGAGAAGTTGTTACTTCAGGAAGTAACTGAGATTTAGTAAATTCAGGCTGAGTTTGGTATGCATTCTTGGAATGTATTCTTAGACAATGCATTCCTAACATAGAATGAAAAATGGGCTAAAGAGTGAGGCATTTCCATTTTGAGCTCAGACTGCAGAATGGGTTAAAGAGCATGTTCCAGAGTGGGTCACGTTCTCTAATGCATTCCATGATCCAACAACAAGAATGCATACCAAACACTGCTCCTGTCATCTCAAAATGTGTTATTGACCTAGAAGGCATACCAAATGCAGCCATAATTTTAATAGCTATAGAAACATCATTACTTACGACTGCTGCTTGTAGCAACGTCTCAAGGAGAAGTCCTGCAAAATTGTTGACAGAGAAGAGAAGGATAAACTGCCTGTTGGTCAGAAGCCGCCCACAATGTACACTGACAAGGCATGTCAGAGTCTGGTAGATGCCAGAAATCACCACATACAAGAAGTAAGCAACCCAGATCTTGGCCCATAATCCCATGCTTAAACAAACAATGCACATAGCTGCTGATCCAATTACATAGATGACCACTCCAGATTTGATAGTAAACTGCTCAAGATAAATAGCACAGACTGACCCCAGGCTTCCAGCTGCCTGAGATGCAGCCAAAACATGCCCGTTAAATTTTGATTTAGAGTCAATGACATCAAACAGGTTTGTCCCGTAAGTTTGGACGAGAGAGAAACCCGCATAAGCCAGAGCCCACCTGCATAAGTATAAATTTTGTGTGAATAACATATTGCAGAAGTCGCACAGGAAGATCTGTTAAGAATAATCAACCAGTGTTCCAAATTTTACAAAACAGCCTATTTACTTGATGTTTCATTTTGTTATTTTGACCAAAATTAAACAAATTTGCACATTTCCATTTTTCCTTTTCAATGAAAAAATCATATTCATTTCATTTCCACATATATTTCATTTCAACCCTTTGGAAAACCGTAATATTTACAAAATTTCGCAGTACTTCAGTCGAAAATTTGAATTTTGCTAAAGTCTAATATCATTTCTTCTATGCTATGGTTGGGCCCAATTAGCATTCTCATAGGTTTGTATGCCATCAATCTTGACTTGGTTATCAATGTTCAATGAGTTCCTAGTTGACAGATGTAACTCCAGGATACATTAATAATTCTATCCATCCAGGAATCAACTGTGGATGAATCTTTTGTTTTGTTAATGTTAAATCTGCCCTTCGAGATACTTCAACATAAGACACCAATAAGGGCTGTGATAGTAGTGGATACATGTTCTAGTTCCTATTGTGTTATTTCTTATTCTCATTGGGCCAAAGGTTGTACAGGGAGCACAATAGGGAATAAACTCTACACAGGTAGCCTATGGCATGCTATTTTTGCGATGAGGGCTGGTGTTGCCAATATGACCAGATAGAAAAATACATCTTGAACTATCAATATGGAAAATTTTGTGATCCATCTCAACCTTATGGCCTACCTTGCAGTGAATCCTTTTCCCTAATATATTTAGCCGTCAAACTAGTGAATGGCTGATGTGGCTATTTTTTGGATAGTTAAGTGACTAACCAGATTGGCCCTCTGCCAAATTCAAAGAAATTGGCTAGCATGGTAATCAACAACTTTCTGTAGTATAATTAGTTGTAACAAATTCTGACCAAAATTGACCTGTTGCGGATGTAAGTTTGTGACATGCTCTAATGCTATTCGATAATAATTTGCAAACTGAATAGAGGGTGTGAGCGTGCAGAAAGCTTGAGCACCAACTGAACTATCATGTGGCTACTAGAAGTCTCCAAATCTGATAAGGATTCATCTCCACGGGTGCTCTCTTCTTGAAAATATCCCATGCATTTTTAAAATTGGTAAAAAAAAATGTATACTTTAGGGGAGGTATGAGGAAAGACACGCATAACTTAAGTCTTCTTTCAAGTATGATATCGAACAGAATCCATGTAGCCGACCCCATTTAGTTGGGATAAGGCTTTGTTGTTGTGGTAAAAATGTCTACTTTGCAAACTGTAACAAAACATTTTGTAACAAAATTTGTAAGCTTTAGGGAGTTCTCTTCAAAAAAAAAGCTTCACTACTCTCTCCGTCCCACAAAGATAGTCATTCTTCCCTCTTTTGGCTGTCCCTTGCATTTATTACACTTCGCATTTTGTATCCAAATTCAAAAGCTTTTTTCACTAAGCAATGGAAAGACTATTTTGGACAGAAGAGGGACTTTTTAATGCTTTGATCACTATTTGTTAAACTTTAGGTTTTTTCAAAGGGGATGGTCATTGCAGGAGGAAAGGAGTCAGTTGACCCTGTTCTTGTATTATGTAACTACTATAGAAACCAAGTTTTGGAAGAAAATAGAAGCATGATATTAACATATTGAATGTGACACTAGCAATCTATATCAGGCTTCTGCAAAATGAAAAGCTTAAGGTCTGTTACTGAACCAATATCTGCATCTCAACATCTTGGACTAAATTTAAGAAAAATGAAAAGAAGTGTTTACAGCTCGCCAGCACATACACTAGTTAGAACCCTATAGATCCCATGGGAATTTATTTCAATGATTTAAATCAGTATGTAAATTCACATTCTTATCCAGAGATGATATCAAACTAGAGAGGTAAACAAACAGCATGATTTTGAAATAAGGAAGAATCTTTCTGCATATAACCAAATATGTTACTGAAATTGAATGCTACAAACTGCATAGTTCATATGTATGAGTGAGTTTCACATTGCAATTAGTGGCTCACCTCTTTGATATACACCAACTTCTTCCAGTTTGGTTACAAATGATGAAATATGAAGATATGTCTAGGTTCAATATCTGTGAAGATATGTCTAAATTTGATGTATATGAGGATAAGAGTGCTGACTTATTCCTCACCTACTTTCCTTTTAGGTTCTCACACTCTTTCCTTCTAGGTTATTTCTTTTTTTATTTATTTTTTCCTTATTATTGCCCTCTTTGGGTTGTATCCTATGTCTATAAATATTGAATGCATTGGGCAGTCCAGAACCACAATTGTGACTTCCATCGTCATAGAAATCTTTCTCTCTTCTCTCTCCCTTCTCTCTTTATTTATTTGCAAAAATTTACCTTCCAATTAAAATACTTGGATTGGTAAAAAAAAAAAAAAAGTCCCACTTACCGATGGAGAAAAGATATCAAGTCTATAAGACATCCTGATTCATAAGCAATTGGATGGACACAAAAGGAAAGCCATATGTTCAGTATGTCAAACAATAAAAATACTGTGAAATATCAGAAGCAAAGAACAACTGGGATTGGATTTTCAAATCAGCATCCTTGTCACCTTTTATTACCATGTTACAGACACAGAAAAGTTTTCTTCTCGAGTGAATAAAGTGATCAACGTTTAAAGCAAAACTGCATTAATATGGAGTTTCCATTATTTGTATGTAGGAAAAACTACAATGAATTTGTCATTAAGTTATAACCAGAGAATTTGTCTGCTTCAAGGATTGGTCCCAAACCTGCAGTTCTAAACTTCTCGGGTTGTAGGGATGTCATGACTGAGTTACACAATTTTAAGCTCATCATATCAATTTGACCTTTGGTTTTTCATTTCATTTGAGAATTTAGAAATGATTTGCTTTTTAGAAAATCAGTATTTAAAACCTAACCATGTGCTTTGGAATACTAACAACGGCCATTATAATTCTGCCATACGCTTTGTCAGTTCTGCAGGAAGGACCTACGCAGTGATATGCTGAGGAATCTACCACTGGAGCATTTTAAACTCTGGGGCGGTGCTTCCATCCTTTTATCTCAAGGATGTGGTAGGCAGGGATTATTCTTAATAATGAAGGTCAATGTGAGTGTGTAAATAGGAATTCAATCTGGATATGCAGGACAAGGAAGCCACAGAAACATGGAAATCCTAGTCAGAGATCATCATCATGAGAGAGAGAGAGAGAGAGAGTCCCCTGAGCTAAAAACTTCTATGCAATTCTTCAAATCTATGTGTTTATGATAAGAGGGAATGGACCCCATTACCATGGTCCATTTCTAGTACTGTTAAGAAGACTTAGTCAATATTGTCTGCCACATCAGCAGCAGCTATGCAGTGTGCTGTCAGGGTACAATCAGTGTGGAAACAGTATTAATGGATAAGATGTTGATGTGGCAATATCGACCCACCATTCAACACTATACAATTCTTCAAATCTATGTGATAATGGACAAGATCTATCTGAAGCCAGCTTTGTTACATGGGATCGGTAGGGTTATGTGTCAAGGAATACGAGCTTCAAAAAGCCTCAATTCAAAAACTGTTCTTTCTTCCTCGCTATATCATTTAACGAATCCACCTGTACCACAAAAATTAGGTTGCAGGAATATGTGCCCTAAGATGGTAATGAATAGAGAGACATGGCTCAGTTAACCAATACACTTCTCACGCCATTTCTTCTTGACCTGGATACTCCAGGGTACACTAAGTATCCAATTAGCACAGGTAGCAAGTCATATCTTAACGAAACTCCCAACGGAATGGGAGATTGGACTTCATCATTGTGCGCCATTTCAGTTCTTGGGTTTTTCCTCAAAGTGGGAGTAGCTAAAATCAAACCAATTTCTGTCTGATTCTATAAGAGCTCCTTTTAGAGAAGTAGGGGAGAATGATGGAAGAAACCATTCCAAAGTTATGGACTACCCAAACAACCGAATGACAAGGTCACTACATTAAGAAATAAAAAGCAGTTTTTCCATTTTTTTTTTATTTTAAAAAAATTTCTCACACACTCCTGACACCCAAATACAGCCTTTATTATTAGAAAGCCAATGTCCAAAGAGGAATCTTTTAGGAGTTTATTTGAGTTTGACTAGGAGTTGGAAAAAGGCAGGCTAGTTCTGGCTATAACTATGTATATAATTCAGGGTTTCTAAATTTGTTTTATAGTATGATTTTGTTTATGGTAAGCAGAATGCTCTTCTTCCAAGTTCCAACAGTTGTTCGATGGCCACCGACCATTATTCCTAGGGAATAATCCAACCCTTATACCTTTATCTTTCGTCTAGAATGCATTTCCATACAAAATACTTTTGTTGTTTTCTTATACTGTCTTGCATCAGAATCGTGGCTTTTTCTACGTGAGTCTATCCTAGTGCATCCTGGTAGAAGTTTAACATGAAGGAACAAACTCTTGAATAATGTCATTGAAAATTAACTGATAGGACAGTATCATCTTCACAAGAAAATACACAGTAGTAACAGAAACTTGAGCATAAGTGAAGGAAAAGAACTAACCAAAGAGAAAGAATCTGTAACTTTCTTCCTTTCCATGTCTCCTTCAAGAGCCTAATCCACCCCTGTTAATCAGTTTAGAGTCACCAAGCAGGTAATTTTGGAAATAACTATTCATAAGAGTATATAGTGTATGGGTATGCATGAGAAGTCTCCTTCTAGCTTATGGGACCAGGAAAGAGCCAAGCAGTGACAATAAGTGCGAACAAGCCAATCCAGCTTGGTTCAGCATGAGCTGTACCTGATGCAGAACAATGATGCACCTACTTTGAGTTATTTAGTTATAGATGTAGTTTGGGCTGATGTTACTGGGCTTTATTTGGGTCATGGGTCTGGTCTTGGGTTTTGTGTTTAGGTTTCAAGTTGGGAAGGGAATAGATATAGTGGTTAGTTACCTAGCAGGTTTTAGATGTTTGTAAGACCAATACTCCAGTCTTTTCTTGTAGGGATAGGAGTTTAACAAAGAAGTTAGAAAGGATTATGGCAGGTCTTAATTAAATTTTGTCCTATTTAAGTAGTGTAAACAGATTTTACAGGGCAATAGATGGTTATGCTTGTGATTTGGAGAGAAGGTTTATCTCCTCCTTTTGATGGTTAGCCTCTTCATTCTCCTGTTGTACTCCTTAATTGCTGACTGACAGGTTCAAGCATCAAAGAGGAGTTCTTTCAGAATTTAACCAGTGAAGTAAGTTAGATCACTAGAGCTCCTCCTGATTGACAGGTTCAAGCATCCAGGAGGCCTTTCATACAGAATTTAACCAGTCAAGTAGGTTAGATCACTAGACCTCCTCCTGATTTTGGCTTGCAACTTTTTTTCTCTTTCTGGAACAGAATTGTTCAGAAAAATAATTCATAAGGCATAATTAGTAATTGAGACTCAATGAGTATTAAAGTGTTTTGACTGACATGCTCTATGGCACATTGGAAACTCCTTCATATGAGGTCACGGTGTATGTATAGATAACAAGATACATCATCTAGCTTCATATACACAAACAATATTATATGGTGATAAAGTTGATTATGTCACGAAACCTATCTACCATGAAGCTTAATCAAACCCCTCGCTGTTGTACAACTAAGGAAATCCTTTTTATACCAACCAGAACAGTTTTAAGACTTCTCAAACAGGACTACAGGAGAACCAGAGAAAAGCTTAAGGACTAAGGCATGAACAACGCTATTTTTGGATCTGTGAGTAGCCCTATTGCAGTTAACTTGCTCTCATCATTTTCATGAAATTCAAAATGTTTCATCACGCAAATAATTTCAAATTTTGTTTTCGCTCTTCCAATTGCAGTTATATGGTTCCTGGTTTGATGTAGACTACATCTGATGTGAAGAAAATTAAGAACAACAAACAAATATTGATGGAAATTTAAAAGAAATGTTTATTATGAAATATAAAATGCAATATATGCCAAGCATGTAGCAAAAATACAAAAGCAATTACCTCATGTTGGCCCCAAGAAGCAGTTACTGAACTATAGAACAAACTTGAAGGACGGTCCTTAGCTAACAGAAAAGCTGTGATACAACATATTCCCAACTGGACATGCACAAAAGAGAGTCCATATATGAGTAAATCAAAATATAGAAGCAATTTTGGGAAGACAATTTAATACATTCCTAAGCCATACTACAGTTTCTTAGTTGACCTCGAAGTACCAGGGAAGAAATTCCATACATACCGAAGTTAGAGTCAGCCCCAGAAATATAGAGTAAGAAAACTTCACAAGAACTAGCAGCTGACCTATCAAAACAAAGTTAGACACACTATTAGCAACAAAATTTAGAGACATACTATTAGCAACAAAATTTAGAAAATAATTATCAAGTAGTCAAACAATAAGGTTTAATTTACCAGCTTGGGTTGCATTAGGAAATGGAGGGATATTTAAGCTCCAAAAAATGTGGTTAAGAAAGGTTACCCTGAAAGTAGACATTTTTCTGTGATTGACATTAGGCTTTCTTTCCTTATTCACTTGTTTTGAGCTTTTCCAATTATTTTCCTTTTTCAGAAGATACCCACCCAAAAGAGAAAGGAGGCAAAGAAAAAGGCATAGTAAGAGAAAATCTACCCACACCATTCCTCAATGAATCAATCCATTAATTCGACATCTTTGCAAGGCCAAGGGTACCTGTCACGTCAACAATATGATAAAATGGCCATACTCCATACTCCTCAGATAGCCATATGACAAGGGAACAAAAGCTCTCTTCCGTCATGAGAGAGTAGAACGTTCCCTTCAATAAAGATCCTTGCAGAGATTTAAACAATTTGATAGGAAACTGACGCAAACCAGATGCATAAAGACAATAATCCTATTATGTAAGCTAATACAAGTCTTGGTTTGGGACTTGTATGAGTTAGGCATTTTAGTTTATGGGATTTACTGTAATGTGCTCAAATATAAAACCCAAGTAATTATTCCAAGGGGGTGACGAATTTCAAATATCTCAGGAAGCTCAGAGACGCTAAGTAATGAGTCAGCAAACTATAATTCAGGAAGAGACCTTTTGGAGACCGAAATCCGTGATGAAATGGTTTGCTGAGGGTTATAAGAACTGTCAAGTGAAAGTTTTATTTTCTTTTAGGAGTTTTTAATTGGTTGAGTCCAGATGGTTATTTAGTTAGATTTTTTACTTCTTTATTAAGTTGCCCAATAACAGCCACTTTAAGAAACTCAAAAAGGGGCACTTGTTTATTTGTATTAGCCATTCTAAAGTGGGTCAAATTAGTCTTTATATACGGTGATTTTTCAAAATGGAATTTGATGGTTATGGTGCAAGAAATGGTATCTTACCCTACAGTTTGATGGGAAAAGCAGTGACCCATTTAAGGCATTGTTGTCAAGGCATTGCCTAGGCGTCCAAGCACTCTGTTAGATCCAAGGAGATCACACGCCTTGTTTGATGTAAGAAACACAACGCCTTGGAGTCACCTTGGATGCCTAGACGCCGCCTTGTGACTCCATGCCTTGTGTTATATCAGTTTTTTGACACTTTACGAGTTCACATTGATTTAAGAATATTGCTTTATTATTTGATGAATATTCCTATATTATTCCTATGCTTTGTTTAATATATATCGGTTTTCTCAAACTAGGTCATTACTAACATAATTATACCCAAATATCTATATTATGGGCGAAAACAAAATTCTTGAACCTACATTGGCGATAGGCAAAGTTTACGCCATGGAAGAAGGGTGGTTTAGAGAAACTTGTCCTTCTTGAGGGTGAGATGATGATGCCATTGGACCTTTAACTCAAGTATGAAAAAATAATATTTTTTCAATTTCGAGTTCCATATCTGATACCAGTTGTTAGGTAAGCCTAGAGGGGGTGAATAGGCTACCCTTTGCGGATTAAAACTTTTTCAATAATTTAAGCCAAGTGTTCTAAAATAAATGCGATTGCAATGGAAAACCACGACACGAGTTTATAGTGGTTCACTTGGAAGTCTCTCCACAAGCTAGTCCACTTGTTCCAATAGTCTCCCTTTCAATAGGTGGGGAAGAACACCTTTTACAGAATCTTTTCGGTAAAGGGGAACTTTACAATTTTCGTTAAGGTCAAGAGGAACCTATAGGATCTTTTGAGGAAAAGAGGATTCTTACAAATAAATTAAGAAAGGTAAAGTTTACCTAGAAAAAAAGTGTGACACTACTCCTTGCGATGTGCAATGATGATGATGATACGCAGATGATGCTTTTACATAATAAAGCTTTTCTAGATGATTTAAGTTTGAGAGAACTGTTGAAGGCTTGAGAGCTTGAGCTTGAAAGATCACTAGAGTTGCTTGATCTTTTTGATGTTGAATGCATTGCTTCTTGTAATTTGAGCTCAAGATAATGGTCTTAATTTTAGTGAACAGCAGTATCTTGTTCTTCACTTGTGAGTCCTTAAATAGACTCAAGGAATGGCCCAAGTGAATGGCCAAAAGAAACTCCAACGGATCTATTTTTAATATGTGCCGGTCGACCTCTTGGCTCTACCAGCCGAACGCTTCATGGCCGTTGTGAAAATGTGACTGTTAAACTGGATTTATAGCCGTTGAGCAATGGGCATAAAATGATCCAGTTGACCGGCACAGCATCTGGTGGCAGCCGGATGTTAGACTAGTAGGTAAAACCCTAATCCAGTCTATCGGAATTTTATCCGGCTGCAGTCAAATGGGCTTCTGCCAGCATCGACCGAATGGGATTCGGTCGACCGCTATGATCCAGTTGATTGACAAGGCCTTTCTGCCTGTATTGACCGGTTCCTACGACTGGTTCTGGTTATAACTTGAATTTTCATTCTTTTTAAGTCCATTCTTTGGACAGTTTTACCAACCTTTTTTCAAGTCATACTAGGTCAACATAATGGGGCTTTGGACACCTCCTAGGGTCTTTCTAAGATGAAATAACATGTATGATTAAAATTTGATTTGTGTAAGTGTACTAGCCTATTCAACTAAATAGCTAAGTACAATGTCTTCATCTTCATTCTTGATCCAATTCAAGCTTGGATCTTTAACTTGTCATGAGGCTCTTGGATGTTTGATTTTACTTGGAGCTTGGTCCATACTTTGACTTGGCCTTCAAAATCAATTTCTTCAAGCTTGATATTTGAATTATTGCTTCGCTCACCATGGTTGAAGTGGGCTTGGGCTTGATATAACCTTGTAGAAGATGTGTAGTACATCTTCAATTTCCTGTTGTCATCAAAATCAATTTTGTTTTCCCAACATATGATGTATGAAATTAATCCTTAGGTTTAAATAGATTGGTTGTAGAGTTGGCTAAATTTGATGAATTGGGTTTTGGTTTGTGGTCTTTCAAAGGATCAAATATAGGATCTCAAAGGAAGATTACATTCTATATAGGTTAGGTTATAGAGGGTTGTGATGATAAGAATGGAAAAAGTAAAAGGGTAAAAGGGTTGCCATGTTGGATGTGACAGGGTTTAAATGGGGTTAAAGAGGTTCATTTAACTTCTCTCTTTAAAAATAAATATAAGATTGATATTTTATTAAGAGGAAATGGGAAAGGATCCTCAATTTTCAGTTTTCACTTCAAGGATTTGAAGCCTAACAACATATTTCAGTGAACAATTGAAATGATTAGCTCAAACTGACAGATGTGCAGTTATGCCACTACATGCAAACAAGCAAAACCAATTTAGTGAAAAACCTTAGTTATATTAACCTCTTCAACTTTAATACTAATTTTTTTGGCCATGCCCAGAAGGCCAGAACTGAATGCTTCTTTATTAGCTGATTCATTATTGATCATTTGATGATTGATCTGATTTCTAAAACCAGAATGCCTTTCCTGTTCAATGTTCAATCAACCCTGTTTTACAAACCGATGAGCCCAACTGTTGATACAAATCGAATCAAAATCATCTTCAGATAGTTACTTCTTGTGTCACAGATTACACATAGGCAATGTGATTTAGATCTTCATATTCTAGCAATTAGCACTGAACTTATTGCAACCTAGCATCTTAAATGTAATAACATTTGGTCTACACCATTGTGCTGAATTTTAGATATTTTCAATAATTAATGTAGGGTTTTAATTATCAGGATCATATTCAGTTGAATTGGGCAATCCAGATAGGAATCGGCTGGCACTAATCCAGCTTGTTAGCGATAACATAATAAACTAACTGCTTTGACAGCAGTTAAATAACTGTGTGGACTTAGTTTGTTATTATCCTTAGTCTAGTTTACTTGTTAGAGCCCTAGTTCTAGTTTACTTTCTATTTTTGCTTCCTAGTATTCATATGTAATTAGGACTGCTGACATGTGGCAGTCCTATCTCCCTTCAAGTCTTTTATTTACACTTCTATAAATATAATATCGTAGGGAGGGGGAGACTGTGAGAGTAACTAACTCTCTCTCTCTCTCTCTCGGTTTATGCTTTTCTGGTTTCTAGTTTATTTAATTTATCTTTTGTAATACAGCTGATACTGGATGATACCACCACTCTTCCCTAAAGATCACCGAACATTGAGACAGATCAGTTGATACTTGATCCACATCAGGATCAGCAGTGTCTGGTCCAATCTGCAACGCTGTCACTTATATTCTTGCATGCAAAGTCTGCTCTTAATAAGAAATGGAACAATAAAATACAGTACAAGCTAAAATAATTTGGATGAAAATCTGCTTCTAAGTAAAGAACAGAGTACATACTCAGTTCAGAAGCTAACATAAACGATAAAAGTGACGCTGTTGTAGTTAAACTAGTCTGCAAAATATATGCACATATTAGTATCAGGTGGAGAAAGCCATTGGTTTGCAGATCAATGTTAAAATTTCTGAAAATTTCAGGATGAAATCCCAATGGAAACCAACAAAATCCATAGCCAGAACTACAAGCAGAACACACATAATAGGACCAGTAAATGTCAACAAATGAAAGTCACAAAAAATACACAGGAAAAAAATTCAGAGAGAGAATGGAAACAACTAAATTGTTACCATGATGGTTATTTTTTAGGATATTAGTATGGCACTAGCTTTTTATCTGCCATAAGAGGGTTTTCCTGCCACCTGATATGGGCAGTCCAGACTGTTGTTTTATCAGGGACCACCCTTTCAATATACAATTGTACATCACTATGCTTCACAGAATATTAATATTGGACCCTTGATTGGCCCCAGGATATACTGCCCAGATCAATTTGGATCATCTGCTTCAATAAGTAAAAGCCTAATAATGCTGATGGATCAGCCGATACACTATAGTACAACAGATCACATTGGTCCTATCCGATGTCAATCTAGATTGGGCAATACATATCAGGATCAGTCAATCATTGAATCCACACTACAGTTCTCTTATCCAAAGACGGTGGAATCATTAATGCATCAATTCCACTGCAGGATTTTGAGGCCTGCAGTGATTGGTTTTTTGCCACATGGAGATCCAACAAAGAACATCCAGGCTTTCCATCTTAAATTGGGTTCTGACACATGGAGAGTCTACAATAACAGTAAAGAGAATTCAGTCTCATGGGCAACCCTTGAAGTAGCCACATAAACAGGTTCACCCACAGATCAACAATGTCTTTTATGGGGGGTTTTCTGCCATGTGGAATGAGTAATCTACACATACAGTTCCTGCCATCCAATGGGGACCTTTATATAAAATATCCAGACCTGAAAGATTTTGGATACATAGAATCCATATGTAAGGTTCTGATCATATTTTGAGAGGATATATTGTCTGCAAGACTGCAACTCAATTAAACTATGGTTGGAAGGTGATGATGTCAATGATGATAGAAAACACTGATGATAAATGGAGATGGAGACCACAATGCAGCATGAGAAAGCTTATTCCCACCACAACGCAACATGAAAAAGCCGACCCCATTTAGTTGGGATAAGGCTTTGTTGTTGTTGAATGTTTTTGTTGTGTTTGGCACAATTTAAAAAAAAAAATTGCATGACTTTCTTCTTTTTTTGTTTTCTAAAAAACAGAAAACTGTTTTTGTTGTTGTTTGGTAGGTCATGGGATCAACTCTCCTGTCTTCACATTGTCCCTCAAGGCAACCCCCCCCCCCCCCCCCCCCTTTCCCCTCCCCCATCTCCTCTCTTGTATCTCTGTTAGTGTAAAAGCGCCTACAGCCTATAGGCACCAGTAGAGTAGGAAGTTCTAAAAAAAAAAAACTCTTGTTGTCAATATCACAAAGAAAGGCCAAGACACTAATAACAGTTGATAAATGAAATAAGTTTAAAGAAAGGCTACATCACTAGTAACAGCCCATAAATAAAATAAGTCACAAGTACTAAGATAAACCAAGGAAACTGCAAGTTTTTTTTTTTTTTTTTTTTTTTTTGGTGAACAAGGAAAGTGCAAGTTAAACCAAGGAAAATGTAAAAAACAAAGTAATAAAAGATTAACAAAGAAAGATCAGAATAAACAAATACCAGATCTTATGAGTTAAAAAGATAAATAAATAAATAAATAAATAAGAAGAATACATGTCGGAGAGAATATATTAAATATTGGAGAATAAAATATTAAAGCAAGGAAAAGCAAATCAAGTAATCAACACAAATATATAATTATAAACAAAAAGAACAGAAGCCATAATGTAGAAATTAGTAGTAAAACATATGAAATAATTAACAGAAAAAAGGAAAGAGTAGTACAACCTTTTACCCAAAAGTCCAAAGATATACCTATTTCACCATCCAATGCCTAAGTTATGTTGCAATCCTCAATTAAGTCTTAGCTAATAATCAACAAGTTTGAGATTGTTGTGAAGTAAATTATCTAGAATTTCTGTGTCATCTAGAATAGAGACAATCTACTGATTTTCTTTGAATTCTTGACGACAATATCATGGCACAGTAACTGTAGACCAGAGAAACTTAACCAATAACATGAGCTTAAGCAATCATACAAGCATGTCTGATGTATGGATAAATGATAGTCTTTTCATGGATAGTAGCTCAGATAATATTGAGTGCAGATAAACATTGCTTCAAGTCACATTATTTAAGTATGCCATCTTGGTAGAAACTCCAAGAAACTTATAGACAGAGTGAACCAAAATAAAATAATGTTACATAAGTCATACGGTAGACAGAAGCAAAAGAATTTTGGATGTTATTTTACAGGTCAAGAGTTGTTTGGTAAAAGATGATAATGTTGCATGGCTAAATTAGATCAAGACAGCTTAACAGAGGCATTACGGTTGAAGTTGGTTTTGGATGATACAATAATACAACTATATAACGTCACAGAAGGCGCTTTGATCCCTTTTCCCAACCGTAGCTGGACTAGTGAACTCCAGTGAAGACTTCAATCATTTGCAGAAAGAGCAAGTTGGACTTTATTACAAAACACCCTTGATACTATTGACTCAAGCACATTTGGCATAGAAAGTTTGAAGGGGACAAAAAAAAAAAAAAAAATCTATGCTTACATAGTGAAATTGAAATTATGTACCATGCGTTGATATTCTTCTTCTGGTACAAGAAGAAAAATATACGATGAGAAGACCAAGCGTGCTGCCATTCCAAATCCATATGAGATCTGAAGAATGAGAATGACAAAATGAGTACAAAACTAGTGGGTACAACCTCATTTCTGTTTATCATGAAAAACTATATATTTTTCATTCATAAAATTTACAGACAGTCATATACAATGATCATTCAATATCCGGCAAAACAAGTAAGGAACAACATAGCATCCATGTTCCAACTACCACAATCGTAGCCCTTAGGGCTTAGTTATAATATTTTTGCCAATTTTAACCCCCTTAAATAGATGATAATATGGAACATGGTGCACCATAAAAGCATATGAACATAAATGAGATTTAAGAGGAAAAATAAAAATCAATATGGCACTTGCATAGGTCAAAACCTGACCCAGGCAACCAAGGTATAGACCATAGACCAAGTTGTAAGAAATTAGGCAAGTGCAAACCTTGTCCATTCTGAAGTGCCTTGGGCATAGGCAAGTCGTAGAAAAACTATGATTAGTACGGTAGTACCATACTTAAAAGTGATCTCGGTTCAATAGATTGGTTGAACTTACAGTTAGGGTGTCTATTGTCTAAACTAAGTATATTAATATTAGAATGTTGTCCATCCTGAAGTGCCTTGGGCATAGGCAAGTCCTAGAAAAACTATGATTAGTACAGTAGTACCATACTTAAAAGTGATCTCGGTTCAATAGATTGGTTGAACTTACAGTTAGGGTGTCTATTGTCTAAACTAAGTATATTAATATTAGAATGTTGCCCATCCTACTAAATTGCATAAGGTAAAAGTTTAAATACACTATAGAAATATAAAATTAGAAAATATAAATTACTAAGGGTATAAGGTAAGCTGTTCGATTTTATTCATAACAGAATTTGCTAAAATACTTAGAAGTAAACTTTGTGGTATATGCTTCAAGAAAGCAAGAAATGCCTCAATTAGTTGGACTAAATAGCAAAGACAATAAGAACTAAGTAGCTAGAGTCAGTGATTGACATGCTTAGCCTATTCTCAGGCTTTTTTGCATCAAGATTCAAGAGAATACAAATGAAGAGTTGATATCATATCTTCTACAAAGGGAATCATCCAACAGAGGGTTCTGACTTCTGACACATGGCATGTTACAAAAATATAATGGTAATTTGAAGATGTTTTAGGCCTGGCACAGTCACAAGATTATGGGCCAGAACAAGAGCAATGAGCATGCAGCGAACCGACTCACACACACAGAACACTTAAAGAGAATCCTCCATCAGGACAGCTGAGAGTGTGTCTTAACTTGTTCCAGGGTCACACCAAGGTCATTCTCCTTTGAATCATGCACCTGGAAATGAACCGAGGCACTATATAGTCTATAGGGTCTGGCTCACTTTTCCTCAAGCCTGAGGTGCACCTTTAACACAACATTGAGAAGTATAATAATCGACAAAACATCTAGCATATGAATGGGAAAGGAAATACGGAGACATTTACCTGACTCATTTGCATCGCAAGAAGAGATTGCCCACACCATATGATCAAATAAGTGATGAGAATTCCAAAAGCCCCTAAGAGTATCTCCACAACATATTAAAAATTTTTAGATAAAATGTTTGACCTATCTTAGTGTTTGAACCTATTCCAAATTGCATCTGCTTGAAAATTTTCCACTGAAATCAAATGTGTCAAAGTTGTGAACGAAAACAGTTTAAAAGCAAAGATCACAAGTTTTCTTTCTTTTTTTCTTTATTTTTTTTTATTTTTTATTTTTCTCTCCTCTTTTCTTCAATAAGAAAAAAACCAAAAATCTAACAAAGAATATAGTAGTTCCAGGACAACAAGTAAATTATATCATTATATCAATGTCTAAAAGAAAAAAAAAATCAGAATAGTTGCATCTACAGTCTAGATTAACCCCATCCAACTTGTTCTCTAGGATTTTGTATTTTACTTGCAAAGCATCTTACACATCAAGAAAACTCCACACATTCAACTCAACTCAAGCTTATGGCTTATCCCAACTAATCGGGGTCTGCAACATGGATCCTCTCTTGCCAATCAACTATATTCAATTTTTTACCAAAGCATCAAAAAAAAATTATATATTCAAATTTTCAAAGCCATACTTGTTACCAGTCCTAAGATATGCATGTCTGCCATACTGGTTACAAGTCCTAAGTTTAGCATGTCTTCCCTCACCACTTCTCCTAGAGATTTTAGGGTTACCCCTGGCTCTTTTAGTTCTCCAATCTTTATCATATCACCCCCCCTCCTTACCAGAGCATTCAAAGGCCTCCATTGCATGTGTCCATATCACCTCAAAAGATTTTCTCTTGACTTAATAAAAAATGAAAATAGGGCAGGGGAGTGAAATGTTGTGTTGGTGTAATTTGAAGATTCAAAATTTTATTATTTATCATATTGTTGTGAAACACTTTAAATCCTTTTTAACTTGTTCACATATTTGTCTCCCACCTTTTGAGCAAATCACTAATTAATTTAAATTTGGTTTCTGTCTCTTTTGTGTTCTCTTATGCTAGTGTCTTTTATCTCTTATAATGTTTAAGCCACATTCAAAGGTGGCTGGCTATATCTTGAATCATGATTTGAAGGAGATTCTCACAACACACAAACATGCCGTGCCGTGCCACGCCATGTCTATGTTGTGCACATGCACAAGATAGTTACACTATTATATATATATATATATATTCTTTTTTTTTTTTTTTTTTTTTTTTTTTTTGGGGGGGGGGGGGGGGGGGGGGGTGGTTGGCTGGACTTGTTGCTTTCGGAAACTAAGAGAACTTGGTTTGTAAGCTGCTAATGTTTCTTTCCCTTGGAAGACTATTCTCTATTCTCTGCAACTACTTTCAAGATAGACTAACCTTCTACACTGAATATCATCAGAAAATCCACTTTAAGGGCAGTGCTACATGCCTCAACCAATAAGTTCTTCGATTTCTTCCTTTCCTTCTCTTACTTGCTTAAATATTAATATTTTGTTGGGAATTGTTAATCTCTATCACAACCTTGCCTCTGTAACAAGAGGCCTGATAAATGATAGAGGAAAAGAAATTCTATTAAGCTAATAAGTATTGGCTGCTATATTGAGAAATTACATTGTACATACAAAACTGAAGTTACCCTTTAACAAGTGCTGCATGGATATAGAAGCAAAAGCAATACCGTGAATCTAAGATGTGTTGAAAAACTTGACTGGATGGGACAAAAAATAAATGAAGAGGATTTGTGGAGGCCAAAAAGTTACATTCTAAGACAACTTGATAGTACATTCCTAAATGGTTGAAACAATGCCATATCACAGATCATTACACGAAAATCATTTATATTCAATGAATTGATTTCACAGTTAGCATGACAGAAAATTTTCCTGAAAGTATAGAAGGCACATGAAGGGAGATTCAAGAAAATAATTTGCACGCCTTTAAAACACCAATGATAGCATCTTACCTAGAACTATAACCACTTTGTGTGAGAGATAAAAGCAAGTGGGAGCCATGAGCAATGTAAAAATAAGTTGAGCATAAACACCAAAAGGGAATATATCAATTGCAACCTGCAGCAAATCAAAACACCAAAGCAATGTAAAAATAAGTTGAGCATAAACACCAAAAGGTACATATCAATTGTAACCTGCAGCAAATCAAAGCACTAATTCTTATAAACCTTTGCAGTCTCTTAAATGGACACATAACATGTCAATCTCTAGATAAACCTGTATTATCAAAACATAAAATTTGGGGCTGTATTTCAATTGTATGGGGCCCAACATGTATAGTGTTCTCTTCCTTGTACTTTTGATAGTCTGAAGTCTTTCAAGTATCAGTCTTTTTAACCTTTTTTCTTAACTTAATTTTTATTGAAGGCAAAATCTATCTTAGCTCAAACTTGGAAAATGGGTACAGAATCTTCCCTTTTTTTATTTTTATTTATTTATTTATTTATTTATTTTTACTTATATTCAATTATTAATGCAAATTCACTGCTGTTTGACGAAGGACTCAAGCTTGCCTGGCTGTCTACATCAGCCTTTTAGTTCATATTAGTAAAAAAAAATAGTCATTTCTACCCAAAGCGTTCATATGTGGGAAAAAAATTTCTAGAGAAACCCACTTATTTTATTAAAGTTACAATTTTGTAAA
Source organism: Protea cynaroides (assembly GCA_028583415.1). NCBI lineage: Eukaryota > Viridiplantae > Streptophyta > Magnoliopsida > Proteales > Proteaceae > Protea > Protea cynaroides. The sequence goes on along the minus strand of CM053265.1, from coordinate 82,339,107 downwards.
CACCACTTCTATGATGACCACAACATAACGTCATGTTGGTAAAAACACTTCTGAATTTATGCTAAATCAATTGGATTCAGACATTATGATGTTGAGAAGAAAGGAAGAGTCTTTTCTATAAACAAATTCTCTCCCCCATATAAGGCCAATGTAAAAGAATACTTTACAAAAGCTAAGATTCTTTAATGGAAATTAAAGAACTTTTGACTCATCTAGCAGATTTAAATTCTTTCATGGATGGAAATAAAATGAGGAAAATTTATAAACAAATTTCTGTGCAACTGTTATCCACCTATGCTCATGCAGTCATGCTCAATTTCCATTGTACATCTGTTATGGGGGAAAAACATCATCCAATGAAAGTCTTACGCGTGACAACCAAAATCGGTTAGGCCGACCAGGCAAACAATGTAGCGCTTGGCTTTGCACGCTCGGAGTCACAGTCCTATCAGGACACGGTACTTGGTCACTGGCATAGTCCTACTGGGTTACGTTTCCTGGTCGGAGGTCAGAGTCCTAAGGCGACTAGGTTACGTCATAGGAGTCCTTCTCCTAGTACAATACATTGTCGATCATCACGGCCATACAACCACTCGTATGGTGACACATGTCACTCTCATTACCAACCGACTCAGCTTCCCTGGCTACAATCTTCCACTCCTACTCGGAGTCTATGACCTGGGTGTCCCTCAGAGCGACACCTGACAGTCCTATTGGCGATCTACTTCCCTGAGTCCCGGTACTTCCATGTTTCTTCCCAATCTCTATAAGTAAAGGACGAATCTCCAAGGTAATACTAACTCACAATTTCATTATTCACCATCAGTTCTTTCATACGCTCAAACTCTCTCATCGTTCCCCTCTTTCTTTAAACGGGAGATAGCTTCCTCCTATCTCTTGACTGTTTACATTGAAAATTTGACTTAGGCATCGGAGTGTACCCGGGGCTTAGTCGCCCAACTCCTTTGTTTAACTTCTGTGATTGCAAGTTGCTCGGATCGCAGACCGGCGGATGATTTTCAACCGTAACAACAGCTATGCAACAATGCACCACAAACACTTGAACATGCATATGGATGTTCCTTTTTGTGGAACTGGTAGAAGAAAGGTAGATAGGATAACCATCAGTCTATTAATACAATAAGTGAAACAATTTTTTTTTTCCATAGAAAATCTCTATTGCCACCTTCTAAAATTTTCATATTTTTCAATAAGAATTACGATTGACAAACCGTTACTTTGCTCTTTCAGAAATTTTTCTTAACAGTCCGCACATAGGAATCTTAAAAACAGAAGGCTATGATTGATTGATTAAACTATAACTACAAGTATAGAACAGTATAAATATAACAGATGTGACCATCAGAAAATAAGTCGAAGGTTAAGGTCAAATTGAAACCTGGGAGTCGCTGAAATGCTTAACAGAAGTGTAGTAAGGCACAAGGTAAGGCTCGATCGGAAGAAATTGAGAAGAGAACGAATAAACCAGAAGGACAATTAATCGTGAAATGGAAATCGAACTCTGGTGTGGGAAAAACGACCTCATCGTGGACACAAGTCCTTCCATCTCTCTCTTTGAGAACTAGCAATTGCTTCCGTCGTCGATGGGAAGAGACGGAAGGAATTCCCGGCAAGAACTGTCCCTCCTTGGCTTCTTAGGCTCTGTTGGGCAATTAATTTGCAAGGTGGGAAAACATAATATTTGACCGTTGATAGAATAAACGATACATTTTGTAATGTCATAGTCCCCCAGGGTCGTCATGCAACGACCCTCGTTACTGATGTATTTTTAATGGTCTGGATCAATTGGATAAACTCTGCTATACCACAGTGCTATATACACGATTTTTTTCCCTTCTCTTTAATATAAAATAATAAAAAAGAAAGCATCCAATCTTAAGCCAGGAGACTGCATTTTTCAAATATCATATCACAATGAGCATGATATTTTCTTAAAATATAATATATTCAGATTTTTTGATTACCCAAAAAAAAAACATATTCAGATTTTATATTACATATAAAATATTATATATTTAGTTAGGTATAAGACCCTATTTTGGCCATTTCTTTATCAGGGTAATTTTGTCATTTTTAGGTTATGTTATAATTTCCTAGCATTATAAGGTCATTATAAAAAATATAAAAAAAAATGGAAATCATTAAAACAGAATATATATATATATATATATATATATATATATATATATATATATATATATATATATATATATATATATATATATATATTACTGTTGTGGTTTATAGGTTTTCGTTTTTTGATTGGTTTGTTTATTTTTAGAGATGAACTTGGGCTTGTAACTTTGGGTTTTAGTTAGTGGGTTTTTTAAGTGGTTATGTCTAATGGGTTTAGTTTAGGTTAGTGAGTCATTAAGGGTTTAAGTAAATAGGAGGAATGGAGAGAGAGGGAATGACTGCAGCAAGGGGATTGAGAGTGAGAAATAGAGGGAAAAGCTACGTGAGTGTAGCAAGAGGAAGTTGCAGAAGAGAATGAGAGAAAAGAAGGGCTACGGCAAGATGTAGTGAAGAAGAAGAAAATATAAGAAAGGTTTCTCTGCAGAAAATTTCTGCTGAGAACTAAATTGAGATGATGTGAATTGAAACCGACTTAAGCTCCCTATACCCAGCAGTGGTTGGATGTTGAGTTGTTGCATGAGGGAAAGAATCCTTATATTCAGCAGATTCCAGAGCTGAGCGGAGAAGTATTGAAGCCCGTCAACCGAAAATTGAAGGAAATATGCGTCGGCTTCTGCAATAGAAAGTCCGGAAGAAAGTCGAAAGCAAGGGTAGATCCACTTACAATGAGGTGACCAGATCCAAGGGATAGGAATCATCCCCTGAATGGGAAGCCATTTCTTGCAAGCCTGGAGCGATTTCTTGTAAGCCTGGCCTGAAATCTCAAAGAGTCAAGAGAATTTAAATTTGGAATATATGCCCATAAGACATTCGATGAAATGCCAGCACCAAAAAATCTCAATGTATTCCAATGATTGTTGGGCCTTCTTCAGGGCATAAGGATATGGATTCAATTCAGCTGCATATCCATGACATAAAACCAGAATTTTGTTGTCTCCATCGTCTAAGGGCAAGAAAAAGAAATACAGTGGAAAGGTTTCCCTCCCGCTAGCCTTAATGACATAGAGGGATTAAAGGCAAAAAATATTGGACTGGGAAACAGTATTGAAAAGAAAGAAAGCATGGAACAAATGACACCAAAGATGGTCAAGATTCACACTCGAAAAATGATGTGTTAGCTTCTGCACATGAAAGTATGGGATGCATGGGTGAGTGTATGAAGATCGAATGGATCTCTCAAGGGCCGTCATTGTTGGAGCATATGGGTCACTTCATTGTGTCATACTCCAACCAGGTTAGTTCTCTTTCTTTTATTTCTTTAAGTTTTAACTTCTAGCTTAATGTCTATATATCTTTGTTCGGTCATTTTTTAATCCTGGATTCTTGAGATATAAGGCATAGTGGGATTGCTCTTAGGTATGGGATTGGTTCAACCCCCTTGGTGGATTTAGTTTAATTATATTGGGTTGAATTGCTTTATTTCTCTTGTTTAAATGTGGCTTAGTTTGAATTAATTGCTTGTAATGTCAAAACTGGTTGAGTTAAGTTGGTTTCTTTTTTATGGTCAATCTGGTCCTGTTTGAGTTGGTTTATTTTTATGGTCAAACTTGATTTAGTCCGGCTTTCATTGTTTAGTCTTGTGATGAGATATCTTTGTTTGTGCATGGTTGTATCATATTGATTTCTGTTGTATCTTCATGAGCTTGATTGTTCCAATTTAGGGGTTGCTAGGATTCTATGTGATATGTTTAGTTTCGATCTTAACTTTATCTCATTGAGGGGATTGTTGTTTGGGCTATAAGGAATTTCCTGTTTTGTTATAGGGTTGGTTTTGATTTCAGAATAATGGGATCAATATAATTTCATTGGACAGGTTTAGTCCTAGTGTGGGTTCAGTTTATCTGAGGTGGGTTCATCCAGCCCCATGAGGGTTTTGTTTAATAGTTCAAATTGGATTCAACCCATTTTGTGTGGACTGTAAAAAATCTTTTCATGCTTGCTGCCCGTGTTATTACTATCCATTATTGTTCATGCTTTGGATAGATTCATGTTTAGGCTGCTTTGTTGTATGCTCAAGTTGATCCAAGCTCAAATGCCATCTCCAGATTTAGTTAACAATACTTGAACCAGACCAACCTCACATGCTCAAGTTGGCCCCATTTTTACGTGGTCTGGTTTAAGATATACCAGGTTTACTAATCCATGTTGGGTTTAACACATGCTTGAACTGTTTCTTGTACTTGATCCGAGTGTATGACTGTGAGTCCCCTCTTCCCAACGTTGTGAATTTTAGGGGGACTCCCATGAGTCCATTCTTGCTAGGATCCCAAATCCCACGCTGATTGATGTGGGCCCCACCTAGTTCATGTGCCCGTTTAACCAATAGGGTTGGTCCCAAAAATTGTTTCCCCCTTCTTTAAAAGAAAAACACAAAAAAAGAAAGAAAAGAAAAAAATACAAAAAAGATGTGTTCAGGTTTGCATGTTTCTGGCGACGATCGAGATCATGTTTGATCTCTAATCCAGCCATCACCTAGTGTTGTCTGTGGCCTTAGGCCAATCATCCCTCATGTTTGGGAATCGATGTGCGGACCGATCATTTTCAAACATAGTTGTCCAGGCGACAAGGCGTCCGCTTAGGCGTTGCCTAGGCGACCAAGGCGTTCCCAGTGCATTTTTTTATTTCTAAAATATTAATGTTTATATATATGCAACATTCTACATAAATAATCAACATTTAAGACATAACTTAATTAATATGTGGTGTGGACCCAATTTTACTAATGTACACTAAGACCTGAGATTGTGTCTAGAGTTAAGTAAACAATTATTTATGACTAACATTTGCATACTTTTAACGAATTTGATCGGAGCGTACCTCCTTTAATATAGTTCGGATTCAAGCAATCTCAAATTCGTTGCAAAGCTATCATAATCAGCTTTCCAACAAATTCGAGATTGCTTGAATCCAAATTATAATGAAGGAGTTACACTCCGGTTAAACCTTGTTCGGAATACGGGAATGCTGTTTAAAGTTGTCTAAATGTAAATTATTTTTTGGGCATCAAAGCAAAAGATTATTTTGGCGCACTCTTGGTTTTTAGTGATGATTTATTATAATAAGATTTATAGAATTTTTATATTTAAAAAAAAGCCTAGCATTTAAAAGTTGAAAATCGCCCTCGCACCCAAAAATATGGTTTTTGTTCTTGAACAGGGGGGTTGACTTTTTTTCCTTCTGGAATTTGAATTTTAGACTATTTTTATTGGATTCAAATATGGGGGTATTTGCTTATTTATGAATAATATCTTAAGTAAATGAAGAAACATTTACTTAAATGATATTAGTCATAAATAAGTACTGTCTGATAAATGTTGTTCCTGTCTGGCCTGACCGACTGCCTTTCTCATGTACACAAGGCACCCTGGCGCCCTGGCCTGTACAAACCGCCCGGACGCCCAGGCGTCGCCTAGGCGACGCCTTGACAACTATCTTTTCAAATATTCGTTTACCCTTGCCGAGTGCGGGGAGCCGAGGTACGAGACCTCTTGAGTCAACCAACCCCTTTCGAACTATGTAGATCCTGATTATCTGAGGAGATATGTAGGCAATTTGGGGAGATTCCAAATTCGGACCCACACCCTAGTCTTGAGAGACTATTCCATCCTAACCTTGCGAGGCTCTGTTTCAAAATCGTGCTTGCATGTACGCACCTTAGTCTTGAGAGACTATTCCATCTTAGCCTTGCGAGGCTCTGTTTCGAAGTTGTGCTTGCGAGTACGCACCCTAGTCTTGCGAGACTATTTCATCCTAGCCTTGCGAGGCTCCGTTTCAAGGCGAGGCTCTATCCCGAAGCCGTACTTGCGAGTATGCACCCTGCCTTGCAAGGCTCTATCCCGAAGGCGTACTTGCGAGTACACACCCCTGCCTTGCGATGCTCTATCCCAAAGCTGTACTTGCGAGTATGCACCCCTGCCTTGTAAGTATGCACATTTGCCTTGAGAGTTCACACCCTTGCCTTGCGAGGCTATCCCCGCATGGGAACTACGTTCTGAGGAGATACGTAGGCAGCGGGAAGGACGTAGTCACTTCGCGTACGGTCACACATGCTTCCTTTGTCAAGGGAGCACATCACACACAAGCACAAGTCCCGCATGAACTACGTTTGGCCTGATTCCCGTCGCACAGGGATACGTAAGCAGCTTGATCTCAAGCTCGGTCATCCATCAGTTGTATTTTCTATGTTGTTCATTTTTTTTAATTCATTATTTGTTTATTCATGATTATTTCATTCTTTTATCCATTCATTTGTTCATTGATTCATTTGTTGTGTGTTGACCTGTATTTTATTTTTCAAATCTGTGTGGTGACTCCCTAAGTTAGCACAACTTAGAAACTTGGTCTAGGGTTCCCCACTTGCCTAGTTAGGTTAGATTGAACGACCTAAACATACATAAGCTTCAAGAATGTAGGAGAGGATAAGACAGAAGGAGACCGGTCCACTGACCGGGCGAGTTGGGTGCTTAACACCTTCCCAATTCATAACTTGACACTTACCCTTCTCTAGTAAGACTAGAAGCCAATCCATTGAGTCACGAGTCATAGCGTCTCTCCAAGTGAGACATAACTTATAGGTCCTAGACCTCATTTAGGTGGCGACTCCATATTTTCACCATCCATTGGCGTGGATGGACAAAGTTACGAGGCGAGAACCTTTGGATTTGTGGAGGATAAAAAATCCATTGTCCTCATATTAGTTACTTAATCGGTTTTGTTCGGTTTTTTAACCGGTTTTCTGTTAATTTTATGTAGTCGGTTTTTTATTGGTTAACCAATAGTTTAACGGTTCTAAACCATAATCGAAGTGATTAACTATATGAAAAACCAAAACCGAACCAATTATTTTTGGTTCGGTTCGACTCGATTTTGGTTTCAGTTTCTGAAGATCTGAATCGATAGGCAGCAAACAATTCTGATTTGAATAGGCCGATCCGATCTGATACCATTTACTTGAACCTTATCTGATATGCTAGGATCAAATCCCTTCTTCACCTTTATTCGCAATTGACAAGGATGTGGTGGGCTGTGGCTAGGTATTTGGTATGGTTGATGCAACCAATCCAACTATAGATAGTAAAACATTTTTTAGATAGTCTACAACTCTACATTTGAGACATGTCTCAATCAGATAGTCTTCCTTCAAATGTATCTTCCTTTTTTCTTTTCTTTTTTTTGGATAAAACATAAATCTATTGAGCGAGAGAAAAACGGGTTACAGCCTTGGCTTTAACCCTACAAAGGTTAAATAGACATGGAGTGGAATTTGCCTAGATAGTCTTTCCCCAAAAAGATTCGGCCTTTCGGGCCAAGGTAAGCGCCGTGAAGTTGGCTTCCCTTGGAATATAAGAGATCTGACAGTTATTACATGATCAAGAAAAGTATGTCTTCCTTAATAGGCTGAGTGTCAGCATCACAAGGGAAGGACTGATCAGTGATGCAGTGAACAAGCTTCTGGCAATCAGACTCCAACTGAACATTAACAAGTCCATCTTCAGGAGCCATTTAAAGAGCCGAATGAATGGCTAAAGCTTCAATTTGCATAGCAGATGAGCAATATACCTTCTGAGAAAAAGCTCGTATCGGGTTGTCTTTAGAATCTCTAAAAATGACTCTAATGCTACTAGTAGAAGACTGAGAATCGAATACTGCATCAATATTAATTTTGTGACAGCCTCTTAGTGGAGGGGATCAGGACTGACCAGTATTAGCGGTGTTCTTGTCACCAGATAGCCACCTTTGAAATTGAGCATTGGGAAATTGATATGTGGCATATACTGTATGTAATGGGATAGAAATCCTCTCTATCCATCCAGCCATCCAACCGAACATCGGATGGCTGGGATACATCAGGCACACATCCTGATGTCATCCCAGCCGCAGATGCACCAATTGCAAGTTTAATAAAGCACGTGGAATAATGAGAATTCCAAGTGAAGGGTAAAAAAGTAAGAACAAAGGATTTTTATAACCAGGCTTAATTCAATGGCTCTTGTTACCTCTGCAAAGTCGTATTTTCCACCTCATTTCACAGCAACGTCTTCGTTCCCAATTACACCCTTCACCATCATGAACTGCTTCGATTCCATGTCCAATGTACTTGATTTCTCTAGAGAATCTAAAGAAGACAGTAAGAGTGTGGTTTTGATTGGAAGCAGATAGGATCAGAATTGATCTAATTCTTAGAATCAGAATAACCAAATGATTCCATTTGCTTGACCGCTGAATTGCTGTTGCAATGTCTCTCTCTCGTTTAACTGTGTTGTGTGATTTGCAGCGGTTCCTTGAGTCCGGTTGACTATCACTGAAATATGGGAGGAGAAACCGCGACTCATAGTTGGAGCCTATAATATTCGTCGGAAGGTCTCAGATTCTCTATCAGGAACTTGCTTCCATTTGTCTCCGGTATACCTTTTTTTCTCTCATTTATATGCTATGGAATTATCACTTGAAACACATTGATTGCAGTTTCTGTGAATCATGTCTGGCCTTTGCTTCAATGGGTAAACTATTTCTAGTGAATAAAAGTATTCTTCTTTGCTTCGATGAATTCACAAAACTAATTCAGTTAATTATTGATTAAGCAACCATTTGCACTGGCTGGTTGTGTGTACATTTATGTAGTTTACTTGCATGTGGTCCTCATGCTTGTTTTATTGTTTCACTTGTGCTTTGAACATTCTGTTTTCAAATAAATCTCGCATTTACTCTTACAAAACAGCATGTAATCTTATTGATCTTTTGGATTTCTGGGCTACATTGGGTTTTTGTTTTTGATGTTTTTATTTGATTCCACAATGATGTTCCAGTTTTGGTTATAAGAAGGTGGTTGGATGTATTTGAGGGAGGACCCGTGTAATTGTGAGAAACTATGCTGCTTTGCATGCCTAGAATGAAACTTTCAAGTTCACCCTCTTGAATGGCAGGCTTGCGTATGCTATCACATTTCTTGAGGGTCATAGTTGTTATTTAATGACTTTTGTTTGCTCTCTTATCAGTGGTTGATGTCTTTTACACAAATATTGCTTTCATTGAATGATGAATATATTGGTTCCTAAGTTGATTAAATCCCTAAATTTTCGGTTCCAAATTTCTAAATAAAGACCATATTAGACATGAATGTATCTATATTTGATATTCAACATTTTTTTCCATGTCCAATTTTTGTTCAGTTTTATTTAATCTAATTATTGAAATATCAGTCCAATTAACAACTGGATCTATTTGCATCATATCTTTGCAGAATCTAAATGTACTGCTCCCACTTGCATTCGTGATGAGTGGGTGGATGGTGTCAAAAAGGCCGGTTAGGTTGGACCAAGTGACCTCTGTTTTATCTTTCAGTTTTGAGCTGCAGAAGTAGAAAGTCCCTTGAAGTGGTTTGGTTCGTTTTAACAGGTAAAATCATATATGTTCTGTATTGAGAAGGGGGTGAAGAAAGCCTTCCAATGCTTCCACTGGAAAAACAGCTATGCCCATTACTCGTGCACGGTGTCTTTCCTATTACCCTTTTAAATGCAGTTTTGCAGAGAGTCTCCATAGCCCATTGTCAGGCGGTCAAAGTAGGAACCATCACAGACACCTACACTGCCAACAACATCTTAAATTGGTACATGAAATGCAAAGATGTAAATCATGCTCACTATCTGTTCAACGAAATTCATCAGAGAGATTCTGTTACTTGGAATTCGATGATTACAGGCTATGTAAATCAAGGAAACTTTAAGTCTGCTTGGGAATTTCTGAAAACCATGAAGAGAGAGGGATTCACTTTAGATCAGTACACCTATGGAAGCATTCTGAAGGGAATTGCTTGTGAGGAGTGCCTTGATCTCGGGCAACAAGTGCATGCACTAATCAGTAAGACTGGTTATGCGAAGAATGTTTTCTCAGGAAGTGCACTTTTGGATATGTATGCAAAATGCAAGAGAATTGAAGATGCTTATGCGGTGTTCCAACACATATCGGAGCGTAACTTGGTCTCTTGGAATGCTGTCATTGCAGGGTATGCTCAGATTGGTGATCATAGGACTGCTTTTTGGCTACTTTATTGTATGGAGAGGGAGGGACTGGGCCCTGATGAAGCCACTTTCGCTACCCTTCTTACATTGCTTGATGACCCTGAATTCTATAGATTAACTATACAGATTCATGCTAAGATTATAAAACATGGGTGGGCATGTGACACCATTGTGTGCAATGCCACAATCACGTCATATTCTGAGTGTGGGACCATTGAAGATTCCCAAAGGATATTTGATGGTACTGAAGGAGCCCGAGATTTGGTGACATGGAATTCCATGCTAGCAGCATATGTTCTGCATGATTGTGGGACCCTTGCTATAGAACTCTTCATCAAAATGCTAGAGCTTGGGATTGAACAAGACATGTACACATACACTAGTGTTATAAGTGCCTGTTTTGAGAAAGAACAGCAAAACCAGGGGAAATCCATGCATGGGTTGGTAATTAGAAAAGGTTTTGAGCAAGCAGTACCAGTCTCTAATTCATTGATTGCGATGTATCTAAAATTTAATGACAAGTCCATGGAAGATGCATTAAAACATTTCCATTTTATGGTCTTCAAGGACAGGGTCTCTTGGAACACAATCTTGACTGGATTCTCACAGAATGGGTTGAGTGAAGATGCATTGAAGTTCTTTGGACAGATGCGATCTGCAGACCTTGCGATTGATTACTATACCTTGTCTGCTGTACTTCGATCTTGTGCAGATTTGGCAACTCTCCAATTGGGTCAACAAGTTCACTGCTTAGCTTTTAAGTCGGGCTTTGACTCAAATGACTATGTTGCTAGTTCACTGATATTCATGTATTCCAAGTGTGGGGTCATTACTGACGCGAGGAAATCCTTTGAAGCAACCAACAAAGACAGCCCAATCACATGGAATTCAATAATATTTGGGTATGCACAGCATGGGCAAGGAGAAATTGCACTTGATCTATTCTCTGAAATGCAGGAAAAAGAGGTGAAGCCGGATCACATTACATTTGTTGCAGTTCTGACTGCATGTAGTCACATTGGTCTGGTAGTAAAAGGTTCACATTTTCTTAAATCCATGGAAGCTGATTATGGGATTTCGCCACGTATGGAGCATTATGCATGTGGAGTTGATCTTTTTGGGCGGGCCGGACGTCTTGATGAGGCAAAAGCCCTGATCAAATCCATGCCATTTGAACCTAATGCGATGGTGTGGATGACTCTATTGGGTGCGTGTAGACTACATGGTGAAATAGAACTCGCTAGTGAGGTAGGGAGGCACTTACTAGCACTGGAGCCGGAAGAGCACTGCACATATGTTATTCTATCAAATATGTATGGCCATCTTGAAAGGTGGGATGAAAGAGCTACAGTCAAGAAAGTTATGAGGGAGAAAGGGGTGAAGAAGGTTCCTGGCTGGAGCTGGATTGAGGTGAAGAATAAGGTTCATGCTTTCAATGCTGAGGATCATTCACACCCTCAATGTGAAGAGATCTATCAGAAACTTAGGGAGCTGATGGATGATATTCAGAGGTTAGGTTCTGTTGCAAATGTGGAGTGTGAGATGTATGATTTGGATTATGCTTGGATGGATTCTGAGTCATAGTTATTGACCTCAATCTTGTTATTATCTTGAAGTAGCCTACATTTCCAATACTGCCAACCATGCAGTTCATATTGTTGGTGCAATAGTAGCTATTTTTTCTTTCCCTGGGAAGACAATTCCCATAAGGGTTAGCCTCGTTTCCAATGTCTCACTTTGCTCATGATACTTCATTGTTCTCTCACCTAAAAAAAAGGAGGAAAAGGGAAAATCCAAACTTTCGGGAGGAAGTATATTATTCTCCAAATATTATCAATGGAATCAGTCTTATACATGTTAAATTGCCATATTTTTATGCTTTTATCAATCCAAATAATTTGGTTCCTCCTTGTTTAATAAATCTCCAATTCTCAGTTCTTTTTATTGAATTGCTGTACTAATATTTTGATTGGTGGAACCAGGATTATTGATCGATTTCTAATTATGACAGAGTGCTGATATTGGGTATAAATTAATTGGGAAAATATCTCTTGCATGGCTCCATTTTGAGAAGTCTCTCTAAATGGCACATTTTTAATATAAAAAAGACTGATCTTGATGATTCGACTATTGATTGGATTCATATTTCATGGTTTATCTCAATCATATGACCCACTGTATAGTTATTTTTTCTAATGCATTTTAAATTAACAAATCAGTATAGAACTGATGTGGCAATTCTCTTGTTGGATGGATAATGAAATACAAATTGCCCTAACTCCAATTGAGATGTAGGATGGAGAAACTTCTGAAATTAGGGCTCTGGTTAAGGATTCAATAGAGAAAACATGACTGATAGATGGTAATAATAATGTAGCATAATTAAGCAAATGAATCAGACGGAACCATAATGGCACGAGTTTGTTATATGCCCTAGTGGCAACTCTGAATGTTGGCAATGGCCAATATGGGTAATGAATGATCCTATAAATTGATACATTAAAACAAAGAGAATCTATTTTCACACTTCAAATCAAGTCAATAACAATAATTGAAGAGGACGAACACAAGGCAGAATAGGTTGCACAAAGCAGCTGAACATGAGTAGTTACAAGAGGGAAACATGTACTACAAGAGGGAAACATGTTATCCATATCATAAAGGATTTTGAACAATTAAACCATACTACTGCAATATGTAAAAAAATGAAAAAGCAATTTGATTAAGTTCCAAAATAAAAGAGTTTACATAATAACAGCAATAAACAATGTCCTTGCTCCACCAAAAATTAGTTTTAGTAATCAGTAAAGAAAAGGATATAAGCCAGTACAAGTCCTGCTTTTGTGGTGTCCCAAGAGGGTGGACTAGAGATGGTCCCAACTCCCAACCTAGTAAACCATGAGCCCTTCTCCATGAAGTGGTTACTCTACCAAACTGACAGCCCCAAAATAGAGCACCCTAAGGAAGCAAAAGCCATCCATGATTACCTTCCCAGTTTGTGCTTCTTTCTATTCGATGCTTTCAGTCAAATTTTCATGTCAATGGCCCAAACCAACGGCGTGGACACTCTTTCCTTCAAAGACCGATGGATTCTAAGTTCTTAAAATTTGTTAAGAAAATGCTTTTTACTGCTTCTGTTTTTAAGAAAAAAAAGTGCATGACCAAGATATTCTTCTGCTGAAGATTGAAATGCTTAGTGGTGGCTTTCTGTGGAAACCTTTCTCAAGTTCCAACCCATGTCTCCATGCTGGCAGCCTGTCTACTTACCATCACCAAGTGCCAGACAGACCTGATATGGACCACCCAAAGAAAGCAAAAGATTCTCTCTTTCCACACAAGGAAGCAAAAGCCATCCAATGTTACTTTTAAATCTGATGAAATTCTGTACTCATTTGTACAACAATTAATCAAACCAACTCATTGTTGAAAAAACCAGAAGTATCTGGGACATATCCCTCTAATTGTAAAAGTTGATGCATTGGAATAATAGTTTCATATATGATATCAGTTTGTGGGTGCGTACAGTCAGCCACAAAGAATTCATGAACAAGACCATTTATTTCAACAAAGGAGCAACCTGGCTGTTTTTGAATCCCATGAACATCCATACCTTCCCTAACCCTCTTCACATCGCTCCACCTTGAGACAGCAGCATAAGTATTAGACAACAAAATATGAGCTTCACATTTTCTTGGCTCCAACTCTAGAATTCGCTTCGCAGCAAACTCTGCCAACTCAGTATTCCCATTACTCCTACATGAAAATAGCAGGGATCGCCAAATAACAGCATCAGGCTCAATAGGCATTGCCCTGATAAAGTTCTCTGCCTCTGCCAAAAGGTTGGCACGTCCAAGAAGATCAACCATACAGCCATAGTGTTCTATTCGAGGGGTGAGGTTATACGTTTTGGTCATCAAATTGAAATAGTAAACACCCTTTTCCACCAACCCACCATGACTACAAGCAGATAGCACCCCAAGAAATGTGACATCATTTGGTTTAACTTCACTCGACAATGACATCTCAGAGAACAAGTCCAGTGCTTCACCAGACTTACCATTCATGGCAAGCCCAGAAATAATAACACTCCATGAGAACACATCCAGTTGAATCAACTTAAGAAAAATTTCAAGAGCCTTATTAATATCACCACACTTTGCATACATATCAATCAATGAATTCTTCACAGTAAGGTTCATCTCAATTCCATTCCTTTCACAGTATGCATGTACCCACTTCCCCTGATCGAGTGCACCCAAATGCCCACATGCAGAAGCAACACAAGCAATTGTCACTTCATCTGCCATCACGTTCTCAATCTGCATCTCCCTAAACAACCGAATTGCGTCCTTAAACAAGTCCAACTGCATATAACCTGCCATCATAGACGTCCAACAGACTACATTTCGATTTGGCAATCTATCAAACACCTTCTCAGCATTCTCTATGAGGCCACATTTTGCATACATATCAATCAGAGATGAACCCAAAAAAACATCAAGAACAAACCCATTAACCGTAACAAATCCATGAACCCTCTTACCCAAATCCAGGTCTCCAATTCTTGCACAAGCTGTTATGACACTCACTGTAGTTAAAGCATTCGGCCTCTCTGAGCTACCACCATTCATTTCACCAAACAATTCCAATGCTTCCCTACAAAAATCTCTCTGCAAATACCCTGAAATCATACTATTCCAAGACACCAAGTCTCGGACCCAAAGAGGAACCAAATCAAATACCTTGCGTGCGGTTTCAATCCCACCACATGCTGAATACATCGAAATAAGAGAATTCTGCACAAAGACATCAAACTCAAATCCCAATTTCAGACTCGACCCATGAATTTCTTCACCCTTATTGAGGAACTGGAGTCGGCTGCAAGCCTTAAGGATGAAAGGGAAAGTATAGTTATCTGGAAAAACATCATTCTGTCGCATAAAATTGTAAAGAATGATAGATTCCCAAGGCGTAGAACTAGAAGCGTAAGCTCTGAACATGAAATTCCAGGCGAAAAGATTGGGTTTTGGGATTTGGGAGAAGAGGATGCGAGCATAGGTAAGATCAGAAGATGAGAGAGAGAAGAGAAGCTTACTCGATACAAATGGGTCTGTGAAGCGGCCTGTGGTGATGGCCTGAGAGAGGATTTGGTCAAATTGGTGGGCGTTTGGGGACTTTTCTAAGATAGATATAGAGAAAGAGGAGTAACAGCAATGGCGAGTCATCCATGGAAGGTTTAAGCTGTTGGAGAAGAAGGATTGGAGTGTTTTGGACCTAAGAGAGCTGTGAGCAGAATGTAAGCGAAGCATCAAACACATCAAACTCAAACAGCGCGGGAAAAGGTTAGCAGATGGATTGTTCATATGGCTGGCAGGCATTAAGGGTTCAACCGGGATGGACTGGGTTGGGTTGGATTTTGAAATTCCAGGCCCAGCCCAAGGTCCTAGGTCCAAGTTCGGATCATCTACGTGTACATATATTCTCTATGGGATCCCATCACCGTCATTGTAGTGTGGAACCCACCTCTAGAGCGTGGGACCTACTGGATATGAATGATGATGGGATCTGATTGAGGATATAAGTGCATGTAAGTGAATAGGATTCCGAGGGCCCTGTTTTTTTTTTTTTTAAGAAATTACACATAACGGTAACTATGATCCAGATGTGGCTCTATTTAAGCAAGTTCAATCCACCTGTACATACGTGTACTCTTCATAAGACCTCATCATTGTCCATGGGATATGAGACCAACTTCTGAACTATGGGACCCACTAGATATGGACGGTGATGGGATCCTGCATACAATATAGATATTTGTAGGTGAACAATTCTCCGTCCAACGTATCCCACACCTCACACACCCTCCCATTTTGTCTCATCAATTTTCTTTAGTCATTTGAGAAGATTCAAAGCGATTATGCGAACATTACTTAACATTCAAAATTTTAGTAAAGGACCACATCACAAAGAGGCTATGTGTTCAACTCTCCTTAGGGATTATCTATCAAAAAAAAAAAAAAAAACCCTCAAAATTTTATGTTTAGGGTTCTTGAACTAGATTATGTTAAATGAAATGAAAAATTCATATATATCAATGCCTCCTTATATATGAATACATGATCAAACAACCTTGGGTTTCTACATCTTTTGAAAAATGTCAATTGGAAGGATATGGTTCAACCATAATATTTTAGTAATTTTAAATATTTGAGGTGGATCATGGTCATTCATTTTTCATTTTAAATCATGGCAACACTAAGTTTATCTCAACACCCTCATCTCAATTACATTAAATTTATCTATATGATGTTTCTTAACTGCATCTAAATCAATATTTAAATAGATTAGAACATGATTATTGAATCATATGCTTCTAATTAGAATCTTTCAGAAGCTTCTAATGTTGTCAAATCTTACATCAAAAAATACCATCTGCTTGCATTGTTAAAATGCTAAATGAACAGAATGAACAGCTATAGTCCAAATTAGACATAATAAAACATGATTGTTGAATTGTAGGATTCACATCCTCTCCTCCCAGAGATTCGGGAGGAGGGAGATGCCCTCATTGGATGACTGACACGTAGGGCTTAAGTGAATTCGAGCCCTCCATCCTACCCGACACCCCCTATCTGTTCGGTTTCTACTTGGATGGAGGGATCGGATTCACCCGAGCCCCAGATATCGGACATCCATCCAGACTGCCGCCCCTCCTCCCGAATCTCTAGGAAGAGAGGATTTAAATCCTGAATTGTATCCTTTCATTGTATTCTTTCAATTAGTCTACAATTTTTGCCAGATCATTTTCCACATGGCAATTGTTGCGATGTATAGGAACCAAGCTCCCCATAACTAGAATTTGACTTCCAGAAATATTTTCCCATTTTAATCAATTGAATCTAAGAATCATGGGGGAAAAGATTTTATTTACTATAAAAACTCCGTTTGGCCACAAGTGAAAAAAAAAGGGATTGGAAGTGAAATCAGTATTGAAAGAAAAAAGAAAATTTTGTAATCATGATTGTGCAACCTATGTAGGACTCTGATGTGATAATTTTATTTTTCAGATGTAGTCTTTATTTTATTTTTCAAATTGAAAGAACTTGATTATAAAATAAAGTAAAATTTAATAAAAATTTTGGAATATTTTGGAAGTAGTTAAACAATATATGAGGCAATATTTATAAAAATTTCCACTTTAGTATTGATTTGATTTAACTTCTCTTCCTTGTATTTCCCTTGCAACCAAAGGGAACCCAAGAGAATACTCTTGATAAGCAGTTGTTGAGATGAGAAAAAACCAAATCAATTCCTTAAAATTACTAGCCATAGTGACTATTTGCTTGTTTTATAAAAGGGAAAAAGACTAATAGTCAGTGGACCTACTGTAATTTTTGCAAGCTCCTAAGTAGGCTTGCTTGGCCATTAGAGTAGGGAAGAAGAAAGCTGGGTTGCAGAATGGCCAACTAGTGACTCTTCTCTCACTAATAAAAAAGGAGTCTGAATCACTTGCATCTATTAGAAGAGTACACTCTTTGGATAACAAGTGTCCTATGGAGTTAATGGTGCTAACTTTCGTTAGTTAAATAAATTCTATTTTTTAATTCTTTTTATTTAGGTAATTGATTTGGTGAATTGACAATCACGTTTTTTAAGGTAAGTAATCTATTAGAAATAAAACTCTAATGATTTTAAAAAGAAGTAAATCAATTAGAAATAAAATTCTAACCATTTTTAAAAAGAATAACAATTAAAAATAAAACTCTAATAAAACTCACCATTTTTCAAAAGAGCTTTATATCATTAAAAAAAAACTTTTTTTTTAATGAGATAAAACTATGTTGAATTAAAATAACAAAATCTAAAGGAAGAGAGAGAGAGAGAGAGAGAGAGAGAGAAAGAGAGAATTGGAGAGAGAGAAAACGAAATTACGTTTTTTTTTTTTAATGAAATAAAACTCTTTTGAATTAAAAAATCATGAATTTTATTAGAGTTTTATTTCTAATTGTTATTCTTTTTAAAAATGATTAGAGTTTTATTTTTAATTGATTTACCTTCCTTAAAAATCGTTAGAGTTTTATTTCTAATAGATTATTTACCTTAAACGTGATTGCCAATTCACCAAATCAATTACCTAAATAAAAAGAATTAAAAAATAGAATTTATTTAACTAACGGAAGTTAAGACCGTTAACTCCATAGGACACTTGTCGTCCAAAGAGCATACTAGAAGAGTCAAGTGATCCGGACTCAAAAAGAAGGGCGTCTCAATGCATGAGATTACCATTACTGCAAGGTTTGGAAAAAGAAACACAAAAACAACCGCTCTGCATTGTAGGGATAAGACTACGTACATTCTATCCCTCATTAATAGCAAGAAAAAAAAAAAAAAAAAAAAACTCACCTTATGATCTTTCACTCATGACATAAGGTTCAGAGATAGAGAAATTTGCAAGGAAAAAAGGGTCAAGTACCAAGATGTTGTGGATAAGACCAAAGTGGGGGCATTTTTCACATATTCGAGATATTCGAATTACTTGGGAGATGATTTAAGAAGGCAGCGGTTGATTTTCCTTCAGAAACTGTGTAGTGGATCAGAAACAAGCACCTATAATGCCCTTCAGTGTAAAAGGTTGATGACCTTCAAATGATATGTTCTCAGGATATGATGTATAACTTCCAAATAAAATGTTCTGTCAGCTTGTTATTAGGGGATTGAAATTTCAATCAATCATTGAATTAAGATCTCCACAAATGCAGCAAAGCAAAACCATAAGTTGGGTAATGTCAGGACTCCTCAAATTGAATCCATTTCTTAACATCCTTCGGGGAACTCTGCTGTGATTGATCAATAAAACAGTATGATTAAATGCTCATCAGGTGATTTTATATCCACAGCTGCAAAGGTTGGTAAGACAAGTTTAATAAAATAAAATAAATCACAAGGTCCAAACTCAGAGAACCAGAATCTAAGGTTACAAGGTGAGAATGCTCTCATGACAGTTTCTGGAGTTACCCTAGACAGAGGGCTTTGGGTAAATGCTGATGCGGCCAAGGAAGTGCAATGCCTGGCAAGTACATTACATCAGCCAAGGAATCTCTAAAAGTCGGCTAACATTACGTTTTGGCATTTCTGTCAATTCACTTACTTTGTTTTAAATTTTTAATGAACCTCAAAGGAAACAATAAACAATCTAGACTTATCTATTGATGCAATCCATGCTTCGAACAACTTTGAACAATCTTAAACTAGCTAAACAAATTGGGTTATTATAAAAATCAAAAACAAAAAACTTGTCATCAGTGAGATGGTTTATTGGCAGATAGCAGCCGCATAATTTACAGGCTTGTTTGCTAAGAATGCCAAGACAAGTAGAGAATTTACACAACACAATGGACTTGGATTGAACATAATACCTGACTAATTCAGGTAATCTTTTCCAGTTTTTCCCCCCTCTTCATTCGCTCTTATATTCCTCCATTGCATCGGTGGATGATGCCATTACTATAAGTGTCCTTGCGCTTAAGGTTAACTCGATTTAAACCCCATATACGAATTGTACGATCATCACTTGCAGATGCCAACATGTGGGGATCTGCAGGATTCCAGCTAACACAGTTAACAGCTCCAGAGTGTCCAGGCAATGCCTCCAGGAGTTCCCCAGTTCCTCTATGCCATACATAGACCTGTTGATAGTAGCAAGGTACCCATTATGAAAGAAGTCTACAAATTACGTCTCACATGAGCACAATTATAAAAAAGAGACCACATATGGAAAGAACAGAGGCATATGGTTCTTAAGCATTCTCTCTCCAAAAACAGTCCAAATGGGCGTGACATTCCCATTGTCACTTACCTACTTGGTTCATTATATGTGCAATATTAGTAATACAGCCACATGCAACTACAGTTTTAGTTTTTACCACGTTAAAGTGGAAACGGCAAGATCCCCCATGTTTTGTAGTTAAAATGCCCATAGCTAATAGCAATTCCTCTTTGCAATATTTTTTCTTCTCTTTATGAATCGGATGTACTTGAAATGCAATCACAGCAGTGGATCAAGTGTTTGTTGAGGTCAGTTTGTCTAACACCAACACCAATGACTTCATTCAAAGTACATGGTACAGTATAACAACAGGATAGCATGGTATGCAACTATGCAAATTGTCGAGTTGTTTTATGCATCTGCAAATTTGCTCCAAGATTAAAGCTTACAAGATACACTGTTACCAAAAAAATTGCAAGATACAACACTGCATTCTTCCAAGTTTTAATGTATAAAAAATGCAAGATTCCATACATTGGACCCTCATGAAGGTCTAGAAAAATAGAATACTGAATATGTCAGAAACGCCATGGGCATAGGACACAGCTCCAGACTGGTTTCAGTTAGGAGTTCTGACTAATGAACATATGGAACACTTCCAACCTGAACTATTTCATAGCATCAGTTGTGTTTCCACAGATATTCCGAAGACCTGTCAGATTGTTGCCCCAGCCCTCTGCATGTTTAATATGCATTTTATTTGGCTAGAGAATTACAATGGATGATTTCAATTAAAATTCTTAGCAGTATACTTGAAACCAAAATGCACAAAAAAAATGAGATGATAAAAAAAAGCATACCTGTGAATCTTCACTTCCACTGGCAATGAAGGCTTGGTCAAAGCCACCAAAGCAAGACCTAATGACAAATCGAGTACGTTTGTGACCTTTGTACTTGGATACAAGCTTAATATCACCATCTATGCTCCACAGATGGATTTCTTGGTTAAGAAGATTAACCAGCAAAAACTTATTGTCCCTTGATAATGAGAATGAAGTAATTGTTTGATCCTCTTCAATCAGTCTCTCACCTTTTGCTGCCCTGTCAAGCAGAAGTATCGCATTTTCCCTACATATGCTAATAATCTTCTTTCCATCATTCGTGATGGCCATGTCTGAGATCTTCAGTGTCCGATGTCCTTTCCAACACTCTAGCTCTTTCCCATCCAAATCCCACATACAAATACTCTTGTCAGTCATGCCGGAGAACACCCGTCTCCCATCAGGAAGCCATCCACAGGAGATCAAACCGACACCAGCTTTCTCATAAATATGGAGACATTCACCAGAACTAACATCCCAACGTCTGATAACCTCCTCCATTCCACAGGTTAGGAGCTGCTGATCATCAGGGCTCCAAGAAACAGTCAGCACAGGTTTCTGGTGGCCAGTTAGTGTATGCTTCAAGGAGACTCCACCATCCTCATTAACCTATGATATTTGATTTCTTAGAATAAAGGGTAGCAGACATTATTGGGTGAAGCTAAATGGAGCAGAATAGCAATATTCTATAGAAGCAAAACACAACATAGAGGTATCAACACACACATACATTATAAACCAGAAGCACTGAAATGTTTAATCAATAACTGAAGAGATAGCCTATTGTATGAAGACACTTGAGACCCAACAGCAAGATTTAGTCCAAAATTCAATGACTGATAAGAACTCAACCATCTGAGCAAAGCATATCGTTTTGGTTAGTGGATGAGCAATCATTCAAAGAATGAACCATCCTCAGATGATTTCTTACACAGGAACTCATTTCGAGGTCTGGTAGTCAGGTCTACTTTGCTGGAAAGTGGAAAAAAATCCACCCATCTTTCTTTTCAGATATAGGAAGGGGAGGCCAATCTAGACCATCAATTTCATAAATTGAACAAGTGAACTTCCAGGTAAACTACATATTTCCAATTCCCTGTCAATCCAATATACCCCACCATGTACTGGACTACTAAATTACTAATGGCAGGTTTATAACATTTCGAAAAAGGAAGGGGGCAGAAAAAGGATAATGTGAGAGAGACATGGTATAAAGTAACTTAAAGTGATGACAGCGAAATATAGAAGTGCATTAGTCCAGATACTTGAGTACCCATCCCCATGTAATATTTGATTGAATATGTTTAGCCTGGAAATATGTTCAGTCTAGCATGGATTATACTAGAGTTCCTGAAATATTATACTTAGTTATTCCCAAGATAAGTAACCTCAAGTCATCCATCAGACGACAGAAATGGAACATTTACCTGAAATTATTAAAGCGCTGTTTAGTGACTTTCATGTCTTCTGCTACTTTAGGAAGAAAATCTGTATTAGCGTCCATCATGTGTCCATCCATTTATCAATTTAAGGAAACAAAAAAGTGCTCATTCTTGTTTGAGATGATTCCTCAATGACAAAATCATGCAACAGCACAATAGACAACGTCAAACAAGGTAGAAATCAAGAGAAGCAAACAGTATTAACTTTTTAATGAATTCACTAGTGTTCCCAAGATGGATTTCCTCTATAATAAAAAACCTGTAACATGGTAAATGATTCCATAAAGTCTGGAAATCTAGAGTTGAAAAACCTATTTTTTCTGGTTTGGGTGGGGGGTGGGGGAAATTAAAAAAGTCTTATCATTTTGAGGCCTCTAGTAAAGCAACCAGATATCTCCTCTGCTATTATATGCTATTAAAAAAATCCACACATGAAGAGGATGAATGTTTACTGATTGGCCAACCAAGGGAAGCTTATCTGGGACCCACGTTTATCTGAAACGTGGCACATCAGATGAGACCCCGATTATGTGGATAGGTAGACCTTTAGGCCCCCTATTGATATGTCAAGTTACAGCCCAATCCGGGTTGGCAAAGGGGCAAAACAAAGACGGGAACAATCTGAAACTACCAAGAGGCTGCACACAGGAATACCGAGGGGGTGTATGGACACATGTAGGGAGCGTATGCCTATATATGGGAGGATCTTTATCTCCGCCCTGGACCAAGACTTCGTTTTGGGAATTCACATCCATTATAGTAGCATTTTCTACGGTTCATCTTTTCCCATTAACTTAAAGTTGGGAGTCTTTTATTGTTTTGGTTCTTACAAGTATCAGCATTGTCTGGTCCTTTCCACATTCCCACTATACATTGTTGTTCGATAAAGTTCCAGTTAACAGAACAGACAACAACCAAAAAAAAAAGAACAACTCTTTTGGGTTAGATTTGGATTCATAAATGAATTATAAAGACATTTAAGGGTCTTACGATACCAACAGTTATAAAGATAAAGGAAAACCAAACCCAAATATGTGGGTTAATGTTAGCCATGAACCAAAAGACCAGCTTAGTTTTCCTTCTAATATGATTTTTTTTATCCACCAAAAAACTACCATGCCTGTGCTACTTACATTATTTCCATGCAAAAGAATATGACCAGGGACTCGAATCACCAAGGGCAAATTTTGGACAACTTCTCATGCCCAAACCATGCATGAGAAGAGAAGCTTGAGAAGTAGCCCTTCCCCAAGTTTATAGAGATTGACCAGATTATAAGCTGAGGATTCCAAAAGAAATAACTCTATGGGACCTGCATTTTAGTTGGAAAAGATGGGGAAGCTGGATTCTAGAGAATCCCATAAGCAGAACCCAGAGAAGCTCCACCCAAACATGCAACCAATGGTAGATGAATTCTAACTGTGGTAATAACAGTTACTTTTTTCATAAAAAGCAACAAAAACTATTAAATTGGACAAGTTACACTTCAATGCACCAGTAATAAACGCGGTGAATTCCATTATAACAAAAAGGAAGATACATAAATGGAAGAAGAAAAGAGATAAATGATTGAAAAGTTCCATATCAAAATTTAGAAGCAAGAATACCTCCCATATGATAGCTGATCGATCATAAGATGACGACGCCAAGTATTTTCCATTATGCGAAAATAGCAAATACCAAACTTCATCACAGTGGGCTTTCAAGACCTGTTCCACGTAGTGAATCAATAGAGACGGGTCAATGACAACTGATTTAAAGAAACAAATTCCCTTGACAGAGAATGTTAACTAGCAAATGACATTCTTCTCAATAAACAAAAATGCAACAAACCATTGGAATATTTGTGCATTCAAGTAGGCAACTGACAAATCCTAGTAATATCTTTTTAGCAGTCAAATTATGCAAACATAGCACAAAGCATACAAAGCTCAGAAAATAAAAATCCTATGCTAAGAAGCAATAAAGCTCTCGAGGAGCCTTTTATTTATTTATTTTTTTTTTTTTTTGGGGGGGGGGGGTTGAACAATGGGGGAAGGAGGTGTTCAAAAAAATGGAAATTGTCTTGATATGTAAGTATATACACTGGAATACAGAAAAGTAATGGAAAGGCATTCAAAGAAAATAGACAATACATATCAAAAGATCAGTTCTATTGTCCCTGTTAGAGAAACTCAGCCAGCTCAAAGCAACAAACTCTTGGGAGGAAAACCTAATGAACCATCACTCCATCAAAGAAACAATTCGGCCATTACTTTTGCCGATCCAGCCGTCGATCATCACAAGTTAACAGGTTCCCCCTTTCCACAAACCCAAATATACAATGAAGCTATCAGGTCCCAAGGAAGTTGTCCTCTTGTACTGTAAGCATTCAGGACCTAAAGCCAAAATAGAAGAAACTATTCAACTGCATTTGAACTCAACTGTCATAAAATCATGTTCACGGTCTGAACAAAATGGAGTATCAGCTACAGAAACATTGAAGAAATCTAAAGAGCTTACTTATAGGCTGGCACTAGGTCACATTAGTTATGTAACTCATGTTTTGGGTTAAAGGTCGGATTTAGTGGTTGAAATCCATGAATTTACCCCTTTGCAGTAAGGTTCTTTTTGGTGGTTTCAAATTCTATCCATTTTATTATATTACTGTTCCAATTTCACCCAGTCAAGAGAGTATTTTGAGCCTTGTGAATGATCTTCAAGAAAAAGGGGGTGGTTTTTCTTAAACGCAGGCAAGGGAAAGCTTGCTTCGAACTTTTAAAGCAGCTCAGCCAAACAAACCAATGTTGGAAATGTTGTGGAGTTCATGGATAACCCACATGCCAAATTTGGCACCATCTAACCATATGGCCAACCATTTTCTAAGGTTTGAACTTTGGCTGAAATTTTTTAAGTTCAGCACCAAATAATCTGCCATGTAGCAAATATGCCACTGTCAAGGAAGGCCTTACTTGAATCACCATGTAAAGGAAAATTTCCCTATGAAAAATGGTTCGGAAAACTGCATCATGCAGTGGTTACCCTGCCGTAATTAGGATTTAAAAATCTTTCCGAAGTCCTAGTTGAAATGAGATAAATTTAGCATGAAGCTATATATATATATATATATATATATATATATATATATATATATATACTGGACTGACATAGATGGAAGCCATTCTATCACTTTTGGCTATATCTGGGATGTGGCAGTTTCTCTAGCCTTGAATCTATAATGAAACATGCACGTCATCCCATCTTAACATGAATTACTTTTTAGTCCAATGGGACTTTGCCATCGTCAAAACTCAAAAGTAACACATGAGAAGTGAATTCTTCTTGTATATTTTGGACAAACGAAGAAACAATGCAAAATTTCTATAGTAACTAGTAAAAACAACCAAACCACCAAATTTGACATATAATCAATCTGGAGAATACTTCATCTGCCCAATAGTAAGAACAACCAAGCCATTCCTCCACACGATATAAACTACCAACAGCCATGGAGACCATTCCATCACTCTAGTGCCAGATAACTTTTTCCTATGTATATATAACATGTTGAAATTTTTTGGGTCAATGGTTTTATTACGAACTCTTAAGGGTGAAGAAATTCAAGTTTTTTTTTTTTAACCCATCCCTGACTCAGTAACTATTTCCTTGAGTTATTTCTCCACTGTTTGTGGATGTAGTGACAATAACCTGTCTTCATATTCATACTATTTGCTGATGTCTGTGAGACTTACATGGAGCTACCTTTTATGAGGTTGAAGGATCTAGAAGGGAGCATTCGAAAAATCTTAGCTCCTACATGGAGATCCACCCCAAACTTGTTTAATTCTTCAGCCAAAAAAAGTAGCAGAATGTATCCTCCATTGAGATGAAATATTTCTTAAGGCACTAAGAGATCTGACCCTTCTAATAAAATGACACCTCTCCAAGGCCCACCATCTGTTAATTTATCCATCTGATGATAAAAGTAGAATCGCCTTCAACCAACGAGTCATTCAGCCCATATCAATAGCACTCTTTAACCCCAAATTCCTAGTATCAAAGCCTCCAGCTTTGCAGAAAAAAAACACCAATATGACCTGAAACAGCAGCAATATAGTCCATTCATGGTCGAAAATGGCTCCAACAACACCTGGTAGGCCCACCATCTATTGAGCTTTTGCATTTGTAATTTCAACAGTCAACAAAGACTGGTAAAGTTTTCTTTCAACCAGTTCCAAAAGGTTTGTCTCCACATGAAAAAAAAATAAAATAAAATAAAATTCATTAGCCTGAAATTTAGTACACTCATGGATGTGGACAATACCTTAAAAAAATTGAGTGCCAACAGAGCTGCTGTGGCAGATACTTTGGACCATCAGGAGAAGCCTCTCCTGCCTGATAGGTCGTTTAGGATAACTTTTCCCTTAGTATATTTAGTAATATTAGATATTCAGACTAATTTTCCAAAGTTGACTTTTACTGGTTGCTACAGTTTATTAGTCATAGTTTAGTGCCTTTATTGCTTGCATACATCATGACCATTCTGTTCTTTTAATTTAGAAGAAATGAAAAATGCAATATTGATGACTATAGAGAGCCAAAAGGCATAATGATGGAAACATCACCCTTACATGGGAAGGGGCAAATCAAGAAAAACAAGAAGCAAAGAGAAGCACCAATATACTAAATAAGCACATCTCAACAAAGACATTACTCTCTTAGTACCCTCTTTTTCTTAGCTAAAAAATCAGCAAATTAACAGGCTGATCATGGCTTCCACTGGAATGAGAGATCTCAACATTGGCATTAATGATCTAGCTCCCCAGACGAAGTGAGAGAATCTCAATTGCCACATTCTAAAGATAAACAGACCGTAGCAATAACTGGTCCCAAATCAACTCCAATAATCAGCTGTGACCACTGAAAATAGGCTGCAGATCTCAAACTATATATAAGAGGCCTGTACTCTGTAGTATTGGAATCAGCAACACCTATGGGGCCATAACAAACAGCTGCATTACCATCTCATTCGCTAAAAAAGCACTGCCTTTCCATGCTTCTGTTACTATTCATGGCTTTTGGCCCACACCTGCAGGTCACA
Organism: Protea cynaroides; assembly: GCA_028583415.1. NCBI lineage: Eukaryota > Viridiplantae > Streptophyta > Magnoliopsida > Proteales > Proteaceae > Protea > Protea cynaroides. The sequence continues at coordinate 82,311,763 of CM053265.1, read as the reverse complement.
TGTCCATCACAATCTTGTAACTGTCACAAAGAAGCAACCAATTAACCTTGCAACATCACATTGAGGGAAAAGGTTTATTATGTTCTTGTCTTCTTTTCTAAAGATTAAGCATCTGTTGGCCATGCGCATTCACCTTTCCTTGAGATGATCCATTGTTATAATCGATTACAGCATCTTACTTAACTGGGAGTTTCCCTTGGCAACTCTTTCTATACTCTCTAGGCTTGCTCCAACAAGTTCACATCCACCTCATTCAGCATGGTGAATATAAAGAGGCATTCACCAGCTTCAAGATCCACCAACATATAGGGATGATTGATTTCCCAATCTCAATTGATATATCTATAAATTGGGAGAACAATGGAGTTGGAGTACAACTATACAACCCTCAACAAGTCAGTCCTGATATGGACCAATTCAAACAGGGCGGGAGCCTCATGCACTGGGTACACACTTTTTATGCAGAGCGAAATGCTTCATCATAAATTGTTCGCTCGCCTATTTAGGAACACCTATTATCTTCCCTTTACTTGCATCCACTGAGTGGCCTGCGGGATCACCAATGCTTGGCCACAACCAATTTCCTATTTAAGAACGTCTGTTATTGCATCCCTTATCTTCACCATTATGCTTTCCATCATCATTCTGATTCACTGCATTCCAGAATCCTGAGACTGAACCTTGATTCTTGATCCTACTCCATGTCAAGAGAAGACCTGACTCTCTATATATTACATCCCCCTTTCAACTGTCGCCTTGTTGAACCAAGGAATGAAGGATCAAGTCAAGGATTGGAAAGTTGTCCTTTAATGCTTCTATTTCCCATATTTGGAAGGAAAGGAACACCCGGATATTCTCCAACAGAGCTAAAACTGTGGAGGTTGTTATGAAGAGCATTAAAGAAGATGTTAGGCTTAGGTGCAAATCTATGTGTCATAGAGGCAAAAAATACAGCTAGAAATGCCATTCTAAGTTCCTCTTGGGAATTGATTTTTGGGGGTTTAGTCCCTTCCTCCTTGTTCCCTTTTTCATTTTGGTGTTCTTGAGGTTTCCTCTCATGTGGGGGCTCCTCTTGGGTCTTGCTTCTCTCCTCCCTCCCCCCTTTCTCATTTTGGTTTTTTGGAATAAATGATCTAAGCATAAAAAATAAAAATAAAAAAGTCAAGGATTGAATCCGTCCTAACGAGTCCAGATATGGATCAATTTAAATGGATAGGCCTGGATTCTGGAACCACATGAACTGATCCCTATCCCAATCCAATTCCCCTGATCCAGCCAAGGAATCACTGATCCATACAACCTTGAACTAAGCTTACATGGATTAAATTTACGAGTATCGTAGCTAAACTAGATCTTCATGGCCAGCAACAGCTTTTTCTCCAAATGAGATGTGGAGGCTGTCTAGTTATTGCCATCCTCAACTACCAGCAGCCTACAAACTCACCTGACAATGACAATCAACTAAGATCCTAAACATTCGTTTTTTGTTCTACTTACTCAAGTAATTTACCACAAAGAGTCTTAGATTCTCATCCCTTCTGAAGCAACTGCAACATTCTCTTGGGTACAGTTCCAAAAAGACCAGGCCAGGAGACTGCTTTGTACTTCAAGGGGGTTAAAAATCAGTGGTGGAAAGCTAACCTGAGGGTCCTTCTAGGACTATGTTCACTGCTGTATTCAAAATGGTGTGGATCCCAAGGTTAAAATTTTTGGTATTCGTTCTCTATCTAAACCAAAATATTTCGGTGAAATTTTAGGAAATTTCGCATTAAATTTCAATAGTCATTTTGTTTCCATTTCTTGAGAAACCAAATATTTTGGTAAATTTTGGGGAAATTTTGAACCCTGGCAGATCCGCCTCATATTAATGTTATCTAGACTTGCTCTTATATGAATACTTGGTTACAGCAGTTTGTTGTGAACTTTAAACTCCTTGTAATTTAAGAATTAGTTCCTCTGTTCTGTGAGACTTTAATGTAAATTTGTACTCACGATCCCCTACCCAATTACTTCTGAATTTAAATAGTAAGGAAAGCAGATCTTTTTGAATTAAGCCTCTGAATAGAGGTAGTATGCTTATTTCTTTTGTCATTTCAAGTATGGGTTGGTAATTAACAGATCAATCCAATGAGGAGCCAGTGGTAGAGGATGCAAAGTACAAATGGTCTTCTAGAAGTTTGACGTGGTCATGGAATTTGAAACAGCTCTCCTGATTCAAAGCTGGTCTGAGTTTACTTGTAAAATCCTGACTCAGGATTTTGGAGAGATAGTGTGAAGAATCCTGTTGTCAAGGCCAGTAACAAGCCTCATAATATGAGAGAAGAATTGGATGAGACATTGGCCTGTTGATCATCAGGAAAAGGAAAGTAAAGCCTACATATCATTTTCTAGTTGCGGCAGCTGTTCCTACATGTGTTAGTATAGTGAAGTGGAAAATAATCAAGTCAGGGTGTTTTGCGCGCTGGGATCTTTCATTGAAAGGAAAGGGAAAGCCCAAAAAATAAATAAAGAAAGAAGAAACATAGAAGGGGAAAACGAGGGAGGAGAGAGAGAAAGACTTGCGAAGATAAAATGATAGAACTTACCCAGAGAGAGACCTTGATGGAACGCACAAACAGAGAGCGATATTGTTAGAAGCCTCGAGTTCACTCTTGTTATTGCCAAGCAGAAGTTGCCATTGCTACTCCCACCGATCAATCACTCTTGGCTCAGGTGGAACAAGCAATCACATGGAGAAGTTGAAAGAGAAAGGAAAGGGAGTTTACTTTTTCCATTGACTATTTTGTCCTTCATTTTTGTTGGAAATAGTCCCACATTGCTTAAGTCTGGAGCCTTGGGTGCCTTATATATGTGAGTCCCTCCACTTATGAGTTCGAACTTTTAAGGTGGAAACTTAACATGATATCAGAGCTCCAAATTCCCTCATTACGATCATCCAAAAGTGGGACCACATTTGCCACATGTACTGCCACCCAAAAGAGAGTCAACACGTGAGAGGAGCGTTGGGAATAGTCCCAATTGCTTAAATCTAGAGCCTTGGGTGCCTTGTATATGTGAGAGTCCCTTCACTTACGAGTTCAAACTTTTAAGACGGAAACTTAACAATTTTCATTTGTATTCCTCCATGTCCCCATCCCTGTCAATTTCCAGGGTCTGTTGTCATGGAAATAAAACCCTACTAGAGACTAGTATTTTGGAATCTTCAAATAAATATTATTTTCAAGCAATCCATACATTTTTAAACTTGGTTCTTTGTCTTCAGATTAATAGAAAATTAAACCCAAAAAAATTATATTTACAAAATTAGATTCATAATATGAAATAATTAGAGATAGGACATGATCCGATGGTCCAAATTAGCAACACCTACAGTACTACCAGCACTATGCACTCCTATACTCCTGGATTTTCAAAGCTTTAATTCTTCATATGCAAAATTCCAATCGGGCTGAAACTTGACATGTGAGTTGGGGGGGGGAGCTATGGGTGTACCCATCCACAAAAACTAGGTCCCGTCTAATTTACCACATGTTAATTTTAGGGTTATTTAAGTAAAGCTTCCAAAGAGGATCATGTAGGAATTCCAAGGAACTAAATCTTGGTTTCGAGGCCGGTTTCGGTCAAGCCCAATATCGAGACGTGCCGAATCTCATTTCGAGGTCTCGACCATGGGCCTTCCTAGGTTGAAACCCGATAGTTTCGACTACAAGTTTCAACCTTGGTTTTCTTTTCAGCTAGGTCCAAAACCGAGACAACTCGCAAATTTCAGCCAGTTTTGATCAAAACCTAGAACCATGAGGAATTCTTTACATAGACAATTGACAATATGTTTAGTATGTTTATACTCAGATGTATAGTGTACCACTTATTACTTCTTACCTATTAATAGATTTGATATTGTACAATAACAACAACAACAACAACAAAGCCTTATCCTAACTAAATGGGGTCGGCCACATGGATTTTTGTCCTCCAATCAGTTTTGTTCGATGTCATACTTGAAACATAGCCTAAACTATGCATGTCTTTCTTCACTACCTCCCCTAGAGTCGTCTTAGGTCTGACTCCTCCATACGGGAGTATCTAATGGCCTCCATTGAACATGGTCATACCATCTCAAACAACTTTCTAGTAGCTCATTATGTATCGGTGCTACTGCCAAATCAGCTCTAATACGATCATTCCTAATCTTATCCTTCCTAGTTTTGCCACACATCCATCTCAACATCCTCATCTCAGCTACACTAAGTTCATTTATATGATGCTTCTCAACTGCCCAACATTTTGCACTATACATCATAGCCAGACAAATGACTGTCTTATAAAATTTTCCTTTAAGTTTTATGGGAATCACACAACACTCTAGACGCACTTCTCCACTTCATCCATCTTATTTTAATCTTCTGTGAAACATCATCCTCTATATAACGTTCTTTATTTATGATTGAACCTTAATATCTAAAATACAATAGGTTTGATATTGTATTTTCCATTAAAGATTTGAATAAAAAAAAATATCGCAGAAGTATTTTGAATCCTTTGGACTTAAAGCAACATGTTTTAGTGATGAGATATCATTATTTATTGTTTATTTAGGGTTTATTATCCTTAAACACACTACTTTTGCACATATCTATGCATATCTTAAGCGTATATAGCGTTTTGTAGTCTCTCTCTGATACATCTCTTAAATCTAGATTCTTGATACACTACTAGTAACAGACGACCCTCTGCTTGCACTTGTACGCTTATCGGAAGATTGGATGGTATTTTGAGTTCAAATGGGATATCTATCCTATTTGAGAGGATAACTCTTTTATGTGTTGGCTTAGGAAGAAGTGGTGTTGTGGCCTATAAATGTGTTGTGTTATATTGGCAGAATTTTTCTTCATTCTGTTATGGAAGGAAGTGGTTTTGTGACCTCTCAAATGCCTTTTATGATTTTGGCCCTTCGAATTCTATGTCTACCTTTTTCGTCTTTTAGCTTTGAGCAGATAAAGGTTCGGCTTACTAGGGCAAATAGGTTTGAGTCTTGAGGGCAGCCACTTTGCACAAAAATGCCAAAGGTTAGAACCGACTCCAAACTTACCCCTCCTAAGACCTGCATAGACGGGACCGCATTGGGTAATGGCCTTTAAAGAAAAAGAAAAAAAAGCATCCCTTGAATCTCGTTGCTTTCTCCCTTGTATTCTCTTTTTTTTTAATTTGAAAACATTTTAGTGTGTGTGTGTGTGCACACATGAACGGAGGGTGTGCATGTGTGTACACGCGTGAGAGGATCACGTGCATGTATGTGTGTGTGAAGAATTGAAGATTTGACTAAATATGTAAAAACCACAGATATCTTCAATAACCAGTGCTTCAAACATAGATACTCAAGTCTCTTGAAATTCTAATGAGCTAAGTTGATAGCCAAGTAAGGTGAGTCAACTCATAGGTAATTAAGTACAAAAATATTGAAAAATGAAATATTATACTACAACAGACAAAATTGTAAAAAGATTCGAACCCAACGCATGAGGCTCCCGCCACTGCGGGCCAAATTTGTAAACCCCCAAAATCGAGTGAATACTAAACAAGTTGAAGCAGGAAATTGTAGGATCTCCTAATCATCAAAGGAGACCCAAACAACTTCTTGGAAATACCAGCTCAGTCAAGTCAATAATCCATTCACATTTATCCAGTAACAACTTTAACTCTTAAGTTGGGTAACCTTTGGTCTAAGCTCAAAATATTGCAGGCCTTAAGAAATTTACTTTCTTTTTCATAGTAAATCAACAATAACAGATTATTCTGTTGTCCAGATTGTGCCTTCATAAAACCACTCAAAACCTTTTCATTTACAAGTCAGGATTTATAACACAGATTCCCACTTGGAATCAGACAATGCATTAAAAATCCTCCGCAAACCATCTAAAAAGGCTAAAAGAGGAAAACTTCCTGTTAGAAACATGACTCTCATTTGATGATAGAATCCCCCTGATTAAAACCACTTGTCATAGGCTTCAACCCTTTATTTATTGCATTTCTTACACCAAAACCATTGATTTTTTATTTATTTATTAAATATACCATATTCCTTCCTTTGTTAAACTAAAGTAATGGAATCAAATGAAAGTTGCATCCAAGTTAAAATTCATGTGCACTACTAATTTCAGCTTTTAATAGCATATGTGAGCCGAAACCTCAAGGAATAGGGTGAAAACGAACATAGGATCATCTGAATGTGGACCAAAGAAAGACTTTATTTGCAAATACATGCAATAAGGAGTGAAAGAAGAATATAAATATGCATCAGGCACAAGAAAATCATCAGTAAAGATAATATTTGGAAATAATTAGCATCAGATAGTGTACAGGGTACTGAAATAGAAATAATGAAATTAAAGTATCTTTTCAAATCACAATGACTTTGTAAGTTCAAGACAATTGAATTCTGCAGCAATAGCTAGCAGAACAAATGTTGCCGGACCAATCAAGACAAGAAAAGGAGGGAATAAGAGCTAAAGAACAAATAAGTATTAAAAAGCCTTGCATCTACAATAGATTCCCAACCTGTGACGTACGAGAAGGAATCTGATCCTTTCCACACTGATGATCAGAGTACAATGATAGTTCACTATCCAGAGAGTTGTGAAACACACAAGCTTCCCGTTGCACATTAAGAGCCTGCTCAACTAAATGTTCTAACCTTCTTTCAGGTATCATAATTGTTGGGGGAAGCAATTTCTGCAATTTCTCCAAAAGCTTTGATCGTGAGTTTGCACTCACAATATCTTGACTGGAAAGTCCAAGTAATAAGCTGTGAGAAGGAGATACAACGCAGGCAGATAGTTCATGCACTCGGCTTGTATTAACGCAAAGAGGTGCTATCTCAGTCCTTAATGTCTTCAAAGCATCCATTATTTTATCCTTTTCCAAAAACTCAAAGAATTTCTGCTCCAATATCAAGAAAGATGCTGACTTCACAACTGTTTCGTCTGAGAGACTAATTTTATGCAATGTGGCCACACTTTCATCCCAATTTCCACCAAGCACTTGTTGCCTAAATAAATTGACCACAGAGGAATGCAAAGGTATACCTGACTCTTGCTCTAGAAGCGCCCCACTCTTCTCATAACCAAGAGTATACAAGGCTTTGGTTATGATCCTGACAAATTCTACTCTTTTAATAACTCCTTTAGTACCAACCATCTCTTCGTCCCCTTGGGAAGGTAGAGGCCGAGCCATCAAGTATCCCAAAGAGCCAATAAGGGGCTCGGTAAGAGGCGAATCGTTCAAGTGGCTCCTCAATTCTCCTGAGGATGCTTTCACACGTTTTGTGGGTGGTTCATCATCCTCTACACCTCCCATGAAATGCCCAAACTCAGCCCATATATATTCAATCCAGGAAAAGGTCAAAAACTATAATGAAAGAGAAACCAATTATTATTCCCGGAGGCTCTTGGTGAATCACAGATCAGAATTAGAAGGACGCAAATTCCTGCATCACATATCCAAGGAAAAGATTACTAACAGAAACCAAATAGCCCACTTCAGAAACCTTGCAAAATTCCAATTACCAATGATAATAAAAGTGAGAGTGATAACAAAAAATAAAAAAGCAGCAAGAAGAAAGAGGGGGGGTTGCATCACAGTTATGCACTTAAATTCGTGAAGTGGCAGCTTGATTGAATGTGCCATTTATAACTCGGGACATTACAAAGGTTTGATGTCACCAGCTTCCTCTTTATAAGGAGTTCACCAATCAGACAAACACTTAAGGTGATTTCTCAGAAAAAGTAAATAAATAAATTAACAACCCCAGTACCACTGATCAAGTGACATGGTTAAAACAAACCACTTCTAGAGTAATAGGAGAACAAGGCTCATAAATTACAATCAATCGAAAATATCTTTGGCAGTTTTAGATAGCAATGGTGGTACTGATTTGCAGTTCCAGTGAAGTTCCATGTAGTATCGGAACATAGCTAGTTGAAGCAGTTAATTTAGTGCCATCCTTTTAAAGATGGGAAGGGAGATGCAAACACCCACTTCATCAAAAGCATATATGATTTCCTAAACTTAAAAGCAATGAGGCCTTTTGCAGTTGTTTTTAAAAGGAAACCTTTGCAGATGTTTTTCAAGGAAATAACCGTAACTGAAGAGAAACAGGTCAACTAAGTAATGATGTAGAGGATAGGAAAAAAAACTTCCAGATATCCCAAAATTCTCTGTGAAACAGCAAGAAGTAATCAACCAAAGCTGGAGCTTGTTTAGAAAATAACTTCAAAAGATGAAACTTCTCTGATTTTTTTTAAAAGGGCAACAAGTAAGAGAACCCATCATAAAACCCCAGAGAACGAGGAATCAAAACAAATGAAGAAATATAATCCAGGCCCCAACAACACCAGTAAAATTCCAAAACAATAACGATCAATCGGGAGCAGAATTCTAACCTGCAAACAAACCCAATAATGAAGAGTCCTGGATCTAAGCCCAACTAAAAACCCCAACACCAGAATCTATCAAGAATTGCAATAACTGATACGGAAGAGACAATCGGATTTAGGAAACCCAGCAGACTATTTTTATGTCGGCGCCGATTTAGGTCAAAAGGGCTGAAAAACTAGTTCAAAAAACCATCAGAAACCTCATATAAAGTGCATAAGCCGAATAAGATGTGGACCAAACCCTCAAAGAAGCCTTCGTTTTTCTTCTTGTGTCCGTTCACTTATATTGATTTTGTTTTTGCATAGGAGTACAGAGGAGAAAGTTTATCAAATTGCAGAAGAGAGACGAGAGATATGAAGAGAGAAGCTGCCCAAAAACAGATGTTAGGCTTTTATACCCATGTGAGGAAGGGCAATGAGATTGTTTTTATCAGATATGGAAGAAGGGAAAGGTGGAGCGTATGGGCATAGGACACAGAGATATCTTGGCGTGGAGGAAACCAGCTCAAGCTGGGAATAAGAAAATCCATTAGATAAAGATTAAAACTTGACAGAAAAAAAAGGGCCTAAAGTCTTCTGCTTTGTTCTTTCAAATAAAAGTGAAGGCACCTTGAATTGGTTTATCAGGTTTATGCCAACATCCATTCCATTCAAGGTATTGTGTGTGATATTCAAGGTATTGTGTGTGATATTCCCTCCATTGGTGGGTTTTTTTTTTTAAGAGAAAATATCCTTCCTCAACAAAATAATCTCATAATTACCTACCCCTCAATGTTGAATATCCGAACAATCCTTCTCACTATATCCAGAGTCGATCCAAGTGCCGGGCTTCCGAGTGAAGACATTCCTTTTTAGTGTTGCGTATTAAACAAATTATCAAGGGGAAGTCCGCGTAAATATCTCATTTTTCTTGTTTGGAAATACTACCGCTACAAATACAATTCTAGTACGAAATCTATGAACTCTCCTAAATAATACTACATCATTTTCAAATTTTTTAATTACACATTTCTCGAAAGGAGACGTATACAATGATACAATAATATAATGATAGTAAATTACTATTGTCATAAGGGTTTGTTATTTTTTTATTTTTTATTTTGGTCAATACCGTTCCAAACATTAGAAGGCATCTATTCTATCACATGGTCTGATGGTGTGTCCATTTCCACTATTTGATGCTAAATTAATCACATGCCAAATTTGATTTACAAATCAATTAAATACTCATTTTGTCTTGACATACATATCTTGTATGTTCATGCATATGTGTACTAATATTCTAAACATTAATGTATACTTCACAACTCTTAATGGTTTATATTGAAAAAAAAATGTAATAATAAGTGACTTAGATTTGTCTTGTGATTTTTGAAAACGTTGTATTCCATTGTTACATGGATAACAATCCTTTATTTATAAATTCCGCAAAACATTTCAATCATGGTGCTAAGTGCTAACATTCCTTTTGCTTTTCCTGTTTTTGTTCCTAATTTTATTTTCTTGGTCAGACTTTCACCTTTGGTGAGGACTGAGGAGTACAATGTTATGGTTAAAGTGTGGGTGAAATATGTGAAAATAGATTTTATACATTGTGCATGGGCATTATTGGAACGCCATTAAAAAGCAAGGTCAATAGTCTAGGGCATAAAATCACATTTTAAAGGGCACCTAAAAAAAATTTATTAGGGAGCTTATGTAGTATCCAAGTATTTTATTGGAGAATGACAAGAGAATGGACACATTATGTTAGGAGTGAACCCCACATAAAATTTCAAGGTTTCCACATGATTTTTTTTCAAATTGTTTAGGGTTAAATAAAATTGTTTTAGTAGGGTAGCATGAATTCTAAGGCTTCTAAAGGACATTTTGCCTTTCCCTAGACTCTGTAGTAGTTGAAACCTTGTGCACTGGGACGCTCTTTTAGTTTTTTCCCGATCTCAAAGTGGCTTTGTAATACTAGTATTTCTTTTGCTAATTAGATAATTAATTTTACTCCCCTCCCCCTCCCAAAAAAGAAAAAAAAATAATAATAATAATAGAAATGCACATTCTCCCACTCTTACAACCCTTGAGTTTTGCTAAATGAGTTGCGAGCTAGCTAATCATCTTAAGAATTTAGCTTCCTACATTTTTTTTGGTAAAACTTTCAACACACTATTTCTAAGTAATGCCCTCTAGGTCAATATGTGTCAGCCAACAATTTAGATATATTGGCTTGTATTTTACCTAGGTCCAAGAGAGTCATTTCTATCATTTGTTTTCTTCTCTTCTTTGCTGGATCAGAAGCATCCAGCAAGAAAACCAAAACTCATCAGGGGCGTCAGCGACGGTGGTCGTACATCAGCTTACTCAAATAGGGGCTCCCTCTGTCTCTATCAACCCTAAACTTGTGGGGAATTAGATAATTTCTCCTTCTTTCATTGTCCTTCATTTAATTTCCAAAAGTACTTTAAAAAGGGGTTTCAAAATTATTTGAATGTAATTTATCATTTTGTCATTATCAAGAACCGCTATTGTTTTACATTTTTTTTTTTTCAAAAGTACATGTGAAATGAAACACTCCATCAAAAGAAAAAAAAATTATATTATAAGTGAAAAAAAAAAACAAAGTTATAAATTATTTAATATATCAATAGGAAAATCCTTATAAATAAACTTTTTTTTACTTGGGTAAATAACACTAGAGGTACCTGACGTTTTGAGAAATTATACCAGAGGTACCTCACGTTTCAAAAATCATACTAAAGGTACCTGACGTTTTGAAAAATTATACTAGAGGTACTTGACGTTTTAAAAAATTATACTAGAGGTACTTGACGTTTTAAAAATATTACACTTGGTGTACCTTTTATTTTTGTACTTTCAAATTTATCCCTGTTTAGCATAACTTTCTTGGTCCCCTTTGGTTCATTCCCCCACCATCCCGTTGTCGCAACGACTCATCACTCGGATTCCTATGTGCTCAACACTATCTCAATTGCCCACCCCCTCTCCTACCCCGATCTTCTCCTGTGACCTTTCCTCAACAATGGGTGCTCTTCACCAAGTCACAAATCCCGACTATGGTATACACCTCCGGTGAAAACTCCGCACCCCAACTTACTGTTTTTCGTGCAGGTGTACCAAAGATCAAGCACCAAATAAGGGTAGTTCAACAAGAAACAATCAGTCTCCGAAAATTTGAGATAGTTCTAATGGTTAACTTAGAGAATGCCAATGTTAAATAGGGTTAATGTTGGAAATATAAAAAGAAGTACCTCTGATATGATTTTTGAAACGTGAGGTACCTCTGATATGATTTCTCAGAACGTCAAGTACCTCTAGTGTAAATTAGCTTTTTTTTTTATAACAAAAGAAGAAAGGGATGTGGGGTTTACTTACTATGAGAGTGTTGCAGATCACTAGGTGTACTACAATGTCACTGTCATAGAGATGTAGATATTATAATGTAAATTTGAAAAAAAAAAAAAAAAAACTTAATAGGAAAAAAATTTCTGCTAGGCTGTGAGGAACCTACACCCAATCATAAGGGTAAAAATGACTGTCAACCCTGTGAAAAAAAAAAATCCCACCACTATTAGATGTCTCACGCACCACCTCATTGGCCACGCATTGGTGTAGGGCCACGTAGCCTGGCAACAACTCCCTCCTTAACTTAATTCATGAAAACAGTAATAAATACAATTTATTAATGGTAGATGGATCTACATACTACCGGTGTATTTGGGTATATACATACCAATGGGGAATATCGGAGTTTAGGAAAATCAATAGACGATTCATTTGGGAGGGACCTCGAATTTAAAGGAGAGAGAAAAGAAGAATGTGAGAGAAGTACACACCGGCAGTATGTATTTCTTATTTCCCTTTATTAATTTATAAAAATAAATCACAACCTAGGGCTAATTCACCTAACAGTGTCCACATCCCCCCTTTTTCCAGCAGTTTCGTCGCATCAAAAAGAGAAGACACAAAAGGAAAAGTTGATTTATCATATCCTGCCTTTCTCTTGCATGGTTTGACTGCTACTTGAAGATAGTGGTGAATGGTGATCAATGGCTCAAAGTAGGAGACCAAGTCTATATGCATTACCACAATATATCTATTGTTACTATCCAATGGTCCATATCTTTGAAGGGTTACAATTTTTTTTTTTTTTTTTTTTTTTTTTTGTATCTTATCTTTCAAGAATAATCTATATGCATTACCACCATATGCTTGAGGAGAATGATCTCCACATTAAAGAATATTCCCTGATCAGAGGTATCTCTCTTACAATTTTGGAGATAATCTTCTGTTGTCTCTACTTGACACCCATCTCCATTGCAAGAGGAGTCCTCAATTGTCATTTTACTTTTATTTTATGTTAGCAACCGAACCCACCCCCCAATCTCATAAGAAAATGGGAAATGGATAGATCAATATGATGCTACAAATGTTTGGGGAAATCGTGTGGTTGAAATTCAGTTCTAAAAACGTCATCCATATTTTTTTTTGTGTGGGGATTAAAATAAAATAAGGGAGAGGGTTGCTCAAGCCATATCAAAATTCATTGGAAGGAAAGCAACAGTTTTGTCAACGGAGAGTTTACATGATTAGAATAAAAGAGTGTCAATGCAAGACCTAAATGGACAGAATATGACAATATCCCATTAGAATCTTTTTTCCATATAATAAAATCTTTATTTTAAATATTATAAAAAGAGAGTTTAAAAGCAATGGTGGGATTGAAATGGAAGAGGGTGATAACTAAAATATGGTGTATGAATAAAAGATAATGGAAAATTAGAAGAAAAAGATTGACCCATGAGATGTAGAATGTAATAGGAGGTAACCAAGAAGCATGGCCTTGGCCCATGGGTTACTGCTCCATCTAAGGAGAGTCCTGGAGGTTCCTAAGCTGTAATGCACAAGTCATAAGTCGGTTAGTCCATTCACATCAATGAACTCATACTTAAAGGTGCAAGGGTATACTAGCACTTATTCAAGACCAATAGTAAAAGGAGTGATGCTCGGCTCAGACCGTCCGGAGGCTGTTAAGCTAATCCTAAGGAAGACTTTCCAGGATGACCATGGAAACTATTTCACTGGTGCTTTGGTATTCAGATATTATTGCATCATTTCATGGACTGTAACTTAATACATGTTAGTAGGGATTTGGTGGAGTTAGGAGTCAGCACACAAAAGCTGGCTAGATCTTCTAATTTTAGTTAAGTGCAATAGAGAATAGTGATCATATGCTTGTAAAACAGTACTGATTATATGCTTGTAATCTCTTTCTCTCTCTCTCTCTCTCTCATATTTGAAATGAAAAACTGTTCTATATTCCTACATTTCCACCTTAATTACACATTTGAGGGGAAAAAAAAGAAAAGAAGGGGGGGGGGGTGCTGGAAGTAAAGAAAAAGAAACTAGGTAATAACTTTAATGTGGACTCAAATAAAAAGTTGATCCACATCCATTGAAGTTGCATAATTTCTGAAACACTCCATGCTTCTGCTCATGAACGAACATCCAGTAGAGTGACTATATGTACCTTGACCACGATGAAGAGGAATGAAGAATGAAAAGATATCGAGGAAAAGTGCTTTGTTTGATCTCTGCACCCATCAGCACATTCAAAATGATTGAAGAGGTACACCAACAGATTATTGCACATTCAGTTCATTGCCGCCTTCATTTTACTGGACACATTGTGATGTCAGAATGCAGTCATCTTTGACGTGACAAGCAATGCTACGGACCTTCACTCATTTCAGTCCTCAACCTTAATGATCAGAAGCACCCTCTTGAGAAAACCGAACATAAGCAGCACGCACAATGTCAACCAACTCTTCATCCAAGGCTTCTAGTTGACCAGAATCACGAAGCTGGGGAAATAGAGGGGCCATGCAATTTGCAGCAACTTCAACTATCTTCCACTGAGAGAACCGAGCAGCAACTGAGATGACCTTTACAGACAAGTGGCGGCTAGATTTGAGGCAAGATGCAACAATGCTTAAGCAATCCTCCTGAACATCTTCTAAGAACCAAAATTCAGCAAGCCAACAGAGTTCTATATATGGCTGCACGTCAAGTAGTTGCTGCTCCAAATCCGTATTATTCCACAAACAGCCAGAACTTGGTTTCGGTAACTCATCTGAATAGAACCAACTTACAAGTTTCCGTAGTGCTTCCCAACCAACCTGAACCCTTATGATTTGTGAATGGCTACATGAACAACAAAGATTGCAATAAGAATAAGAAGGTGACGAGAATTACAATCATATTAGTAATGCAGGAAGAGATGTTAGAAGAAAAACACACTGCTAAGACAAACCAAGACCAGAAACCTTATGATTTGTGAATGGCTACATGAACAACAAAGATTGCAATAAGAATAAGAAAGTGATGAGAATAACAATCGTACAAGTAAGGCAGGAAGAGAGGTTAGAAGAAAAACATACTTCTAAGAAAAACCATGACTTCAATTAAAAGAAAATTGGCAATTATAGTCAAAATGAACTGATTCTTCGAATGCCATCCCTAGAGAAACAAAATTAAACGAGTTTTTTTGAAAATAGCACAAAACAAAGTGCAAGAATTAAGTATGTTCTACAGTTGTCTGCTTCATATTTAATAAAATTATTGACTCATTCAGAGGGAAAAAAATACAACTAAAATATATGAAATAGGAAAGGATAAAGCAATTACAATGCTATAGTCTATAAAGCCCTATCAAAGAGGTGGCTTCCTAAGTGCATGCATAATGATAAGGACTAAACAATAGGGAGTCAGTAGCCCAAAAGATTAATCGCATTGCAGAAAATGGGCCAAAGAAAGACAATCAACTTTGTCTTCAAAGAGAACTCAATGCTACAAATGCGTACACCTTTCTTTTATTTTTTATACTTCATTAGATATGTAGACTGTTGAATTGATTTTCTAGTCATAATCTTGTTTGGGACCATGTTACAAACCATAGATCACACTAACTGATTTTAAAGTGTTGAACATTCTTATGGCACCAATTTAATAAACGTTCTAATGCACACAATATCAAAGGTCTCACGGTACAAACAATATACAACCAAATAGTACTCGTTGTTAAGAAACAAAATAAAAGAATCTTGATTAGGGTTTCTTGTTTCTATAACTATCAAATTCCTTAAAACACATTACTATGTTATATTTTAGTATGGCACCTGTCTTGCATTCCTGACTGGAATAATGCTCGCAAATAATCACAACTAGCCCATAAAATGATTTTGTGGACATGCATATGTGGCACACTTTGCGAGCAAACACTGCATGTCCAATTCATTATTTCTGTTGCCTTAGCTTCCAAGACGACATCCCTGTAATAAAATTAAAAAAAAAAAAATAGTAGTATTAGAACCAATTGTTGAAGATAAAAACCAATATAATTGCAGAAGCGGTATATGATGATGCAGGTGCTATGGAAACCCTAGAATAAGCATGACAATCAATAAAATGTTCAGAAATCAAGAATACTTATTTCAATGTGCCCCCTCTTTGATTGAAGGTTTGCTGAAAATTTCTCCTATGGGATGACGCTGATTATTTGAAGCCATAAATAAAAAAATTTGAATGTTTTCTGTTGTCTGGAAAAGATCTACCAAATGTATGTTGAAAAACTCAATACTGCTGTTGACATTGCCTGCCAACAGCAAACTGCCAAGTAATTGGACAACAAAAATGATAAAGAGTTTCGAGAGAGAATGCGAAAAAAATCCAGTCAGATATAGTGGGTAAAAATGGACTCAATGCTGTTTTTACTTGGTATGAGTATTAGATCATAGCATCTTACGAGAAATAGTAGCCAGCTGGTCCAAGAGCAGGAGTGAAGTCGCAGCAAGCTATAGCACTATCCCACTTTGGACGTTTTCCAGAAAGCATATGAGATAACGAATGTACGTTACAGCGTCTAGAAAGAATTTTTAACTGCTTCAACAAATCTGTCACTCCTTCTACATAACCTGTATAAATGAACTCCAGCAGTTTCCACAATACTTGATGATCAACATGGGTTGATAAACGAATTTCTCTGAACTCTTTGCTCTTCTCAATCTTCTGCCTATCAGCAAAGTCATCACCTATTTTTTCATTTTGAGGCAATTCACCCATGGGCAACAATGATGGACATCGAACCCAAAGAATGATACCATGGATTCTCACAGATTCTCTATTTGCAAGAATGAGTTGCAAGTCAGCAAGTTCATTCTTGTTAAGTGCTTCTCCAATTCTTTTCCCGAGTTTACTGGGAAAACCATAACAACCAAAGTAGCTTAGAATATATGTGGCATACCATCTAGGCCCAGCGCTAAAGGTGCCACCACATATCTGTTGTAACATATTGATTAATATGTGACCTTCAGAACTTTCCAATTCCATAAGATGATCCACCAGGCCAGAGGTTACCTCTTGAAGGTTTCTTGCAGATTTTGAACTTTGTATCAACTCAGCTAGCACCCACAGACTGAAAAACAAAAGTATGTCTTCACCTTCCCAATCTTCATTATCAAAGCAACAACAGATTGTCTCATTAGATGTGTGATGTAGATGATGAGCAATGCTCAATCTTCTCATACTGACATCATTTTTTAAGCACCACCTAATAAAGGTCAATAGGATTTTTAGACCATCACTTTTGATAATAACACTTCGATACTTTGACAAACCTGAATAACCTGCTAAGCCCATCAAGTTCAATGCGATTCGAATGTTACTAAATGCCCTATATTTATTTTCATCTGAAGTGGACTTTAAGGTACCAAGTAAATAGACCAGATTATCTTCTTCATTTGGCATCAGTACTTCAGACATGTTATTCTTTGCATGAGTTGCAATGTATTGGCAGGGAGAATAGATCATCATGCAAAATGCTCTAGATATTGGTTCATGTTTGGAAGCGTAAGAGATTTCACTTTGAGCAACTTGGCGACCGCTACGAATTGCATCCACAAAGACCAAGCTATTAAAAAGAAAGAATCAGAATAAAACATTATCTCAGTACAAAGGGGGGAAAAAGTGAGAATCAGAGCTTAGGTTTATGGGATACATTACCTTGCACAGGAAATAAGAACATTCAAGGAGCAGCCATGTGTGCCAGGGTTAAAAGTTTCTTCACAGTGAATTGAGAGCCATCCAAGAATGTCCCAGATGTATGGCCTTATAACTAGAAGATGATTAGAGTCAAGGCCCTCCCGCACTGTGGCTAACAAATCTTTCGAAGACATAAAATGTTGACATGTCTTGAATTTGTACGAATTACTTAGGAGGAGTTCAAGAAGAATCTGATGAACCTCAAGTTTCCAAAAGTACATATGATGAACCCCTGCCCAACGAGTTATTAATGCCAAGCGGCAAGCCTCCACCAGTAAAGGCATTTGATATGTGGCAACCTTTCCAGAACCAGATCTACAACCACTCATTGCACTAATAATGGCTCGGACAATAGGTTCACAGCATAAACTCATCATTTTTAGACATCCTTGTTGAGATCTCTGTGGACAAAAGAAAGTAGGAAAGGAAGAACCAACAATAAGATGATAATGGTTTCACGTAGACAGAGCACAATACAGTAACATGGTCTATAAGAAGAAAAAGCTGGATTATTACCACAAAACCTTGCGCAAGTTTAAATGCTTCTATCCGAATGGAATCAGGTTGTGAGCAGTCCATGCAACGTACCATCATCAGCAGAAGGGCTTCTCCATTCTCAAGCAGCTTCATAGCGCCAGTGCCGCATAGAGCTGTCATCCAAATTCATAAATTTATCTTAGGCCATCCTAGCAAAAAAAATGTGTAAGCTAGAACCTTATAACAAGGAAAGGGAGGACCTTGTAAAAAGGGAAGAATTTTACCATAAGAACGGGGTACCTAAAGCGGAATATAATGGCAAAAGAACAACTGCAACAGAAGAATCAGGCTTTACACAGAGAGCTTCCAACACTTCCAACAATTTACCATTACTCCAAACAGGATACCTAAAGGGAGGCCATCTCCATAGGATTGTCGTCAAAAGTGATGCCATCTCGTGAAAATATTCAAATGATCTAGTCCCAGTTGCAAAGTCCAGCAAGCCACAGACAATGTGCTCAACTGTGTTTGTTTCTTTCAAAATTTTGCAGATTTCCTCTTGCCTTTTGATTCTCCATAGACTTAGTTTTGAAAGGATTTGGTTCAAAGCTATAGAACATGAAACTACGACATGTGACTCAGGAAAAGATAACAAGGATGACAAAGGATGAACAAGCTTTAACACATCATACTGGAGAATCGAATTGCCTAAAACATCAACCAACTTCATTGTGACATTTATTGCCATGCGCAATATGGCCTCATTTTTAGATTGAAGAATTTCTTCCAATGCGACCAGGATATCATTGATGGAGTCCTGAAAAGAAGGAATATGTAAATGAGGAGTCAAAAGCATATCTTCCTAGATCCCATTGTGATTGAGGAAGTTAATCCCACGGAAAATGGTAAGAAAAAATGTAGTTTAATAACGACAGCCACATTTAATCAATTAGAAACAATGTATATATATTTGAAAAGTGCGCAACATAACAGCTTGCCTGCAAATTTTTCATTGCAATCCACCTAAGTAGGAATTGGCTGAGATAGTCCATTAGGCTATAATTTTAAAATTATATATATTTTTTTAACATACTTGATTTTGTATACACGGAGGTATTTTCCTTGCACGCAGAAACAGGAAGGCAACCTCAGATTCAAAAAATCAAATCGTTTCGGAGCAAGCAAAGCAACTGGAGTTAACAATGGGAGACAGCGTGAGTGAGCGAGAGAGCAAACAATGGAGGTGCATTCTCCCGTGAATGACTTCATCAGTAAGAGGTATGGAATACTTGACGATCACTTTCTTCATGATAAGGAAGGGCACCATCATCTTCAAGAGGAAGCAGCTCATGAACATGAATCTGATGATGAAGAAAGGTAAACTACTTAGGAAGACCCTAGGCAACCTCATATTCCATCATCAGTCTCATTCCCATCCACCACCACCATCACCACTACCATTGTCACGTTGTTCTGATGGCTTTCGGTTTTGTCTACAGGACTACCGGTACTCGGGCAGCACCCCAACCCTTTTTTTACCACATGCCAAAGCGCAATCGCCATTCCTCAAACCATAGTTCTAAAGCTCGGTGAAATCTCATCGAGACCTCGAGAATCTCAACCTTGTCGAGACGAAACTTCATACGAGTTTTGAAACCTACATTCGATTAAATGTTTATTCTTATTTATATTTCATTTAATTAAGATATTATTCATAAATAAGCAACCAACCCCCATTTGAATCCAATAAAAATAGTCTAAAATTCAAATTCCCAAATGATAAAAGTCAACCTTCCTGTTCAAGAACAAAAACCATATTTTCGGTTGCTAGGGCGATTTTCATCTTTCAAATGCTAGGGCTTTTTATAATCTAAAATTTTCATAAATCTTACTACGGTAAAACATCACTAAAACTAGAAGAATGCCAAAATAATCATTCGTTTTGCCAAAAAAATTATTTTCATTCAAGCAACTTAAAACAGCATTCATATACACCAAAAAAGGTTGGACCGGAGCATAACTCATTCAATATAACTTGGATTCAAGCAATCTCGATTAGTCATAAATAAGTGTTGAATGTTGTTTTTATGGTCAAAATATCAATATGTGTTATTATTTTTGCTACCACTATGTGATTATGTGACTGTGTCATAATTTTTGCCCAACACCACTGGGTGATTATTTTTCAATTTCATGGTTTACATATGTTTATGTTGGTTAAAATAAGATTCACTAGAGTATCAGGCCTTAAAATGGTTATTTGACTCCTGAGACACCCCCCCGAAACTCCAAGAAAAAAATATCCTCTCTCGTCCAGATCTTGACCTAGATCTCAAAAATGTCGTATCTCGACCTGGTCGAGACCCGAGATTTCGAACCATGTCTTAAACTTCCCATACATCAACCTCCTCCCGTAGATGAGGAATCCGATGCCCATACCGATGACATGGACATGGTGGTCTTGGACTTACAAAAAAGACCCCCAATGTAAGTAACCGATGACCAGAATAAAGAATTACATGGTGGTCTTGGTCCTTGAATTTGGCTGATGGGCTAGAAAGACAATATAAAAAGCAAGGAATTCCTTCTCTGCTACCATTCCACTCTGTTTCCCAGTTTCATTAAAAAAATTTAGCCCTTTTTATCATACAAATTTTGACATGTGGGAGTTAGCTTCAACGGAGTGAAGCACCATCCAAAATGGTGGTGATAAGAGCCTCGCAATGCGGAAAGCCCTTTGTTGACTGGTTTGCTGGGAAATTATGGAATCAGACATGGGGAGGATTGTTTTTTTTTCAACTTTGGGTGGGTGGGTGGGTGGGTTTTTTGTGAGGGGGAATAGGAAAGGGGAGGTGTGCAGGTGATGACCAACATGATTGCCTGAGCAAATTAATGGCTTTCGGTAAAATCATGGCTCCAATTAAGTTGCTTAACTTTGGCAATTGGTTTGGGGTATGGCAGACACAATTTCACTGAAAAAGGTAGTGCAATTATGCCAACTGTGGGGTACAATGCAATTTACATTGTGAAAGAAGTGCAGATATTAGCCGTTGTAATTAGACTAAGATTGGCCAACTATGGCAAAACTAATTCCAAATCATTATGCATACTTCCAGAATTGACAGGGATCGTGAATGCGACCATCTAACTACAATCTTATAAGTCGTTAATTATTATTTGAGCCTCATTTTATGTCAATCCTTTTCTCATGTTACTGGTCTTTCATCCAACTGCCAAAACTGTTAAGATGCAATCCCTTTAACCATGATTTTTATTTCTTTCCTAGACATCCTTTCTGCAAAGCGGGGGTCAGGCTGCATATACCTGCTGCGTACATCTAGTGGAGGGGGCCTCCTGCACTGGGTATGCCATTTTATTTGTTTTTCAGCAGAAAAACAGTCAAGTTTTGGTATAGGGTAAAAGCACCATAATGAAGTTGAACAAAAAGTGCACTATTCAAAACTTCTTCATCTCACTAAACAAACACACGATGAAAGCAGTATCTCATAAACAGAAGATTTGGTCACCACTTTTGAAGAGAAAATTTTTTCATGCAAACACGATTACTCAAGGACAATTTTTGGGATGTCAAAGTTCCACGGTATAATTATAACTTTTCTACTCAATATATCAGCATGTATTCAAGTCAGTATATCATAAAACAGCAGAACTGAGTACAACATTAGAGCATCTATTGATATATTTGAAGTCAAGATGCATTCAAACAAACCTACAAAAATCTGAACATTTATTGTTTCTAAATATCTCTATGCACCATGCATTCATTAATTACCTTCACAATTGTGTGTTCTGATGTTTCTGGAGAAATGCAATCAACAAATGCTGATATCGAGCGAAGTGCTAGCCTTTGTATTTCAACATCCGTACAACGCCATTTCCTTTCTCTGTTGTCATAGGATCTGCCAAAGCAAAGCCAGTTCTAAATAGTTGACAAATGGAACAATATGCATCTGGTAGGCCTCCATATTATTTAAAAAATCCACAAACAAAGTACTCCAGATATAATTCAGGAGGAAAAAACAAAAAATAAATGCTCATATATTTACCATATCAGGCAATAGATCTGATGAACAAAAATAATGGTCACAAGTATCAAACTGCAACATGTATCATGTCCATTCATGTTGGAATGATTTCAAATACACACACTGTGCTATTTGGAAAGCTTTGCCTGCAAGACTTGGGTTTTAAAGTTATGGAGGAGATTCCTGCTATGTCATATTTACAGTATCAATTTATTTATTTATTTATTTTTTTTTTTTTTTTTGGGGGGGGGGGGGTTCTGACGTAAATGAAGTGATGTATCTAAAATCACCTTGTAAAATATTACAGTAATATAGGTTAACCGCACAAAGTACTTTACTTAGTACATTGTCAAAATTTATGCTGTAGTCAATGACATGTAGAGGTAAAATAATAAATGCTAACTTTGCTAGTTTACCTGCAGCATGCCTAAGCCCATGCATAGCTCAAAATTTTGGTTTCACTCGCTTGCAGGCGAAACGGACACCTACCAGCAAAATGGGCGAAACCTGAGCAAAATTATGTAGTTTTGGTAGACTTTTTTTGATCAGTCATTTCAGTGGACAAATGGCCATATTTAGGGCCAAAACTTCATGGAAACCTTAATTAAGCCTCTATAAACATGTGCAACCCTTATATTGCAAGAAAAGTCACACAAAATGGCAGTTAGGCTTTGGCTCCTAGGTTGGCGCTGTATGCCAAACCCTGCTGTATACCTTCTGTTAAAAAAAAAAGACGTCCCAATGCATGAGGCTCCCGCTACTATAAGGTCTGAGGAAGGGCAGAAGGTATGTAGGCTTACCCCCGCAAAGTGGAGAGGTTGTTTCCGTGTTTTGAACCCGTGACCACCAAGTTGCAATATGACAACCTTACCATCACACCAAGGCTCACCCTCTGCGGTAATATCTTTTGTTATATAGCCTATTCTACACATTGTTTAGTACTAAAATGGTGTACCCAGTGCACGAGACTCCCACCACTGCGAGGTCTACGGAGGGGCTTATGTACGCAGTCTTACCCTTGCTTCGTGAAGAGGCTGTTTAGCACTAGAAGACACAAAACACAATTAAAACAACTAGAGTATGCACTAGGAATGAAAAAAAAAACCCATAATATTGGATAATTCAAAGACATAACATTGTACATGTAGATGTAATACTAGGCGCCGCCTAGGCGTCTAGGCGCTTTCCAAGTACCTTGCAAACTAAGTTGGTGCCCTAGGCGTTTGGCAACCCTCAGCGCCTTGGGTCGCTAACTATGACATTGTGACAATTAACCGCTGACGAGTGACAAACACTCCCATATTTAACTATTTCACATCAATTGAGACCCCTAAAACAACAATGTAGCATTCTTAAATTTTCCTCAACTCTTATATTTTTTTTCTTAATTAAAAATATTTTTTCTAAACTTTTTTGAAATTAATAATAGCCTAATTCAACAAAATCAAATACGCACAACATATTAAGCATCATATTTGCTTCAGAACACACCGAAATTAATTCCATAATATTTCATTAATTTTCCAACCAAAACAGAAAATTTTTCCTTTCTTATTTTAAAAAATATTTTCTTAAATCCAAAATTTCAAAAAATTATTTTAGCGACAAAAAAGTAAATGTGACTCCGTGAAGCTAGATCAGCCAACGGTGTTGTTTTTGTAAAAAAATTATTTTGGAGAAAAAAGTATACCTTCAAGTTTGAAATCTGGCTAAATTTTCACCAGACTTGAACAAATGTTGTTGCCTCCCATCAACTTTTTCCAATAGATTGTGGACTAGACTTGGCAAAAAAATGCCCAAGAAGTCCAATTCCATCTCTGGGTGAAACTAGACAAAAAGAGTTGAGTAAGATACATGGTACATATACTATAGGGAAAATAACATTTTGGCAAAATTGAGACAACGGTATCGAAATTATGTATATTTTGCGAGTCACAGGTTTTAAAAATGTAGAAGAAGACCGAGAGAGAGAGAGAGAGAGAGAGAGAGAGAGAGAGAGAGAGAGAGAAATTGTGAGAGGTGAGGGAACTATGAATTGATATTCTCCTTTTCACCTCTAACTTTATTTATAGGCATAATTGACTCAACAAAGGGAGTTGCCATTACATAATCCTAAGCAGATAATGAAACTGTAGAAAAGGGAAATCCTAATTAAAAACTATAAACCTATTCTAGAGTTACAATACGAATAAGACTCCTAGATATAACAGGAATAGGACTCCTAGTTACAATAGGAACAGGACTCCTAGTTATAATAGAAATAGGATTTTTAGTTACAATAGGACACTAAATAAGTAAACCGTAACACTCCCTTTTAAGCTAGAGCTGGAGCTGGAGCTGGAGCTGGAGATTTAACCAAGACCTAGCTTGGAACAATTATGAAGAAATAAGGCCTGAACAATGCCTTTGTAAACACATCACCAAGTTGAGAACTAAAATTGGAGAACGGAGTAGATATCACTTTACGCATAACAGCATCACGAAAAAAATGGCAGTCGTCTTCCATATGTTGGGTACGTTCCTTGAACAATAGGTTGCTAACAATGTAAATGGCGGCCTCATTATCACAGTACATAGGAATATACTGTGAAATCGGAAAGCCAAGTTCACCAAGAATGCTCTTTACCCACATTAACTCTATCATAGTATGAACCATAGCATGATACTCAACCTCGGCCCTACATCGAGCGACTGTAGTCTACTTCTTGCTATGCCATGTAATAAGATTACCGCCAAGAAAGTATAGTAATTAGTAGTATACCGACGATCACCATCAGCACTAGCCCAATCAACATCAAAATAACTACAAAGATCAATATTTTGATGAGGACGATGGAGCAATCCTTCGCCAGGAGCTCCCTTGAGATACTTCAAAATCCAAAAAGTAGCATCCCAATGAACTTGTTTTGGAGTCCACAAAATCTGACTGATAACTCCAACAAAAAAGGAGACGCCAGGCCAAGTAATAGTGAGAAAATAAGCTTCCCAACAAGACGGCGGTACTGATGGAGGTTGGCAAAACCTACATCAGAACAGTAGCCAACTTAAGGCGAGGGTCTGTAGGAATATCAATAGGTTTGCAGCCTCGCATACCTGTTTCAGCCAGAATATCAATAACATACTTCCGCTAAGAAAAATTTATACTTTTGGTGGTTCTCCACTTTAATGCCAAGGAAATAACGAAGGACACCCAAATCCTTCATCTAAAAATGCTGATGTAGATAGGCTTTAGCCACATCAATACCTATCAAGTCATCTCCAGAAAAAATAATGTCATCCACATAGACCACAAGTTTAACAACCTTGGAATTACGATGACGAACAAATACAGAGTGATCGGAATAGCATGGTTTGAACCCATAATCAACAACGACTTTAGTGAACTTGTCAAACCAAGCACAGGAAGACTATTGGAGAGACTGTTTCAAACCATATACGGCTTTGGGGAGTTTACAAACTCAGTGGGAAGCAATCTCTCACTGAGCAACGTACCCTGGAGGTTGCTCCATATAGACCTTCTCATGTAAGCCACCGTATAAAAATGCATTCTTAATATCTAATTGAAAAAGGAGCCAGTCCAAATTGACTGCAAGGTATATAAGAACCCGAACAAAATTGCAATCAGGGAAAAAATCTCTAAAATAATCAACCCTATAGGTCTAGGTAAAGCCTTTGGCAATCAAGCGTTCTTTCAGACGTTCCACAGTACCATCAGGATTATACTTACAGTGAATACCCAACGACAACGAATCACCTCCTCACCCGGAGATAAATCAATAAGTGACCAGGTCCGTCAAGAAAAAAGAGCATCCATTTCGTCATCCATAGCCTTCTTTCACTTAGGCCGGGTTAAAGCCTCAATGTGACATTTGGGAATATCAATATAGGACAAGAATAAGAGAAGGACTGGTGAGGCAATGGGAGAAGCAAAGTAAACACATAAATGAGTAATAGGATATGTTACCTACGGTGGCTGAGTGCAAAAACGAGTAACTTTGCGAAGTGTAATAGGATTATCAACAAACAAACTGTCCGTGAGGAAGACGATCAAGAAGTAGGTGGCGGTACCAAGGCAAATGGTGGAGCAGGTGCTAGTGCTAGTGCATGTGCAGGCCGTGGGCGACGACTATACACCTAGAGAGGAGCTGGAGCCGGGGCCAGTGCCGTTACAAGTAGGTAAGCCACATCAGTGAACGGAACCAAGGCCGGAATTGATGTGCCAGAGTCGGAAGTCGGGAGCCGAATAATATGTGGTGTTCTCAAAGAACTTGACATTAACACTAACAAACAGTCGTCGGGTGAGAGGACCATAACACTAATACCCTATTAGAGTGCGAGAGTAGCCAATAAAAACACATTTGACCATAAGAGAGACAACTTGTCTAGGACAGGCCGAAGGTCATGAACATAGCAAGTGCTCCCAAAGGTACACGGTAGTATGGAAAACAATAAAGAGGATGGGAAAACCAGGGAAATAGGCAACTGATTGTGAAGAACCGAAGCAAGCATGCGATTGATTAGGTAGCAGGCGGTTAAGACAGTATCACCTCAGAAATAGTGAAGCAAGTGCATATAAAAAAGAGAGTGAGCAACTTCCAATAATTTTTTTTTTTTTCTCTTTTCTTTTTTTTTAGGTTCAACAACCCATTTTGTTGAAGGGTGTAAGAGCAAATGGTCTGGTGAATAATACCAGTAGAGGCACAAAACGAAGAAATAGCAGTTTGAGTGTACTCGAATATTATCAGACCAAAAGATTTTAATACCAACACAAACTGCGTCCTGACTCCTGATCTCTACATAAAATTGTTTAAAAATGGTATGGAATTCTAAATGATCCCCTAACAAATATAACCAAGTGACACGAGAACAATCGTCCACAAAGGTAACAAAATAGCTAAAACCAGATTGACTCTTTACTCTAATGGGAACCTAGAGATCAAAGTGAACTAAGGAAAAGAGGGCAGGACGTTTAGACACATCACGAGAAGCAAAGTTGAACGGTGGAGTTTTCCGAGTTGATAGGCCTCATACTCAAGATTAGTAACAGACTTGCAGCTTGGAACCATCTTTTGTAACTTCAAGAGAGACAAATGACCCAGGCGATAATGTCATTGTAGAGAAGAAATACTAGTAGTAGTAGTGAGTGTAGAAGCAGAAGATGGAATGTCATCTAAATATTATAGCCTGTCCTTCTCATATCCCCACACCCATCGTCGCCTTTGTCTGTAGATCCTGAAATACACAATAGGTCATAGTTGTCAAGGCGTCGCCTAGGCGTTCAGGCAGGGTGTGAACTGCTAGGCAATGAGGCGCCTTATGATTATTCCAAAAGGTGAGAGCGCCTTGGTTCTCGGGGCGACGCCTTAACTGTATTTTTTTTACTATGTGATTTTATTACTAACATATCAATTGGCTTTTGTGTACAATAATATGTTGCATATGATACATAGAATCATCTAAGTTATAACTTATAAGGAAATCACAGAAATTAGACAACCGTTTGAAAATTGGAAACTAAAACCAGAGAAGAAAACTGCTCACTCTCCCTCTTCCTCTTCATCTTCAACGAGTCTTTTGTTGTCGTAGATCAGCTCAAGCTTAAAGGTTCCATATCAATTCCGGTGGTCAGCGTCCAGTTCAGGCGTCCAGTATGTATTTTTTTCAGTGAATCTTAGTTCTTCTTCTTCTTCTTCTTTCTTTCTTTCTTTCTTTCTTTCTTTCTTTTTTTTTTTTTTTTTTTTTTTTTTTTTTTTTGTGTTCTTCTTCTTCTTCTTCCTCCTCCTCCCCTTCTCTACTACAGTGACAGTAATGTCTTTTTTTTTCAAGCGTCAGGTATGTATTTTTTTCAGTGATTCTTAGTTCTTCCCCTTCTCTGCTACGGTTCCTTCTTCATTCTTCCTTCTTCCTCCTTCCTCCTCCCTCCTCCTTCCTTTTTCCTCCTCCTCCTCCTTCTTCTTCCACCTCTTCTTCCTTCTTCTCTACTAAAGAGTGATTGCAACTCCTTTTTTTTTTTTTTTAGTATTTTCTTATTTTCTTCTACTGTTCTACATAATCGTATTGATTTCTTTTTTTTCTTGCAAATTTTCCTCTTATCTTCCTCTTCCCCTTCTTCTTCTTCCTCCCCTTCTGCTTCTTCTTCTTCCTCCCTTCTCTACTACAGTAATACAATACCCAGACAGCAAGGGTTTTTTTTTTTTTTTTTTTTCTTCTGAAAGACTTCTCATTTTTCTGTGTTATAACTTAATGGACATCTGATTTTTAACAAAAGACATTCTGATATTCTTTTTTTTTTTTTTTTTTTTGGTCTCCTTTCTTCTTTTACGAATCTGGTAAATGGTGATATGGTATTTTTTTTATTTTGTTTTTCTTGCTGAACGATTATATATTAAATTTTTATTGCATTTGTGGCTTTGTGCATCATGCAGGTAACAATAATATAATATTTACTGAGTAACTTACATCTTTAGTTCTTTACGTGTATTATATATAGTCTTGCACTCTTATTTCTTATTTATATGTTATTATGTTCTTAGTTTATTGCTTTGTGCTTTTTTTTTTTTAATTATAAATATGCTACTTTAGTTCATACATTCTTTACTTTATTCATTATTTGTTAATTTTCTCGTATTAGGTTAATGCCTTAAATGTTGATTCTTGATGTAAAATACTGCATATAATATATAAACATAAATATAGCATTGATATGTTAGGCAAATAAATAAATAAAACACTAGGAAGGCCTTGGTCACCTAGGCGCCTAGGACGGCCTCCTACGCCTTGGGTTGCCTTGTCGTCTTGAAACATATGCCATAGGTAGGGAAAAAAGTGATTGTAAACAGTTAAGGGCCTTGGCCAAAGTACTAATTGAAAGTAAATTCATGGGCAAATGAGGGACAAGAAGAACTAAAGACAATGATAAAGTAAGCGACAGGGATACATCACCTTGCGAAAGACGTAGGTAATAGAACCATCATTCAAATAAACATTGGATTGTTAAGGGCAATGGACAAAAGAGGAAAATACATAGGCCTTACTAGTCATGTAAGAAGAAGCACCAGAGTCAATGACCCAAGGGGTAACGGTTGTGGATGCAAGTAAGGCAATAATACCTGCATGAGCCAATGTAGCAGTAAAAATGGAAGTAGATTCCTAAGTATCTAGTTGATTGAGATGAGTAAGCATGTTATGAAAGTCTTTTTTAGACACCATAACATAAGAAGATGTCCCTGTCGACAGTAGCAGCGGGTGTATGAGTATCACTATTGGAACTAGCTGCACCTGCAAACTGAGAAGGAGACCCGGAACCCCACTGAGGAGGCTTACCAAGCTTTTATTGATAATGTGGTGATGGCAAAGAGGGTTCAAAGCAAGTCAAATTAATAAGCCCTCTTTGCTACAGGATCTTAATTCAGTCCAATACATAAAATCTGCAGAGAAAAGTAATGAAAAAACCCACTTATCTTGAAATCTAACCGTCAAAATTAGATGAAACTTGGTATGGATGACCTTTGTAATGATTGTGAACACCTTCTGAAGTTTGGGGAGGATCTAAAAAGAACTATAGGAGTTATGAGTCTCGAAAGCCTTCTGTACCTGTTTAAAGAATCAAGAGGGAATGGAATCTGGTTGAGTCTCACAACCGTAGGAGACTCAGCCAGAAAATAAGAATTTAACTCTTCTTTTTTTTTTTCTGGAAAATCTAACCACCAGCCAGCTTCTACTCCTCTTATTTATAATGAGAATCCTTACAATTAAAATAGGAAAGAGATAAAACTACTAAAACTAAACCTCCTTATAACATAGGAAGGTTTTAATACAATGGAAAGAAAACTTTCTAAATCTGAAAATAGGAAAGTTTCTAAACACTTTTAGGAAACTAAATTTAAGAAAGTTCTTAGTTTCCAAACAATTAAAATTCCAAATAACTAACACTATATTTTAGGAAAGAAATAACTAACACTATATTAAAATCTGTTGTTGGTACTGTTCACGTGAATAGTACCGTGAACACTGTTCATGTGAATAGTGTGGGTTGGTCAGCCAATTGGGCCTGGCCCAATTTTGGACTTTCGGCCCCTTCTGGAGTAGACTTGGGCTACATCATGTGGTCAAACAAGGAATGTGGACTCTGAACGAGACACTAATACAATGTGGAACGAGATGATTGCTTGTATAAGAAAGTTACTAAAGATGTCCTATGTGTATCGAAAGTAAAACGTCATTCCCCTAGAGAGTCTTGGTAGTGGGATGATGAGGTTCAAGCAGCCATTAAAATTAAGAAAGATAGGTTTAAGACATGGCAAAGATTAAGGATATAGAGGATCTAAAAAAGTATAGATTTGCCAGAAATGAAGCAAAAAAGATTGTGGGAAAAATAAGGGCGAAGAAATATGAAGATCTTTATAACAATCTTAGCACAAAAGAAAAAGAAAATGCTATCTATAAAATAGCTAAGATGAGGGAAAGGAAGAGTAGAGATTTAGACCATGTTAGATGTATTAAAAGTGCAGATGGTAAAGTTCTAGTAAGAGATGAAGACATTAAAGAGAAATAGAACAATTATTTCTACAACCTACTAAATGGAGACACTTCGAATAATAATGTCCCAAATTGCTACATTACCCACCATGTCACCACAGGTTGTAGATATATACGCAATATTACACTGACAAAAGTAAAATAAGCTTTAGGGAGGATGAATGTAGGCAAAGCACCAGGCCCAGATGAGGTCCCAATAGAAGTTTGGAAAAACCTAGGAATGTGTGGAGTATCTTGGCTAACTAACCTATTCAATAAAATTATGAGCTCAAAGAAAATGCCAGATGAATGGAAGAGAAGCATTGTGATTCCAATTTATAAAAACAAAAGTGATATTCAAAGCTACAATAACTACAGAGGCATAAAACTAATGTGTCATACTATGAAATTATGGGAGAGAGTTATTAAAACTTGCATGAATAAAGAAACTACTATCACGAGGAACCAGCGGTTTTATGCCAAGTAGATCCATGACAGAAGCCATATACTTGCTTAGGAAACCAATGGAAAGATGTAAAGAATGCAAGAAAAAACTCCATATGGTTTTATTGATCTAGAAAAAGCTTATGATAGAGTTCTTAGAGAGTTAATCTGGCATGTACTAGAAAAGAGGAGTGTTTCAAGCAAATATGTGGACATAGTTAAGGATATGTATTATAATGTGATGACTAGTGTGAAAACCATGGGGGGACAAGGTCGTGAATTCCCAATCACAATGGGGTTATCAAAAATCAGCTTAAAGCCCTTATCTGTTTGCCCTCATTATGGATGACTTAACCAGAGACATTCAAGATAAAGTTCCTTGATGCATACTTTTTGCCGATGATATTGTTTTGGTGGATGGGAAAAAAGCAGGGATTAACGCCAAGTTGGATCTATGGAGATCAACATTGGAATCAAAGGGTTTTAAGATAAGTGAAACGAGGACAAAATATATGGTGTGTAACTTTAGTCACATAAGGATGAATAATGAAGTGGTGAATATTCTTGAGAGAGAGATACAACAAAGTGATCATTTTAGGCATCTAGGTTCAATCATAGATAAAGAATGAGATATAGAGGATGATGTTTCACATAGGATCAAGGAATCAAGTATCGACACGATACGCACCGTATTGGTTGATATGTATCGGTATCGACATTAATCGATACGATACAAGGCGATACGTATCCAATTTTTTAAAAAAATGTAGAGTATCATAGCGTATCGACCGTATCGAGCCGTATCGGTTTGATACGCCTCGATACGGTCGATACATAGCATCTGTATCGATACAGTTTTTAAATTAATTAAAAAAAAAAAACATAATGTATATCAACCAGTATCGAACCGATACGGCTCGATACTGGTTGATACTAGTCGATACAGCCCATATGTATCGAGCACTATCGACCAGAGGCAAAAACAGTTCTCTGTTCGTCATTTCTAGCAGCCGAAAGTCCTTACTTCTCTCTAAAACTCGATTTTCCTCTTAAATTTCTCCAAAATAGCATAGGGCTTTGATTGTTAACCCTAAAACGATTGAAAAAGAGGCATTAAACACTTTCTTTGTGAAAATTAGAAGCTAAAATCATCTCTTCAAGCTCCACCGGCGGAAAACCCTAAAGGTATGACTTTGAACTTCAAATTTGTTCATATTACTTCGATTTTTGTGTTGTTTTTTTCCCATGAATCAGTGAAGTATGGTCCTATTTGATGAATGCATACTACAATCATGGATTTAAACATTGATTAAAGGTTCGATTTGAGAATTTTTTGAAGAACAGTTAAAATTTCAATTTTTTTTTTCCAAAAATTATTGCTTTGGTCTTCTACTACTTATATAAGATGTGTAAACCATTGATCTACCATCTTTATTGTTCAATGGTAATTTTTGAGGTTTTTTTTTTATTTTTTATTTTTTATTTTTTTTATTTTTAAATTTAATTATTTTTATTTTTAAATTAGATATATAAATATAAATTATATAATACCTCTCAGCTCTCTCTCTTTGCCCTCTCTCTCTGTTCTCTACTCTCTCTCTGCTCTCTCTCTCTGCCCTCTCTCTCTGCTCTCTGCTTTCTGTGCTCTCAATTTCTCTTATTTTATTTTATTTATTAAATCATTTGATTTCATATTGAGAAAAATGGAAAACTGTATCTTAACTGGACTGGGCTTAACTGGGTCTGGATTTGGACTGGAACGACCATATATGGTATCTTGTATATGCGGTAATATGGACCATAGGAGAACCTGGTCTAGCATTTTTTTTTTTTTTTTTTTTTTTGTGAACAGCCTGGTCTAGCATACATGGTCTAGGAACAGCCTCCTCCATTAATTTAATGCGCATGATCTATAAATTGATGATTAAGTTTTCTAATCATTAACCCTTTATAATTGATTCAATTCAAAACACAATTGTCTAAAATATAGTCCATATTCTTGACTAAGTTTTTTCATCATATCATTGAAAACAATCCAATTATTTTTTAAATGAAAATAGTTTGCTAGGTTTGACATTTTATATAAACCTCATATGTCGTATGTGTAGGAATAGGGCGAACAAAGGCGTGGGTTGGTTGTATTGCACTAAAATCAACGACAATAGATTGATGACAAAGTGTAATTTCTATGGCACTGAACATCATGGTGGTGGGGTGACACGGCAAAAGCAACACATGGCAGGGGGTTTTGCCAATGTCAAGAAGTGCTCAAAATGTCCAGTGGAGGTGAGCAGGGCAATGACAAAGCACTTAGCTGAAGGAAAAGCAAAAGGAAAACAGAGGAAGGATGATGCAGAGAGAATAATAGAAAACCTTATGGAAGATGAGAGTCACTTAAATTTAGAGGATTATGAGGGATCCAATATGGATGCTGAAGATGAGATTCAGCAAGTGGTTAGGAGATCAAGGCATGAGGCAGCAGAGAAACGTTGGAATGAGGACCAGCTAATAAGGTCTATGTCTCAGGGTGTTGGTGGTAGTGGTGCTGGTGGTAGTGAGACACAGAGAAGCAAGGGCAAGCAACTAGCTTTATTGAGTAAATCTAGCAGTGTAAGAGATATGTTTGATCGAGTGAGAGGCAAGAGGAAAAAAAACCCAGAAATTCATGACATGACTCCTTCAATGCCCTTCAAACCAAGAGATGCAGGGCAACAGAGGATAGAGGAGTCAGTGCATTCTAAGTCCATGGGTGAGAGAATGGGAAAGTCTATCGCTAGATGGTTCCACAGTGCATCCCATCACAGAAGGCCAAAGATCCCTATTTCAAGGCAATGGTGAAGGAGATACAGCGCTGTGGACCTGGTGTGATGGCCCCCACAACTTATCAGATTGGTGGCCCTTACTTGGATGCCATAATGGGTGAAGTGAATGATTATATAAAAACCTTCAAACAGAAATGGCCCCAGTATAGAGTAACCATCATGTGTGATGGTTGGAGTGGGCCTACAAGGCTATCCGTCATCAACTTTCTTGTCTACTGTGATGGGCATTCCATTTTCCTCAAATCAGTGGATGCATCCGCTCACGTGAAAGATGCACATTATATCTTCAAATTGATGGATGAAGTTGTTGAGGAAGTTGGGGAAGAAAATGTATTTCAGATTGTTACAGATAATGCTGTTGATTAGAAAAAAACTGGACTAACCCTTATGCTAAAGAGGCAACACCTATTTTGGACACCTTGTGCTGCACACTGTGTTGATTTAATGTTTAAAGATATTAGAGAGTTGCCAAAGGTGGCTAAGGTGGTTAGTCAAGCAAGAACGGTGATAAATTTTATTTACAATCACAGTTGGGTATTGGCTTTAATGAAAAAGCGCACACAAAGAGACTTGATAAGGCTTGGAGCAACAAGGTTTGCAACCAACTACGTTGCCTTGGACAGCCTTGGGCGAAGGGGGGTCCCCCGAGAGGAACTAGCGGAGAATGGTTTCGAGTACATTATAACCAAGAAGGGATGGTAACCTAGAATTTTGGAAGAATGGTTAGTTTGAGCCCCTATTTGTTCACTTAAAAGGTACATATTAGATGGCAACCATGGAGAGTTTAGGGACTTTGCAACCAAGATAGGGACGAGAAATCCTTATGTCAACAAAATTTTGGAAGAAGGTTGATGAAATAACTCAGATTATGAAGCCCCTATTTGTTCTACTTAAAATGGTTGATGGTGATAAGGAGCGAATAATGGAGCTGTTTGTCGATGCAATAGGGAAGATAAAGTATAAGTTAAATGAATGAAACCCATCATCCAAGAAAAAATATTTGAAGATTATAGAGAACCGATGGGAAGGAATGTTGTTACAAAACATTCATATGGCAAGTACTTTGGTTTCCATTAGTCTTAGATTATTGTTTTTTATATTTAACAGTTAGGATTTGAATTATAAATTTTTAATGTTTCTTACATCTGGATGTGTAGCATATTACTTAAACCCAGATCAATAATATTCAAACTCTGGATTGGGGTATAAGTTGAAATATATAGAAGCTGTTAGAAAAGTTATCAATAGAATGGAGCTAGATACAAGTAATGCCTTGTTGGCCACAGAACAGGTAACAAAAACCACTTTTGTTTTTCATAAATGTTAGTTGCACAAACCCTTTATAATAGGTTAAAGTTATTTAACTACTGTAAATTAAAATTTTCAGTAAATACCAAGGAGAATTTGGTGATCGGATTGCTAAGGCTGTTGCATTCAAGATGGCTCCTGGTAAGTTAGACAACGGACATATTATTTTTGTCTTAACTGATTGGTGTCTTACTTAACTAATTAGTGGCTGATTGGAAATATTGTTCTTTGTGCAGCTGATTGGTGGTTTAACTATGGCACAAGTGTTTTACACTTGAGGAGGATTGCAATCCGGATTTTGTCCCAAATGGCCTCCTCAAGTGGTTGTGAAAGGAACTGGAACACTTTTGAGCTTATACATACTAAACCACGCAACCGCCTTAGCCATCAAAAACTTCAGAAGCTGGTCTACGTGCACTACAACATGAGATTGATGAAAAAATTTATGGAGTTGGAACAGCCAAATGAAACAGAAGCCTACATCGACTCACTTAACATGACCCATGCGCTTGATGAGGATGACCCAGTTAGAGCATGGTTAGAGGACACCGATAGAGCATTTGTGATGGATGAGATTGCTGAGGATAGACAATCTACAAGACCTGATCCTTTAATAGATGACATCATTCGTCAACTAAATGAAGAGGACGAAACACAACCACCATCACAAACACAAGATCAAGTCCAAAGTGAGAGTACTTCATCCCCCTCTGATGGTGATGCCACAAGGACGAGGTCAGGTGCTAAATATGGAGGCACTATTTCTGAAGAGAGTGGTGATGATGATGATGATGATGATGATGATGATGATGATGATGATGATGACGATGATGACGATGATGGTGGTGGTGGTGGTGGTGGTGGTGGTGGAGTCAGTGGTAGAAGTGATGCTGGTGGTAGTGGTGGTGGTATGCAATCATATGATTCGGTGTACTTTACAGAGGAGGCAGGATATACTCATACAACTCAAGACGATGATCATGGTGGTCGCTTACAACAAAGGAGTTACAGCCGAAGGGGAAGGGTAGGCCGCAACTCCATGATGATGATACTAATATGATTACATGTGAAATTGAGTCAATCAGCATGAGTTCTGCTGCAGACAATGGAGCAAGAATGGTGAACATCGACGCTGGTAGTACATCACATGGAAGTCAAACTGAGACATCGTGGGTCCCAGAAACGAGAATGTTGACTTCAGAAGAGTATGCACGTTTTTACAACCAGTTTGCTACCTTCTATAATCAACATATGGATTGGTTTACCAACTGTACATGGATAAAAGATACATTCCAAATAATATTGGTTGCACCTCTTCCTCCCCAATATGAGTCAGAGTTCGATCCGGGCCGTCACTCGACATAAAATTAGCTGAGTAATTTACATGTAAGAAACATTTTCTTTCTTAATGTTGTTAATTATAGATTTATTGTGCTTTTATGCTTTAAAAATGTGTTTTGTATGATCCTTAATCATTTTTGTGCGTTTCCTGTCCCATAATCATTGTGTCTATGATGTAAGAAACATTTTCTTTCTTAATATTGCTAACTATAGTGTTTTTATGCTTTAAAATTATGTTTTGTATGTTCTTTAATCATTTTTGTGCATATCTTACCCCATATCTATACGTATCCGTGCGTATCCATCGTATCCACGATACGATACGATACGTCTCTTAATTTCAGCTGACCGATACGGTACCGATACATGATACTTGATTCCTTGCATAGGATTACAATAAGATGGATGAAGTGGAGAAGTGTGAACCTTGGTGTGACAGTAAGGTTGTCATATTGCAACCTAGTGGTCATGGGATTGAAACACAGAAACACTCTCCATGTTGTAAGGTAAGGCTGCGTACATTCTGCCCCTCCCCAGACCCTGCAGTAATGGGAGCCTTGTGCACTGGGATGCCCTTTTTAATGAAGTGAAAATGTGCGTCTAGAGTGTTGTGTGATCGCGTATTCCTTTAAAACTTAAAGAAAAATTTTATAAGACAATTATTCGACCGGCTATGATGTATGGTGAGGAATGTTGGGCAGTTAAGAAGCATCATATAAATAAACTTAGCGTAGCTGAGATGAAGATGTTGAGATGGATGTGTGGTAAAACTAGGAATGATGAAATAAAGAATGATCATATTAAAGCTGATTTGGGAGTAGCGTCGATACATGATAAACTATGAGAAAGCCGTTTGAGATGGCATGACCATGTTCAACAGAAGCCGTTAGATGCTCTTGTACGGAGGAGTGATTTGATTCAGATTGAAGGATCTAAAAGAACTAAGGGCAGATCTAAGATGACCCTAGGGGAGATTGTGAAGAAAGACATGCATAACTTAGGCCTTGTTTCAAGTATGACATCGAGCAAAACTGATTGGAGGACCAGAATCCATGTAGCCGACCCCATTTAGTTGGGATAAGGCTTTGTTGTTGTTGTTATTGACTCAACAAGGGGAGTTGCCATTACAAAATTCTAAGCAGATTATGAAACTATAGAAAAGGGAAACCCTAATCTAATTAAAAACTATAAACCTATCTTAGAGTTACAATAGGAACATGACTCCTAGTTACATTAGGACAGTAAATAAGTAAACCGTAACACAGGTCAAGTCATTTCGATAGCTAGCGAAACCGAAAATTTTTCACCGAAATGTGAATTTTCGATGAAATTTTAACCATGAGCGCACATGGTCCCCCCCCCCTCCCCATCTCTTGTGGTGCCTTCAATCCATGGTTCAAAATTTTGCCGAAATAATTTGGTTTCGCAGAAATCGAAACAAAATGACAAGTGAAATTGTATATGCAAAATGTACCGAAATTTTCAAAATATACCAAATGTACCGAAATTTTACCAAAACATTTCGGTTCCAACAGAGGGCGAAATGGGGTAAAATCCAAAATTTCGAACCATGCTTCAGTCCAAGAAGATAAAAGAAGCAATTTTCGCAAGATAATGATAGTGGGTGGGACTAAAGCCTTCAAGGATAATCAGAGAAGGCACACAAAAACCCAATCCCATAAAAGGACCAAATATTTTAGGTTAATCCAAATTTCGAACCTTGCTTCAGTACAAGAAGGACAAAATGAGCAGTTTTCGCAAGAAAATGATAGTGGGACTAAAGCCTTCGAGGATAATCAGAGAAGGCTTACAAAAAACCCAATCCAATAAAAGGACCCAAAATATTTTCAACCTAAATAACCAATTAGCTCATATCAAACTCACTCCATTTATTAGACAATAAACACCTTATAAAATTAGGCTACGGAGATATCAATTTATTTCATTGCCAGAGTTCAATTACTCAAAATAAAGGAGATGAGCATTATCTCAGGGTCACAAATATCAAGTTCAATTATTAGGGGCATATATCAAAGGAATGTTTTCTTCCATGTGCTATTAGATATTTAAGGTTTCAATGTAACCACCTACAAGAGCTTGGTCATTAAGAGTCTTCACTTTCGTTAATAAGTTCAATCTATAGGATTATATACTTCTATTTGTTCAATGCATCCCATCAAATAAATGTAAAAGAGAGAAATCAATAGATTCTTTGAATCAATTGTATTGGTTTGAGCTGGAGATACTGTTTCTGAATTCCTAGATTCCCCTATGTTCTTCTTTGTAACAGATAGAACATGATTGATTTTTTGAGGGAATGATATTAATGTGATCTGGAGTTACCATTTCTGAAATCCTAGATTCCCTCTGTTCATCTTTGTAACAGAGAGAACTTTTGACAAATTTTTTAGGAAATGATGTTAGTTTGAGCTATTCCCATAGACAAATCTCTCCAGTCACTTTTTACAGGAGCCAATTCTTTCTTCTTTCCTTCAGGTTACTGTTTATAGGACTCATTAATAACCCTCTTCCTTCATCAACTCGCTTCTACACTCCATCCTCAACCACCCTGAGGGACTTTAAATCAACGATTTCTTCTTACTCATCCTTACAACCAAAAATCAGGCTAACCGTTTCAAAAGCCCCCACTTAGCAGCTAATGATCCCTGACCCTATGTTACATCATTTTTCATTATTTCCAATGGAGTTGTGATGCAGTCCAAGGACCAGCCAGTAGTGGACCAGCCCAAGGATCTGTCAACATGGGCCCAACCCACACTGTTCACGTGAACACTGTTCACGCGGTACTGTTCACGGTACTGTTCACGGTACTGTTCACGTGAACAGTACCAACAGCAGTAGTTAGAATCTTTTGGTTAGTTTCCTAATTTTTAGTTTATTTATTTTCATTGTTTAGTTTCCTAAAAATTAGGCTAGCTAGTTTAGAAGTCTTAGTTGTTTAGATGTTAAAACTTGCCTAAAATCTAGTTTCCTAATTCCAATTTTTAGAAACTTTCCTATTTCTATGTTTTAGAAACTTCCTAAGTTATAAGGAAGTTTAGCTTTTCCAAGTTTAGTTATTTCCTATTTTATTTGTAATGTTTCAAAGCTATAAATAAAGAGAATGCAGGCAGGCTGCAGTAGAGTTTTTCCAGAAAATTTAAAGAGTTAAAATTTTCTGGTTGAGCCTCACCAGGTTGTGAGACTCAACCTCTTGTTCCTCTTTCTTCCTTGATATTTTGACTCTTGTTTTGAGATACAAACATACTACACTGGCTGACGACATAGCCTACTTGTAGATCCATTAAGTTCCCTTGATAAACTACTACCAAACTAGAAGCAATCAATCATCTTCTAAATCTGGGGACTAGCAGGTTCAGCAAATTTGCGGGCCCCATAACTTCTTCAACTCTCTTCTGATCTTCTTCAACTTTGGAGGGGTGTTCATAACTATTATAAAGGTCATTCAATCCAAATTTCATCAATTTCTGACAGTCGGATTTCCAAATAAGAATTTTTTTCTATTACTTTTCTCTGTAGATTTTTGTATTGGACTGAATCAAGATCCTGTAGCAAAGAGGGCTTGTTAATTTGATATATTTTAACCCCTTTGCCATCAAGTTATAATCTAAAATTGAGAAAAATTCTAATGAACTCTAACGACCAAGACTTACCTGATCTCCTTTGGAATCAATTGCATGAATACTGTTATGCCATTCCATTCTATATATAGCCAAACCCCCCAACCCCCCGGGGGGCCGTGGGTGTTTCTATGTTCTATATGTCTACTTGACTTGATCTAAACGTGTGGAAAATATGCATGAAATTGCGCAAATTCACCTTTGTTATTAAGGTAGTTCCCTGGTCAATCCTGTTAAATTTTTATTAACGTAGTTCCCTGTTCAATCCTGTTACATCTCATCCACCTGTTTCTGTGTTTATCTGTGAAAGTTTTTTTTTTCTAGGTTCACAAAGCTACACATTGAATCTGAGACTTCATTCCCTCACACTTCCCAACCCTCCAAAAGAAAATGACAGAACCTACTAAATAATAAACCATCTTGCTAAACCCTGAAATTCAGAAAATTTACACCAACTGATCAAAATGCCATTGCCAGAGCCCCAAACAGAATTGATTATCTTTCAACACAAACACATGATTCTACGAAAGAAACACGGAACCAAATCCTTCCTCACGTAAAAAAAAAAAAAAAAAAAACCCAAATTAAGACAGAAAAGCACCATATTATAGCAAAAGAATCACATAAAAGAACACAAGAAATTTCCGGAACAAAGCCGTAAGGATAGAGAGATATTTTCTTTACTTGATTCCGAGGTTGAGAGCTTGGTAAAGACGTTGATGGAGAGTGAGTGCATGATCGCCAAGGCTGCGATTCTTCTTCGTACCTTGTTTTGACGACTTCATGGCGTTTCTTTCTCGCAGATACGAGAAGAGATCCGTAATCAAGAAAGATGCAATTTGCTTCTCTTGTTCGTCGTCTTCTCAGGTGCCTGCGCCGACTGAAATTTGAGATTTTTCTTTGTCAATCTATCCGGTGTCAACCAGAAGTTATAAAGGGAAAAGAGGACAGGGATCGTACGTGGTAAATACAGAGTTTGGATGAGGGAGGGAAGATACTCTGTTTCTGTTATGGAGGTATCCAAATCGTCCCCGGCTGTCCTGCCACCTGTCAACGATCGAATTTCATCTGGTCTACCTCCTCATATATTGACAAGCGGGCAAATCCCAAGCCCTTGGATCAGCCGCAGGACTAGAAAAGGATTTGAATCCATAGGTGAACTGGTGGAGAACGCTGAGCGGGCCCATCCAGGTCTGAAGTTTATCGATGATAAATATACTATGACCGGTGGTAGGATGGAAATTCTACACCCCCAAATTCTAGGATCCAAGAAATCTCCTGAGTCCTGAGGTGCTAGCCATGATGTATCCGTAATTCCGTATGCGGGTCGGGTAAAGACCAATCGTACGATCACTGCTGACGCAATTGGCTGGTAGGAGACAATTTTTATCCCAAATTCCATGGAAATTGGATACGGTTTTTCTAAACAAACCTTGAATATATATACACGACCTTTTAATATAAAGGGGTAGATTTGGCATTAGACATTGTTTACTTCACTCTTCATCCGAAGTCAGAAGCCAGCCATAGAAGCATAAATTATATGATGGATAATCTTATTGACATCATTGGTATCTGTCAGATTGCATAAAACCCTACTTATCGCTCCCATCCCAAACTCTAAAATATTTCCCCTATATTTTGATGTTTCTATGATGACCCAATGGCATCCCACTAAAAAGAATCGATATCAATGGACCATTGACACTCATGTAGAAAGACCCTTTAACATGAATTTTCTTATTGACAATTCTAAGGTGATTAGGTGCCAAATTACTTGACACCTAACCTTAGAAGCTGTCAATAAGAAAATCTCATAAAAGAAG
This sequence comes from Protea cynaroides, assembly GCA_028583415.1. NCBI lineage: Eukaryota > Viridiplantae > Streptophyta > Magnoliopsida > Proteales > Proteaceae > Protea > Protea cynaroides. The sequence goes on along the minus strand of CM053265.1, from coordinate 82,269,801 downwards.
GTGTTGTGTTCTCACTCTGGATTACCGATCTATAATTGAGCTCATATCAAACAAGCAATAAAAAGTGTAATAGGGCTCATACCAATCAGTATATAATCGGATTCTTATCAATTGATTTGGTTTTGAATGATTAAACCACCGATTTTCGACAAATCAATAACAAGACAACCAGTGACCCTTATTTATAGACTTCCGTTCTTTTTAACCGTTAGGCGCTAGTCGATGCGAGACTAAAGCCATGAAAACAACAAAGGAAATGAGTATATGGAGTATGAAATTCTTTTCTCACACTGAATGGAGAAAGAAAACACTCATACCCATAAAATAAGACACTGTATAATCAATTAATCCTACACCGATTGGAAAAAAAGAAGGTTAAAAAGACACCAAGTACCAAAAAGAGATGTAAACACTTTATACAAGCACAAGACTACCAGGCTTTATTGATTGGTCTATGTCAGTTTCTAAATTTGACCTATAAGACCCATGTACTAGGATCCATGTGGCCGGCCCATTGGGTGGTTAATCCTTGGGTTCAAAGATTTAGATTGTGCAATGCCATGAAGTTTGGACCGTGATTGGGCCATCTATGGGTGAACTATTCAAATTAAGTGGAGGGAAAAGGTATCCAGAGGTAATAATGGCAGTAAATGGGATGGGTAAGGATTTGACAGAATTGCCCTTACATTTGTTCATCAATAATGAATGAGAGAGTTACCCGTTTTGATCATCAAAAGGGAAGTCCTAATACACAAGCTTCTCCAAGCAATTCATTCAGAAACATATTCATGATCAAAACTATAATCATAATGGACATATTTGTCACATCAACTATGCCAGTATTCTAAATCATATCCAAGTATAAATTGATAAAAATAAATGTGATCAAATAATTCATCAATGATCACAAACAAAAGAAGAAAAAGTAGGGAACAAAACTACCCTTCATTGCACAATTACAACAAAGTCTTGGCACCCGTGGCATTCCTCAGATCTTACAAAGTTATGGCAAAACCAGCTCCAGATTGCCCCCTTTGCAGCTGCTTACTACCCCAGTTCCTCACATACAGTCTTCTGGATGTGAAATATTCATGTAACCCATGATCAGAAGCACTAGGAAATGCTGGAGCTGGAGCTGTTTTTGGACATTTCTCTAACCATGGTCTTAACAAAAAGCTCGCCTGCCCGGTATGAGGACCGAACCTACAAAAACCAATAAACCATATCACAGAAGACCAAGTAGGAACAGGCCATAAGTTTTAATACAGTGACTTATCCATAGCAGCAAACCAATAAGAATACTGTTTGGTCTAAAGTCTTTCAATGCAGTGATCAATAACTTAATGAATACTCCCAACTAAGCAAACTGACCGTGCTTTCTGCCAACCTCATCTAGGTTCAGTGGATGGATTTCAAAAGAATCCCAAAATCAAATAATGAGAACAGGATTTTTACCAAGTTTCCAAAGTTGATGAAGGATGCCAAATTTCTAATTAGCAATTATTATCCTTGAACCCATTCAACCAAGCCAACTAAGATAAGCAAAGCTTGTGCATCAAAGCCTGGCTTTTAAATTGATTTGAGGATAATCTCCTTCCGCTTCTTTTACTGGTTAGTCAGTTAGTTCAGACTACAATAAAATTTACTTCAAAAGAATAACAAGAAGCTGAGTTTACCAAGGGCCCACTGGCTACATAACGGAAACCGATTGATTCTCCGTAATCCTTCCAGAAAGCAAACTTCTCGGGGGTGACATACTCCTTGACAGTCAAGTGCAAAGGGGTTGGCTGCAAGAACATAACAACCTCTTATTAAGTCCAGGCATCTGGAAATATCAATTAAACATACGCTAGCACCATGGGCTGGCCAGCCAGATTTGACATCTAAGTTTAACTTCCTTTGACCAGGCTTCGTCAAAACACATTTTCAAGGATGGCTATGGGGCCGGTTAAAGCATCTAAGCTCCCTGCTCCACCCCTAATGGATTGGGTAGAGTAGGACCCTTAGTGATCAAGTTGGAATTTGAAAATTCAGGATACCTGCCTCAGACAGTGGGTACCTGTCCCAGTTACTTAGGAAATTAGGGAGTTACATGCATGATTTGCCGATCAGGTTGGGTATGGTTCTGCAATATTTAAAGAGGTTTGGGTATGGTATTGGTGTTACCAGTTCTGAACCTGAACCATTGCGAAATCTAATGGCCTGGCATGAGCCTCAATTTTAGGCCCATATTGTAACAGGCTGGCATTGCCAGAACAGGATGGATTTGACAAAGAACAAAATCAGGCCAGGCCAGAACTAAAACGACAACTTAAAACATAAAAGATTGCAATGGGAAGCATTATGGTCTAGAATGCTAGAACCTCCCATGCACAAAAACTGACAGGCCAAATCAGCCCAAGCCTGGCCCATGTGCATTCCTCACCAGGTACCATGAAAATACGTTTAAATTTAACTGACCTGTAAATACTGTCCAAGTGTCAAAATATCAACATCTATGGCTCTTAAATCAGCCATGGCTTCCTTCAACTCCTCATCTGATTCACCAAGACCCAACATTATAGAAGTCTTTGTTATCATCCCCTCCTTGCAGAGCTTTCCATGTCTCAGAACAGATAAACTCTGCTCATACCTGTTCATCAAACTAAGATTGCATTACTACCAGTAAGGGTGTCAAAAATGAAACCAAACCATGTACCGAAATCGAACCAAACCGTGAAACCGATTATTAAATGGTTCGGTTTTGGTTTTAGAAATGAAACCGTTTAGTTAGACAGTTCGGTTCTGGTTTCAATAATGAAACCGTTTAAACCAACTATTTGGAACCATTAAAACCGACTAAACCTTTACTTTAATCCCTTAGTGTTAAATTTTTATATTTGTAGAAATAAATTATATTTTAATGCTTTCCACATGGTATACTTATAAATTATAAGTCCATTTTTATATGTGATAAAAATTATTTTAATAGTTTCCTTAGCTTTCCCTCTACTTTGTTCCTAACTCTCTTCCTCTCTGTCCCGGCAATGAAACCGTTTAAAAACCGAAAAACTGAAACCGATTAATAATCGATTTTGGTAAGCATTTTGAAAACGTTCAATAAATGGTTTGGTTTTGGTTTTATTCATTACACATCGAACCGAAACCACACCGCACCGTTAAACCAAAACCGCACTGATTAACACCCTTAACTACCAGCATAAAAAGGTTAAATGCAGGACCATAAAAGAGGAACTGATGTTCTTCAAGATAAATAGATGAGCTTGACCAGCTAACTTATTCTATTAGATCCAACTTGACTCAGATCAAGGCCTTCGGAGTGTTTAAGGTAGTTTTTGGTTGTGCCTTCCTTGAATCAAAATTTAGTTGAAGGCACAACATCATTTACAGAATCCATTCCATATTGTGCGCATGACAGAAAGGAAACGATTCAATGAGACAGATAGCACATGATACTTCCCTTGATCAAAGCTAGGTTTGAATAAGTGCATAGGTAAGCTCCACTACTTTTCAATCTGTTTCCATTAGGGGTGGTCCTGCATGAAGCAGGTCTTATGGAGACACTGCCCAAGGCAGAAAAATTCAAAGACAACTCATCAAGCCCCACACAAGCAATCAGGAAACCAAGGGTGGCTGGAAAAGTTAGGTCTGACCAACCAAGCATAACCTTGCGTTTAACTGCCCATTTGCAACCAACTTAATGGTGTGGATTCAGGATGACAAAAAGGTAACCTTTTTACACCCTGCTGCTGCCCAAATTCATATCTGAGACTAGTTGAAGAGTCACCTGCCAGAAGGAAATGATTCATACAGGACCAGAAAATGTTTTTAGATTGGGCAGCATAGGAAATCTACGTCACTACTTAAGAATTTGTTCAGATTTACTTCTACTGAAATATTTTTTTGATTTTTCACTGCAGAGGTAGACATCAGTTAAAAAAAGAAGAAAAAAAAAGGGAACCCAGTTCATACATGTTGTGTGACACCCACTAAATCCACTCCCAATATGCCCTTAAAAACAGATCATTAATTGGATGCCTTTTGGATGACCCAGACTTGACACTTGGATAACATGGATACTCTTTTTTATCTTTCCTTTCTAGGCCATGTGCCCCATGGTGAGCAATGGTATATACGCTGACCTGCTTGACATTATTGGTAATCTTTCTTTCCCTCTAAAAAAAAAAAAAGTAAAACAAGTACAAGGGAAAGGAGGGGTGAGTTCCTGTAGGGGGATGGAAAAACCTTAATTACATATACAGAGGCATGAATGAACATTGCTTTAGTTGTACCTAGGTACTTGTGTACGGGAAAAAGATAACTATTGCCTCAATATATCGGTATTCTGTGTCATGAGCTATTAGGTTGATGTTTTGGTCAGGCTGTATGTAGCCAGACAAACAGAGCAGCTTATTCTTGATTATCAGCTTGTTCTTGATAGTCAGCTAAGATGGGTCCAGAACAGAATGGATAACAATAAAGAGAAGCATGCTTTCCCGGATGACCCACTTAGGAAAGCATTATGGACAGCCCTGACAACTGCATCATGACAGGTTGGATGGAGCCCAAAAGTTGCTGTTAGGTAGGACCCAACATCTTCTGTTCACATGTCAAGTTTCAGCTCAAATGGACTTTTTCATATGGCAAAGTATACCCTTGAAAAATCCACGCACACAAAAAAAAAAAAATTCAGAAATATGGTAAGAAACAATCGGACATGAAAATACAAGGGATAGACCAAATACATGGGGCAGCATGATTGGATATGGCTCTAAAGTCTAAAAAACTGTCACAGACCAATCTAGACCATGTCCAATCTATCCAACGGTAATAATTGCCACATCATCCATTGCACAATTAGGTGGGCCACATGTATGTGGACCATGCAAAGAACCTTTTGAGTAAAGATATTAACCGTTGAAAAAAACAACCTAGAAATCAGAAATATCTGACAAAGAAGTCCATCATCAGAGAATGGTACATCCAAAGGTATACATGGGCAACTTATAAACCCTTCTGGATGTTGCAATCAGTGCAGCACAAATTGGATGGGGCATAGCCTAAAAACCACATAAATAGGTGAATAAGAGCATATCATCTTTGGATATACAACATTAGACAGATGATAATAGGCTTGGAACAATGACGCACATGTGTTAGCTAGGAGGGGCTTAGAAACTAATGCATTTAAGGAAGTACTTAATGTTTTCCCAATTAATTGAGGTATTAATAGTATTTTTCTGTCCTCTTAGAATATACCTTGGTGCTTTAATTTGAATAATATTGGGTTCTTATGATTAAAAAAAAAACGACAGATAATAATATAGAGCTAATTATTAGGAAAATAGTTGAATGGTAGACAAATCACTAATGATAAATCTGGAAGGATGAGTTGGGCAGCCACATATAACCATGCAAAGGGTCACAGAAATCTGATCCCTGATCAAACCCAAATCACTAATGATTACCTGTTGATTTGGGTTTCATTGAAGGAAAGGACAAAAACTGATTGTTTTCATGAATGCTATAAAATACTAAAGGCAGACAAACAAACAAAAAAAACCATAAGTATTCCGATCAAGAGAAAATGTGTTTGTGCTACTCACCCTGCCCGCGGATCTCTAATAATTCGCTGAAGCCGTTTTACTGTCTCAATGTTGTGGGCAAACACATCCAACCCCGAATGTACCAGAGTTGTTACGGCATTTAAATCACCCCGGAAATCAGATGTTAAACACTCAACCATAATCTCAGGCTTGAGCTTCTGCATATAAAATTGTGAACTTAAAACATGATACGGTATGATTTCATTATGTGTTCCTTCTGTCAATGCATGTTTATGCCTAAATGCAATTTAAAACTTGAAGAAATGAATAAACCTTCATTGCTTTGACCGTCTGAGCAAAATGACCACTTCCTCCATCAGGTAGATCATCACGATCAACACTTGTCAGAACAATATAGTCCACACTGCATAAAATACGGAGAGGAGAAGTATTAATTATCACATACATCCTTATTTAACCAGACTTGAAAGCACAAAAATAACCATTTGAAAATTTCTTTTTGCAGGTAAGGAAACAAAGATGTACAGGAATGTTGCTACAGTATTAGCAGGGCTTTAGATCATAAAAATATTCACTTGCGCAGGGGGCCGCCGGGGGGGGGAAGTCGAGCCTAGGTGGTGTTTAGGTGACTTGTCGCCTAGGCAGTCAAGTCATGCTGTATAAAGAGGTGGTTTCTGCAAAACACTAAACTTATGTCCTATTAGATTTAATTTTGCAAGGGGAGTTGTGCGTACAATAATGAATTCTTTCCCTTTTTCTTATAAATGAGAGGGTCTTCTTCTTCCTCTTGATGGTTGTGGACGATGGATGCAGTGGCTGCAGCTGCAACCTTTCCGGCGGTAGTGATAGCGGTTACTACTTGTTTTCCCCATTTATTTATTTATTTTTCCATTCTCTCTGTAATTTTTCTCCCTATTTCCCATCTTTACCTTCCTGTTTCCCTTCATTTCCTCCCTTTTTCCTCATTTTTCCTTTTCCCCCTCTATTTTCTGTTTAGGCTCCTTCAACAATATGATGACCAGTTTCTAATGCAGTCCAAGGACTAGCCATGAACCAGTCCAAGAACCAACATGAGAACCAATCAATATTGGTCCATGGAACTAGCCAAAAGCCAAGCCAAAACACTGTTTACGGTACTGTTCACGTGAACAGTTCCAACAGAATCTTTTTGCAATATTTTTTTTCTCTCTTTTGTTATTTCTTTCATAAAGTTAGTTTAGATTCTATTTCTTAAGTTGATTTACTTTATGAGCCAGTCTTAGTTGTTTCATTGTTTTAGAAACTTTCCAATTCTCTATAAAGGAACTTTCTGTTTAGTTTCCTAAAAGTTGTTTTAGAAACTTTCCTATTCTCTATAAAGGAAGTTTCCGTTTCAGTTTGGAGTTTCTATTTTTATAACTTTTTTCTATAGTCTATAAATAAGAAGAAGTGGAATGTTGGCAGCAGAATTGGCCAGAGTTTAATATTAAATTCTAGTTGTGAGACTCAATTGAAACTCCTCTTTTGTTCATTCCCGTTTTCAGATAATAATAGTTTTTCGAAAATTCATAACTTCTTCATTCATGGTTGGATCACCTTCAAATTTGAGTATGTTATCAATTACATCCTAGAGTACTTCCCCTCCAAGTTTAAAAACCTTTCTAACGGCTAGATCTCAAGATAAGTGAGTTTTTCTATAATTCTATAATTCGGATTCTGTTAAAATACTTGTTTGAGACCTACGAGCAAGATTGGTTTCGATCCCACCCGTTGGATCAAGCTCATCTTCTGAAGTATTGTTTCTTATATCCTAAGAATCGAGGATCCCAAATTTTGAAGTATTCTTACAGCCAGATTTGAAGTTGGAAAATTATTTGTTCAATTTCAATTGTTCTTGTTTGTTGTTAAAGGTTAAATTTGGGTTTGGACTGAATAGAGATCCTATAGCAAAGAGGGATCTATGAATTGGATGTGTTGAAACCCTCTTTGCCATCATTTGGTATTAGAGCTTTGTAATGGAGGATTCTAATTCTCCTAACCAGTCCAATGACCCCCTTATTTTGGTTCTTCAACAATTGTATACGATGAATGCCAAGATTGATCGCATGGGGGAGAGAATGAACAACAAGGAGGTTGGATGGCAACATCCAACAGCCAATATTGTGCTTAGAAATAATCTTAGGGCTCCCCAAAGAGTCCCTAGAGAGGGCTATCAAGGTCTACCAGATGATGAGTATGATGGGAGACTTCCCCAATATGAAATTTCACATAAAGTAAGGTTGGACTTAAAAAATTTCTATGGTAGGCAAGACCCACAAGCCTTTCGTGACTAGTTGTGTGCATTGGATGATTATTTCAATTGGTTCGATCTTCTCGAACCACGAAAATTAAAATTAGCACATCCAAACTTTTTGAAGCTGCTCGTGAGTGGGGGAAAGTCTATGGACATAAGCTCAAAGTTCGAGGACGAGAGCCTAGGACTTTAGGACTTGGGAAGATATGAAGTACAAATTAACAAGAGAATACGTACGTAAACATATCCAAATAAGGCTCTTCCGTTGACAAAGTTACCACCAAGTGGCATGTATAACTGAAGAAAACCTGACACAATCATGTATAAAATTCAGTTCGCAAGTTAGTGAGGGGTGGAAGCCTAACGCTAACGATATTGACGTGAAGACGGTACCTACAATTGCACTACCAACGAAAACTCCAATACCATCAACCGTTCTAAGAGCATTAGTGACTAAAGTCAAGGAAAACGAAGAACAGGTTTCACAAATCCATGATGACAAAGGAGAGACCAACATTGATATTCCTACTGTAGCAATATGCATTGAAGAGGTTGTAGTTGAAGACCACATCAGTTACAATGTGGATGATTTTACTCAAGTCAATGAGGTGGACATATGTGATTTTAATTTTTCTTATGCAGCTCCATTGACTGATAATGAGAGTCACAGTGATCATGAGGTCATAAACATTGAAGAAGCGACTGTAGAAGACAAAGAGCTATATGTGATCCCCATGGATACCTCTTGCACGTTTGAATCTTTTCAAGATATTGAACATATTCACCTTGTAATACCTCCCCAATATTTTGAAGAGAGTAGACCCAAGGTGGTAGACTTTCTTTCGAATTTTCAAGCACAACTAGACTTCCAATATCCAAGAAAGATGTATGTCGACTCCACGGAATTGATTCTTTACCATTACAAAACTCGTGGAAGAGTTTATTTTAAGTAGGGGGGAGTTGATGCAGTCCAAGGACCAACCGTGAACCAGTCCAAGAACCAACATAAGGATCAATCGACATTGGTCCATGGAACCAGCTAAGCCAAAACATTGTTCATGGTACTGTTCACGTGAACAGTACCAACATAATCTTTTTGCAATATTTTGTTTCTCTCTTTTGTTATTTCTTTCATAAAGTTAGTTTAGATTTTATTTCCTAAGTTGATTTACTTTATGAGTCAGTCTTAGTTTTTTCATTGTTTTAGAAACTGTCATATTCTCTATAAAGGAAGCTTCTGTTTTAGTTTGGAGTTCCTATTTTTGTAATTTTTTTCATAGTTTATAAATAAGAAGAAGTGGAATGCTGGCAGCAGAGTTAGCCAGAGTTTAATATTAAATTTTGTTTGAGTCTCACTGGTTGTGAGACTCAACCGAAACTCCTATTTTGTTCATTCCCGTTTTCAGATAATAGTGGTTTTTCGAAAATTCATAACTTCTTCATCCATGGTTGGATCACCTTCAAATTTGGGTATGTTATCAAGCACATCCTAGAGTACTTCCCCTCCAAGTTTGAAGACCTTTCTAATGGTTGGATCTCACGATAAGTGAGTTTTTCTATAATTCTATAATTCTGATTCTGTTAAAATAAAGATTGGTTTCGATCCCACCCGTTGGATCAAGCTCATCTTCTGAAGTATTGTTTCTTATATCCTAAGGATCGAGGATTCCAAATTTTGAAATATTCTTACAGCCAGATTTGAAGTTGGAAAATTATTTGTTCAATTTCAATTACTCTTGTTTGTTGTTAAAGGTTAAATTTGAGTTTGGACTGAATAGAGATCCTGTAACAAAGAGAGATATATGAATTGGATGTGTTGAAACCCTCTTTGCCACCAGTTTCCTAGCTTTGTCACTTGGTTAGGCCATGCCTAGGCGGTGATGCAACCACGTTAGCAGTAGAAAGAAAAGAGGGAAGATAAGCTCACGTGGCTGCATGAGGACCAAGGCTTTCTCTGGTCCTGTGGTTCTTGATTTGAACCAGAAACTGGTGCAAATCTGATCCTGTGGTCCAAATATGGTTCACCCAATCGTGGGTTCAGTTTGAGTCATATTTCTTAATTTTATTTGTTATTAAATTGCTATAAGTAAGCTGGATTAGGACTCTATAAGCCCAGTCCTGTTTTCAAGTGCTTTTCCTCATTATTTTGTTTCCCAGTTAGTTCATGTTTCCTTATCAGTTTAGGATTGGTTTAGGACTTCACATTTTTGAGTCTGAGTCTGTCTTGGACAATTCTATATATGTAAGAGGCTACAGCCCTACCCACGAATTTATGAATGAAGAAAGGCTTTGTCTGCTACTTTGGTCTGTAGTTTCAGGCTTACTCTTGTGAGATTCAAGAGTGTTATTTGCGTGCTTCAGCATATCAAGCAACGTGTTTTGCAGAAATATTTCCACACCAAAGAGAACAATGAAGGAAATCCTCTCAACAACTAGCGACTTAATTGCGGGAAGGACTGAAGTACTAATTTTCACTTACATCAGGTCTTATGCTTTCACTATGAGAAAAAATAAGAGAAAGTGACCTTACCACAACCAACTCCAACAATATAGGACTGGTGGTTCCAATATGAGACAAGATTAAATCAACGGAGGAAATATTTAAGAAACAGGTGGGATCCGTACAAAGAATCTTGCGGCTGATGGAGTTGTAAGATTAAGTTAATGTCTGTGGATTCATATGGATCTCTTTTGTGCCCTTCGTTGAACACATAGACCATGTATTATTATAGGTTTGAGCCACAAGGCCAGAATTTTTTGATCGCTTTTCAACTTCCAATCACCAACTTAGAACATGCAGATGCAAACTTGAAGATCAGAGAGTGCTAGTAATACAATGACACTAGAACTTCTCATTCCAAAACTCGAAATCTATGCATCTAAGGGGAATAAAGCAGAAAGTGAGGCCCTAACTGTTCAGCAATGGAATATTCATCAGAAAACAAACGTAAAGCAAGCAATCATCAAATAGTAATATATTTTCTTTTTCTGCCACATCTTGAAGATAATACATAAACAGAAACTGAATGCTTTCAACAACCTACCCCCAGCTTGCAATAGCCTTAGCAGTGTTCTCAGGTTCCATTGGGTCAGGTGGAGCTGGGTTCCTGCTGGTTTTCACAGCACAAAATCGACAGCCACGGGTGCAAGTATCTCCTAAAAGCATTATTGTTGCAGTTGCAATACCATCTCCACCTCCATTCCAGCACTATCCATAAAATGCAAAAATGAAAGAGAGATATAATTAAAAACAACAAAAAGGATAAATAAAAAAACTTGTTATTGACCCATCTGTCACATGCATTTATAAAACAATAAGATGAATCAAATAATCACAATGAACAAAGAAACCAGTTAATAACTTTACTGCCTCTTTTAAATTTCCTACCATTATAAAACAATCTTAGATTTGGAAAAAGAAAGGGGGAGGCAAATTACAATCATTAGGAGATTTGGTTTCTTTTATGTTAAATATAAATAATGGAAGGCTAGAGTGTTGTGGCCAATGCTAGGGAGAAAATATCCAAAATAGACTAGCAATTAGGAGAGAGCAACCCCCCCCCCTCCCCCTCCTCTTCTCTCTTTCTTTTAAAATGCTCAGTCCTTGTCCTAGTGGTATTCAATTTTGATTGGTCCCTGCTAAGGTTTTGAAGCCATCATTACCGAGGGTCACAAAACTTCCACATAGAGAGCAACAATAGGACCATGCACCCCGGTGCTATGTTGTACCTTTGAGGATTGAATACAGATAAAATATACACAGGCCAGCGATCACAGGAAGAGGTCGTTACTGCATAGAGATGGTTGTATAATTTGCCAACGCAGCTATTAAAATTTGACTTAAAAGTTGGTTTGGTACATGTAATTTTAAGTTGAAGGTATATATAAGTTTAAGCTGAAATGAGCTTTTGCACAAAAATGTTTTCCCTGGGAACTAAGAAGTGGAATGTATGTGGCTATCCACTCAAAGGGGGATATATTATTATATTATTAGACGGAACTTTAATTTATAAAGTCTAATCTCTTACATTGTCGTCCATCTCAAGTTCAGTTCCACTTAAAAGTAAACTCATCCAGGGAAGAAAGTTTAATTTTTAAGCTATCAGTTTTTCATCTCTCTCCACCTTTTCTTACACGAAACGCCACCAAATCCGTAAGTCCTCAGCCAACCCAAAATTGATGAAACAAAAATGATTTGAATATCATACACCCCCCACAATTCACATAATGAATCGTGTATTCGAGAGCCACGATCAAAAAGATACTTTAAAAACTTAAGAATTAAGACTCCCAACCTTCAAATAAAGATTGATTTGGAAGAACCCAAAAATTGTAATCCACAAGAAACGTAAGAATACCATCTGCTTATTAACTGAGGAAGCTCCCCAAAGCAGAAAAAGGGAAGGGGGGGGGAAAAGAGTTCTCGTTACACACACACAGAGCGAGAGAGTAAGTTTTCACCTCTCCAATATTGGGGCATTGTGCTTCTTCGCAAACCGTATTGAGCTTCAACCTTGACAAGGAACCCTTAACCTCCTGAAACCTTTCCCCCTGCGGTGCCTTCTGTCGCAACCATTCCGGCTTCTTCAAGTTGGGATCTCTTCCTGTGTATGGCCCCATTCCTCCAGGATACGGCCCCTTTGACGAAGCCCCATTAGATTCAAACAGCTTCGAAGGCGACGATGTCGTCTTCGAAGAAGAAGAAGATGATGACAGCTCAGAATCGACCTTCTTCCTCGAATCAACGGCTTCAGATCGAATTTTAGGCCGATAATAGAAATCTATGGATCTGGGTTTTGCAGCTGGGATAGAAGAAATTGAAGAGATGGAGGGTTTTGAAATGGACTGATGAATCATTGTTCAATAATTGGACTAAAACAAGAGAAGAGTAACAGTCATGGATTGATGAACTCATACAGACGGTGCCATTTGAGACATACCGGAATTCACAAGGGAACAGAAAATAAAATTTGGCGCGCGAGAGAGAGAATGTCTAGAGTTGATTTTAAGTGGTGGGTTTCACTTTGAAATCTCCGTAGTAGTATGAGTGGTGGTTGGTGGGCTGGATCGTCTCCATACATTCATGCACGTGTAGATGTCAACAGCCTAGATGCCGTTGCAGGGACTGCACGGCTGCAAAAAAATCCCGAGTCCGTGTTGGTGGTTAAACTCCACGACAACCATCAGTGTTTGAAAAGTCAGAAAAATTGACTTACTCACTTTTCAACCATTTTGAGCGTATTGGAGTCTTATATGGTATTTCACGAAGGCTTCGTCTGTTTTGACAGTAAACATGTAATATTTTATTTTACCAAAAAAAAAAAATATAATATTTTATATATATAATTTTTTTGTTTTTTGTTTTTGCTATAAACCTTTCACCTTGGGTCAGACTGGTCTGTACACCTATACTGATGATACAATTATTTGAATCAAGTTATTCTGGAGTTGAATGAGAACCATAACATTTGCATCCAGAACAAGAAAATAAAACATTTAAACGGCCCTAATACAATAAGTGGAGTCAAACTCAGAACCTTTCGTTTTTTGAGGCATAGGTTTTTTGTCAATTGAATTACCCTTTTTGGGTTGTATGTATTTTTTTAATGTTTATTTTTAAGAGATAAAATATAATGATTTCTAAGAATAAAAGAAATGGAAGTTGATCTTTCTTTTTATCTTCTTGAAACAAACATTGGAAAATTTTTTAACATATAACATGTTAAATGTAAAATTCTCATGTTTCCCTAAATAATAAATATAATTATATAAGTTTCGCTATAAATTGAAAACGAATGAATTTTTTGTAAGACGAGAGACTTGAGGACAAAGGCTATAGCCTTTTTTTGTGGTAAAATAGCCATACTCTTCATTGATAATGAAATAGTTATCATCTCATCCTGAAAGTAGGTAGAAAATCTTAGCAAATCACATTAACCTTTGCATTGTATGATTGTTTATTTTCATTTCTTTTTATTTTTTTATAATGTGTTTAGGATTCAATTTCTACATCACCAAGATCTTTTTTTTTTTTTTTTTTTTTTTTTGTCTCACTGAAATCATTTATGAAGACCCTAATACCCCTAGTATCACCTCTTTGACTATTCCACAGTAACTTTTTTCTTCTTTTTCTTTTAAGAAAGGGAGGGGGGTTGGTAAGATGCCACAGTAACCTGTTTGGTTTTGAAGTCCTACATTTGTGGTTGCCCATAATCCTTTTTGTCTCATGGGTGGTTTCTATATGGAGCATTACAGATAGGCATCACTGTGGGGGTAATCTAGTCTATTTTAGCCTAAGGGGATAGATAGATCAGTTGACAAAAGACCAACATCTCAAAATAAAGAGGTCATGAGTTCATTCTGCTTGAGGTTCTACCTACCCAAAATAAAAAACCTAGTCTATTTTAATTCTATCTTATATTCATTGGTTTCACTTTTAATTCCCTCCATCTCAAAAGTTTTCAAACCAATGTTTTGAAGTGATTCAGTTGAAATGAGCAAAACAGGCCAAAACAACTGAAAAAGAACAGAAAAACCTGAAGCCAGAACAAAACAATTTTTTTTTAATGAATCATTAATTTTATTAGCATCAAAATGAAACAAAATTGACACATTCGAAGATGGATTTGGCCCCAAATTAAGGGCCTTAATTAGCAATGAACAATCACTCAATGATTAAGTAGATGTATGATTGGAATTCACTAATTAAGATCTTATGGGTTCCTTTCTAATTTACATAACTTTTGACCATGCTTGTTCTAAGCCCACTTAATAATCAAGTAATTAGACTGAGTCCAGTGACAGCTCATTTATCATCTTTTGGTGGGTGGGCTGAGCCCAAAATTGCCCTGGACCCTCTAATGCAGCCATTACTAGTAACCAAACCAAACATCAGTCTATTGCACTTGGACTCTCTCTCTCTCTCTCTCTCTCTCTCTCTCTCTCTCCTCTCTCTCTCTCTCATACAAACACAAGAACTTCTTAGGAAAACCAAGTGAAATCACTATTTGACCCAATGTTGGTGTTCATCAGGTAACTTTTCTTGCAATTCAGGATTTCCAAACCAGAAAAAGGATACAAAGATAGCTATCATTCAACAAAGCACAAGGGTGAGGTTTAGCTGCTCTGAACTTGGATACTCTGTTCGTTTCTTATACTGGGAATCAGTTTTTGCTCTCTGTTTTGTCTGCCTTTCTCTTGTTGGGTGAGAATTATGAGGGAAAGTATAAATTTTTTTTTTGTTTTTTTTGTGGACTTTCTTTGACTCTAATAGAAGACGAGTCTTGTGTGGCAATAAGGTTGTCCTATTGCAACTTAATAGTCCCGGGTTCAAAACACAGAAAAAAGTCTCTTAACGTTGTGGGAATAAATCTGCTTACGCTCTTCTCCTCCTCAAACCTTACAATAGTAGGAACTTTGTTCACTGGAATGTCCTTTTTTGCTTTGACTTTAATGGTTCTTCTTTGATATTGGAATTCTGCTATTCTAACTGCCTATCCCCATTTGGATCAAGTAACATTGTCATACTCTATGAAATTGAAGTGATTCGATTTTACACAATTAGGACATAAATAATGATACCAAAGTTAAGTGCTATTATGAGTGTCTTGAATTTGTCGGCATTTTTGGATTCATGACCTGCTTTGAAGATTGATAAGTTCCAACAAACTTTGTTGGCGATCCAAATGTGAATTTTTTCTGAGGTATGTGATGGTAGGGGAGGGTTGGGGCCAACCCGGTGGAGTGGCCCAATGGATTAGCCCGACTTTGAGCTCATATATAATATTTTCTTTTCTTGCGTTGTTGCCCTAGCCGGAAGAGAGAAAGGGGTTTTTTGAGTTAGGGTTTTGGGAGAGAGCTTGCTTTTGAGAATCTCCATTGTACTCATTTGATATTGTAAATCATCTTCATCTTCTCCCGTGGACATAACACATGGCATTGATTGTGAATTTCCTGTTAAATCATTGAGGTGCTTCTATGAATATTGAAAATCATGTTTTGACATGTATCACAAAATTAACTGCTGTTTCAGTTGCAGTTAAGTATTTATGAAAAGTATCATGAAGCATATGGATTCATCTAGCATTTCAGAATACATCTTAACAAGTAGAATCTCCATTAGATCTCATTTTCACTTCCATCATACCATTGATGTGCTGAAGGCATTTTACTCATTTTGAGAAGAACAATTGAATTGATGGGAACTTCTAAATATAAATTGATGCCAATTGAATATTATTTTCCTATTGCATAATGAAAGTATTAGGCTGCGTAACAAGTTGCAAATAAGGGAGATGAAGGGAAGTGAAATTAATTAAAAACAAAGATTATTATAACCGCATAACAAGTGGATTTTTATTTTTTATATTCATTTTCAATAAATTGGATTGAAAAGTCCCTAAACCCAAAAGGTTAAACCCTAAACCCAAAAGGTTAAATCCTAAACCCTAAACCCAAACGATTAAAACCCTAAACCTTAAAAACTAAACTTTAAGCCTAAACCCTAAAACCTAAACCTTAGACCCAAACTGCTAAAACCCTAAACCTCAAACCCAAATGGCTAAACCTCAACCCCAAGTCTCAAACCCAAAACCACAAACCCTAAAGCTTAAAACCTATAACCTCAAGCCTAAACCCTAAAGCCCAAACCTAAACCATAAACCCTAATGCCTAATCCCTAAATCCAAAACCCTAAACATAAAACCATAAACCATAAACCCAAAAGCCTAAAGCCTAAACCCTAAATCCAAAATCTTAAATCCTAAACCCCAAACCCTCAACCCTCTTCCCAAATTAAAAAAACCCTAAACCCTCGACAATGGCGCTACATGATTTCTCTCTCTTCCTCTTCTTTCAATGCTTTAGCAATGGAAACTAGATTTACTTGCAGATGGAATATAGAAATGACCACGAGCTCTGTATTTATAACATTACGATCTCTGTATTTATAACATTAAGGAGTACCAATACTAATGAGACTCCTTGTTTCAATCAACCTATAAAGATGGACTTTATGATAATAAAATCCAAGACAAATATAGCAAAATCCAAACAAAGGATAAGTGATAAGCCATACGGAGATGGGTTCACTTAATGTAACAAGAATAAAATTCCTACAAATATATTAATAGTAGTTAGTGGGATAACAATTAGGGGTGTAAGCAGATCCGAATCTAAATCCATTTACCAATTATATTTTCCGAATCTGCCGGATGTAAATTCAAATTTAAACTGGATATCTGGTTAAAATCTTATTTAAATCTGAGAAATAGATTTAGAATACAAATTGCAAGGAAAAAGAGAAAAAAACCCTAGTTTAAAACAAATTATCATCTAACCTAAGAAAATAAGAGAAGAAACTCTAAATGAATATATAAACATCAAGGCTATATGCGTCTTAATACTCTATAACCTAATGTTGTATGCGTCTTAATACTAGGCTAAACAGAATGGATATAATATAATCTGGTCCATTTGACTGATATCCGAATCCGACACTAACCCCAACTATCCGAATCAGAATTCGATTGTTTGAATTCAGATTCCCCTAAAAGTATATGAACTCAAATCAGATCCAGATTTTCAATTATCCATTTATGTCACACCCCCAATTCCGGCTGAACCAGAAGTGTGAGTGAACTGGTAATAAACCACGGTTCACACCAGGATCTCGAAAGACCGTGTCAACCAATCATTCCTGAGCAAACCATCAAAACCGGAGAACACTAGCGCGGAAAAATATATCAATGAGTGAACTAAATAATAAATTAAATAATTAATCGGTTATTCCATCATCCATCGAATTTAAATAATATTTATTTACAAAGCTTTAATTGAAAAATAATCAAATAAAGGAAAGACACGAAGGAGCACTCGCATAAGCATCATGCTCGTCCTCCACACTCCTGTGTCTCCGGAGCGCACCATCGCACCGTAGGTTGGGGCGGTCACGTAGTCCTCCACCGTATACCCTGCATCCAAATCTAAAAAGGGATATATATATCGGGGTGAGCTACCACACAGCTCAGTAAAGCACAAGACCAATGCAACATCCACATGCATGAGTTAACATTACACTTTGGGCGGTATAACTTGCAATTGTGCTATGGTAAGGCTTGGGGCCACCGCACCTCCATGCACGAGAGTGTGAGCACACCCAATAGTCGGGCTCCTACCACACTACTCAGTTGCCCCACATCACTCACTCCGGTATAGAGATAGGACTCGAGTGGCGGGCGGGAAGAACCACAATCCCACGTCCTCCTCCGGATACCCCATACCGTACCAATACCTAAACCCCTATTGGCAAGGGCTTGCAAGTGGGTTCCGTTTCTAACCAGTCCTAGATGTCAATACAAGTAGGCTCCACCCTAGTACAACCGTCTACGGCATAGGGATAGAGCTAGGCGTGCGGAGCCGGTGGAGACCACAATACCTCACCTCCCCCGATACCCTACCCGCAACAAGCATACCAAGATGGAACTATCGCAAGTAGGCCCTATCCCAACATCGCTCCCTATGGCATAAGGATAGAGCTAGGCGCATGGCAGGTCACGTCGACATCGGAGATCACCATGCCACATCAGCGGCGGATCAACGTCAACATCGGAGACCACACGCCATAACCTCCCCCGATACCCCACCCATACCAAGCATGCTAAGATAGGGTGCTGCGAAGGCGTCGGGTGAGGAATGATCCGGGCCCCGGCCCTTCCCATTCCACACTCCAACTAAAACAATCACATGTCTAACATCCATCACACCTAGCATATGAAATGCATGAGCAGATAAATCAAATAGAATTTACACTACATGACATGTGATATGCACAATCATCAAACAAACACATAATTTGATCCGGAAAATTAAAGAGCTCTCTAAGGTTTATTATTAAATCTTTAATTTAAGTTTCGGGTCTTGTCCCTTACGACGCGTGGTGTTAATCCTTTTCGGCGTCGGAAGTTTCACATATAAGTCCTACAAACCATATTTTCATGTTAATTTCTATTTATTAGAGTTTTAGAAGCCAAAACACGGCTCTCCCGGACAAACGGGGCTCAAAACACATACGGTCGCACATACCGGTCGCGAGGATAGTGAGACCGGTATGGTGAGACCGGTATGGGTGAGACCGGTATGCATACCAAATGCACACATACCGGTCTCACTCGGATCTGACGAGTGCGGCCGGATGGTGCGGCGGTATGCATACGGATGCACACATACCGGTCCCACTCGGATCTGGTGAGTGCGACCGGTATGGTGCGGCCGGTATGCATACGGATGCACACATACCGGTCCACTCGGATCGGCCGAGGCGACCGGTATGGTGCCGCGGTATACACCGCGGCCCATACGCGGGACTTTCCCAAGGATATACCCTACGGCGTGATTTTCCGAGATCGAGGTCTCCACGGTAGCTCCCTAAGGTTTCACCTATCATCCGCTAAGGTCCGGTCTCGAAGGGTCCCTAGGATCTTGGCTAGAATGCCAAAAACCAACCGGATCCGAAAGAAAGGCGAAATGAATCTAAGCCTTTTCCATCGGATCTCACGCGCCCGCGGCTCCGATCCGATAAACAACCCTACGGGAAGGATAGAGCACTTTACCGATAGCGGTTGTCGGTTGGGGCGAGTTCCTCCACCGAAGCTCCTTCCTTGGCGGCGCAACCTCCTTGAACCCTCAACTCCTTCCGAACAAAGGGGTTCACGGAGCGTCTCCCCCTCTATTAATAGAGGGAGGCCGCCCAAAACACGCTCCCCCTCATATGGAAACTTTAAGTTTCCATTTTTGGGAGAAACACTGACTCACAGATACGGTCTCGCACATACCGGTCGCAGGATAGCGAGACCGGTATAGTGAGACCGGTATGCCATACCGGTTGCGGGATAATGCATCCGGTATGGTGAGACCGTATGGGTGAGACCGGATACCATACCGGTGCACTATAGTGCATCCGGTATGGTGAGACCGGTATGAACTTAGCCAATTTTACACATTTTTCGTACTGAAAATGATTGGTTCATCACCCGGTTCTTGCGCGGTCCCTTGCCCGGCTTCGCTTTCCGGTCCGGTTATGATTGGGGCACCTGCCATCGCATAAAACCATGGTTAAACCGGGTTTTAAAGCACGGTTCTTACAATTTAGGTCTTGACAACAGTGCTAGATAGGTTGTTATGATTTCAAATTCAAAAACAGCAATGAATACTTAGGCATTTAAGAATTCCAAAATGGCCATCTAAGTCAAGCAGCCAAATAATTGCAACTGTAAATCAATCAATTTTGGGGGTTTCACATGTCTATTTTAGTTGAAACTACTTTAGATTTCTCATTCTTCACCTAAATAAAAACAACTTTAGATTTCTCATGATTTTGTCGAAGACATGTCTGATTATGTAAAGGGGAGATAGAGATTGGAAAGCCTTGATCCCACTATGATTCTATGAATGGTTTCCCACCTATTTTCAGGGTTACATTGAAGTGAAACAAAGTCCCGTCAGTTTTTCCTTTCTTCAAACTACAAAAAGTTTCATCATTTCATAATTTGGTTGGTGATTTTTGAGTGAGGTAGGAATTTTTAAATATAAAAAATTTCATCTACACTCCATCAAGGATTGTTAATATCATCTATACCCATAAGATTGCAAAAACATCACTTAGGTCCATTTAACTAACGAAAATCATTAAAATTGTTGAAATACAGTTTTACCCCTCATATTGTAAATTGAAAAATTAAAAAATCATGTTAATTTACTAATCTGATCTTTAAATCAAACTTATATTTTCTCTCCCTCTTTCCTTTTCACTCTTCGACATCCCTCCGATGAGTCCTCACCGTCTCGTGTCGCTCAAGCAATCCGAGCTTCCTCTGCTCATCGTGATTCTTCTTTCTCTTCTGCTTCTCCTAACGCTTTCGGAATAAAAATGACCACTTTGTCTCAAAAAACTTGATCTCAAAACCCAAGAAACTCAATTTGGGATTCCGTCTCCCTGCAGACTCGAGCAATTTTTTGTGAGGAAGCATGCCCACAAACCCATGCAGTGATTGTCAGATTGAACTGGTTGGGTGACCAAACTTGGATCTCCGGTAATGACCATGACCTTTTATAGGTAGACGGGGAACCTCCTCAAGGTACTGACAAAGTCTAGAGACTGTATTTAGCGAAGATAAATGCTGCTCTAGACTTATATGCATAGGCAAAAATATGGGTTCTTCGAGGTGAGAAGATCAGGTCGAAATTCATCCTTAGAAGAAAAAGGCGAGCAAGCATACTTCAAGCTGAACCAATTATCACTACACTTACGATTGGTCGTTAGGGCACCCATTGATGCTCCCCGAAGCCCTTGCAATTCCGCTACAGGTCCCCTAATACAAGCCATTTACAAACTAAGAGTCCATAACGAAATCTACTTGCCATAAAAACCATGGAGAAACTACGATTTTCCGTGTGAGAATTCAGCACATCAGAATATAACAAAGAGGTTCACAAGTTCTTGATCGAATTAGGGTAGAAATGTGAACCTGGTAACTTTCCTTCGAATTGAAACCTGAGAATGCATATGAAACAGAATTTTATCTGATAATCGAAATGGACTCACGGAGAAGATAATTGAAAGAGCTTTGTTTTGCCGCGAGTTCCCGCCTCGAATAAAATTTGGGAAACAAAAATTTCTGTTTCTTTGCTTCAGTCGTTCTCGTTATAGTTCTCACCAAATCAATTACTCTTTTTTTTTTTTTTTTTTTTTTCTGCAAATCAACGTATTCAATTGGTTGGCGAATCCACCCTCGCCTCTGCTTATAAGGAACCCCATTGCCAAAGATCTTCTGAATCCAGACAGGTCAGTTCAACAATCAACACCTCTCCCCAATACCCCAAAAAGATATTTTTTTTAATCTTTATCTTTATCATCAGACGTATCGATCTCTGTTATCTAATCTGCGGAAAGTATAGGGTTTCTTCCATTGGCAAGACCTTTGTAAGTGTGTTTTTTTTCTGTTTTAGTTCGGAATAGCCTATAAGCGATGATGACCTGATCTTTGTAAGTGTTTTTTTTTCTTTTTCTTTCAGGCAAGACCAATGATTTTTAGTTGTAGGTTCCTTAAAAACTATTCACAGAGACAGAGATCCAAAGCTTTGAACTCCAAAGAGCAAAGAGAGAAAGTGAGTGATTCGATGATGAGTTCTGGAAGAAGAGTGGACGGGAGAATAGTTTATAAAGGGAGTGGGTGAGAGAGTTTGAGTTTTCGAATCACCTCTCACCGCTATAGTGCATCCAGAAAGAAAAAAAAGAAAAGAAGAAAGAGAAAGAAAGAAGAATAGGAACAAAATTGTCTTTTACCTTTACTCTAAGGGCAAAATCGTCCATGAAATAATCCAATGCAGCTGACATCAACATCTAATGGGAATCTTGTAACTGACTGGATTTCTTTGATTACCACAACCAAAGTTTTAGGATGTAGATGTTGTTTTTGCATTCTTATGGATGTAGATGATATTAACGATCTTTAATGCGATCTAGATGAAATTTTTTCTTTCAAATAACACTACAATTGGTTGTTTGAAACAAGAATCACAAAATTCCATGATAATTGACGATAAATAAGACAAAACCACATGATGATTGACCCATTAAGTCAAGAACAAATCCAATTTTACACACGACCATATCTCTCTATAAATAGGACACGACTTGTAAAGATACAAGTTACGCACTTTTAAGCAACTCAGAATATTGATTTAGGCATCGCAATCGTCTTCAAGTCAAGATCCCAACCTCCTTTAATTTTATTTTTATTTCCTTATCTTTCTACAGAATCAATTTATTTGAAACAGAAGGGAGCACTCAAGGGTGTTCCTTAATGTCGGGTTCTTCTCATTTTCCACTGTAAAATTTTCATTAATAATCATGTTCTTCCCCAGTCTTTTCCATAGGCCCTGGATATCTATTTATCACTACCATCTGTTGCTTTTCCATAATTGGGTCTCCATTTATATTATCTTTTATACAAAATAAAAAAATTAAAAAAAGAGAGAAATCGAGGCCATGGTTGTTCCATGGAGGGGTATCATTGTATCAAAAGGGCCAAATCGAAAGGCCACACGTGGAACTAAAAGGCACATGGGCCCACATGTGTGGTATGAACCTGGTATCCAAATCCTCACCTCTGAGAGATTCGAGAGGAGATAGGGCAATCCCATTGGATGACCAACACTTGAGGCTTAGATGAACCTGAACCCTCCCTTTGAACCAACAATCCAATGGGGTTGCCGCTTTCCCTCCCAAATCTCTTCGCAGCGTCTCATATAATAAACTTTTTGACTTCTTTCCCCACTAATGGAGAGAATGATTTTGTTTGAATTGTGAACAAATGTTAATTTTTGCAGTAAATTACAGGTATTTCTTTTGTGGTTTGCCTGAAATCCAGCTACATTTTAAATCTTTTAAATAATTAAAATGGTGTTAAATTTAAGATTAAATGGGCAAATATACCACTTCAGCTTTAAAAGGCAAACTGGATTTTAAGCTTTGATGTGCACATGGATTCATGGTTTCTGAAAACCCTAACCTTCAATTTTTGTGAATTGGATCTTTGTTTTAATTCCCAGTTCTTATTGAGATTTGAGATAATCTCTTGACTCTGTTACCTTAACTTGATTGAATTCTTAAAATTGAAATTTAGGAAATAAAATAAAGCAAAGTATGGGGGGAGAAGTGCAGATGAACGACTATGAAGGATCGGTTGATTGGTTTTCTTCCGCCGCAGCATTTCTAGAGTGACTCCGATGAGATGAGACGAAACTGTTTTGAGTTATATTTCCTCTTGTCGTTTATTTTTGGCTGGTTGATTTATTCGATCCATTGATCTGTTTTACCTAAGATGAATCCTCTGTGCCGCATTGCTCCTATTTCGATCAATCGGAACCGTAGTAACCCCGTAATCACAAAGCCTGCGACACAGTCCTGTTTGCTTCGTATGTTGAAATTTTGATGGGTATTGATTTTGATTTTGGGCCGCCTGCAGCGCTGAATCAGGAGGTGGAAGAGAAAGGGATCGAAGGAAGAGATTCCAAGGGCTGCTGCGGTAGTGGCATTGCGAATGGCAGTGTAGCTGGGATTCTTTACAAATGGGTGAATTATGGAAAGGGATGGAGGTCTAGGTGGTTTGTGCTTGACGACGGAGTCCTTCTGTATTATAAGGTTCATGGCCCAGACAAAATCTCGACTAGTCCAATGAAAGAGAAAAGCATTAATGATAACATCGAAAGCCAAGAACAAAATAATACCTCATTTTCAACATACGAAGCAACTCCGTCTGATGCAAGAACTCCATAGAACCAGTCGACAAGAAACATAATTGCTGAAGAAAATCAGAGTACGAATCAAACAAGACCACTCAAGAATCCACTAATTTATCAGTATCCCGTCGAAGAAGCAACCAGATCGGCCTACCAAAGGTCCCCAAATCTCATTCCTCCATAAAAATTGCCAGAAAATCACATAAATTCCGGCAAAAGATAGAGAGAGAAAGAGAGGCAAAGATCAAAAAGTTTCCCAGTAACAGCACAAGAGAGGAGCGAGTGAGAGAAAGTCCGCCTTCTTCTTTGTTTTCCAGTTCTTCTCCCTTCTTCCAAATGCTGATCGCGAACGAGATGAGATATCAGTTTTCTTTTTCTTTAGTGATGAGGGTAAAATAAATCGTTCCCTATAAGATTTGGGCATTTTGGGTATTAAAAATTAAACCTGTTCTTTGGGTTTTTTCTTTTTTAACATTTCCCTTTTTGGAGAAGTTTCCTAAAAGGGCTCGATATTTTTTGAGAAGTGGAAGGCTGATGTGCCATTCCAATTGGTAGATATTTAAAAAATTATCTGAATTGGTTAAAAATTAAATTCAGACTCAAATTCAATCAAACATCATTCCATGTATATCTATTTTCTTGGCAAGCACTCTTTGGGGAATCCTTAAATTTTTTAATTTTTTATTTTTCCACTTAGCCAAATCTAATTGAGATAAGACTTTGGGTGTGAATATTCCACTTGTCCACAAAACTAAAAACACATCTATCATGACATGTGAAAGAATTAATCAAGGCCTACTTGGATAACCCTCTCTAGATAGGCCCACCTAGAAGTCCCTCTTCCTTTGCTTGTTTCAAGTTTTCAAATGACTATTACAAATGGATTAATGATTTCACTCCTTTTAAAGAATTTTCTGGAAAGAAAAAAAAAAAAAAAAAAAACCCAAGTTATGATGTCAAATGGCTTGGTTTGACTCCCATAAAACATAGTTCTATTATTAATCATTTTAATGTTATCGGTCCCACATCATGAGTCCCTACATTTGTAATTGTTTTAATTTTTGCTCTACTCTCATACATATAGAAAAGCGTTAGAATTCCTTTGAGGATTGGAGAAGACTGTGATCATGATGGACGATAATCATAAATGGTAAAGACATATATGTTCATAGAAGATTGATTTCCATTCTATTCTAACAAAAGCTTTGATCACAGTCTTCTCCATCCCTCAGAAGAATTCCATCACTTTTCTATTCGTATGGGAGTAAAGAGAGAATTATAACAATTGAGGCTGCAGGGATTCATGATCTAGTTTTTATAATACTTCCACAATCCAAGTACAATCTCACAATGATTAGGATTGTCTATCTCTATCTTGTGACAAACTAAACTAGACCGATGCAGACTCCCACTAGTCAATAGGTTCAATAATCAATTAAGTCCATTAAGATAATATCTAACATTTTCATCTATACGATTGCAAAAAGGACTAAATGACTAGCCCACATCAAGAAATAAGCTAGATGGTTTGAAAAGTTTCTTAATACAAAAAAAAAGAAAAAAAAAAGAAAAAAGAAAATCAAAGATAAAAAGTTATGCATTGTTAAAAGTGTGGGTTAACTTAGCAGATAAGGACTCTGGTTTGGTGATTGAATTCATGGAGACCACTTATACTTTCTTTCTCATAAAAATAAATTACGCATTGAAATTCAACCATTCACATTGTGAACATAATGCAATTCAAACTATCAATGCTTTACAATCTGTTGTTCATGTATCATTTATTCCATTTGAGTCATAACTCACTTTCAAAATTGGAATTCAAGAACTTCTATATAGCTGCCTACCACTAATTGGTTTTCATAAAGTTCTTTATCAAAAGAATTGGTTTCAAAGCAATGGCTTTGGTCAGGTCTTAAAGCCATCTTTTTTTCCAAGAAGAACGTTTTATGCAACTCTTTGACCCTAAATTTGGAGTTTCTACTTTTGCAACGTATGGCATCCTTATCTTATAAAAAAAAAACCCATTTACGGGAAAGGGTGTGTTAGTGAGTTAGTCATTAGACAAAGTTGTTACATGCTTTCAAGGTTTGCAGTCTCCAAAAGCAAGAAACTTTATTATTGCTATGGTTTTTCTTTTGGGGGTCATGGCTTCGTGGGGGAAAATCATAACATAGATTTTGCTTGGAGATTTTTCTATTCCTTTTGTACTTAATCTATTATAAAAAAATTTAAAAAATTAAAAAAATTTAATATGGTTCCTACCTTATCTTTTTACTAATTTGTTTATCCTCTTTATTCACTACATATAGTAATTGGTTTGGATTGAAATTTATAGGTAGATTGGAGATATTAATGAAGTTTACATATGCATCGATTTGAGGGTTAGGCAGTCCTCCCAATGCTCACTATATTCTGATGGCATCTTATACGTTAAGTCAATAGCTGCCAGTGAAAAAGATGCATTCGGTGTGGTCAGGGAGTGATTGATTTACAAAAATAGTCAAGTTCAAATTAACGTTAAGTAAAACCAAACCCAAGCTGCATTAGAGAGAGGGTTTCTCCCAATGCCAGTGAGGGGAATCTCCAACGCTATACAAATGGATACATGAGAAATGCTACTGCCAATGGGGTCCACAAGATCAGAAAAAAGAGAAAATGACAGAATGTAAGAAAACATAGGAAAAAATGAATAAAATCCTCTCCCGCCGACCTGCCGCCTGCCAAGGGCGGGATTTCAGCCGGCCCACCTCCCCATGTATTGGTAGGCAGACCGACTGATCCCCACCCCTTGGATCAGCCACAGGAGCCTCCTGCCGCAGGAGAGGATTTTTATCCGGAAAAAATAACCACAACCGGCATTGTTTAGATCTTTATTATTATTATTTTTATTATTATTATTATTATTATTTTATTTTGGAGAAAAGGGTGGACGGGTGTTTACAAAAAGAGAGTTCAGGTTGAGGTCAAGCATAAGCAAACTCAAGCCACATTACCATTAACAAAAAGACTCAAGTTCAGGTCAGGGTCAAGCACAAACAAAATCCACTCTTGAAGAGGGGGGAGGGGGTTTGATGTTTACTTGGATCAAATCAAACTGTTGCTTCTGCCACTTAGAAGAAAAAAGCTAGGTTTGCTTTGCATTACATCCACATCATCCATACTAACTGCCCACCACTATACAGACCAAAAAACAAAATGAACATCACTGTGGTAAACAAAAATCTTGCAAGCTACACTAGATGGAATGAGAGACAGAGATACAGAGCACTTAGTGAATGCCCTTTGTTTGGTCTATTTCTTTGGGACAAGGTGGATGGGGTGAACAGTAACTAGAAAGCATATAAAAACCCATTAGCCGTCCTACCCATTGTTGCAGAAGCACAAGTAGCTGTGACTTTGTTGGAAAGAACTCCTTCCCTGCCTGAGCTCTGTAAGTAGAGACTCCATTCCAAAACACATTATTTTTCTACCACAATTTCTTCTTTGTTCCCTGTGGCTATGTTCGATTGTCCAGAAACATGAGTTTTTCCATGGAAAACGTGGCAAAAGTGAGCCCCTGCGTTCAATTTTCCGTTGGAAACTCATTATCCATAAACTAACTAAAATATATTTGGACAATCAAAAGTAGCCTAATAGTCTGATTGTTTTTCTGCTAATCTTCACATTTTGCAATCTTATTAATAGAATGTGATGATAGGCTTCCAGTTCAAAATGTTGCTATTTTTTTTTTTTTAATACGTAAATGTTGCTAATGTTGTTTTGCTGCTGTTGTTGCATTTGTTGTTGCTTTATTGCTGCTGTTGTCATTGTTATTTGTAGAGGACTTTAATGCACACTCATTGGGGGCCATCACAGAAACCTCAATATGGGGGTAGTTTTGGTATTTCATTTAGGGACTGGCTTGTATCTACAATGAAGAAGGGCAGTTACAACATGTAATTGTAGCCACCTTACCACCCTTCATCCTTGGATTAAACTGAATGTGTATGGATTGGGATTTTGGGATGCTTCCAATTGTGAACCAGAACTAATCCTCCCTAAACTGGTCCAACTAGATAAATAGCAGCACTGATTTGTAACTTGGGAGCATGAAGTGAGACGCAAGAAGCTTTTTTCACCTGCTCTACCAACCAAAGAAGCTAATACCTACAAAAATAAATAAAATAAAATAAAATAAAGATGGTCAACTAGGAGGGCGAGCCTTGGTGTGACAGTAAGGTTGTCATATTACAACTTGGTGGTCACAGGTTCAAATCTTGGAAATAGCCTCTCTCCACATTGTGAGGGTAAAGCTGCGTACATTCTGCCCTCCCTAGACCCTACAGTAGCAAAAGCCTCATGCACTGTGATGCCCTTTAACGATGGTCAACTAGGTTGAGGATCAAATCTAAAACCCAACCACAGGATGAAGTGAAAAGGTAAACTACTACTACAAAATACAGGGGTACTGCTTTGGTTAAGGAAATAGGTATGGTTTCAGTTTAAATAAGCATTCAATTTTGAAGGAAAAAATATAGTACATCCTGTAGCTAAGGAACTATTTTTGAGATAGGAGGCCCTAAAGTGAACCATCAAGTGGTGGAAGCTGATTTTTCTTGCACGTCAACAGCTTGAAATCAATGGTTTTGATGCTTTAGAGTGATTGAAAACTTCATCAATTGGCCAACCTAAAACCTGTGGTTCTAGCAAAGTGTAGTTAGATTCAACTTTGACCCAGAAAAAGAATCGGCTGACTCAATTCAACCAGTTAAATGAATCATATAGACCTGATTATCTCATAACCCATAACAATGATCAGAGAGTTCCAAAATCCCCTTTGCTGCTGCTCCCACCTGCGACGTCCTTCTCTTCTTCCACTCAGTTCGCTCTCCTTTCTGTAGAGGAGGATTTGGGAACCCAACCTGCCCTCAGACCCTGCCCTGCCTTCCACTCCTACCCCCCCCCCCCCCCCCTCTCTGCTGAACCTCCTGTCCCTTGTGTTCTTCCCCCTGCATTACAAACCTCTCCCCTACCCTACCGCTCTCTCCTGGCACTATTCTTCCTTCCTTTTCTTCTCCCCTCGGTTCTTACAATCCATCTGTTCTTGTTGGCCCTGTATTACCTCGGTTGGAGCTCCCTCCCCTCTTGTTAAAGCTTCAGACTTTGATGGTTCCCAAGGGCCTCTTTTGGCTCTTCCTTGTTGTAAGGCGGATAAAGGGGAAGTCCTTGAGTCAGATGTGGAGTTTGATCCCTCCCTCATTCAGGGAGATTCAGAATCTTCCATTGTCGGAGTTCAGTAAGAGGTCTTTTCATCTCCCTTGATGCAGTCTCATTCTCTATTGGATGACAAACCAAATGAAGCATTTGAGCTTTATGAGAAGAAGGTCTTGGTTTCCTATCTGAGAAGAAGCTCCCGTGTTCAAAGGCCTCCCGATCATTTCAAAGACAAGAAATTTTGTGGTTTCTTTTTCTATTCGGGGAGCTCTCGTTTTATGTAATAGGGCTTTCGAGAGTCTGTTTTGAGGGGTTCCAGCAGTGGTGGTTTCTCCTTGTGGGTTAAGCCGGTCTGTGGCTCTTCCCCTTTTGGGTTTTGTTTGGATTGTTCCTTCTGGTTCCCTCTTCTGAGGTTCCAATTTGTTTCAGTTCCTTTTCTCTTGGATCAATAAAAAAACCTATTTATCCAAAAAAAAAATCGATCGAAGAAATTTTCTCATAACCATTTGGACCATAAACATGGTTGATGGATCTATTAAATAGACAGAGACATGTTAGACCCAAAACCAGAATTCCAACTCCAGCTTGCACCATGCAATCGAAAACCATGGGGAAGAGAAAAAAAAAAAGGCCAAAAGATTTGCTCAACTTGAACCCTTTTTTCAAACAGCCAAAAAGTACAGCACTTTTGTCCATGGTAATCATAGGTTAATTGTAGTTTTTTGTTCACAAATCTGAAAATGAAATTAAATAAGGACAAATTAGACATAAGATGTAACCAAAGCTCAACTA
This sequence comes from Protea cynaroides, assembly GCA_028583415.1. NCBI lineage: Eukaryota > Viridiplantae > Streptophyta > Magnoliopsida > Proteales > Proteaceae > Protea > Protea cynaroides. The sequence continues at coordinate 82,239,675 of CM053265.1, read as the reverse complement.
AGAGGAGGAAAATAGAAAGGAAATTTTGTATGAGGATATTATGTTTGTTCCAAAATATGTGGAATAAAATAGACTACCCGAATCCGTTCATGCTTTCCATAGTTCCTCATAAGACAACCCAGGGTTTAACTAGACAAAATTCAGAACTTGGAAGACGGTGAAACAAACACTAATGAAACTATTTCTAGTCCTCCTTTGGATATCATCTTTCCATCAAAAGCACCAAGAATGTGAAACTAGAGACAAAAAATGCCCCAGCACAAATTCCTCTAAGCTGTATGGACAACCACTGCAGAAAAAACCAATGGACTAGACTTCTGGATCTGCAATAAATATCCATATCTATGGCCATCATACATGTTATATCTGCATTTATGAAACCTCCAGTATGGAGTGTTTGTAAGATAACTAATGTTTCTTTATTGACATTTTCTCTCCCATGTCATAAAACAGGATTTGGATGGTATTTGTTACCATGATGGTTGCCAGTTTCACAGTTCAGCATGAACAACATTATGGAGATAAGGTAACCATAATTAGATTAAAATAGCTCATGTTTATTCTATGAAGGGGGAATTAACAAGCATGTTTTGCTACTACAATAATCAGGATCAAGAAAGAGACTTAAATTCTAAGGAAGGAAAGCAAACTGAGATAAATGTATCTTACCTAGATGAGATAGTTTGCAAGGCATCAGGTGAGACTAGAGCACTGGAGAGCAACAATCCCCTAAATAAGCATAAAGAAACTCTAGCAATAAAGGTATAGCCTTATCTTGTCTATTGGATTTTTTTTGTGGGCATTCTCTCCAATTTTGCTTTATCAACTAGAACATTACATTCCTTTTCTTTCTATTTAACTAAAAGAAAAAAAAAAAGAAGTTACAATGTAAACGCAAATTGCAATCAATTGTTTACCTATTGCATTTTTATAAATGTCTCTCTTTTATTTTGATCATCAGGAGCAAGAAAGTCATTTAGGTGATAAAACAGGAGAACAGATTGAAACAGATATACCTGATGTGAATCAGATAATTGCTCAACCATCAACTACCACAGTATTGTTGGAGATGGATTGTGTTCCAAAACAGCTTCTGCCAAATCTATCGCTAGAGGTAGACTGGCCTTTTTTTTTCCTTTCTTGTAATATCTGAATTTTTTCACAATTTTATCAGCCCATGAAATTTTCATGAAAAGCATATGTTTTTAAACCATCAACATCATTTTCTTCGTAATTTTATGAAATACATGAAACCTTCGATGAAGAATCAAAAAAATAAACTTTTACAGAGAGAAAGTTTCCATGTAAAGCATTTTTACTTGCACCATCAACCATAGTTGTCAAGGCGTCGCCTTGACGCCTTGACGTCCAGGCGTGATTCCAGGGCCTGGGCGCCTAAGAGCCGCCTTGGACCCCCTTGGGCGCCCAGAATGCCTGGGCGGTCGCCTTGGGTCTTATATATGTTTTTTTTTTTCTCTTTGATCTCTGAATTTGCTTCACAGGATTTATTATGCTAGACAGAAACAACATTTATCAGACAATACTTATTTATGACTAATATCATTTAAGTAAATGTTTTACTTAAAATATTATTCATAAATAATAAGCAAATACCCCCTATTTGAATCCAATAAAAATAGTTTAAAATTCAAATTCTAGAAGGATAAAAAGTCAACCATCCAGTTCAAGAACAAAAACCGTATTTTCGGGTGCGGGGGTGATTTTCAACTTCAAAATGCTAGGCTTTTTTTCAAATATAAAAATTCCATAAATCTTATTATAGTCAAGCATCACTAAAAACCAAGAGCGCGCCAAAATAATCTCTTGCTTTGATGCCCAAAAAATAATTTACATTGAAACGACTTTTAACAACATTTGTGTATTTTGAACAAGGTTTGACCGGAGTGTAACTCCTTCATTATAACTCGGATTCAAGCAATCTAGGATTTGTTGGAAAGCTGATTATACTAGCTTTGCAACGAATTTGAGATTGTTTGAATCCGAAGTATATTAAAGGAGTTATGCTCCGGTAAAATTTGTTAGAAATAAGTAAATGTTAGTCATAAATACGTGTTGCCTACTTAACTCAATTATTTGTTTCTTTGTTGGTTTTCTTATATTAATTAAGCTATGTCTTAAATGTTTATTTATGTAGAATGTTGTATATATATATATATATATATATATATATATATATATATATATATATATATATATATATATATAAACATTAATATAACATTACTATTTAAAAATAAATAAAAAATACACTAGGAACGCCTTGGGCGCCTAGGCGCCCAAGATAGCCTCAAACGCCTTGGATCGCCTTGTCGCCTTGACAACTATGCCATCAACATTCATGACCATAAATTCCAAGCATGCAGTTTTATGCTTTACAACAGTTCATGACCATACCATAAATTACACAAATAATTGGGTCGAGGTAACTCCATTGCTAGCAACTAAAAAACAATTACAGGTTTGTTTTTTTATATGTAAAGGGTTGAAAACTAATTCTTGACATGTGTGATTTAGAGGGGATGGGGCGAGACTGTAGTAGTATTAACTAAACATATGGAATATAATTCCACAAGAAATACCAACTTCATCTTACCAGAAAGCCAAATATCAAAAGGATTTAAAAGAAAGGTCTTTCAAGAAAAGCAATTTTGTGGTAAGTAATAACACATTTGAGAAGTATGGGGATCTTCACGACAATTTCATCTGTCTTCTCTTTCTTTCCTTCTCATTTTATTCTTTTCTTTTCAATTTCAGATCATGATTTATAGTCTCTTTAAATACTATTAGTTGAAATGGAAATATGACTTAATTCTTCTCAATAGTTTGACTTCTATTTGAAAGTTTTCTTTGTCATTAGAGAAGGCAATGGTTTTACCCTTAGTTTCTTGCTTGGAAAGTTTCTTTGTGATTACCGAAGTTGACGGTTTTACTCTTAGTTTCTTGCAGAATATGTCATATTAGTTCGTATTCTTAATTCTCTGTTTGAAAGTTGAGTAAAGAGTATTTTCTTTTCCTCTCTAAGGGGCAGCAAACAGGTGTTGGAATAACAAAGGAACAACTTATTGAGATGATTCCTTCAAGAATGGTTTTCCTACCAGTTCTGCCATCATCTTTAACCGAGAATCAAACTGCAGATCTAAAGAATGCGTTAAAAGTTGCATCTTTGGTGGTTGCCATATCTGCAACTGGGATACTTGGTGCTTTCACTGGGTTTTCAGGAAATCGAACAGATGTCAGCAAACTAATGTTTAAGGCTTGGATGCTGTCCATGTGCATCTCCTTTCTGTCTAGTTTAATCCTATTGGCACTCTTAATGATCCGGCCTAACTTCAAATATCTCATTCTGGTTGCAAAAGGAATAATGTGGGCTGCCCTTGGAATGGTTACAGTGGCAGTAGTTTTGGTGCTTGTCTTTTACATTCGAAAAACTTGATCATTTACTTTCAGTCATAAAATTTTTAAATGCATGTACAAGTATTATCTTACTGCTTACATAAAAAGATTTTGGTGCTTCCCGCCAGATCATATAATTTGGTCTGTATCTAGTTCAGATCTTTAAATAACCAAGCAGAAGATAATAGTATTATTGCTTGAGGATTTTTACTGTTCTGTTATTATCACAGCCTCATACAATGGTTGGTTTTCATGAGATAAATTAAAATGTGCTCCCTGCTTCTACGAAAGAAATGGCTAGTTGAATGATTTCATAATGTCATCTCAACAACAATGTTCAACAGTCTGTAGTCATGTTCCCTCCATCCCTCCAATGAAAGTGGTATTTCATTGGAGGGAATGGAAGAATTATGGAGGCCCAAAAGAATAGGGCAGATTAGAAGATGACTACAACACGTAGGCTAGCTGATTTCAATGGGTTGCAATCACAAACAAATCTGGCTCTTATGCCTAATGGAGACTTTTCCCATGCATAGGCCAATTCTTCTATTGTCACCAGATTGGACCAAGACGTATTGAACAAGGTAACAGTAGCAAAAGAGGACTACAGAGGAATAGTGCAAGAGCAGGTGGTTGAAAGACTGCTTAATTATAGCACTTATTGCCCATAATACATACTTTTTTTTATTTGAATAGATTGTTCTGTGTCACAGTTTTCCATGACATCCAGAAAGAAAGAGAACCCAGGTGTGGGTATACTTACAACGGTGGCATGTGGAACCATACAGACCAGCCAGGGAAGATCACTCCCATAGGTTGAATAGCTTTATCAAGTGATCATGCCGAGAGCCTTCCACCATTTAACCTCTTGCAAATTCTCTCATTTCCTAGCTTTCCCATGACTGCCATCCACATTTTTAACAGAAACACTATCAGTAGTGGAATGTGGAAACAAACCAACCTGCCAGGAAAACCACTCTTAGGTTCAATAGCTTTTAAAGTGCTGCTACCAACAAGTTCCCATTATTTGACCTCTTCCAAATTCCCTTTCCTGTCTCTGTTCCCACTCACTTGGTCTAACCTTTCCAGTTGCTGAACTGTCTCCTCCACCTCCCAATCTTTCAGGTTATGAGGTTCCTTCTAACCGATGGTCACCCAAGTTCCACATAACCTTGTCTAATTGTCTTACATAGAAGTCTGCAAACAGAGGTTCTTCGTAAGATGGCATCTTAAGAATTGACATAACTGAGCTTTGTGGTACATCACCGCACCAAATATCTGAACAACTTCACCCTTTGACCAACTTGTGCATTTAAAAGACACAAATTTATTGAAAGTAGCCAAGGCAGTCAACAATTTCCACAGACTGTATATTTGGTGGTAGAAGATATTTGCCCAAACACCTCTCAATTACATTCCCAATTGCCATGAGCCTATAAGCTTGCAAGAAAAGTTGACAGATTAACTGCTTTTACAGCTGAAGCTTGACCAACAAGAAGCTCATCTTCATGGTTAGTTTCATCCATCAGCTCTGGCAGATTCTGGATCATAATACCTCCATCAAAATTCTTCACAGCAAATCCTCTTCAAGTCGATGCAAGTTTTTCAACAATTTCATTTTCTTTCTTGCTATCTGGTGCAGCCCTTAGGCCAGTGATGGGAGGGGTTTGCGCTCCATGGTCATGAATAGGAGGGGTTTAGTCCCACATTGGTCGGGTAGTGTGCGGATGCTTGGCTTATGATCCTGGGTAGGGCCTCTCCACCCTGAAGCTCAGGCTCGATCCGTGCACCGGACATGTGGACCCTAAAGCTTGGGGGGGGGGGGAATTGATGTAGCCCTTATGCCCATCAGTCCCACATTGGTTGGGTAGTGTGCGGATGCTTCGCTTATGATCCTAGGTAGGGTCTCTCCACCTTGAAGCTCAGGCTTTTGGGTTGGACGCCATCACTTAGGCCCATCAGTCCCACATTGGTTGGGTAGTGTGCGGATGCTTTGCTTATGATCCTAGGTAGGGTCTCTCCACCCTGAAGCTCAGGCTTTTGGGTTGGACGCCATCACTAGCACACATATAGTCACTCAACAATATAATATTTGGATGCTTCCAAATATATTGTGTAGAGATACAATTCCAAGAGTAGTGTCAAAACCTTAAGGACCCTAAAATTGTCCAATAGACCTCAAGAGGAACGAGATATTTCCATTGCTACTAACATTCCACCACATTTTATAGATCCCAGGTTCCTAAAGAACAGATATCAGAGGTTGACAGAATTCAATTACAATAAAAGAGAACCAGGCAGTAATGACAACAATACTGTCTTATACCCTAAGGGGATAGCTCAGTTGGTAAAAATCAACAGGTCAGGGTCAAGAGGTCATGAGTAAAAATCTCCTTGGGGCCTACATACCCAAATAAATAAATAAATAATAATAAAAAAAATCAATCTCACTGCTTCAGAATATTGTCATATGGCACCAGAAGAGTCATTGAAATTGAGCATCTAATGTGCTTCTTTGACTATAAAATTTTACATTAGTTTGTGGACTGTATGTTACCTACAAATATCCTAATATAGCTTTCAAAGCAACTGGAACACCACAAGATCTGGTACTGTTTTCTCTAGATGTCTGCAGTCAGCCAAGACATTACCATATTTACATCATGAAGAATTATCCAAGGCAGAAAACCAAAAGTTGCAATCTCTCTCTACGAATTACAAATGGATGACTAAGTGGTTGGATGACTATTTATTTGTCAGGCACACCAACCCAGACCATTTTGTCCATTTTCTCCTGAAGAATTTTGCACATAATCTTCTTTAACACTATGGTCAACGTAAGACCATTGGTGGACCTATAAACTTACAAATCACCAATAACACTTAATACCGTTCCAAAGTTTATTAGAAATAAAAATAAAAAGGCTAGAATAGGTTAATACATTCAATATTTCTACCTTGGTAAGGTCTTAACAGAGTCTGAGATTTAAAAATAAATAAATAATCAGGAAAAGGGGGCAAATTACAAATTGCATCAGATAGTGCTAATGAATCTTGTCAAATTTTGTCAGTAATTCCAACTGTTGACTTTAAGAGTTGGACCCCCTAGGATACACTGCAAAATGTAGATGCCTTCATTACCTATAAAACTATTCCATTCTTCTAGTTTCTCAAATGAGGACACCTTTTCTAAGTACCCAAAGGACTTTCTATGAAGTTACATTCCACTGAAATTTGAGAACTGATATATAAGGTGCTTTATCATACTCTTGACTTGGTTAGGCATACAAAAAAAATTGAGACATAACCTTACTTGCGAGATCTGAGGACAGAAGGGGTCCACTATTATGCACTCTCAAATGCACAGGGACTCAGTCGGAGGCTTCAAAGGGTTCAACCTGAACATTTATTAGTATGAAGCCCTTGATTCACCGAGCCTCACATTTTTCAGAGCATATTTGCTTTATTTGAGCCCATCAGCCTGCACTATTGCTGGTTCCAACAAGCTCAAAGAAAACAATCAACACAAAATCATACCCGTATACCTGGTTGTTCATTTCATGCAAATAATAATCTGAGGCTCCATATGGTTCCAACTAAAGAGAAATAAAGGAAAGTGAAATTAATGGGAAAAAAGAAAATAAACTTTTTTGTAATAATGATTGTATAACTGACTTAAAATAGTTAAACTTTTCAAATAGATTCCTTAGACCTATCATATTTGCCTATTCAAACCCAAGCAATTTGGTAAGAAAGTGAAGCAAAAATTAATTACCATAGCCAGTATGTTTTTGAGATAGCTATAACCATTGTTGGTAGTGATAAGATGTTTCCATTTTATTTTTATTTTCATTTTGTTTCCCTTCCCTTCACTTTACTTCCAGCCAGATGAATCCTTAAGTTTCACATTCTCCTTGTCCTTTTTCCTAAGTCAAAGAATACTTTCTAATGCCAAGGATGGCCTGAGACCACAAACAAAGAAGAACCTCCAGATGTGGAAGCCCTGCAGGAGGAACACAAACTCTTCAAAAGCCTTGTAGGAGGAACAATGGCCTGAAAGCTAAAGTCTTCCAAAGAAAGAATGCTCATCCGCTGGCCTATCAGAAATGCACCAGAAGTTTGACTTGGAAAGAAGAAACATATTGATAACATTGTATGTATTGAATCCAACAGATAAGATTACATGACTTCACTAAACTATTTGGTGATACGGGTCCAAGGGAAAAGGCCCATACAGCCTCAGTCGTCAACTTTTACCACTACACAATACCAACACATATCTCTTCCCAAACTGGGTAAACTATGAGCTGGCTAGGAAGAAAGATCACTTCAGTGCTTAAGCATCTCAAATAATAGAAAATACAAAGAGGGCCAATGGTTTAATATTAATAAAATAAACTAATCGAAAATATTAAGGGTATGTATCCTACAAATTTCAAAAACACATAAATTCATTTGGAGTATGATACTATAACCCACAGTGGGAGGAACCTTCATCTTTTTCAGGACAAAGGAAAACACATAAGAAATGGGAGAATATGAACATCCTGCAGTTATCTTTCCTACCCTTGCCCTTCCCAAACTTCTTTTTAACAAACCACATAGTATAATTCCTTCAGCTCTAAAATACACATGTTACAATTTATTATATGAGATATGGATGTGTGGCAAAACTAAGAAGAATAAAGTAAGGAATGATCGTATTAAAGCTGATTTGAGAGTAGCGCCGATACATTATGAGTTACTAGAAAATCGTTGAAATGGTACAACCATGTTCAACGGAGGCCGTTAGATGCTCTAGTACGGAGGAGTGATTTGATTCAGATTGAAGGATCTAAAAGAGCTAGGGGTGGACCTAAGATGACTCTAAGGGAGGTAGTGAGGAAAGACATGCATAGCTTAGGCCTTGTTTCAAATATGACATCGAACATAGCTCATTGGAGGACAATAATCCATGTAGCCAACCCCTTTTAGTTGGGATAAGGTTTTGTTGTTGTTGTTGTATATGAGTCATAATATCTTTTGCATTATTTTTTTGGATAAGCACCTTATTTTATTAAAAGGAGAAAATGAGTTGAACAAACAATGAAGGGACAAGGCAGTAAAACAAAAATTCGCAATTATAGAGAAAAGGAAAGAACAAAACAAAAGCTCGATATATATATATATATATATATATATATATTATATATATATATATATATATATATATATATATATATATATATATATATTCCAATTAATTTTTACTGAACTATCATGATTTTTATGGTTTTGAGACACACATATAAAAAAGATGCAGTCCAAAAATCACCAGTTTTCAGGAATTAATGATAAACATTACATCTGGTCCTTTACCAATCTAGTGAAAATAATTGGCTTTCTGTTGAGCCATGCTCTTGAGTCTTCTTTTATCTACATGCCTAATTAACATGTATCTGCCATCATTTTCTTTCATTTCCAAGTTAGACCTCATATCCTCCTTTGAGCCTCAGCTTTATCACTACATTTTATTCTTTAACAATTTTCTTTTTTACTTTTCTTTCTTGAATCCAACTCTGGTTCTTAATTCTTCCCAAACTACATCACATACATCATTCCTATATTGTTTCTTCTTGCCAAGTTTGAAATATTTCTTCATTCCAATAATAGCACAGCCATTTTCCTTGTTCCTAATAAATGATGAAAATTTGCTAAGTTTCCGTCGGGTGGGAAGGAAAGTGAAGAGAAGGGAAATGAATTAAAATTTGCATTTCTAATCATTATCATCAATGACAATCTAACTAATTCAAAAACTTAATAATCTTGTAACTAATTTTTACTTCACTTTTCAACCAAATTCCTTGAATTCTAATGGGAAGAAAAAAATCCATTTAAAAAAGTTTAACTACCATACATGATATAAGGTTTTAAGTTTTTTACACAATCATGATTGCAAAAATTTCCATTTCTTTTCTAATTTAATTTCACGTCCTTCATTTCCCTTTATTTGCAACCAGAGGAAGCCTAAGAAAATACAATCTAAGTGTATAAAACAGCTTCGGACTGGAAAGACCCAAAAATATCAAGTGCTGAATAGTGATTAAATAAAGATGAATTGACTAAAATGGTTAAAATCCAATGCTGTGTACCAGCAACTAATGTCACATCACCTATGGAATTGGCTCTAACTCGAGATTTCACTAAATGAGATGCACATCCTACCCTTGTTTGTCTTTTTTCTGCTTTTGCTCCCATCTTTTGATTGTGTGCAGAAATGTCCCCATGCCAATGAAGAACTAAGAGATCTCCATTGTAGGCACTGCAGCAAGCATTCTAAGTCACAAAATCAGTAGACTACCCTAACAGAATCAAATAGAAGCAGGGACAGGTCTTAGGCGTCAGAGTACAGAAATACACTTGTACATAATATGCAGCCAAAGCAATCATACCTCAAATTCATTGCTAATGCCCTATGTTTAAACTTTTCATAATAAAGGTCCATGGACAAAAGGCGAAGGAAATCAAAATAGCCATGGCACGTCAAATTCACTTCTGGCATAGGACCATTCTGATTTCAGAATAAATAAATAAATAAATATATAAATAAATCACTTTGGAAGTAGATTTTACTTCTGATCCACTAGAGCTACATAAACATCAAGCTTGAACATCCGTTGTACACCCTTCTGGTCAAATTCAACCGCAATACAAGTGAACCAAAGAATGACAAGGGAAGAAATAGAGAGCACCTGAAACTCTGAAAGGCAATTGAAGCAACAAAAAATTCTCTAAAATCTATCAACGTGCCATCGATTTTTCTCTTCGTCATTAACTAACGCTGGAGAAATCCTGAATTTCAACATCCTTCTGGGCATCTGGGGTGCTGAATCGGCATCTGCTGATCAAGAATAGCTTTGGGTTTTTGTCGTTAAAGAGGGTGAGCAGAAATTTACTCTCAAGGGAAGTATTCTACTTTTGGGCCCAAAAAACTTTACCCTTTAAATGAAAAACCGCGAAAGGCACAATTGTTTGGAACTAACGAAATTTTTTTGAGTAAATTACAAGTTCTACCCTTGGATCATAAACTAATATCACTCACCACTTAATAGTTTCTAACAATTATATCCGTTCCCGTTAATCATTTAATGGACTGTAGAAATTCTAAAAACTAAAAGACATTTTTATCCTTATAATTTTAAGATGAGAAAATAAAATTGATTATTTTAACCTCCTATTGAAATAAAAAAATCCCTTGCAAAATCAAAGCCTTATTTTGTTTTCACTCTCAAATTTTATTTTACCCCAAAGAGAGTCGAGGCCCATGTGATTTTGGACTTCTCCAATATCTCTAGTGACAATATCAAACGTGAAGCTCTGACAAGATTTTTTATATAGAACTATCTTTTCTTGATTTTGGACTTCTCCAATATCTCTAGTGACAATATCAAACGTGAAGCTCTGACAAGATTTTCTATATAGAATTATCCTTTCTTGATAAAAGTTATACGAACTACTCCTGAAACAATGTTTTTTAATAATATAATCTATACCGGACATTAAAAACTGATGAAATTTTTTTAAAACAACACTATTTTTACTTAACGTAAAATTACATAAATATTATAGAGACCTTATTTCAGAGATATACGATGATATATTTATGTAATTTTATATTGAATAAAAATAATATTATTTTAAAAAAAAATTTGAAATTTCTTTGTTAGTTTTTAACGTATCCAAATCAATCCATTGTAGGCTATACTATCAGTATTTTTAAATAGGGTCCTAACTACATTCCTCTATTATTGTATATTTTAAAATGAAAGTATAACCATCAGAAAAAAAAAAAAAAAAAAAAAAAAAAAGTGGTTTAACCACGATTCAGTGGCTGAAATTCAGCCGACGCCATGAATCTTCCTCTTGATAATGTTCTCGTCGTTATTGCTTTGATTTTTTATTTTTTTTGGCAGCTTTTTAAGTTCATAGCTTACCCTTCAGCCTGAAGCAGAGTATTTTGAATTTCTGATAACTTCTTGAATTCAAAAGACCTGCAATACTAGCAATGGTGGAAGCCCTTGTGACCTTTATCCTTCAGAAATGGTCAGAACAGCTTAAGCAGCAGCCACCGCTTCTGCATGGAGCCATGAAAGACGTCGAGTGGATTCATGGCGAGCTCCAGTCCTGAAACCTTTCCTCAACGACGCAGAAAGAAGGGTCAGAATCGAAAGAGAGAAACCAGTGGCTTCACGGCTTCGATTACTCAGACGGGTAGTCTTTGAATCCGAAAACGCCATTGATGAGTTCATGGTTTCTCTGGCTTCTGATGACTTGAACTTCATTCACCATCAAAAGTTCAGTATTCGATTCATGAGGGTTCGGAGAGATTTTGAAGAAATCCACAGAGGAATCGATGAGTGTCGGCTTAAGGCTTCGACCAAAGTTAAAATTTCAGGCGTTTCTTCTCGTTTTTCTGGAGAATGTGATTTGGTGGGGTGTGAAAAGGACTTGAAGCAGGTGGAGGAATGGTTGATGGGAGGAGAGAAGCAGAAACGTAGCTTGATTTCATTGGTTGGGGTGGATGGTGAAGACAAACGAATCTTAGAATAATTGAGTGAAAATTTTTTCCTGATTTTTCCCTTGAGTTTGGATCTCTTAATATAAAGAATTTATAATGGGATGAATCAATTTACAATTGGATGAATCCCTTAATTGTGGGATCTGATGCTCCCTTGATTGTAGGATCTGATGCCTATACAATTGGTTACAACAGATATGTAAGATTCAAAATTTAAATTCAAAATTTAAAATACAATGCAATGGGATGAGCTTATCCGATCTTGTCATCGGATAAGTTATGTGAGCTGGATGCTTGTGAGATGGATATTGTATCAACCTCCCTCAAGCTGAGCAGTGGGAGATGCAGCCGAAGCTTGGACTGAAGGAACTCAACTCGCGGGGAACTAAGCCCTTTTGTAAAAATATCGGCTATTTGATCCTTGGTGGAGATGTATTGGATATCTAGCAATTTACGTCCAACCAGTTCCCTTATGTAGTGATAGTCAATGGCAACGTGTTTGGTCCTAACATGAAAGACTAGGTTGAAAGCAAGGGAAATTGCTGAGACATTATCACACCAGATGATCGGGGCGGTAATGAGGGAGCAGTGAAGCCTACGAACCAAGGAGCATAACCAAATTACTTCTGCCGCCTTTTGAGCAAGGCATCGATATTCAGCTTCAGAAGAAGATCGGCAACCTTCAGTTGTTTCTTGGCACACCACGCTATGGGATTGTAACCAAGGTAAACACAATAACCACTGGTTGATCGATGGTCAATGGGACACCCAGCCCAGTCAGCATCGCAGTAAGCCTGCAGTGTAAGAGGGCCAGGCTTGAGATGCAAATTGATCGAAATAGTGCCCTTGAGAAAGTGCAGAATTCGCTTTACAACTATGAGATGAGTCTCTGTTGGTGCTTGTAAGAACTGGGAGACCTGATTGACGACATAGGATATATCCGGAAGGGTCATAGTGACGTACTGTAGGGCATCGACCAAGCTGTAGTAGCAAGTAACATCTTGTAAGAGAGGAGCATTATCAAGAGTTAGCTTAGATGGAGCGGCCGGGGAACCAACCGATTTACACCCAGTCATGTTGGCATGTTGCAATATGGCAATGACATATCGTGACTGATCCATATAGATACCTGTAGAATCACGGTGGACCCAAAGACCTAGAAAATGTGATAGTGGGCCCAGCTCTTTCATCTTGAAATGATGTCCAAGAAAGGTCATGCGATGTCGAAGTATTGTAGGTGAATTTCCTGTAAGAATGATGTCATTGACATATAGGATATAGGGTGACCGTCTCTTGATGAAAGATGAACAGTGATGGGTCTGATGATGAACAGTGATGGGTCTGATTGAGAGAGATGGAATCCATAATCAAATAACTGTGATGTGAATTTATCATACCACACCCTCGAAGCTTGTCGGAGACCGTAAATAGCCTTTTGCATTAGGCAGACATGGGATGGCGTTGTTGGATCAATATACCCTTGGGGCTATGACATGTAAACGGTCTCTTTGAGCTCCCCATGTAAAAAGGCACATTCAACATCGAGTTGGTGTAGAGGCCAGGAGCTGGATATTGCAATGGACAATATAACTCGTATAGTAGTAGGTTTTACCATAGGGCTAAAGGTTTCAACAAAGTCAATGCTTGGTTTTTGCGAAAACCCTTAGCAACCAAACGTGCCTTGAATCTGCTGACAGTACCATCTGAGTTGAGTTTGACCCTGTAAACCCATTTACATGAGATAACATTCATTGTAGGATGGTAATGAACCAACGTCCATGTGCCTTGGTGTTGTAGGGAATTAAACTCGTGATCCATTGCATGTCTCCATTCCTGGTGTTTGTAGGCTTCGGCAAAACATGTTATGTAAGACCCGCACGCCACGAACCCGGTCTAACCTTACATTCTTGTGTCGTGACCAGTCTTCCCATCATAATCGGCTCAAGTGAACCCATTGTATGAAGAAACCACAAGATAAGGTAAGCAACGAGTCAAACTTAGTTGGTGTGGTTGACTGTTTAAGATCATGTGGAAGCAACCAGACAAAAACTAAAAACCAAAAAATTTTGGTTGTGTGGTGGCAGTTTTGAGGGGTGTGGTCGACCACACATGAGACCACACGACTTGTGGTCACATATTTTGGACGTGTGGTCGACGGATTCTGCGACCACACGTGTGACCACACGATACTGAACCAACTCCGTGTTTAGGAAACTTTCCTAATTTGAGGGGGACTCTTTCCTAATTGAAGTGAGACTCTATATGGAGATTTTTCTCTATATAAAGGACATCCCTTAGCCTCTCTCACTCTTTTAGAACCCAAATTGAAACTCTAAACCTAAGAGAGAAAGAGAGAAGAAGAGAAGGAGAATAAGAGAAAGAGAGGAAAGCTTGAGGAAGATGTTACTGAGAAAAATTCCATCTCCACAGAAAGCTTAAGGTATGGACTTGACTCTATAGGGTAGATCAGATAGAATATGTTCTTTTCAAGTTGATGTGTTAAATCTAATATAACGATTTCGGTAATGGAGTTTCTAAGAAAAACCATGAGAAAATAAATTAGGGATAATTGATATTGAGAAACTGTAAATAATGGTCATAGGATAACCATAGGATGAACCCAAGTGATGAGCCGAGGAATCCACTCAAGAAGAATTCGGATGAAGATGAAAACTGACCAAACATCATGTGGTCGCAGCCTGTGGTCGACCACAGGGTGACCAGAGGGTCGACCACAGCTATTCGGAAAGTTCCCAGAAAAGGTGTGGTCGGATGGTGTGGTCGCATAAAATGCGACAATAGGGGTCGACCACACAGTGTGTGGTAGCATATATTACGACCACAGGTTGGACCACAAGTGCGACCACACGATAACAACAAGAATATTTTGAGACCAAACAAGGTTTTTGACTACTATAACTTGATAAACATGAACCCTAACTTAAATACATTAATTATTTAGGTTCCTAATAGATTCAAAGTGACTTCCAAAGCTTGGGAGAGGAACTAACATCAATCAAAGATGAGAGAACAAGACCTAAACTAATTGGATAATAACAAATTGTTTATTTTATTTGTCCAATGCAATGAATGTTTCTATGTTTGTATGCTTGTAATGTGCATCTCACATGTCATCCAATATTACTGTTATTACTACTTATGCATATTTATTTCTGTCTATTTATAACATGATGATGATGATGCTAGGAATAGGCATGTGATTGTATGTGTGTGGTTAGTGTGTTGGATGATAGTGGAGCATCAGGGGGAGGACGTGACATTGTGGTTCATCCTGGTCACCAGACTCTAGCTCTATCTCTACTCAAGTCTTGCCCACTGACATTGTCGTATCACCATTACCATAGCAGAACTATTACGTCGTAGGGTATCAGGAGAGGTGGTCACGGACCGTGTTGTCTTTGACTCTATCGGGGGGCCTTAGCTCTATCTCTATGGATGTATTGAGGGATACTGGGGTGAGACCTTCGATACACTGGATGACATTGGGATTGGCTAGTTGAGAGCCCATTTTGCAAGCCCTCACTAATAGGGGCTTACGTGTTGTTATGGGTAGGGCATCAAGGGAAGTATTGGCGGTGTGTGATGCAGACACTTTACCTCTATCTCTATTCCATGGTGGGGTGGATGTGAACGACAATGGTGTTTGATCTATTGGGTGGGCTTACACACCCGTGTATAGAGGTGCGGTGGCCGCCAAACCTTTCTATAGCACATTGCAAACTTAAAAACCAGACTAAAGATATGAATTAAATGCATGCATATGTTTGTTGCACTGTTTTGTTTTCTCACTGAGCTCAAGTTGGAGAGCTGACCCTCGTGCGCGTAATTATTTTTAGTTCTGAAGTTGCAGGTAATACTATCGAAGATTTTATCAGTGCGCCAACATATGGACAAGTGACGGTTATGGATGTACAAACTGTGGAGGATGAATATCACTCGTCAAGCGAGTGTTTCAACTGTCTACGCTTAGCGGTTAACATTCGCCCAACGGAGAGTAGGGCGCGCGCCCAGCGGATGCGCTAAGGCGCTTCACTATAGATGGTCCCCTTCGGGCCCTTTGTGTTGTAGTAGGGTCGTTGCTTGTTTAGGTTGAAGCGCTAAAGCCCTTTTTTCGTATTTTGATACTTGTTAATTATGTTTTGGTTACTTGGAGATAACTTGTTAAATATTTATTTATCATATTAGACCTCAGTTCATTATTAATAAGACTTCAGCTATTTACTTTATTATCTCTGATTGATGTGGAATGTGTATTTGGTTTGGATTGTTGGCATGGTCTTACTCTTTATAGTTTTATATGGGGGGTGGGGGCTATGTATGTAGAAAGGGATCAGTCTCTATCCATCCATCCGGATACTCACGTAGACTACCAAGTAAGTCAATTCAGGTAGTGTATAAATAAGAATTCAGCAAGCCAACAAGCTCAAACAAGCAAACGTAGGCTTTCAAGCCGGAATGCGCTAGATCCTGGTTTGAACCATTGGTTCTCATGACTGTTCATCACACTACTGGTTAGTCCAAAATTGGGGTGTGACATGTTAGTTCCTGTGGAACAACAGACAAGAAAGCACAGGGAAGGGGATGGTGAGTACGAGAGAAGGCCTTCTGTTCGAAGATACCAGATTTGGACCTAGTTTGCATGGAGTGGGAATTAGAATTAGATGTGATGGATGGAAGAGAAGGGTCGGTGGATGGGGCCGAGGTCACAAGTGTGGCAGCTGGAGGGGCGGGGGGAGGGTCAGGCTACACTGGAAGGGTGCAAGGGGAGGGAGGGTAGGTTCGGGTGACACTCGAGGTGGTACGGGTGGAGGGGTGGAGGGGTTGAAGTAGCAACCCCAAAAAATTTAAGAGTGGAGGAGGACCGAGTAGGGGAGGTGGTGGGAAGGCCAACAAAAGGAAATGTAGACTCACTGAACACCACATGATGGGAGATAAAGACCCTTTTAGTTGTTAAGTCCAGGCATCAATAGCCTTTATGTGATAGACTATAGCCAAGAAAACAACACTTGGTAGAGCGGTACTGTAGCTTATTGGAATTATAGGGTTTCAACCATGAGAAACATAAGCAACCAAAAACACATAGAAGTGTGTAATCCGGTTTGGTGAGCATTAGCTTTTCGTATGGGCTGACAGTGTTACTAGAAAGTATGGGCATTTTGTCAACGAGATAGACAGAGGTGAGAAATGAATCGAGCCAATACATTGTTGGCATCTGAGCATGCGAGAGAAGAGTTAAACTTGTTTCGAAAATATGTCGATGTTTACACTCAATTACACCATTTTGCTTAGGTGTATATGGGTAGGATAATTCATTGGTATTGCCAGATGAGTTTAAAAGAGTTTTGAAAGCCACACTTGTGAACTCACCACCACCATCCATCCGGAATTTGATAAGGGGAAATTGCAATAAATTTTCAATGCGAGATTTGAAGGAAATAAAAATATCAAGAAAATCTGATTTTAATTTCATTGGAAAAAGCCATGAAAATTTTGAATAGTCATTAATAAATAATACATAGTACGAGTAACCAGCAACAGAAGGACAAAGTGTTGGACCCTAAACGTCACAATGAACTAGCTGTAAGGGCTGATGAGATATCGTCTGAGAAATGGAGAAGGGTTGTTTATGCATTTTTCCAAGTTGGCAAGATGGGCAAACCTGCAGACGATTTTTATTAGAAATAGACAAAGTAGAAAAAATGGCTTGTTGAATGACTGTGGAAGGGTGGCCTAGACGAGCATGCCATTGCTTAGATGAGGTAATTGAGCTGAAGTGAGCCTGCGAAGATCGAAATTGATGAAGGAGAGATGGTCTAAGAGGATATAGACCATGCTCAGTAGGTCCTCGGTAAAGGATTTCCCTGTGCTCTAGTCCTGAATAGAGTAACCAGTAGCATCAAAGAGAAAAATGCAGTTATTGTCATTGGCAAATTTATGAACAGATAAAAGATTCACAAAGGCTGACTGACAATGAAGTATTTTTTTCAGATGAAAAGAAGGAGATAAAAAAGATGAACCAACATGAGAGATGGGCAAACCTTGTCCATTGCCTACTTGTATGGAATCAGAACCATGATATGGTTCAGCAATATGAAGAGCTTCAATGTCTGGTGTAATGTGATTTGTAGCACTAGTGTCCAAATACCAAGTGTCGATAGTGGAGTTCGTTTGTGAAACCATGGCTGCTAATTTAGCAGGGGGATGGCGACCTTGATAGGCGTAATCCATCCTATGGTAACAATCAATGGCCAAATGACCCATTTTCTGGCATATCTGGCACTGAGGCCGTGAAGTATTCATACCAGTAGGAGCTATGGGTGACGGGAGAAGTCCACCTTCATTGAGATATGGTCTGCGCAAAGAAGACTGTCCACGACCACCACTATAGGTACGACCACGAACTATATTGCCACGGCTAAAAGGCTTAGTATGTCGGGGTGCAACAAAAGCCGTGGGAGGCTTTTGAGGTGTCTCATCAACGAGGGCGAGCTCCTCACAAATCAGTAAAGTGTGGAGTTCGTAAGAGATAGAGTCGTAGTGCGTGCTCGGATATATATAGATGAGCCGAACTGTCTGTAAGACGGAGGAAGACCGTCAAGAACATGGATGATTAAATCATCGTCACTTGCCGAAGAGCCAGAGGCAGCAAGAAATGTTCTTGAACTGTTGAAGGTAGTCAGACATAGGTTGATTTCCCTTCTTGATTCGAGTCGGTTGTTTTTTCAGAGACATGATGTGAGCCGCTGTAGTAGACGCATAGCATTGTTTGAGAAGATCCCATGCCTGTTTGGCAGAAGAAATGCCGATCATGTAAGGTAGGACGGATTCACTGAGAGTGGCCTTGATCCAAGAGAGTAACATCTGATCTTGTTCATACCACTGAGAATCAGAGGAAACCGGTGAATGTGTTGTTCCATCGAGTAGGTGCATCAACTTGTGTCCACGCAGGATGGGTTCAAATAAGGATTTCCATAGGAGATAATTATTGGCAGAGAGTTTAATAGGTATTAAACCGGTTATATTAGAGATAACCAGAGTAGGGGAAGGAGATGGATTGGCTGCGGCAGTAGGAGATGTGCCATCGCCAATGGTGGGACTAGTGGTGTTTGAGGCCATGAGAGATGGATCGAGAAAAGAGTTGCAGTAAAGCTTTACTGCTCGGAAACCATGAAGACAAACGGAACTTAGAATAATTGAGTGAAAATTTTTTCCTGATTTTTCCCTTCAGTTTGGATCTCTTAATATAGAGAATTTACAGTTAGTTACAACAGATATGTAAGATTCAAAATTTAAATTCAAAATTTAAAATACAATGCAATGGGCTGAGCTTATCCGATCTTATGTGAGCTGGATGCTTGTATCAGATGGTTTAGGAAAGAACAGTCTAGCGAAGAAAGCTTACCACTTCATGGAGAGACATTTTGATTGCTTCGCTTGGGCTTTTGTCTCTGAATCTGTCAACATTAGGGATCTCTTGAATAGAATCCTTAAAGCATTCTACAAAAAACAGAGAAGAGAAGGCTCCAGAAGGCATTGAATCGATGAAAGAACTAGAGGAGCTTCAGGAAGCAATTCTGAGTTACTTGCAGGGGAAGAGGTATGGAATAGTCCTTGACATTTGGGAAGTTAGTGTATGGGAAGAATTAAAATCTGCATTCCATCTTGAGGGCAATGGGAAGATAATCTTCACTACCAGTAATGAATCTATCAATTTAGATAAAGAAGTGTTCCATGTTCATATGCTCAGTACTCTATCTAATAGTCTTGCTTTGGAGCTCTTCTGTAAGAAATCATTTCATGGAGAATGCCCAAAATACTTGAAGGAATTAGCCCATAACATGGTTAAAAATTGCCATGGATTGCCCCTTACAATGGTGACATTGGGAGGGCTAATGGCAAGAATTGGTACTGATCCAACAGATTGGAAAACCATCCTCGAAGATCTCGATGGAGCTCAAAATTTAGATGGGTCAGTGAATCAAGTGTTGTTGACATGTTAAAACTACTTATCCCCTCATCTTAAGTATTGTTTCTTGTATTGTGCTCTGTTTCCTAAGGGCTATGAGATCACAAAGAACACATTCATAAAGTTGTTTGTAGCTGAAGGTTGTAGATGAGCTACCGGGGAAGACACCGGAAGATGTCGCCGGTGATTACTTCATGGAGCTCGTCGATAGGGGTATGCTGAAGCCCATAATGCACTACTATGATTCCAATCTGAGAAGATGCAGAATGCACAATCTGTTGCATGCCTTTGCAAATCAAATGCTTGAGAAGGAAGACTTTGGAGTGATCCATACTCCAAAAATCACAAAATTTACGAAATGGGTTCGGCGAATTGGAATTCATAATGGCACAACTGGTGATCTGACTGAGATTGGCAAGTTGAATCTTCGATCCTTTATCATGACTAGCATTCATCAACTCCCTTCCTACATGAATCAAGTGATATTGAGTCCTAAACTGTTGAGAGTACTAGTTTTGGAAGATGTGGCCATTAAGAAATTGCCTCAAGAGGTGGGTGACCTCATTCATCTACACTATTTGAGCTTAGTCAAATCAGGAATCAAAGCTCTCCCAGCTTCAATAGGAAAGCTGCAGAATCTACTATCTTTGTGTGCTGAGAAGACCGAAGTAACAAGCTTACCAGCTGAAATTAGAGCACTACATAAACTGCGGCATCTTGTGGTTGGTGATTATGCTAAAAGGGTTGTGTTGGTGCCGAGTGGAATTAAAAATCTAAGCAATCTGCAAATACTAGTTGGGGTGATGATTGATTACAATAGTATAGATGAGTTGATCTCTTTAACCCAACTCATGAAATTGGATATGGGGGAGGTGAAAGATAGAGATGAGCTTAGAAAACTATGCAATTCAGTCCACAAAATGCGACGCCTTCGTCATCTAGCTATCCATATGTCCTCCAGTAATGTGAAAGACAGAAGCAAACATCAAGAACTAGGGATTTTGATGCCTCCACCTAACCTTGAAGATCTGTATTTTAATGGGAGTTTGAAGGAGTTACCCAAATGGGTGGCTTCTCACAACAGCCTCAGGATGGTACAGCTTGTTGGAGCAAAATTAATGGAGGATCCATTAAGCATTTTTTGTCAGTTACCCAATCTAGTCTACTTGGGTCTGGAGGATGCTTATATGGGGAGAAAGATGGGTTGCAGTGCAAAAGCATTTCCTAAGCTCAGGAGCTTGGATTTAGCAAGAATGGAGACATTGGAAGAGTGGACTGAAATCAAGGAGGGATCATTTCAGAAATTGGAGTATCTGGCAATTGGTGATTGCATGAAGTTGAAGAGGCTTCCACAAGGGTTTCAACAACTCAATGCCCTTCAAAGGTTGCTGTTGGTGAACATGCAAGAGGAATTTGTTAGGAGGGTGAGTATTGGAGGGGAGGACCATTTGATGGTTCAACAGGTTCCAAGAATTCTTGTTTCACACAAGTATGATGAGAAAATGCGACTATTCTCATCATGATTTAAGTACATATTTTTGTACCAGTTACTTGATTTATGTAACCTCCAAGGCCTCTCCCAATAAAAATTTTCCCTTAAGGCTTCACTTGTTTCCATGTAAGAAGATGGAAAAAAGTTTCATGTAAAATATCATTTAATGGGCTTGTTTGTTTTGTTTAAAATTTTTTCTGTAAATGATAATTTACATGAAAATTTTCCTATTCTTTCAGTGCTTTTCTTTGCGTTTTACGTTAAAATAAACAATATAAAATTCTATTTTACAAAAAAAAAAAATTCAATTTTCCACCGTTTTTACATAGAAACGAACGTAGTCATATATATGGCAAATGTTGCAACAAAACAAATAAAACCTAAAGGATAATTGGTATTGGAGGTGTGCGAATTCATCCCCACCCCTAAAAAGGAAACCAAGGCTTCTGCTTCACATTAGGCTAGGCCTACCCATTATAAAGCAAGGGCTGTGATCGTCTCCTGTCATCCAATCTTTCTAGATGTCCATCGACATGCCGATCACCCCAACCTATCTGATGAACGACTGAAAGACAAGAGATGATCTCTGTCTATAAAACAAACGCATGATATTTAAGAGGAATCATTATACACCGTGGTGGGAGGTTTATTTTCTACTCGGTGGGTGAAATGATATCTGGCATTCAAATCTTGGATATATGTGGGAATTTTTGTACATGAGTTTTATTTTGAATTTAATGGTCCACCTAAATCATATGGCCTATAATCTAATAGTGATTTACCTGAACTAAATAGGAAGAGATAAAAATCTACCTTTTAAGGATACAAATTTTGGGCCCACAACACTTCATTTTTTCATAAGAAGGTCTATGATCCTACGTTTTTACACTTCAAGGTTTTCTTAGCAATGGCAAGTGAGAAAAAAACCTAAACATCTTTTAATTTCCTATGCAAATGATATTTTATACAAAAAGATTTTTTCATTTAAAAATTTCCCTTTCTTTGCATTTTATATTAAAACAAATAGTGGAAAAACGAATTTTACAAGAAAGTTTTCTTTTTTACTATTTTACATGGAAACAAACACAACATTAACAATTCCATTTTAATTTTTTTCCTAGATGGACAACGACTCAAATAGTTAAATTCCTTAATGGTAAAGGGAATTACATAGGACACCTCTCTCTCTCTCATTTATTACCATTGCATGTCAGGAAAAACTGCAGGAAAAACTGTCGCCCTCTCCCTCTCTCTCCTCTCACATGAATTATGAAAGGATTCTCTATTCTTGGATACTTGTGTGTGCCTCCAAATGGCCTTGTGTTGACACATAATCCATACAGTCGGACAAAAAACCTCAGCCCTAGTACAAAATGTCAGAGCTACAAGCAAGGGGGGATTCTTTGGATGGGGAAGTAATTGGATTTCAAGAGATGAATTGGGAGCTACCAGTGATGATCCTAGTGATTCTGAAGGTTTTGATGCTTCTTCAGATGATTGGAAAGATGAATGAGAAGATGAACATGATGATGATAGTATAGATAAAGAAGATATTAATAATGAAGTTGAAGAAGATAACCGCAGTAAAGATGAGTTTTTAGACTATGATTCTGATGAGTTTCATGAGAAGTATGCAAGATGGCGCGTAATTTGAATGATGGTGATAACAAGGAGAGAAGGAAGAAAACCCCTAAACTTACATTCGATGAGTTGTTGATGAAGAGTTGCAGGCCCTCGATGGTGCCTTCCAATTCGCCAAAAAGGAGTAGTTGTAGAGCAGAGGGTTGAATTTTCTCTGGTTAGAGCATGAAATCGAGTAGGGGAAGTCGGTGCAATAAGGTTAAATGTAAGTAAGGGCAAAAATGTATCTTCACATAGAATTAAGTGCAACAACTTTAAACAAATGGGGCTGCAGTAAGTCTAATCGCGCCAAAACACAGGAGAGGATTGAGAAAATTTTCTAAAAGAAAATTTCAAATACTATCCTTGAATTATGGAATAATTATATCTACAATCCACTAGTTTTTGACAATTACATATACCACTCCTAATTTAAAAAACGTGTAAAAAAAGACCCACTCCGTTAATTGATTTCTGTTAAATGATGATGTCAATTAATACAGAGTCTCTAGTCCGAGGCTTCTTTCCATAGTCCTTTATGACCTCTATGCTGTTCACAAGACTAGACAGTGGGCCATTCTCCGGTGGGAGAGCTCCGAGAATGGCATTAACACGTCCTTGGTAGTGTCTTGGCCATACAGTGACTATTTTGCGGTATTCTTGGTTGACCAAAGCGAGGTCATGCTTTAACTCTGGCCAATCTACTAACAGTGCCCTAGGTTGGCTTTGACGGACCAATCGGGCATAAGGTTGGCTACGAGGCTATACTAGATCTGGATTGAAATCCTAGAGGTCGGCCAACTTGATGAGGTTCAGATCGGCAAACTCTTGGATGAGCTGCTGAGTTGAAATTTCCTTCATTCTAGGTCGGGTCGAGCCGAGGTGAGATCTCAACTTTGTCTTATGTTTTTCTTCTCAACCCTATGTCTTATCTTTTGATTCTAGAGCTGAGTCCCAGGGGAGGAGATGGATCACATTGAGGTCGGTGCGATTTGGTGAGCTTCAACGAGGTGGGGAATTCTGTCTATCTGGATCCCCATCCTTATTTGTGTCGCTACCTTCTCCAGTTTCAGTTCTGTAGGTATTTGGGGCAGGTCGGCCCATCTTGATCTTCTCATTCTCGTGAATTCGTGACTATCCATGAACTCATCTCAATAGCCATTGTTGATGTTGTCATTGATGAGAGCCTTAAGATGTCGACAATCACCAATGTAATGGCCATGCTCATTGTGGTGATGGCATAATCGCCTCGGGTTTTGCTCCTAAGTTGGGGTGTTCATTGGAAGTGGACATTCCATCAAAGGATCATTCCTCTTGAAATGCATGATCTCCGACATCGGCTTGTTTGGCGAGCCAGGGTAGCCTGTCTTCCCTGTGGCTTGCCTTCCATTTCTTGATCTTTGCTTCTTGCTGGTTTCTGAAGCCTTTGTTGACTTGTCGGACTGATCCGACCTTTTCTTATCGAATGTCCCTATAGAGGCACCCTTCTCCTTCTTGGTGGCTATGTCGTTGGCGACAGTGTGCCTCTCACACCGATGGAGCATATCGGTGAGGTTTCTGGGAGGCTTTTTGGTGACAAAATAGATCAGCTTCTTATCACTGATGGAGGCCCTGAGTGCTGCTGTAGCTACCTCGGGCTGGAGATCTTTGATCTATAGTGCCAGTTTATTGAATCTGGCAATGAACGTTCGAAGGGATTCATCCTTTTCCTGTTTGATCACCCTGAAGTCAGCGACTGTCTTCCTCATCCCCCGACTACACTGGAAATGTGTCAAAAACTAATGATGAGCTCTTGGAAGGTATTGATGAAACACAGTGATAGGTTGTTGAACCACGTTCGACCGACATCCTGTTGAGTGGACGGGAACGAACGGCTATAAATAGCATCATGATAACTGTGAAAAAGCATACCGGTCCTAAAGTTATTCAAGTGCTTCTCCGGGTCGGGGGTGACGTCATAAGGGGTAATCATCGGGAGTACATATCCTGTATGGAGTGGGAAACACATAATGGCATCAGACAAAGTTGTCTCAACGCTGAATGTCGGTTGGACGTAAACATCTGGGCCTTGCCTAATTTGCTGGAGCCGACGGTCAGATCCCGCAGTTGTTGTTGTAGCTCATCAGCAGGTGGCTGGGGCACTGGAAGGACGACCACGTTAGATGCGGCTCACTATTGTTGGGCCGCCTCTATGCGTGCTTGCCCGTCGCCTTCTGGTGCAGCTTGTTCTCTTGGTCAATCTAATCGATCCAGTACTGAAACTCATAGTAAACTGCGATGCGGGTTGTGTTTGCTAGATACCGCCACAATCTGAACTTGTCATGCTGGAGGAGTTGCTACGTTCTCTAGGGCTTTCGGATCATGATGCCCCAAAACTCGCCGCCCATGTGAATGGGGGCTCTGGCTTTACTGTGGCCTGACCCCGATAACTCGTAGGGACCAGTAGCGAGCAGGTTGTGCTTGTGCTCCTAGGTTTTGATGCTGAGGATTGTTAGGGGCTCCACCCCTGGCTACGCTGGTGCGCTCCTGACAGGTTCAGGGGGTGTCGATGCAGGTGGGTGCTACTGGTTCGTCTGTTGTTGAATGAGTTTCGCCAGAGTCTAGTGAGTAAGTGCTTGCAGTTGCACAACAATAGCGAACTGTTGTGCCCGAGCTTGAGGTGCTATTGGCGGTATATCATGGTTGATCATTTGGTCAACTTCGTCACTGTGGGTATCTCCGTTATGGGGATGCTCATCAGCATTGCTTTGTAGGGCGTAACTATGCTCTCTCCTCAGTGGAGCCATTGAAGTAGTAAGTAATTGAGTAATGAAAATTGAAATTTTTAGAAATTGGTTACTAAGGGGCCCCATGGTAGGTGTCAATCTGTTATCACTGGAAAGTGGTCGGACTCATGATTGTGACACATGTCACAGTAAGAAGACAGATAAAAGAGTTAGGCGGGTTGGATAACCCAGGGGGTCACTCTGATGGCTAAGTCAGCTCAAGGGGTGATAAGTAGATGAACTCAGGTAAAGAAAGCCGAGTTCAAAGTAGAGAGGGTCAAGTAGTGAATTCAGCAGTATAGCTTTAGGTTTGCAAAAGTTTTGTCCGTTTACCTTCGTTGTAGGGGTACTTATGAAGAAGGAATGACCCTGAATTACGGGATGTTTCCTTGTAGTTGCACGGATCTCGGGACTCCTTTCGAGATCCTAGGGGAGTCGACATAATGGATTGAGAGTCCTTACGCACTCCCTTCTCGAGATTGGGGGGGCATTATTGAGAAGGCTAGTTTTGTAGGCGTTTGATGCACATCCGAGGGTTGGTTTAGGGATAACTGCCTTTGGATTCCTTGTAGACGTAATTTACTCTATTTCAACCTCTTCCGAGAGGCTGACATGTGGAGATAACCATCAAATCATGGATTAGCCTTCACATATCTAAACGTGCTCAATTCCAACACGTATATAGCTGTTCGAGGACACTGAATCGTACCTGATTAGATGAACTATGATGGGAACATGTGTCCATAGGCTAAATCTATCTATGTGGTGTTATGAGCCCTTCACTGATTTATCGCATTTATCATGATCCTAACAATTATTATGTTATTTATTTGTACTATGATCAACATGTCAATCTTTCCATTCATCTTTCCAATCACGATCTAAAAAGTCATCAAAACTAAATATTTCAAAATCACTAGGACCATTACTGATAGCTCCGAGTTCATCTTCTGAAATCCAACCATTTTCCCATCCGAAGGATCCACCCTTGTTTCCATGCTGCTCTCACATTTTGTTGTTTGTAAAATGCCGCAACAAAATTATTAGTCATCATGGTTGTGTTTATCAAGTTTTGGCTGAGATTTTTTGTCACATTGCATGGATTGTGGGCGGACACAAGGCCCATTTGGAGGACAAACATAAGCATCCAAAAGAGAAAGGTCTTTTTCCCAGACCATGTGACTCTGTGAGAGGGCAACACTTTTTCCTGACATGAAAAGGTAATAAATGAGAGAGAGAGAGAGGGGTCAGATGTAATTCCATTTTCCATTAAGGAATTTGACTATTTGTGTAATTGTGTTGTTGCTGGTCAAGGAATAAATTAAGGGTTTGTTATGATTCTATTTGCTTTCATGTAAATCAGTTTTTTAAATGTAAAGAAAGAAAATTTTTAAGAGAAGAAATATTTTTATGTAAAACACATAGAAATTTTAAAGGAGTTTTGATATTTTTTTATTCCCTTGTCATTGCTGAGAATGCTGAAAGAAGGAAACAAGTGTAAAAACATAGGGTCATAGAGCTTATTATGAAAAAATAAAGTGTTATGGCCCTAAAATTTATATCCTTGAAGGGTAAATTTGAAAAAAAATAAAGTGTTATGGCCCCAAAATATGTATCCTTGAAGGATAAATTTTTACTAGTTCCGAGTTAGTTCAAGCAAAATCACCATTAGATTATAGACCATATGACAAAGGCGGGCCATTGAATTCAAAATAAAGGTCATGTATAGAAATTCCCACATATATCCAAGATTAGAATGTCTGATCATTTCACCCTCCAAATAGGAAATAGACCTCACACCACAGGTGTAAAATGATTCCTCTTAAGTCTTATGTATTTGCTTTATGGACAGAGATCGTATTCTATCGTTCAACCGTTCGTCAGACGGATTGGGCTATATTGGCATGTGTGGCAACCACTCCAGCCTATCCGATAGACAAGAGATGATCCCGATCCTTGTTATATAATGGGTTGGTTTGGCTTAATGTGAAGCACAAGTCTTGGTTTTTTTTTTTTTGGGGGGGGGGGGGGGGGGTTTATGGAAAATTTTACAATGAAACAATCAGGATCATAAAATGATATTTTAGATGAAATTTTTTTCCATTTTTTCATAGAAACAATCGAAGCCTTGAGGGAAATTTTTTAATGGGGGAAAGTGGATACATAAATCAAGAAACTGGATACAAATATATGTACTTAAATCATGATGAGAATAATCGCATTTTCTCATCATACTTGTGTGAAACAAGAATTCTTGGAACCTGTTGCACCATCAAATGGTCCTCCCCTCCAACCCTCACCCTCCTAACAAATTCCTCTTGCATGTTCACCAACAGAAACCTTTGAAGGGCATAGAGTTGTTGAAACCCTTGTGGAAGCCTCTTCAACTTCTTGCAGTCACCAATTGTCAGATACTCCAATTTCTGAAATGATCCCTCCTTGATTGCAGTCCACTCTTCCAACCTCTCCATTCTTGCTAAATCCAAGCTCCTGAGCTTAGGAAATGCTTTTGCACTGCAACCGATCTTTGTTCCCATGTAAGCATCCTCCAGACCCAAGTAGACTAGATTGGGTAACTGACAAAAAATGCTTAATGGGTCCTCCATTAATTTAGCTCCAACTAGCTGTACCATCCTGAGGGAGTTGTGAGAAGCCACCCATTTGGGTAACTCCTTCAAACTCCCATTAAAATACAGATCTTCAAGGTTAGGTGGAGGCATCAAAATCCCTAGTTCTTGATGTTTGCTTCTGTCTTCCACATTACTAGAGGACATATGGATAGCCAGATGACGAAGGCGTCGCATTTTTTGGACTGAATTGCATAGTTTTCTAAGCTCGTCTCCATCTTTCACCTCCCCCATATCCAATTTCATGAGTTGGGTTAAAGAGATCAACTCATCTATACAATTGTAACCAATCATCACCCCAAATAGTATTTGCAGATTGCTTAGATTTTTAATCCCACTCGGCACCAACACAACCCTTTTAGCATAATCACCGACCACAAGATGCCGCAGTTTATGTAATGCTGTAATTTCAGCTGGCAAGCTTGTTACTTTGGTCTTCTCAGCACACAAAGACAGTAGATTCTGCAGCTTTCCTATAGAAGCAGGGAGAGCTTTGATTCCTGATTTGACTAAGCTCAAATAGTGTAGATGAATGAGGTCACCCACCTCTTCAGGCAATTTCTCAATGGCCACATCTTCCAATACTAGTACTCTCAACAGTTTAGGACTCAGTATCACTTGATTCATGTAGGTAGGGAGTTGATGAATGGTAGTCATGATAAAGGATCGAAGATTCAACTTGCCAATCTCAGTCAGATCACCAGTTTTGCCATTATGAATTCCAATTCGCCGAACCCATTTCGTAAATTTTGTGATTTTTGGAGTATGGATCACTCCAAAGTCTTCCTTCTCAAGCATTTGATTTGCAAAGGCATGCAACAGATTGTGCATTCTGCATCTTCTCAGATTGGAATCATAGTAGTGCATTATGGGCTTCAGCATACCCCTATCGACAAGCTCCACCAAGTAGTCACTGGCGACATCTTCCGGTGTCTTCCCTGGTAGCTCCTCTACAAACCCTTCAGCTACAAACAACTTTATGAATGTGTTCTTTGTGATCTCATAGCCCTTAGGAAACAGAGCACAATACAAGAAACAGTACTTAAGATGAGGGGATAAGTAATTATAACATGTCCACAACACTTGATTCACTGATCCATCTAAATTTCGAGCTCCATCGAGATCTTCGAGGATGGTTTTCCAATCTGTTTGATCAGTACCCATTCTTGCCATTAGCCCTCCCAAGATCACCACTGTAAGGGGCAATCCATGGCAATGTTTAACCATGTTAAGGGCTAATTCCTTCAAGTATTTTGGGCATTCTCCATGAAATGATTTCTTACAGAACAGCTCCAAAGCAAGACTATTAGATAGAGTATTGAGCATATGAACATGGAACACTTCTTTATCTAAATTAATAAATACATTACTGGTTGTGAAGATTATCCTCCCATTGCCCTCAAGAGGGAATGCAGATTTTAATTCTTCCCATACACTAAATTCCCAAATATCATCAAGGACTATTCCATACCTCTTCCCCTGCAAGTAACTCAGAATTGCATCCTGGAGCTCCTCTTCTTTCATCGATTCAATGCCGTCCGGAGCTTTCTCTTCTCTGCTTTTGTAGAATGCTTTAAGGATTCTGTTCAAGAGATCCCTAATGTTGACAGATTCAGAGACAAAAGCCCAACCAAAGCAGTCAAAATGTCTTTCCATGAAGTGGTAAGCTTTCTTTGCTAGACTGTTCTTTCCTAGACCATCCACCCCTACCAATGAAATCAAGCTACGTTTCTGCTTCTCTCTTCCCAGCAACCATTCCTCCACCCGCTTCAAGTCCTTTTCACGCCCCACCAAATCAATTTCTCCAGAGAAACAAGAAGAAACACCTGAAATTTTATCTTTGATCGAAGCCTTAAGCCGACACTCATCGATCCCTTTGTGGATTTCTTCAAAATCTCTCCGAACCCTCATGAACCGAATACTGAACTGTTGTTGATGGTGAATGAAGTTCAAGTCATCAGAAGCCAGAGAACCCATGAACTCATCAATGGCGTCTTCAGATTCAAAGATTACCCGTCTGAGTAATCGAACCCATGAAGCCACTGGTTCCTCTCTTTCGATTCTGACCCTTCTTTCTGCGTCGTTGAGGAAAGGTTTCAGGGACTGGAGCTCTCCAAGAATCCATTCGACATCTTTCATGGCTCCATGCAGAAGCGATGGCTGCTGCTGAAGCTGTTCTGACCATTTCTGAAGGATAAAGGTCACAAGGGCTTCCACCATTGCTAGAGTTGCAGGTCTTTTGGATTCAAGAAGTTATCAGAAGTTCAAAATACTCTGTATCAGGCTGAAGGGTAAGCTATGAACTCGAAAAGCTGAAAAAAAAAAAAGCAACAACGACGAAAACAGTATCAAGAGGAGATTGATGGCGCCTACAATTGGCCGTATTATTTCCATTTTTTGCACAAAATTTAAACGTTTTGGAAGTGTCGTACACGACGACTGAATTAAATAATTAATATTCCACTGCAAGACCAGCACATGCACGGCTGTTCCGAGTGGTTCCTTTCACTGTTTTCCTCCAGAGTGTGGGATCCATTGATTTTTGGATGAATGCTTCTCGATAAAACTGAATAAAAAAAATATGAACTCATGGGAAGTTGATGCTAACATGTTTTCTAAATCACAAAATCGGAAATATAATTTTTAGAGTTATCATAAATTCGTTTAACGCAGTAATTGGAAAGAGAATAATAAAAAAAAATGACATTTCTTGCATTATTGTGATGAAGAACTATATAAAATAGAGAAAATGCATGGAAAGTGGAGAGAAGATCTGAAAACTTAATTTTTATGAATTATTAGTTCTAAAAAAAATAGAAACACTGAATAAAAAAAATCAACACTCACAAATAAAAAGTCATGAATTCAATTTTTCTTGAGCTTATCTGTCAAATAAAAAAATATATACAAAAAATTATTGCATGTTTGTGAGCCTTAAAAGATAATAAACATAAAAAATTAGAGGTGTTAATTTTATAAATCATCAATTTAAAAATGATCTAAGCATTGCTTTCAATGCCCTAAAAAAAATGGGTTTGGATCATCTCCTGTTGTTGGAGGGACTTTCAATAATTGAAGTTCATTGGTGTCTTTTAAATCATGACTAAAGAGACTAGACCACAGGAGAAGATTTTTTTTTGCAAAAAAAAAAAAATCATGATAGCATACTTTTATTTAGAAAAATACAATAATAGATGAATGTGGGTGCGAACCTATTTATTGCAACGGGGCCTGCCTCTTAAAGAAGGAGGGGTTCGAAGTGAAATCATTTAAAACAACAGAATTTTTTTCTTTTATTGAAGTTGAAACAAGTTGCCAGCACTTAACTGATGTTGATCGAGATTTATCAGTTCCATGTGAAGTGGCTGTTCAGCCTCTTAGGGACGATATCATTCAGTTGCTTAGGAAAGTCAATTATGTGGCTCACACCTTGGCTAAGGAGGCCCAGTCTTGTACGCGGAAAGACTGTTTGGTCAAACTCCAGTCCATGGCTTCGTACATTATGTGTTAAAGAAGCTCAGATTGTAACCTGTTTCTAATTTCATCAATAGATTTATGTTTTACCAAAAAAAGAAAAAATAAAAAGGTGAAATCATTTAAAGTCAATGGGTGCGGAGTGAGAATTCCAATGGTTTAGATTGAACCTTTTTATTTCTAATCCAACAGTTTCAAGCCAACTTCTGACGCTCTCTACGATGCCATGCATGTTGTATACATCGGTTTGGTGGGAAAAAGATTTTCTGTAGCGTTGTCATGCAGTAGTGCTGATCTTGACCATTGAGAGTGCATCGAGACATGGCAGCGCTACAAGCGATCCACTCCCGGTTTGATGGTCGTAGTTAGTAGATTCACAAAATACATGTATCCATACATATTAGTGGAAATAGCATATTTTTATGGATTTTTTTTTCCCGAGGGCGAGAGGTTGTCTACGGAATAGAGAAATCAAGGGATGAGATTACCGGAAAGATTACCATCAGAACTTCAAACATAGAGGCATGGTTTGTTCACTTTTGAGGGTATCACTATGGAATCGAAATCACTAAATTGAACCGAAACTAGCTGGTAAAAAATCGAATTAGATCGAACCATATATAATTGGTTTGATTTTGATTTTAGATAATGAAGATTGATTCACTTTTGGTTTTGAACTAAAAAGCGATGGATCCGAACTGATTAGTAAATCGATTAAAAATCGGTAAAAATTAGTTTATAAAATAACTTATTGTCTAAACCAAAAGTGGTGGTTTCATCTAATGTCACTAGTAAAGACTCCTTTACCAATTCTAGTTCAACATTTACTTATTTCTTTTGACATGCAACGATTTCACGCTTCTCCAGGCCCTCCTCCAAGGCTATTGCCATCGTCTCACCAGAGAAGCCAGGTGCTCGGAGGAGCACCACGCCCTGGGAAGGGTTTTATGCAACATTACTATAAAATCAATTCCGTTTTGGTTTATGTTTAATATATCTCGAACAAATTATATAGAAACCAGACCGATTTACGACCTTGTGTATCATGCCGTGTATGCACATTATACTAAAATTTTATTATAGTTAGAACTTTTGTAGTGTTGTCTGGACAACAACAGGGCTTGAGAATTGATGTGTATTCAAATTATAAGAGCGAGTAATAAAAGATATGCTCATATTGGTTACATTAATATTACTGTAATCAAGGAATACCCAATATGCCTCTAGAGAGATCAGAAGTAATCAAAGCTGTAATGGTAAGTACATATAAAGAACTCAACGTGACAACATTATGGTAATCATATGCCATTGTCATTGATCAAGAAGGAAATCAAACGGAACTCGAGTTTTTGGTGTGATTGGTCGGGCGTTGAGCCGGTTGAATTTTACTAAAATAGTTGTTCTTGGTGAGTTTTCATGAAAGTAACCTATTTTACCACCTTGTCACTTAAAAGTCATTTCCTACGAATAACATGTGCTTGTGATAAGTTATATCATATATGAATTTGTGTAAATGCTTGATGTACCTGGGATAAGTTTCCAGATTGCAATGAGGTGGATTGAACTGTTTAGGAACCATTTATGTAAAGATGTTAATCGGTGTGTTTCAGTTTAACGGTGGTTTGGTGTGTAATGAATAAAACCAAAACCGAACAATTTATTAAACGGTTTCAAAATGCTTACCAAAATTTTTGATTTTTCGGTTTTCGAACGGTTTCATTGCCGGGAGGGAGAGGAAGAGAGTTAGGAACAAAGAAGAGAGAAAGCCGAGGAAAATATTAAAATACTATTAATCAAATATAAAAGTGAGCTTACGATTTAGAAGTATACCATGTGGAAAGTATTACAATAAAATTTATTTCTAGAAAAATATAGACATTTACCCATTACCACTAAGGGATTAAAGTGAAGGTTAAATCAATTTAAACAGTTTCATTCTTTAAACCATAGTCAAACCGTTTAAATAAACAATTTTACTTTTGAATCAGAATCAAACTGTTTAATTGGTTTCATGGTTTCAGTTTAAACAGTTCGGTTCGATTTTGGCATACGATTCAATTTCATTTTTGACACTTACAATTATGGAACAAAAAAGGAGCTCAGTAACCGAACTGAAAAGAAACTACTGGTCTTCCTTATACTCTCATTTTCCCTGTCAATGTATAAGATTACAATATACCCCGATAGAGTGGAGATCTTTCTTTCCCAAAAATATATAAATTTTTATAAATTTCAATTTTTTTCTGGGGCATTTTTTTTTTCAATTTATTGGGTAAGTTAAAAAAATCCAAAAGACTGTCAAGGGTAATTCATGAAGATTCCAATCATATGGTCAAGAGCAAGCAATATGTGACTTCACTATAGAGAAGTCACACTACAACAATTATGATTTTTGGCACTGATATATTTTCATCGCCAACTATTTTAACTGACGTTTGAAGTCACACTACAACAATTATGATTTTTGGCGATGATACATTTTCATCGCCAACTATTTTAACTGACGCATAGTTTTCCGTCACCGTTTCAGTTGACTGTATTGCCATCAAGCAAAATCACGACGGAGAACAAGGGGGTGTCAGTGGTAACTGTCCGTAAAAAAAAAAAAAGTATTTTATACAGTGGACTTTAAACCAAATTTGTACTTACTACACTCCTAAGATAGTCTACTCTTATACCCCACAGAATCTTTTCGGGTACCTCTTCCTGGAATGCCAAATTTAATATTTTCTCAGCTATCTCTACAAGTACTTCTTCCTGCATTGAAGAATCTACAAGCTCCACCATATTTCTCTCATTATACTTTGTGAAAGCCTGCACACCACAGGAATTACTTTTATTTAATACAATATAAGTAATAAGATCTAATGGATACTTTAAGGGAAGCCAAGATTCCATTTTCCCACCATATTTCTCTCATTATACTTAGTGAAAGTCTGCACATTAAATGACCATCTATAAAATAATATAAATTTATATATATTAATGGGTAAAAGACATTTACCTCCCCTGTAACTTATCTTATTGACCGTTGACCTTCAAAGGTTTCAAAAAATACAGTTATCTCCCCTAAATAACTATTAAAATCCAAATAACTCCACCTGCTAGGAATATTCTATTATATAGTAACGGTGGGAGTCCAATAGTTTATTAAATATCAAAAACCCTTTTAGAGATACGAACTACCCATTTTACCCTTACTATTTAGGAAGGTTACTATTTGTCAGTCGAACGATTCCCCGATTCCTTGCTTGCTCACCAGTCACTGTTATTCCGTTTTTCAAACCCTAGAATCGTCGTCGTCTTCGGAGTTCTCCACCGTTGCAAATCCTTGAACATTGAAGCGGCTCATGATTCAAAATTTTTCGCTGAAATGTTTCCGCTGAAATGTTGAACATTGAACATTAAGGAGTCTTCGAAATGTTTCTGCTGAGATGTTGAAGCAGTTCCATCATGTCGCTGCAAGGAGCTTGAAGTTCCCATGTTCCTTCGAAATCTTGAAGCACAAACTGCTGCAAATCCTTGGAAGATTTGACATCTTCAAATCTTGAAGCACAAATCGGTTCCAAGCATGAAGCACTGACCGCTGCAAATCCTTAAGCACTGCCCACCATTCGAAACCCTACCTGCTACTGCAAACATTGAAGCACTGAAGTACTGTAAGGACTGTCTTTTAATTAGCTTTTAGGGTAGCTTTTATAAGTAGTAGGATGCTTCATCTTCGAAACCCCCAAATTTTGGGATTGTTTAATGTCGATTTTGAGATTCACAGTCTAACCCACCCCGCCCCCATTTTTTTTTATTGTTTTTAGTAATCTGGCCTGCGATTGGGGATTATTTAAACACAACACTGTAAGATTTGTGATATTTTATTGTCTGGGTACAATCCTGCGTCTCTTTAAGCACAATGGTATGTATTTCTTGTCTTTCTCCCTTTGTGTAATTTTTATGTTTCTGTTTTTTTGTCTCTATGTTTTTGTTTTGTTGTCTAATTTCCATTAAGTTTCTGTTTCATGTACTTGTGGCTGTATGAAATAAATATGATAGCTGATGGTGAAAAAGGTGAAGTATTTCATCTTTTGTTTGTCTTTATGTCATTATCTGTTGTAGGCAAAGTACTCAGAATTCTGGTATTGTGTTTGGTGGGAAACATCCATGATTTTTCTCTACACTTCTTTAAATGTTGTCACCCCCATTGTTTTACCAGTTTTTCCATGTGGCCTGTTTCAGAGATTAGCCCCATTAATTTACTAGTTTTTACATGTGGCCTGTGACCTGTCTGAGTGACCACCCCCATTAATTATCAAAATTGAGCTCATCATGTCTATCAGTTTGGGAGTTCAGCTGCCAAAAAATGGATTCAGAATAAATAAGAATCAAATCTTTCTTACAGTGCAGTAGAAAAGCAGATCACCTTATTTTCAAGGCTTATTCAATTTTCTCTTTGTTGCTTTTAGGTTGAGGTCAAGAAAAAACCCAATGAATGAAGTTCCCAAGGTCTCTTCCAAATTAAAAATTAAAAATAAAGTACAAAATCCTTACTTTTTCTTTTATTAATTTACTTTCTTAATCTATATAGTTATATTCCCCAACAATTATGTGGTTTATTTAATCTAATCAAGATGTGTTCATGCTGACCAAGATTAGTTGATAATTTAATTCAAAGTTAAGGGGTAGCCATGTGTGGGGTATGAAAGTTGATTAAATGTTTATTTATTGATTTAGTTGAAGAATTAATACCCCTAATTATAAAAATTTTAGTGACATGGAGATAAGAGTGGAATGACAAGGCAGTGGGATTTGTTGAAGAATACATGTGCAATCTAGGGGACAACAACACATGCGTCATGGACTCATGGGTAGGTCTTAGTCTTACATCTATGTTTTTGATTTCAAATACATGTGCAATCTCACCTAACTACTGTGATTAATTAAGGAGTGGAGGAGTGGAAGCTCATGTGGGTGTGGATCCAAATGAACCCTATACAGGTTGTTGTATGGTTTAACTTTTGTTTCATTATTAAAGGTATCCCACCTGATATAAATATTTGTTATCATAGTGGCTTAAGATTTCTGTTCTACTCTTCAATTATGTTGTTGGGCTTTCAAACTTCAACCACAAGCAGTGGGTATTTGTTTAATGGGAAAA
The DNA here is from genome assembly GCA_028583415.1 of Protea cynaroides. Taxonomy (NCBI): domain Eukaryota; kingdom Viridiplantae; phylum Streptophyta; class Magnoliopsida; order Proteales; family Proteaceae; genus Protea; species Protea cynaroides. The sequence continues at coordinate 82,202,590 of CM053265.1, read as the reverse complement.
TGATTTCTGTCCAACAGTGTGTTCCTCTGTCTAGACACAGGAAAAGTGAAATTACCACCCCACCCCCTAGTTGGATGTCTATGCTTGCACTCCTATTGGTCCCCATGCTAGTACACTGAACTTGGATCCAAACCCGGAGCCTGTATAATGTACAATCAGATAATATTATGTTAATATAGACCTTTTGTCTACCCCTGAAATATTATGTTAATATAGAATACTACATAATCAGTATCAGAGGATTACTTGCATGAGAAAAAAACAAAAACTCTTTAACATGTGTAATATCTTTTACTATTTTTTATATGTTTATATTTTGTTTTGCTATATTTCTATATTTAAAATAGAATTCTTTTGCTTCCATGTGTACAGGCTAAAGTATCGGGAGACCCAATCAATATTGTGTACTATTATGGTGAATATACTGAAATTAAGAATGTTGATCCGGAACGCTATAGTTATGTGGATGTCATATACGATGCATATTGCGGGGTATTGAAGGACATCCCAAGTGGGAAAATCATAAAATTCAGTATTAAAGCAGTATTACCTAATGGTGATGAATCGCTCATTGAAGAAGATAAGGGCGTAATGAGAATATTTGAGAAGTCTCCAGATGCATGTGATCCAATACACTGCTATGTGTTTGGACTAGAAGTAAATGAAGAAGTTTCAAATGTTTACTGGGTAAACACTTTTGAGGGTAATGTGATGCAAAGACCCAAAACTAGTGTTGTAAATAGCCCAAGTAAACAAAGAACTCCAATCAAAAGGCATGTGCAGAAGACTCTTGCCAACAGGAGCAAGATTGGTGTCGATGGTAGCAAACAAATAGGAAAATTTTTTGCAGGTAGTAGGGAAGTACATAATCTCAGCAGCTCAAGTGAGGCTGACTCATTAGACAATGATGATGTAGATTGGCAACAACTTGGTGGAGGTAGTGATGATCAGAATCATAGGGAATTAGAAGGATGTCAGAGTGATGGGGAAGATGATGAAGTCTCTGATGGAGGTCAGAGTGGTGGATGTATGTCTGCGAATAAAGGGGATGATGATCAGGCTATACTAAAATGTGTTGACAGTAACAAAGATATTGATGACAGTAATATTTTGAAGATGGAGAAGGGATTACTGTTTGATGATGTGAATGCTTATAGGAAATATCTTAGAGATTATGTCATCCAAGAGGGGGTTCAAATCTTGTATTTAAAGAATGAGAAGTCTAGGGTTACAGTGATTTGTTGTAAAAGGGGATGCACATGGAGAATTCATGCTTCTCCTACACCAGATTGTACTACATATTGTGTGAAATCATTCAACCCTAAGCATTGTTGTGGTAGAGTTGATACAAACAAAGCCGCTTCAGCTACATGGATTGCAAGGAAGCTTACAAACAGATTGAAAGTTGATCCTCATATGTCCATAAAGGCAATGAAAGCAGCAATATGTGCAAAGTATGGGATTAGTCCAAATGATAAAATGTTGTATAGAGCACGTATAATTGCCAATGAAGAAAATGAGGGAAGTTTCAGCAAGTCATATGCTTTGTTGCCTCATTATGGACGGTTAATGCTTGAAGAAAATCCCGGTTCCATAGTCAAATTACGATATGTGGAGAGGCAAGATAGTGAAGGAAAGCCTGTTTTTAAGAGGTTTTTTGTCAGTCCAAAAGCTTGCATAGATGGGTTTGCCCAAGGGTGTAGACCGTTCATTGGACTTGATGGATGCCACTTGAATGGGATGTTTGGTGGAGTGCTCTTATCGACAGTTTCATTGGATGGCAACAGTAGAATATTTCCAGTAGCCTACTCTGTTGTAGAATCAAAGAAAAGACAGCTGGCAGTGGTTTTTAGAGTGTCTACACTTAGCACTGTACACAGCGTATGATGGAATGCCTCTAACATTCATGTCAGATAAACAGAAGGTAAATTACTATTCTCTTTCAGTTTGTTTTTTTTAGTTAATACTAAAAGGTTTCTACTAACACATATAATTTCACTTTATAGGGATTGGCAAAGGCAATATCCATAATTTTTCCAGGGGCATTTCAACGGCATTGTTGTAGACACTTATACAATAATTTTAAAACAAAATTCTCAGCGCAACTACTAAGGAAACAGTTTTGGTCAGCATGCAAGTCACATACTAGGATGGGCTTTGAAGCAGCAATGGCTCAAATGACGGAGACTGATAGAGCTGCATATGAGTGGTTGATGAATTTACAAGTGTCTCTATGGGCTAGGCATGCTTTCAACCACAACGCAAAAAGTGATCACCTCACAAACAATATCTCAGAGAACTTCAACCAATGGGTGGATTGTCTACGAAGCAAATCTATTGTTGCCTTACTAGTTGGTATAATGACATTGACAATGAACAGGCTAGTAAATAGGTATGTAAAAGGCTGTGGAATGAAATAGGGTATTACATGAAATAGGGTATTACACCCATGGTGAGGAAAAAACTTGACTCTATACAAAGCTCTGCCAGGTTCTGTATAGTGCTTCAAAGTTGGATAGATGAATTTGATGTTACTGACAGGGACATTAGGTATAGAGTTCGGACTTCAACTCAATTTTGTGATTGTCGTGGTTGGGAAACAACAGGGATTCCTTGCAAGCATGCAGCAGCAGCACTCTCTTACAAAAGGGATAAAATTGAAGATTATTGTCACTCTTATTTTAGCACCAAGACTTACATGCTTGCATATGGCCAAATGATCCATTCTCTACCAGATCTTTCAATACTAAAGGAGACTGATGGATGTGTCTTGCAGCCTCCTGCACTCAAAAGACAAAAAGGAAGACCTTCTAAGAATAGAAGAAGAAGAGCGTCAGGGGAAGCTGCCAGTTCAGACTTTAGAAAAAGAACTGGTACTGTGAAATGTACAAGATGCAAGCAGTTGGGACATAACAAAAAAACATGCCAAGGACCACCTGTGAAAGCTGTGAAAGGGAAGGAAAAGAATGCAGAAAAAGTTTCTTATTCTTGTTAGTCTTGCTTTATATTGATTCTTCTTCCAAGGCATGTTGTAGTGACTTGTTACTTTTTTATGGTAATATGTGCTTATTGTAGAGGCCAAGAACTGCGAGAAATGAGAATGATGCATCATCTTCCCAGGTCCAAACAAGGTCCCAGCAAGCTGCACAATCATCAACAATTACTTTATAAGATAAGGTGATAGATAAGATAAGTGTGTTTTTATATATTCCGCAAGATTTAGCTGTCTTTTAATTGTACAACTTATATTTTATAGAGTACTAAAACAACTAAACGAGGGCAACAAAGTGCAGACCCTGGAAATGGGCAACAAGTATGCTATTTCATTGAGAATGTCTTGGAATTATGAAAATGGGCAACCAGAATTTTAGTTTCTATTTTTTGGTTTCATTTCATTGCCTCAAGAGTGCTCTTATTGACTTCCTAAGCAAGACTAACAGTGCAGCTTTGTAGTTTCTGTTTCTTATTGACTTCATCGCCTCATTTTAGTTTCTGTTTTATAGTTTCTGTTTTTTATTGAAATGAAATGAATGCACCGTGCAGCTTGCTCACTAAAATACTTATTGGGCTGCTTCTGTCTAAGAGAATGGAGATTATCCCCACTGATAACCGAGGCGCTTGAGGAGCCGGAAGTGGCTGTGAGACCATCACCACCAGAGCAGGCTTTGAGGGGTGCATTACAGTGGAACTTTTGAATGTTTCTATTTTTTGAGGGGACCATCACCAACAATTTTAGTTTCTGTTTTTTGTGTAGTTCCTCACATTTTGAGCAACATGTTGGATCTAAAATTTGCCAAAGCTATACTGAAATATATTAAAATTTCACCAAAATAATCAGTTTCAGCATCCATTTCATCCACTTCGGCATCTCAATCTCTACCATTAACATCTACCACAGAATCTGAACATGCCACAATTATTCCTCTCTTTCCTTGTCGGGTGGACCTGATTCTACTTCAGTATGCAATGAAATTACAATATCGAGATTGACTGGATTACCTTCTGGTATTGAGCCTACTACACCGGATACAGTATGCACTACATTAAATCCTTTGTAGTAATGTATTGCTTCCACTAATATCCTTATCTACATCAACTTCTACACACTCTATGGTCACACGAAATAAAGTAGGGACTGTGAAGCTCAATCCTAAATATGAAGGGCTATGGCATCCATTGTAGCTAAGCTTACTTGGCTCGCCTTTGTGTTACGTGATATTGGTATACCTGGAGCTAACCCAACTACCGTGTTACATGATATTGTTCTGTGACAATCTTAGTGCTTTATATATGATTGTTAATCCAGTTCTCAAAACCAACTGGCTTTACAATACCATTGGTTCGGAAGGAATTTCAACATATATATATATATACCTTGCCTCCGAATGATGGTAACCCTTTTTTGTTCTAAATCAGAAGCAGGTTTTCTATTGATGTCTTGAATAGACTGAATGTTCAAGAGTTTTCATAGAGGGCAATGTTTATTCAGATTAGGATGTTTAGAGCAATGTTTATGTACCAAGTGCATGTTATAAAGAAGGATGTTGATCCAAGGCAATGAAACTTCATATGAAACATTGCCTGCCATCCAAGTCACAAAAAAATAAAAAAAAAGGAATTGTTATTTGATTGATTAGAAGGAAGTTGGTTTAACAATTAAAAGGTATTTCTCTTTTTCTTCACTATGTCCAATATTTCTCTTTTTCTTTTTTGTTCTTAAATAAAAAAATTGATAGTAAGCAAAACCAAAACACAAAAAAGATACAACCAGGGGGCTTATTGAGGTATTCTGTAAAGAGAAAATCAGGGAATTTGGGGACAGGATTAAAGCAATAATTTGCAATTGGGTGGATGTTTCTACCTCCTAGTATAATATTAGTCTACTTATTGGGGCTCAGTCCAAGCCAAAATTATGATCCCATACACAGAAAATAAAGCAACATTTTCATTGAATCTAGCAATTGAGGTTGCTTTTGAGGAATCCATTGCCAGTGGACTTTTGTGAGTAATAACTGCAATTGCTCAATCCACATTCAAATAAATTGAGAACAACAAAATAACATTCAAGGAGATACAATAGCTCAATATCCCTTACATAAAATTACATATCCCTTGCATAATTTAGAAACAAAGAACACATTTAACATTGTCAATGAGATCTTTCGTCAGGATTCTTCAGATCTAATGTCTCGATAGCACCAAGAAGCTCTTCAAACACTCTAGTATTATGTACATGACCCCTAATTACTCCCCTTAAGTACCCTCTCAAATAATCCGGGGAAGTAGTTCTAGCGGTTGTCGTATTCAACGCCTGGGTCTGTGAGCTTTGACCAATCTCCTGTGTTACCGTACTGGTGATCGGACCTATCTCTTGTGTTGTCGTACTAGTCACCGTACCCTGAGAGCATTCTCATGTCTGGTCAATTACCGTATTGGTTCTCGTGGTCTCTCCATTGTTATCTACCCATTCAAACATACCACAACCCACATTATCCACCTACAAGGCAATTATAAAAGGTTGTAAATACCATCTCATATTACAACTTCCAATCAAATGACACCATAATTAAAAGGGAAAAATAGAAGATAATGCAAGAAACATACTCCAGTAGATTGTGGGCAACATCAAAACTTTCGCCATTTGTTTCTTACAGTTTTAGCCGTTTGCACTTTACATTGACCTACTCCACATCTACATTCCTTGTTCTCCTCCACCCACATAACAAAGTTCTGACATCTTTCGCAGCTATAGAACTTCCTACCGACATTTTTCCCCTTACTTACTGTCCGTACCATACATGTATCACCACAGGTTTCACATTTTGGTTCCATCTTGTAAAAAAAGTTTTGAAATGAGATTGAAGAAAAATAAATGGATACAAACTGAAAACTATAATTGTATCAGAAATAATCAGAAATTATATCATTAAACACAAATTAGAATACCACAATATGATTAAGACACAAATCAGAATACCAGAATATGAATTTCATATTATCAATGAGAATCCAGAAAACTAAAACTTTCAACAATCGACGACAGACTTGTGGATTCAAGTAGGATTAGCAGGGTACCCTAAACCACGGTTGCAGGTGTTCAAATCCTCTCCTCCATATTCTCAAGGAGAAGAGTAGTTGAATCTTTTCTTTCTAACTGTACATGTACCATCATTTTTGGCTGGATTCTGTATATTTAAATATCTACAGAGCTTGTGAGAAACCAGTATATTGCATACCCGATTACCTAAAAAAAATAGACATTGTTCGTATAAAGCAAAATCTGACATTGTTCATATAAAGATCGAAGTAGATCAGCATCCAGTCATTTGCATACTCGAATATCTTCTTCTTTCAATTTTTGTATTGCAGTTACAAGAGCAAAATCCGACATTGTTCGTATAAAGAGGAACCATTGAATAAACTCTAATAATAACTTACCTTTCTATTCCTCAAGACTGAAGTAGGTCAGCGATGGAAGAGAAGGAAAATGAGAGGAAAACGAGTGCTTAATCGAAGACTTCTCCCTCTGACAGTCGAAACAAACTTCGTCATTTTCAATCAAAACCAGTGCTTAATCAAAGACAAAAACAAGGGAGACTAGGAGTGTATTTTTGCCTCACTGTGTTGTTTCAAATACCGCTTACAAATGAGGAGTCTTGCCTCACTGGTCGCTTGAAATACCACCGCTTACAGTTATGTCCAACAGATCATCACCGCCCCATAGGAAACGTCGTGAGTGAGGTAGAATGAGAAGAAAATGAGATTAGGGTTTATTTTAGTTGGATATAAAAGGGTTATATTCGTCTTTTAACAGTAATAAAATTTAAAGTATGGATAAAGGTTGAGGGTAGAGTTGTCCATAAAAAATTTAACTTTAACACCGTTAAAAATTGAGGCTATTTGGATTTTAATAGTTATTTAGGGGAGGTAACTGTATTTTTTGAAACCTTTGGGGATCAACGGTCAATAAGGTAAGTTACAAGGGAGGTAACTGTCTTTTACCCTATATTAATTCCATTTCAAATTCTATAGTGGAAATGAAATCATGTGATTACGGCATAGATTGAGGCAATCTAACATTAAATTAAAGAAACCACTAAACACCAATATATCAAATTAAGGGAAGCACTAACCACCAATATTGGGAAAGATTGAGTTGAAGATATGGAGCTTCATTTTTTTCAGGAGAAATCAATGGATTTGGGTTTGTCTCCTTGTGTCAATTTCTCATTGTGCAAATAAGGGTTTCGCCAACGTTTTATATCATAAAAATATTTTTTTTTCTTGGAAGTGATAAAAGATGAGTTGGAAGTTACATTTCTCTTCTTCCATGTTTCTATGGATTGTTAGGTGTGCCACTTAAAATAAGTCAACAAATCTGATCAAATGGATTTGCTCATATCTTCCCCCGAGGCGGGATCAACAATGTCTATCAATGGTTCAAAATCAACTCAATATTCACTTCAAGAATAAAAATACTAGAAAAAAGCACCAACCATTCATCTCACATATCCCTAATCTTTCATACAAACAATCATAGAATTGTCAAAACACAATTTTCAGTTTGCCTTAATTTTTACTGAAACAATCATCTAATTTAGAAGTGAAATCACATCTCTTTGGGAAAAGGGGAGGGAGCCAAGGCAAAGGACCAAGCAGAGAACACATACCTCCCAAAGATCAAACCAAGATTGAATCTTACTTGTTTTCCCCACTCAAGATCTGCAATTGAATACCCAAAGGAAAAACAACAGTTTTTTTTCCTGAGAGAGAACCATTGAACACAGATCTGGGGACTAACTATGCATGGCAAGTGTAAGATTTTGGCTGGGAAAGATGTAAGCAGGGACATATTGGAATTATAATGTATTTATAAATAGACACTTTTATCCAATAATTAGAATTACCTTCATCATGAGTTTTCTTCACAACTTCAAAAAGATCTAATCCCATTTTTTCATTAAGGCTTTGTTTAGTTAGAAGGAGAATTGAAGGGAAGGGAAATGAAATTTTTATATCTTAAACGGAAATTTTTTTCGTGGTAACACAAATGCTTGTATAAGAAGTAAAATTTATTTTACTTTTCTAAATATATTTAGTAAAGATACTTGTAAGATGTAAAATTTATTTTCCTTTTCAAATGGGAGATGCAAAGTGAAGTGTAAGTTAATAACTAAATGTTGAATGATTTGGACTTAGTTAAATAGTATTACGATAGCACATGTACTGTAATCATTACAAAAGTTTTCATTTAAAGTACAAAGCCTAAGCTATTTTTTCTTTTCCCTCGTAGAAAAGGAACTTTGTTCGTCAAAAAATAAACATCATTCATTTATATGCAAAAACTACCTTGCATGAAGAGTAAAATTGATCCGATAAAAAACATTTTAAGGCTCTAAAAATTCTAAATATTAAGAGTCAAGTGAGTGCCTAAACATGAGAAAAGATCAGGGCTACTGTAAGCAACAATGAAACTAAATAATAATTGTCTGTTATTTATAAATGCCTCAACAATAATTATTTTTTATACAAATAAACCAAAGCTTCTAAGCTTATATAATGCTGAGTCCATGGTGGTTACTAAGTCTGTGATGATGACTGAGTCTCTGACAATGAGTGCTACTGTGAATGTGGCGTGCGGAAAACTCGAGAGAACATGCGGAATTGTTCTCCCAAGTCTAATATCATTTGTTGTTGCCTAGCTATTGTTTCCTTCATTTCCTTTATCTCTAGGGATTAGATACGGGTTTGCATTGCATTGGTATCAAAAATATTTTTCAGCTTTACTCCAGACCCCATGAAATGAACTCTCCAACAGATCGGTATGTGTTTACAAAGAGGGAGAGAGAAAGAATCAAGTAAATAATCTAATCATATATAATTTAAAACTTCTCCCCCTCTTCTATTTATAGAGGCGAATATATTTTTTCATGGTACTCCGATAAAAAGGTGTGTCCTTTGTAAATACACTTCATGGATCCAGGTCAAATAGGTTATATCATTACCGACTCAACAAATCTGGGTCAAACAGGTTAAACCGTTACCGATCCAATAGAAACCAAATAAAACTCAGCTCAACCAAGATGTCTTAGGTTCTAATCTCACTAATCTCACTAATCTCACCTCACTAGCCTCATACTGAGAAAACGATTAAATACAACAAAAGGTTTAATCGATTTTTCAAACCATTTAAATAAATAGTTTTATTTTTTAAACAAGAATCGAACTGTTTAATAGTAGGTTTCAATTTTTTTTTTTATACACGGCTCGGTTTCATTTTTGACACCTTTACATTTATGGAACCAATAAGGAAATGATAAGTAACCAAACCGACAAGAAACTACCGGTCCTTTTTATATTTTCATTTTCCCCACTAATGTATAAGATTCCATCATACCTGCAAGCATGTAAATCCTTCCTTTCCAAAAATATATAGATCTCTTTAAGTTTCAATTTATTGACTAAGTTGACAAAACCAAAATACAATCAGGAGGAATTAATGAAGATTCCAATCATATGGTCAAGCGCAATCAACTTGTGACTTCACAATAGAGAAGTCACTAGGTGTTAACCACGCATAAGTGAAGCTGATTGGATGTCCTTGCACAATCGGTTTACCACCGTTGATCAGGCAGTTGGAATCAGCCACCGGTTTACAAATGGCTGGGTCAACCGGTTCAACACTGCTCAGACCAAAACACTTCATCAATACTTTGGATTGAGGACATTCACAGTTGTTACTGATGGTAAGTCTGTACTCTGGTTTCCCTTCTATCACTTTTCCTGTGTTCTTCAGATTGATCGAAAGATTCGATATGGTACAACGCTGTGCATAACCTACAAGACAGATCAATAAATCAAGGCCTTAGAAATTTGATAATAGTTCACATGTATTTGCATGTATTTGTATCCTCTCTAGAATTCTATCACCATACATATTCAGTGGGTCTCACACCATGTAGATGGTGATGGAATCTCATACAGGGTACTTGAACATGCAGGTGATCCGAACCATAGTTTAAGGGATCGAGTTAAAACATGAAAGAATGCATGGTTTAGCTGATTCTTGGTCACGATATGAAAGCAGTATCGATCACTCTGAAAACCGATACGGATCTATAAGGAATCAATGACAGAGTAACACATTCCTGATATTAAAAAATTAAAGGTATTGGATATCATATCAGTATCGATAGAATAGTTCCGATAATCCGAATACCTAAAACCATGTCTTCATGCAAGATCGATACGACTCAGGATGGAAAATAAAAACATTTAGAATGTACTAACCTTGAACACAAACGAAGAGAATGAGAAGAAGAGAATAGAGGTGAAGGGTTGATGCCATGATATCTTCAACTAGACGATGAAACAGGATTCCTTCTTATGAAGTCTGCAAATTTGGGCTGGGTATCCCTTAACTTATATACTGTGATTAATAAGATTAATAATGATGTTTCCTTATGTGTTCTTGACTTTTAAAGAAATTCTGCCGGAGAATACTGGATTTCCAATTGTGTTGGTTTTAATTTGTGTTCTTTTAGAAACCTAATGATTTTCATGGAAATATAAAGATCTGAAAATTTAGAAAAATTTCTGTCATGACCTGGTTTGGATGGGAAGAGGTGGGTTTAGGCCGGTTTTAGTTCAGGTCAAGTTGGTCTCGAGTTTTTTTAAGGATAATCGAGATTCAGGCTAAAGTGGGTTACAGTGTACATATTAATTAACGGGCCAGTCTGATATCAATTTATTATTGGGATGGTTTAATGGACTCTTATTGATCCTCTATCAGTTCGGTTTCAGTTTACTATGTGTATATATAGTGAAAAAAAAAAGTTAGATTAATAGACTCTATCGAACCATTATTAGAGCTGGTTCAATTTTAGTGTTGATTTCATACATGTATTTAATAAAAATTGAGTGGATTCGATTTTGATTTCGACCAATTTTGACACCACGGGAGAAGAGAGCCATCATTCAAGGGTATTTACAATCTTCACGGTATTGGATAAGTAATTACGGACCCAAATCCTCTCCTCCTAGAGGTTTGAGAGGCAGGGCGGTTATCACTAGCCGATGCTCGACACGTAGGTGTCGACTGGATCCTAGCCTTCCATCCAAGCCGATAAGGTGAGCCTACAGGGGGTGTTGACGTATGCACTGGTTAGGATGAAGGATTCGGATCCAACCGACACCCACATGTTAGACATCGACTGATGGGAGTCGTCCTCCTCCCAAACCTCTGGGAGACGAGGATTTGAATACAGTAATTACAACCCTCATTCCGAAGGTACTTTCCTCACGTGTAGAAAAAATTTAAACAAAAATAAAAATAAAAAATTAAAATTTCTTTAGACTTTTTAAAAATAACTAGTCTAATTTTATTGGATTTTGTTTTTTCAATTTATCTTGTCAAACCTCACAATTCATAAACAGGGAAATGAAATATTTGGTTTCTTCATTCTCTAGTGTAGAACCTGTTCAATCTTTAAGAATCTTAAAGATCATTATTTAATTAATTTTTTTAATTAATTAGATATTTTAATTAATTTTTTTAATTAATTAGATATTTATACAAAGAATTAAATAGATTATGTTTTCGATGAATTCTTATCCGAATACACGTAAATTAATACAGAATTAATACAGATGAATCGAATCTAAATTTTCAACTACTTGATTACGTCCTCCTTACTTGTGAACATCTACTATATTTACTGTCGATTCTCCCATTGCCCCTAGTTTTCTAAAACTATGTTCCTCTCTATGAAATACTTAGATGGAGTTTCGAAACTTGACATTGGAGCAAGATATCTAGAGATCTACTAATATACAATTTGAGTCAATATAAATATGTCTGTGTTCTAGATTTATATGGTAACCTTAGCTATTTTACCCGTCGATTTTGCTGATTCAAAGATAACCCTAAGGGTGTCAATGGGCCAATTCGGGCTAGGTCAAGTCGGTGTTGGGTTTTATATAGTAAGCCCGAAACATGCTCAATAAGAGGTTCGGGCTAGATGGGTCGCACTGTGAGCGGTAACAACTGGGCTGGTCTAGTTTTGGCTTCTTATCGAGCTTGGCTTATCGACTAGGTATCGGTTTGGTTCGGTCCAGGTCCAATTGAAAGTCTGGTAAGAAATGCATTAAGACTGAAGCACTGAATCTAGGGTTTTAATATTTGGTATATATTGGTTTGGTCCAAGCCATTTTTAGGTTCGGACTCATCGATCTAATTTTTTAGGCTCTTATTGGGCTACCTAAGACTGGACTTAAACCAGTAGAATATGCCATACCTAAACCCATACATGACCAATAACATTTCGGTCTAGTTTAATCTCGAGGTAAATCGGTGCGACTCGATCCAATCAATCTATTTGGGTTCAACTTTGACACCCTTCCAGAACCCCAAGGGGATAGCTCTGTTGATAAAGACCAATACCTCATAATTAAATCAAATTTCTTCTTGTCACATGGGTACCCTCCACCTAAGGATGTAAATTGATAGTTGAAAATCTGGATCTGATTTGAATTCACATTTCTTTAGGAGAATCCAAATTCAAACCATAGGATTCAGATTCGGATTCGGATTCGGATTCGGATTCGAAATTCGGATAGCAAGGGTCGGATTCAGATAGCAGGGTTTAGATTCGAATATCAGTCTAACGACCAAGATTATATCCGTTCCGTTTAACCTAATCTTAATACGCATATAACCCTAGGTTTTAGTGTATTATTTCGCATATAACTTTAATGTTTATATAGCTATTTAAGGTAAAATTACGAATTTAGATTTAGGTTTTATAGATCCTTTCGGATTTCAAATAGGGTAGATGGTAAATGAATTCGAATTCTGATAATGGTGTATTCGATTTGAATTGGATCCGTTTATACCCCTACGTCCACCTGATCTCACAATTGATTTCACAATGGCGTCAATTGAGGTGAATGCCATGATCCATTGGATTTAAAAGTTTTGACCGTTGAGATGGCATGCCAAAAGCATTCTTCTTGCCTTTTTATGATTATTGCGAAGTAGAAAGTCATAAGAGAAACTTCAAACCAAAAACATAGACAGCACTAAGGCCGGCCTGAGAGGATATTCATAAAAGCATCTGGTGTCGTCTGTGTTAGGATTTTAGAGAAAAGCTCAGGTGGGAGGAGAAATGGGGGAAGAAGCAGAAAAGATAGGTTCCGGCACCGTACGTCGTCATGACATTCAATCAATTCTCTCCTCAGCTGGAAGAGATTATCTCATCCGGAGCAACGGTGATCAGGTACGATTTCATTTTAACCTTTTTTTTTTCTTTCAATTTTCCTCTTTCTTATAGGATTTTTCTCAGGATCTCAAATCTGAATTAGGTCAACAACTCTGTAATCAACCTTTTCCCCTTCACTCTGTTCTTCACCTGAAACAAAATCGTGTTGGATCAAACAGAACCATTATCAGGAAAAGCTCGAAGCCATTGTTACTGATCTCTTTTTCTTGGTGATTGAAAAAATTAATAAAGGAAATTTATAAGAAGTAAATTGAATTAGCTAAACTGAAGTCTCACGATCCCAGTATTTTTTTTATTTTTTATTTGGGAGCCGGAATCCATTTAGTTCTTGCTCTGGAAACAATTTCCAGAGCACAAACCATTTTTCCTTGTTTCGTGGAAATGGATTATGATCCACAAATGTCTTTAAGGCCAAATCAGTTTGCAAAAGTAGATTTTCTATCACTCATAATTTCAAATATCCATATTTGAAATTCCATCGATTTTGAGGTCAATACTAGAATCAACAATCTTCTTGGATCTGACTCGGATTGTGCCTTGAACCATCTCATTATCTCCTCATGGTTTTTTGAGTTCGGATCACGTGCATGTAACATGTACTCTCCATGGGATCCCATCACCGTTGATATAATGTGGGATCCACTTCTAAAGTGTGGGATCCACTAGATATGAACAGTGATGAAATCACATGAATGATACAAGTACACGTAGGTGAACTATCGTCTTGAGTGTTTTTTAAGATTGAGAATAGTTCATCTGTATGTATTCGTATCCGATATGGGATTCCATTACCATTTATATCTAATGGTTCCACATCACATCAACGGTGATAGAATCCCGTGGAGAATAGATGAACATGCAATTGATCCGAACTTATGACCTTCCTTTTGAAGTGTTAAGGATAAAGATGGTTGACACATAGTTGACGTGTCAATCATCTTTATCCACTCATTAATGCTTCATTTGAAATTCTCCATAAATCACTCAAGGATTTGGAAATTCAAAATGCCCTACAATGTCTCCAATTAATTTCATCGTCATCTCAAGTTTGTAATTCAAATATCTCTACATTAATGTGGAGGATTTGTAGCTGAATTTTTTAATATAAATTACACACACTCACCTCCATTATTGAAGGAGTGAGATTCAAATATTCAACACATGTTGAGAATCCTGCTCTCTTTCTTTTGCCGGGTTTGAATGCCCATTTGTGTGATTTTAGATCACGGATCATCTACATGTATATATACTCTCCATAGGATCCCAACACTGTCAATGTGTTATGGGATCCTCTGGATACAAACGGTGACAAGTGATGGGATCTCATAGAGGATATAAGTATATGCAAGTTTAAACTATTCTCCATTTGAATTCCCAGCAAATTTTCTTGTATAGCCTTCATCTTTACTCTTAATAAATTTTTTGTTATTACCAAAAAAAAAATCATAATAAATACGAGTGATGCATGATGATCTAGGGGGTAACCATGGAGTGATGCATGATGGTCTAAGGGGCCGGGCTCCTGCCTTGTAAATGGTTTCCACCTTCAAAATGGGTTGGTCTCACGTTATACTATAGGTTGGTAGCTTTAGTTGCTTTCCACGTTAGCCATTTTTTTATATGAATTAAGATTTAAAAGGAATATTTTTTAGCAGAAGAAATAATCACTCTAAATAATTCTTCATGAAATCACTCAAAATATCCATGGTTCATTACTAATAACCATGAATATTTTATTGTTATATTCATTTGGCAATATTTTTGCAATGCCAGCATAGGGAGGCTTCTTTGACAGCCTACCTTGTTGTGTCATAAACTTACATGGAAGAATTTGGATGTAATCTTATCGTCTCTGTAGTTGCATCCAGGCTATTAGAGTACATTGACACATATACAGATACATTATCAACGGTTCAAATACGACTACAGGGGTTGTAGGAAATCCAAGTCCCACATGAAATGATGATACAGCAATAATTCTGTGTGGTGATAAAAAAAAATACATAATATATTCACCATATCTTACAATAATATTTAGGGCAGTTTTTTCTGAGAACATTTTTTTTTATAAACCAAAAAATAAGCGGCAGATGGAAATTTATTTCTATTTTAAACCTTTTTTTGAAATTTTTTTAATAATTGTTTTGCCCAAGTTACTAAACAAGACAACCCCCTTCCTCTCCAAAAATAAAAATAAAAATAAAATAAAACCCAAAATTATATTTTTCTATTTCCTATCTAAAAAAGAAACGTGTCTATTTTTTATAAGCTGCATCAAACACAGCAATCATGTTGTATAGGTGTTTTACCAAAAAAATAATGTTGCATAGGTGTTTATTTTTTTTTATTTTTTTTGGGGGGGGACGGGGTTGAAGGAGAGGTTTTTTTGGGTAAGTAAAATAAATAAATAGAAGGGGCATTCCGAGAATTGAACTCGGGACCTCTCGCACCCTAAGCGAGAATCATACCACTAGACCAAATGCCCTTTGAATTTTTGTGGTTAAGTAAAATAAATAAAGACAATGTATGCTTGTTTATCAGTGTTCATTTTATCACTGATTATTATTATTTTTTTTCCTTATTTACAAGTCTAGAGTATTTAGGACCCTGACATGTTTAAGGCTATGTTTGAAAATCAAGAAAAAAAAAAAAAAAAACTTTTGAATTGAAAGATAAAGATATAGACACATAAATTGGTCATCATTACTTTTGTTTTATGTTTTTTTTTTCCCTTTTTTTTAACATCCAAACGTAGCATTAGGATTTTATAATGAAGCAACTGACCATTGTAATTTTCTAGCTGATCTAAAGTAAGATGAACCATTCCCCCTCCTTTTTTTGTTTTTTTGTTTTTTTTTTTTTTTATCTGTTGAACTTTGCAGGTTAAAATCAGTAACTTGAAGGGGAAGACAATTGGTCTCTATTTTGCAGCTTCATGGTGTGGCCCTAGTCGACATTTCACTCCAAATTTAATAGAACTCTACAATGAACTCTCTCCACAAGGTAAATTGGAGATCATCTTGGTAGCAGAGGATGATGATGAAGATTCATTCAATAAGTATTTCTCCCAGCTTCCTTGGCTTTCATTTCCCTTCTCTGATTCAGAGAAACGTGATGACTTGGATGAACTGTTCAAGGTGCGAGGATTACCACACCTTGCTATCCTCGATCCGAATGGGAATGTTTTGTACAATGATGGAATTGATATCATTGATAAGTATGGAATAGAAGGATACCCATTCACACAAGAAAGAATTTTAGAGCTACAAGAACAGGAAGAAGAAGCTAAAAAACAACAGTCATTGAGATCCATATTAGTCTCCCGAACTCGTGATTTTCTAGTTTCAAATGATGGAAAGAAGGTAAGAACTTAAAACTATTTTAAGGTGCCCATTTTAGGAAGAATACTTAAAGACATAAAATCACTTATGGGTGCAACTTGTTGTCACTATAGAGGTGAACTAAGAAGTTGTAATCTTCTTTTGATTTTTCATTGTTTTATTTTCAAAAGTTATTTAAGGTAAAAATAATTCGAGTGTCATTATCAAAGCTGTCATTGTCATTACACGTTTTTCGAATAAACATGTGAAATGACAAGATTTACTTCGCTGAAAAAGAAATTAAGTTAAAAATTTTTTTTTTTCACCAATCTTAGTTACAACAAGATTTTCCTTATTATTGTAGAGATCATTTATATTAAATATTAATCTTACAAACAATTTAGAGTGAATTTAGGTGTTTCCACAATAAGGGTTCAATTTCACAATTTAGAGTGGTACTATGAGATGAATTTGATCTCAATAACCTTGTTTGTTCGATTGTTTTCCTTATATCGTCAGGTACCAGTCTCTGAACTTGAAGGAAAGACAGTGGGTTTGTATTTCTCAATGTCTTCATACAATTCATGTCTTGAATTTTCTCCACTACTCATTGATGTTTACAATAGATTGAAGGGAAGAGGAGAAAGCTTTGAAGTTGTTTTAGTCTCCCTTGATGATGAGGATGAAGAATTATACAAGGAAGACTTCGATATTATGCCTTGGCTTGCATTGCCTTATGGAAGTAAAACCCGCGATAAGCTTGCACGATATTTCAATGTTACAAACCTTCCCACATTGGTGATAATTAGTCCAGATGGAAAAACCCTGAATTTTAATGCTGCAGAAGTAGTTGAAAATCATGGTATTCATGCATTTCCATTTACACCAACAAGGTTGGAAGAGCTTGCAGTAATAGAGAAGGCAAAACTTGGAGCACAGACTCTAGAGTCACTTTTAGTTTTGGGGGATCTGGACTTTGTGATCAAGAATGATGGAACCAAAGTAAGAAGACTTTATGATTTGATTTCTTATAATGATTTCAATTTCTTATTTACAATCTCATTGTTCACCAAATCAAAATCTTAAACCATTGGGTGGAGAAATCAACTAGTATATTAAGACATCTTAAGTCCTAAAACTTTTCCCTCACGTGTTGCCTTCTTTTGGATGACACTACACCTGGCATAAGTAGTCCCTCTTTGGGTGACAGTACATAGATGTTTAATTGACGTAGGACTTGATGGCTCTAGTCATGATTTTTACTCATCTCTTTTCTTAATAACCAAATACATATAACTCTCATTTCAGATTTCAGTTTCTGATCAGCTTGTTGGAAATAACATTGTCCTATACTTCTCCGCGGAATGGTGTGCTCCATGTCGCGCTTTCATGCCTAAGCTGATCAAGACTTATAACGAGATTAAGGCGAAGGATGAAGGATTTGAAATAATTTTTGTATCAAGTGACCATGACAAAGCTTCATATGATGAACTATTTTTGACAATGCCATGGTTAGCAATTCCATTTGGTGATGAAAGGAAGAAGGCCTTGAAGAAGAAGTTCAAGGTGTATAGCATCCCTACTGCCATAGCCATTGGACCAACAGGCCAGACTGTTGCCAAGGATGCCAAGGAGCTTATAATGGTTCATGGGGCTGAAGCCTATCCTTTCACCGAAGATCGAATGAAGGAGATAGAAGAACAACTTGAGGAGATTGCTAAAGAGTGGCCTAAGAAGATGAAGCACAGGCTCCATGAAGTGCATGAACTTGTTCTTACTAGACGTTTGTTATACACATGTGATGAGTGTGAAGAGGAAGGGAATGGTTGGAGTTATCACTGTGCAGAATGCTACTATGACCTTCATCCTATGTGTGTTCTGGAGGAAAGAGAACAGGCTAAAAAGAGTGTAAATGTAGATAATGATGACTCCTCTGAGGAGGAATGGGTCTGTGATGGTGAGGTCTGTTATAGGGTTTCAAAAGCTTGATTTTATATATCTCTGATTGGCACTTTGGCTATTCTAAGAGCTTGTTTGTGTAACATATTAAACCTGTTTTTTTTTTTTTTTCTTAAATGATCACTTTAAATTAAATATCTATTTTATGGTCTTATATAATTTTCCATTAAAAATTAGGCATCAAAATGTTGTGAAAACTACCTAAATATAGGGTAGATTAGTGGTGAAGTGTACTGCGCTACATTATACGGTTTTAAGAATATAAAATAAGTTTTGGGAGTACATTATTTATTTATTTTTTTATTTTTTATTTTTTTTAAAGTAGAGACAAACGAATTTTGGGTGTAAAGTTGATGTAACCCAAAAAGAAAATGTAAAAAAAAGAAAGAAAACAACTAGACTTCATTCTAACGGAATAGCTCAGTTCAAATTTAAAAGATCATGAGTTCAAATCTCTTTTGGACCACCTTATTCTCAAATAAAATAATTTAAAAAAATGATAGAAAAAATCATACAAGACCACTTAACTCAAGGATCAGAGACATTCTTTCCTGAGTTTCAAGATTTATAAAAGAGTGTTGTCAATGAATTGGTGGCATAGTGAATTTCTTGATGACATATGGTGGGACAAACACTAGAACTTAACCTAATATACATAAATCAGTCTTTTGCAAGCTTAAGTGATTAGAACTCCAGACAAAATCAGAAAAAATGATATGATTATTGAGAAATCAGAATCATTCATCCAAGTCGAGGAAACCTCAGGTTTTTATTATTGGGAATAAAGATCATTGCATTAAAAAAAAAAATAGGATTTTTGAGAATATAAAAAACCATTCCACCTCTAACTAGAGTGGAAGAAAAATGACAACAACAAAACAAATAACAATATTAAAGCTCTTCTCAACAATAAATTATCAAAATAATAATAATAATAATAATAATAATAATAATAATAATAATAATAATAATAATAATAATAATAATAAATTATGAAAATTGTATACAGCATCAATCCATGACAGCTGCAAAAGTCAACATTTTGGTAGATCAGCTGGCGGAGGACGTAGTTTCTGATTTGGGAGTTCCCCATCCAACACAACCCATGCCATTTTCAAAACCCATATAAGGTGGGTTTCCACAGGGCAGTGCATGAACCATACCCCTGTTTTGACACATCCTTCTATAACAAAGTTAGAAAACTTTATTAAAGAGCCTGAAACTGTAAGATCAGAATGTATACAACCATGAAGTTAAAGCATATAGTCAATATTACACAAAGAAGGGGAGATTAAGTTAAGAATAATCTTACATTGGATAACGATGGGATCTTAGATGCCTTATATACTAGTCGGTCTCTTTACCTAATAGCTTAAGTTTTTGGATTAGATATTTCAATAGATTAAGCAAACTGCGTTGAACCCAGCTGGGTTATTTGTTAGGAAGCGAATGGTGACCCAACCGCCGGATGGTATGGCGACTGTGTTCCTTTTGATAGGAGAACAAGATTGAAATTGACAGGGTCTTTGTTTGGATCAAAGTTACCAATGCCTTGGCCAACAATGAAGAAATTGTGTCTACGGAGGTGGAGGAGGCGGCTCTCAGCACCTAGGGTGCTAGTGTCCTGCATGACAAGCTCTACACTAGTGTTGAAGGGCAAACTACAACTTCGATGCCATTGGTAACCATGGTGCTGTTAGGAGGAGTGCCTTTGTAGTTGAAGGGAAAGATTGGAAAGCTTGGGAAGTCAGTGGCGTATAAGCCCTTGGACTGCCCAAAGTAATGGGCTTGAAGGAGTGCTAGACTTGGGAAGTGTAAAAGAAATGTTGTTCAATGAAGCTGCAATTTTTTTGCCATTGGTCCTTTAGCAGGTTTGATTTTTTTGGACATGGGATGATCCCAGGCCCACAGTGAAAAGAAGCGCCTACTAACTATTTGGGGAAATTGCCCACTGGCCAAGCTACGGAATCTATTGCTGAAGTTGACAGCAAGGGAACTGTCATTGATGGAAGGAAGGGATGATATTAAGAGTGGGAGGTTTTTGATATTAGTGGTAGAGATGGATGAGTTCAATGGATGTCGGCCGTGGTGGTGTTGTCGAGTGTGCCTTCGCCGGTGACATATGGCCTAGCTTCCATTAGATAGGTGGTTTCGGGGAAGTGTGGTCTAGTCTTTAGAAAGACATTGGTGGTCTGTCCAGGAGTGATGAGGAGAGTGTTTGTGCTGAAAGCTTCAGGTAGATGGCATCAGCGTCACAATACTGAAGAGGAAGGTCATCATTGAGTGCAGCATTGATTAATCGGATGAGGTATGTCTTCCCAGGTTTTACCTTCAGCCTGAATGTATCTGAATGGACCATTTATAAACAAAGGTGAACAACTCTTATTGGTACTAGGAATATTGTGAACCTTATTAGTATATTAGATTAATAAATTTTATTTCCGACCAAAAATAAAAAAAGTTTCCAAATGTCTAGAGATTGTCAATTTTCAATACTTAAACCAACAACTATTTCCCCCAACGACCCACCCTTCCCTTTCTTTCCCATTAAAGGAAAGATCTGTCTTTTATTATATGACAGTACTCTCAATGTGATTATAACTACTGCCATACAGACTTGAATTAGCCAAAAATCAATGATATAATCAGAGACAAGTCACAGATTTAGAGACTGATCTGGTACAGTATTATAGGAACAGAAAGAAAAAAAAAGGGGGTCCACTGAAAATTACTTGGGAAGAGTTGGTGAGAAAAGATATAGATGCTTTGGGTTGACATCAAATATGATTTACATAGGATTATATGGAAAAACGGGTTCATCTGACCATATTTACTTGGTTTAAGCCCGAAAAAGATAATGTTGAATTGATTTGAATGACAACTGCATGCTTCTTTAGTTGAACTATGAACTATAGAAGAAAAAAAATCTGAAACTTGCCTTCAACGCAAGTAGCTAGCCTAGAGAAGAGTGTGCAAAAGGAAGCTAAGAGTGGATGAATTAGTTAAACTAGTATCACAAAAGAAAAAATGATTTCCATCAGGATCCATCTGCATTTCCATCTCTGAATAAAGAATACAATCTCAAAATATTTCCTCTAAGGTTAGCTTAACTAACTCAGCTATACTTACCCAAAAAACAAAAAAACAAAAACCCAGCCATGCCTAGACATGCTTCCTTCTCATCATGTCCAAACAAAAAAAGACAAATGGAAAAAATTGAAAAATGGAAAAAATTGAAAAATGAAAAAAAAAATATATATTCTACAGTGTGAAGCAAATGGAGCATAAAAGAAAAAAAAACCTATCCGCCATGTACACTGTTGGGAGTTTAGTCCACACCGACTATCAAATAGTCTACAGCCCTCCATGCTCCACCTACTAGTTCAAACTTCGGGATAGAAAGTTTACATACATTGACAACCCTCTTAACCATGCAGTCCTTTCTCCCTCATAGTGTCGCCAACATGCAGGGCCTCTTGCAACCTACCTTCCCTTCTGAGGCCAATAATAAGTTCATTGCAAGTATAAGCTCTGAGGAGGAAACCTTTCTCAAACATTTCTTTACACCAGAGGTAAGCTCCAGTGAAATCCTTCAGTTGGCAGTGTCCCTTGACTAGGGTGTCATACGTGAGAGCATTAAGCACTAACCCTTTGGCCTTCATATCAATAGCAAGATCATTTGATTCTTCCAGGTTCCCATTCCTGAAGTGCCCAATCATCAAGTTAGTATAAGTCTTGTTGTCAGGATGCATTCCTTTCTCAACCATCTCCTGGTGAAAAACAAATGCCTTCCGGGTGTCTCCATATTTTCCATGACAGTGAATCAGTGCATTATAAACAACCTGATCAGGAGTTAGCTTGTTCTCCAACATTTCTTGATACCTTTTTTCCACTTCTTGCACCATTCCCTCCATACTAATCCCACTAATCAGAGCATGATAAGTTCTTAAAGTAGGTTTAATACCCAGCAACTTCATTTCTCTGTATAGCTCTAAAGCTTTCTGGGCATTTCCAACATGGGTACACCCTGAAATTAGGGAATTGTATGTGATCACATCAGGGTGAAGACCTTTACCTTTCAGCATGCGAGCCAATTCTTCTGCTTCTGAAATCCTTCCTCCTCTGCAAAAGCCATTTATTAAGGAATTGTATGTTACAAGAGTTGGAGATATCCCAACAGATTCTAATTCATGAAACAATCTAAAAGCATCTTCCAGTTTACCCACTTTAGAGTAGCCATGAACAAGCATGTTATAAACCTGTACATTCGGTGAAACTCCTCTACATTCCATATCCCTAAGGAGTGATTCGGCTTCAAGAAGATTACCCTCCTTGCACAAGCAATTTATGAGTGTGCCAAAGCTCACACCATCGGGCTTGAACCCCTTCTCTCCCATCTCTTCCAGAATCTGAAAACATTTCTCAAAATTATGAACACGACCATAGCCATCAATAAGTGTATTATAAGTCTCTAAGTTTGGGGGGATTCCTCTAATTGTCATATACCTCACTAACTCCTCTGCTTTGACCATATTATAACTTTCACAGAACCTGCTAATAAGATGAGTGAAAGTGATGCAGTTTGGCCTCACCCCAATAGTTTCCATCCATTGAACAGTGGAAAGAGCTCTGTTCATGTCAGCAAGACGACAGTATCCATCTACTACTGTATTATACATCACTGTGTTAGGAGTGAAGCTCAGATTCTTTAGGACTTCCTCAGCCTCAGTCATCTTCCCTTCCCTGCAAAGTCCATTCAACAATATGCTACAGGTGTAATCGTTAAGCTGAACCCCGTTAGTGCTCATCTCTCTGTATAGGCCCCATAAAGAATCAGCAGATTCAGTGCCACCACACCTTGAATGCCCATTGAAAAGATTGGCATAGGTGTACTCATCCGGGACAAAACCATGGGTTTCCATCTCTTCAAGAAGCTGCTTTGCCTCCTCCATTCGTTGAGCTTGGCATAGCCCACTTAGCAATGAATTGAAGGTAACCAGATTTGGGGACACCCCCCTGGCCTTCATCCGGTCTCGAACTCTAAAAGCCTCCTCTAAATCACCCACCTTGCAGTAGCCATGGATAAGCGTATTGAAGGTAACTCGATTAGGAACAACCTTTCTCCTGAGCATTTCAGCAAACATGTCGTTTGCATCTTGCATTCGCTTCTCTCCGCATAACCCACGGATGACGACGTTATATGTAAATGTATCCAGCCTCACCCGACTCTTCTCTGCAGAATCCAAGAGTTGGAGAGTTTTGTTGGAATTCCTCAATATGACCGCTGACTGAATGGCTTTGTTATAAGTGAAGGTATTGGGACGAAGACGAAAAATACCAGAATCGACAAACTCCGAAAACAACCTCAGGGTTTCATCAAACCGTCCAGCAGAAACCAGGGCTGCTAGTAAGCGGTTGAAAGAGGCGAGTGACGGAGAAATCCCTTCTTTCTTCATACACATGAGCAACTCCGCCGCTTCCCTTGGCATCTTCAAGGATTAAAGGAGTGAAATTTTGTTGGTCTACCGTCGTGAGTGAGTTCGGTCGTCATTTTCTTCAACTATAAAGGCATCATCGTCTGGAATATTATTATTCTGGTTTATTTCCTCCGTCGGCACTGGAGCTTCATCAGTTTCGCCGTCCTCTGTTTCTGATGAATTTGTTAGTAGAGAGTTCGGTAAGGAGAGCATCGTCTTCACAAAACAGCATCAAACAGAAAGTAAAGAAAACCGAGAGAATAAAGGAGAACTTGAGAAGAGCAAGAAGCTGAAAAAGCATCAAGCGGAAGAAAACAGGGGTCTGGTCTCTTCTTAAAACCAGCCGAAACTGAACGAAACAAAACCAATGATTAACATCGATCTCTAATCCGATCCTGTTTTAATATTATTATATAAAATATCAATCACATGTTCCATTTTCACGATCTTCCATTCAAGCGTTGGAGAGTAAGAAATTTGATGAAAATCATATAGAAACAGAAAACCAAGAAGACTCTTATTCGACATGCATGATTTGAACGGATGAGTTCGTGAAAGGAGTTGAAATCGTAAGGTTGCTTTGCATACATTTCTTTCATGGCAAATGCATTTTCAATTGGTTAAAAAAACAAGAATTCATGTCCTTTTGTCGCTTTGCATTGCCCCTACAATAATAATACCAACAACAACGACAAAATCTTATCCAAATTAAATGGGATCAACTACATAGAATCTTAATCATCAATCAATCTATTCGATGTCATATTTGAAACGAGACTAAAACTATATATGTCTTTCTTCATATATATATATATATATATATATATATATATATATATTGGACATGGTAATGAAGGGAGGATGCAACATTACAAAATGAATATTAAAATATCCATCTCCTATATTCCGCTTGTTTCAGTGACACCATAGGATTCATAACAACAAAAGACGAGGCAGATAGCACAAACAGATAATGTTGAACAAACTGCAAGTTCTTTTAGGAAATGAATGTCCAACTTCCAATCCAAAAAGAAAAAAAAAATCTAAAACAGCTAAAAACATGCAGCAATCATCTGCATTATCCATCATTTGGCATAACACCTTAAGCCCCTTCACTGAGGATAGGAACAATTAATGGATTCATCTGTGCAAGATATACAATTGCCCACCTGACAAAACATGAAGAAGATGCATTAAGCTCTAAATGAAGAAGAAAGTATAAAAACATGATGGAACTCATAAAAAAAAATTAAAAATAAATAAAAGAAAAGGAAAGCATTAAGGTTTGTCTGAAATCATGATTTAATTGCTTCAGCAAAAAAGTAGGATAGCAAGCATTGAACTAAGTCTCAAGATTGTTTGCAAATTTAGGATTTGCAAATTTAGGGCAATGTAATATTTAATTAAAATTGTGAATTTATTTATTATGAGCATGAAGTCAGTTATAAGTTAAATTGTAGTTCACATGATAGATGAGTGTTGGTCAATCCATCTAGTTGGGAGCAAAGATTCCCATTGCTCAACAAGGAAATATGAAGATAATCAGCCCTTATTCATAAGAAAAAATAAAAAAATAAAAAATAAAAAGAAAAAAGAAAGAGGAACAAAAGCCCCTGAACTGGACCAATAATCATAATAGCCCTTACGGCTCCAGGACATTTCCCCCTCCACGACCTGTGATAGGATTAGATACAGAAAGGGCTGAATACGACTGGAAGTTCCAATTTGAAGGTGTCTTCAACTAATTCTAGCCTTCGAGTGAGAAATCAGAAATCTATTTAGTTTGCAGCAATATAACCAGCTTAACCATAGCCATATTGCAGCACCCAGACACATCTTTCTAGCTTATCCAGATATTGCAGGTTGCATTCAATACCCTACAGGAAACCGATGACCAGCTTTTGAATCACTACTCGGTTTATTTTTGGATCAAAAGGGTATTAAACCTAAGATCTCATCAGTTTTCTACGCATAAATGGTCAGGTACACAAATCATGAAAAAAAAAATGGACTAAATTAGGGCATCACAACAAAGCATTTGCTTGTATATCAGCTTCAAGTGCCAAACTGCTCCAAATAAGAATCAACTAAAACAATCTCGCCCTTTGAGGAAGTTTTTTCTAAACACCTAGTGGGAAAAAGGAGTTTCCTGATTTCATCATGATACGTGCACATCATTTCCATGAGTAAGTCATCCACCAAATTATGATTCCTAAAGAGAAACCAACAATAAATTTGGATATTCCTTTGTATGTTATTAAATATTTTTCAGTTAATGTCAGCAGGGTGGATTCTTAGATATATTTGTCACAGAAGTAGTCATTCAATAAAACAACTAAAAGGAAATGTGTTATAAGGGTTTCCTTCCTACTGTTACAATGTCTATTTGTTCTAAACAGAATAAATGGGTACATTCTATGGAATACAAAGAATTTTAATGTTGAACCTTACTGTATTCTGCTATTGGGAACTTCACTCGTTCATAGTAACCCTCTATGAAAATGGCAGCATGTGAAAGAATTAAAAGCAAAAAAGAAAAAAGGACAAAAGTACAGATAAGCAAAATTTCAAACTTCTGAGACTTGCCAGTCCCCTAATGAATTTGGTGGTGCAGATTTCCCAGCCCCTGGAAATTTAGAATCCTCCATGCAAGATTCCTTCTCCACATCACCATAATATTCCATATTGGCACCTCAATTGAACTAATTTTGTCAAAATTACCACTTTGTAATTTTAATTTGGGCAAGGGTTCTCTGTGTAGTTTGGTTTCCTCCACTCACCAATGGGGAGGAGCGACAAAAGGCTTGTCAGTAGAGGGCAGGGGAAGAGATATAGTCAGTGGAGAGAGAGACTGTGTGGGGAGCTGGCAAGCTCACACTCCGCTGTTCAAAGAAACTTTTCCCTTCTAATTTTACTCTATTTTGCAGAACTAAGAATTCTATAAAATAAAAGAAGCCACGGAAGCTAATCTCATAAATGAGTACAGGATGATTATGTGTTTACCCTCACATACACACACAGAGTAGAACAGAAATTATGGAAAGCCAAAACAGTGCAGTAAATTTGGCAGCATGATATCACTTCAGACATCAATATGAACAATATATTGATATAGGAATAAGAATCTTATGTGGAAGAGGGATTGGTGACTTTGGTCCCAAAATATTGAGAAATTTGGGATTTGTACAGAAAATTGAGATAGGGACTAAAAGGTTCTACAAGTTTGAAAACTTTGTCTATTGGTACTTTGCCAAGAGAGTGTCTGGATCCATTCAAATGGACCCAAAATGATAAAATTTGCATGAAATCTGAATAACTCCTCTCAATTTAAAAATGCAAGTTTGATTATACATCAGGCTATCAGTCTTTTAGAGAAAAAGAAGCAAATGCTATCAGGGAATCATGAGAAGTCACATCATAACTAGTAGTCATCCTATATAGGCCACAGATCCAATCTGTCCTACTTCCAAACAACATTTGCTCCTGAAATATGTGCACAAGTACCATTTCTAAATTATAAGAATATGATATAACTTTTTCCATCTTAATTATAACACTTTTTTGAAAGATTTACAATGTTCTGAAATTCATTATTAATAAAGTAAAGCTGTGCAAAGATGACAAGAACTTACATCATCCAACAACAAACTGTTGTTGTAATAACTAATGTTAAGTGCAACCTGCAATATAAAAATATAAATTAGCTAAACAAAATTTAAACTAAATAACTAAAATTGAGAAATTTGTATAAATGTCAACAGCAATGACTTTTACAAATATCTTTTTGGTAGTCATATCACCATGACATTCTCAACATACTTCTTAATGGTAACCAAAATCTTCCATATAACATGAAATATGCATTAGCATTTGGTAAAGTAAGTAACTTGCAATTGACAGTACATATATGGATCTTTACTTAGCAATCAAAAAGTAATACAAGGTAAAGATGGAAGAAATCCCACATAGATAGAACAACTTCTCAACATTACTGCAGCAACCTAATTCATAGAAGATTGAATATAGATCTTATAGTCAAAGCAAGAAATTCAACATAATTTTTTTTTTTTTTTTGGGGGGGAGAGCTACAGATCGATGCTTTGAAACCCGACCCACTCGACAAGTGACCAATGAAGCAGGATGGCAGGTAACCAGGTTGCCATGTGTGTCCACAGCTTTGATTTTAAAGAAATAAATTTACAGACATCAGCAACTATTAATTTAAGTTACTTTCAACACCAGAATTCTAGGCTGAAGATTCCATGTAGTAAAACTAAAACTTTTGCTGTCATGCAAAAAACACAAGATATGTAAGATTGGTTCATTTACCTTGTGGTTGGTGGTTTAATGTCCAATTCACCAGCTCAATCACAAGGGAGTTTAAGGGGGCACTACTGACTAGTCACAAGGTTTAGAAGGAAAGGAGGTGTAAAAGATTGATCCACCCATTTTCTGAATCAGGTGATGGTGAATTGAATTGACTAGACAGGTTATTCCAGTCTCAATGCTGAGCTAGATAGACTGTTAGAGATAAGAGAGATCAACTGGGAGGGAAGGAGGATATCAAGAGGAAAAGCAAGTCAGTTCAAATTCAAAAGTTTCTCTTTAACCAGCAAAAATACCAATTCAACACTTTAATGGCCCCTCAGTACCAAGTTTTATCTCCTCTCAGTTCTCTCTCGATTTTGCCTTTTCAGCTTCCCCTTTTTTTTTGATAAAATTTTATTTTCCAATAAATATTAATTTAAGGTTCTGCACTGTCTCCTGCAAAGGAGGCACCAATGCTACACAAGAATAAGCACTACAATGGCCAGAAAAATGATGCAAGATCTCTAAGATTGTCAAGCAACTGGAAAGTTCATTCTAGTATGCACTGGACCAGAGACCAAGGAGCTGTGAGGGTGAAATAATTAAAGTTTATCTGACCAAGGCCCTATTGTCTTATCATTTTTCTGGGGTAAAGCCAAAGGCTAGAACCTTTAGGTTCCATAACTGTGGATTCAAGAACCTATGTTTGTGGAAATTCTTGAGGGGATGACCTATGCAGTAATATGCATCAAGAATCAACTCCTAGCGGACAGCTACTCAGATCCTTCTTTATGATAGAGTTTTGTTAAATTTTCCTTCCATGCTGAGATATATTTATGTTTTTGAGGGAAACATATTTACTCCAAAACTCTTTACTCTTTGCTCCCACTGTAACAATCTATCTCCTTTGACGATCTTGTTTTTGCAACCCCTGACTTGTCCAATGAAACTCTTGGCAATATCATGGGTGATGAAAGTGGGTGTACATATCAAGGAAGTAAATTTATCAATTCATCATATAATAGTTTGTTCTAGACAGATCAGACCCTCCTAAAAAGCCTGCAGCATAGATCAGAAAGGGGGAATTATCATCAATTTATTGCATTATGTCAACTTTCAGATTTTCAGCTTTAAACCCAGCTCAACTAAAGAAAGAAAAGAAAAAGGGAACAATTAGAAAGACAGAATGGGGAGCAGTGATCCACCGGTGGTTGCAGCAGATCAAAAGCGCTTGAAAACTATTAAATTGAGGTCTTAAATAGAGCTGGAATGGAAAAGGCAAACGCATAAAAAGGTGCAAACTTTTCCATTCCATAAAAGTGCCAAACAAAGCCTACAACACACTTTAGTCCAAGGTCAGATGAATGAACCACCACTGCCCTAACTATAACGGAGTAGTACTGGGATGTTAATGAAAAAGATGTAAGTTTTATCCAAGCAGGATCTGAAGTATCCATTTTGTTAGACAGAATGCCTTCTGTTGTGGATTATCTATAAGGATAACAGCACAGTCCATGTTAGGCCCAGTCATTAGATATCAGTCGGTAAGAGATGTATGTCTCAGTCCTGTACACAGTGTTAGAATTGAATAAACACAGTTTAGTTTCTTCTTCTCTGGTTTATTTCATTATGGTATCAGAGCAGGCGATTACGCCACTGCTCCTCTGCGAATCTCTCCGGCGTCGATTCGATTCGATTTGTTCGTGGTCGTCTACGAATCTCTCCGACTGTGATTCTCTTCAATGGCGATTCTCTTCGATCTGATTGTGGTTGTTTGAGAATCTCTCCGGCCGTGGTTCCTTCGATCTGTTTGTGGTCGTTTGCAACAAATTCTGGCCGTGTTCAGTGGCGATTCGATCTGTTTGTGGTCGTTGAAAGCCATTGAAAGCCATTGAAACATCATCAAATTGGTTCGTTCACAAATCTGGCGCACGGATGTTCGTTCCTGTTTGCCCAGTTTGTCTTTCCTTTATCATTTTATGTTCTGCAAATCTTTTCTTGCTATTGTTTGTTTGTAATATTTTTGGTTTCTTGATATTTTCTTTCTGTTTTTGTTTCCGCTCAAAATCGATTGCAGAGAGCGTTACCCTGCAACTCATCTCTACAATATCTTCTTGATCTTTGGTTGTTTTTCAGATCTTGATATTCTTTCGGATCTGTCTTCTCTGTTTCAGAACTGTTTCTCTGTTTCATATCTTGGTCTGTCATTTTGCTCATTGACATTTCCGCAAATCCGATTTTGGGGTTCTTCGAGTTCAGTTCTTCGATTTAGATTCAGATTCAGGCCTCTTCAAAACTTCATATCTCGCTTCATCCATGTTTTGGTACTCCAGCTTCATCTTCTCTCTTTAATTTCTGGCAGCACCGGCAGTGGTGATGGTGGTTTTCAATTCTTGGCGGTGGCGTATGGCTGCCTAGAAATACTGAGTCCATTGTTCTTGAGTTTTCTGTAATCCCATTTTTTTTTCTGCAGTTCCTAATGTTCTTCAGTTTCTGAGTTTTAGGGTCCGCATTATCTCTTGATTTGTTTTTCATCTAATTCATTTCTAGTTTCAGTCTCATTTTCTGCACTAGTTTTGTTCAGTCTCTGTTTTTCATTTTTCATCTTTCAGTTCGTATTAATTCATTTCTTCTTGAATTTCAGTTTATCAGTTTGTCAAATTTTATCTGAGGTTCTGTCAATCCAAATCTGAATCCGTTTCTTTTGTGTCGTTTGTTCGTACTCAATTCTTCGTTGATTCAATTCAGTTCTTTGCTTTCTTGCATTCAAGGACATGGCAGTATTCTAGATTGGTGGACTTTTGGTATCCTATATGAGCTTTCGTTTGGGAAGACGTCATTTAAGGGATCAGGGATATGCTATTCAAATAGGACAGTCTCTAAGATTTGCTTGATCAGTGATAAGCCAGGCAACCACAACTTCGAGCTATTGAAGAAACTGGTCCTTCTTGATTGCAGCTGTTGAAGGTTCTCCTTTCCCATTGGTTCTTCAAAGGTCCCTTCAACATCCTAACATCTTACCCATTGGTTCTTCAATGGTCCCTTCAACATCCTAACATCTTACCCATTGGTTCTTTGCTTCTGCGAATGAAGATGAAGAGTAACCTAACATCCTGTGTGCGATGCAGATTAGTCATGGATGCCTTTGCCCATCAACAGATGCTAAGCAGTTCTCTAGGAATAGATATTGTGGTCACAGTCCATGTTATAGATCGACTATGCAAAAGTGGAACATATCACAAATGTGAAAGTCCCTCCTGTTGTGAGGAAGCACATGAGCTTATTCCTGTTGTTGAAGAAGCAGTTTCAGGTCTTGTTTATGATAGTTCTGTTTTGGAACAGAAGCTTAATAGCTCTTTGCCACTCAGAACAGAGCAAATGGATTCTATACTTGAAGTTCCAGTTGGGCCAACTTCTGATCATGGTGTTACAGTTCACAAGACCATTTTGGTTAAGGATGCTCAGCATGTCCTGACTAATGGTAACCAATATTCTTTGGTTGATAGTGCACAGTCCTTCTCTGTCCAAGATGATCAGGTCTCTTTACTTAATGGTGAGATTGAAGGTAATCAGCATTTTTTTGGTTGTTAATGACAGATTGAGGTAGGCCCAGAAGTGGTGAACTTGCTAGGCCTATTTTAAATAAGGTTCTTGTTGAATCTGCTCTTGACAATGGAAGGCTAGTTCATTATGACTCTGTACCTACCAATAAGATAGATATTGAGCCTCATATGGATACCACAGAAAGGATACCAAGGTCTATTTGTGCAGCCTCTTCAGGTGATAGTATTTTCACTGAGTCACGTGTTGACATTATATCCATTGATTTGCAACAAATGATGAATGGTGACTTTGTCACATGTCCGATTGAGGTGCATATTGAGGAACATGATTAGTCTGCACCTGATATCACAAAGATTTCACTCCATTATCCAAAACAACCAGGGGAGAGTGGGATTTTCATGGGTACATAACATCGTATTATGATCGTTTTGTGAGTATGGAATTAGCAATGAAGGATTTGGGAGAGCTACACTATTTTTTTGTAACCAGTTTGTACACATCCAGTTTGTACGTCAGTTATGTCAACGTGTATCACCAGAAGATACAGTACCATTTACTGATATTGCTTTGCCTTTGCTTATAGAGCATTGATGGACATTTGCTTTAAACTTGGCTTATGGATTCCACCCCGCCAGAGTTTAAGGGGGGATATAAGGATAGCAGCACAGTCCATGTTAGGCCCAGTTAGTATAGACCCATCATTAGATATCAGTCGGTAAGAGATGTATGTCTACATAAACTCAGTCCTGTACACAGTGTTAGAATTGAATAAACACAGTTTAGTTTCTTCTTCTCTGGTTTATTTCATTATTATCAACGTATTGTTAGAAGAGATATGGGTTCTTTGCAAGAAAGACTTACTCCTGCCAAGGAAGGATCTATAACTTCTATTCAAGCAGTGGAATCAGGATCATGCCCAGTTCAGTCCAACATATAACAGTTTAAAATGGCTACCAAGTAGCATCTTATAGCTAATTCAAGCGGCAATCTTTAAATTCAACAGAAGCACAAGCAATAGTAAGCTCCAAATAACAAATTCAAGAATCTTTTACTTGAACAAACTCAGCAAGTTAAATCAAATTCCAATCACCAAGGAAAGAGAGGAAAAACGAAAATCTGCACTTCAAAGGAAAGGGAAAAAAATTTGAGAAAATAAGGCATACAGGTTGCCAGAAGGTCCTCTGCTGCAGCAGATTCTGGCCATGAGAGCCCCTATGACCCCCATCACAATGAAAATCAGGGTAGATATCAAGAAGCCCATGTGGATCAAATCTTGAACTCAGCCAGCCTAATGAATTCTGTAACAAAACATGAATTTAAAAAACTGAGATCAATAATGTAAGGAAACAAAAGATTGTTCTCAGATCTGCAAATGCAATACAGCTTTGATAAATTCTTAGCCAATTGCAGAAAAAACTTGGGGGAGACTGAAACCTAACCGAAAAATCAAACTGGGCTCGATGTCGAGACAGGAAATCCCAATCACAGTCGATCTGGTCTGCTCTCGTGTACTATACTGTACACAGATGGCTGAATTAAAAAACAGCTGATATGTACATCTTCTGCCTGGACGCTGGGTAACTCCATTTATCAAGATTTTGGTGTCATTCGAAATATATATAGAAAATAATTGAGGAAAAATAAATGGCTAGCTTCAAGTGTGGGAATCCTTACCCACGCCCTCACACATAATTGATACACTCCTCCCTCCCATTGACATGTGAAGTGTGGATCAACCTTTTGAATCACGATGTCAATTTTGAGACAGAATTGATGGTTCAGATCGAGCTGTCCTGAATAAACACTAAATTGATCCAGATCGAATTATTATTGGAAATGTTTTGGGTTGAGATATAGCATATCTTATTGATTCTAGTCTAATTCGATCTAGATCGAACCAGCTGAAAAAAACGGACCTCTGAACTTGAACCTAATAATGGTCCAAACCAAATTAATTTAGACCTAATATTAAACCCTAGCTGCACTAGTTCAACCTTCTGGATGGTCTTAACGGGTTTCTTACCAGGGGATTCAATCCAAACCAGTCCGATAACAACCCAAAATCGGACTGGTCCGTTAGTTAATGTGTACAGTGCAACCCACCCAGTCTAAACCTCTTAATGGACATGCAACTCCTACTTTTGATGAACACATTCTCTGCACACATTGGTGTGGCACGAGAAATTCTCCTACTCTTGCAGTGTGGAGAACCATCTCTGAATAATTAAAATATTCTATGTATCATGGTATAATATATTATGGGAAACGGTTTCTTGTTCGGTTGTGTGGCTCTTGCACTAGTACAATGACCCACATGGCTCAATTTGTAGTGTATTCCTCAGACTTCAAATCTGACTATTCTTATATTCGTTTCTTGTCCGGTTGTGTGGCTCTTTTGATTATCCATACTCTTTTGATTATATCATCTTTAAGCATATTATGATAGAATCAAGTTTGCTACTTTAGTGGTCTCATCCAATCCTTACACATCATGTACAAATCATAATTTGAATAAACTTAGACAATAGTATATTTGAGTAGTGAACAATGTCATTCTTTAAAGCATCTACAAACACAGTCGCTTGAATCTAAACACATCATGACAAAACAAGATATACCATTTTGGTGGGATCTATCAAGTTCCATCATAATATGAACAAATCCCAACCTGTAGCACTAATGGGATATATATATATATATATATATATATATATATATATATATATATATATATATATATATATATATATATATATATATATATATATATATATATATATATATATACATCAAAAATGCTTCCAAATGTAATTTTATAAGTCCAAGCATTCAAATAAACATACACATTAACTCAACAATCAATATGATACAAGAATATTAAGAAAAATCAATAGAAACCCTGCAAATAGGGCTCCAATTGTAAGGAGGTCTTCTCATGTCTTAAATGTGAATTTGGGACTCAACGAATGAAAAATTGCTATTATGCACCGAAGGATTAATAAGGCTAATCCCAAATCTAATACTCCAACCAGTAAATTTATTATTGCACATATCAATACATCGATATGTGTTGTTAGATGAATTCAAGCTATCAAATCATGGTTTGATCGGGTTGAACCGGTCTTGTTTTGGACCGGAGTTGAAGAAAACCGGACCAAACCCAGACTAGTTATATTGAACCAAGCCCGTAATCGGTTAAGACCTTAGGTCCTGTTTGGATCACAGGCAAGTGATCCCACGCGCCGACTTTAATCGGCGCGTAGGCCCGTTAAGGGTCCGTTTGACCTGAAATTTTTTTCGTTGAATTCCTTAACTATTATTTTCATTCTGGTATATCTGTAGTATCATTTGTGGAATCCCAAAGCTATAGTAATTGAATAAAAACTAGTTTTAGAAGTATTTTATAAGATTTTTGTAATTTTAAATGATGAGATAATTACTAGATGAGTAATGTGCATGTTTATATTGGTTTGTTGAGACATAATTTCATGTTTTTAATTTTTGAATCATATTCTATGTGACTACATATCAGAATTTATAGATATAATTATGTAATTGAGTAAAACCCACCAAAGTGGCATACCTATTGCATGGTTATGTTTGAAAATTAAGAATTTTATTTTATTTTATGTAAAAGTAGTCAAGCCTGATGATGGACACTCAAAGGTGACATTGTCCAGTTATGTTAGTTACATGTACTCACTTATTAAGGATGATCGGCTAAGGATTTTTCATTCATCCAAAGGTGATGAAATTTTCTGAAGCCATCATTCATTGGCGATTTTACCTGAATATCTAAGAGGACCAGTGCATGCTTATCCCAAAGGATAAGTGTGTAGTGCAGTTGACTCTTAAGAAAAGAAATTACTTATTAAGGATGT
This sequence comes from Protea cynaroides, assembly GCA_028583415.1. NCBI lineage: Eukaryota > Viridiplantae > Streptophyta > Magnoliopsida > Proteales > Proteaceae > Protea > Protea cynaroides. The sequence continues at coordinate 82,166,801 of CM053265.1, read as the reverse complement.
TCGACTGAGAATTTTTTAATCACCCAAAGGTGATGAAATTTGTCGAAGCCATCATTCCTTGCCGATTCTGTCTGGATATCTAAGAGGACCAGTGCATGCTTATCCCAAAGGATAAGTGTGTAGTGCGATTGACTCTTAGGAAGGGAAAATAATGATCTCCATTTTGTTGTGGTTTAATGATTTATTTATTTTCTTGATATACATATCAGTGTTGGATATATTAATTACATACATATTTTAAATGTAAACTCATATAGTAAATTTTATCTCAGGATGTCGATACCTGCAAATGTATTAACCTCTCTACCTGTGTTGACTGGTTCAAATTATCAAAAATGGTATGAGGCAGTGGAAACCCAACTCAGCATGTCGGATATGGACTTAGCTCTCAGAGAAGAAAAACATGCTCCTATCACTCCTGAGAGCTTTCCCGCTCAGATTCTAAAAATGGAGATGTGGGAAGCTTCTAATCGAAAATCCCTAATCCTGATGAAAAATTCTGTTTCTGAATCTCTTCGTGGTAGTATCCAGATGAAAGATACTGCCAAAGAATATATGAAAGAGATACAAACGAAATTTAATGTGACAAATAAAAGTTTCAAAATTAGTCTGATGGCAGCCTTAATTGGAGCAAGGTTTGATGCAAATGGCAGTATTCGAGAACACATACTCGAATTGGTTGCAAAAAGGAAAAGACTAAAGGGGCTAGCAACCTCTTTGGATGATGACTTTCTGGTTTTATCTTGCCTTGTCTTTTCTCCCAAATGAATATAGTTAGGTTCATGTATCTTACAATACTCAGAAAGACAATTGGAGTTTAGATGATCTGATTTTCTTTTGCTCTCAAGAAGAGGATAGATTGAAAAAGAAGAAACCTGAGAGTGCAAATTTTATTTAGCACAAATCTTTTACTAAAAAGGGAAATGGAAATGGAGGTGTAGGATCTCAAAAGAAGAAAAAGTTTTTCAAGAAGGAAAATGGAAAACCCTATGATAAAACATATACCTCAAAAGGAAATGATGACAAAAAAGACTTAAATGACGTGGAGTGCTTCTGGTGCAAAAAGAAGAGACACATGAGAAAGATTGTCGAGGCAGACAGGCCTAGTTAAATAAGCAGAAAGAATCTGGTACTCATCTATCTCTAGTATGTTTTTAGTCTTTTCTAATTGATGCTCATGTAGATTCTTGGTGGATTAACTCTGGATCATCCATTCATGTTACCCATTCCTTGCAGGGGTTTCTAAGCCAGAGAGCACCAAGCAGGGATGAGGTTAGTGTGTTCGTAGGGAACTGTGTGAGAGTTGTTGTAGAGGCCATTAGAGTAGTTAGACTGCTTCTGACTTCATAAATCTTTATAGAATTGGAAGACACTGTACATGTTCCCTCAATGAAGAAAATTTTGATTTCTGTGTCGAGACTAGTAAATAATGGATACAGTTTGAGTTTTAATAAGAATGGTTTTGATTTGTGTCTGAATTCTTCTATAGTTGGAAATGGAATGGTAGTGAATGATTTATATCAATTGAATTTAGCATCTTCTATGGTTTTGAACGTGTCTTCTAAACGTCCTATGCTGGATGAGTCATCATCTACTCTTTGGCACAGGCGCTTAGGACATATTTCAGTGGAGCGTATGAAAAGACTTATTATTGATGGAATTCTAAAACCTTTACAGTTTGATGATATGTCTGTCTGTGTGGACTGTATCAAGGGAAAAATGACTAGAAATAGGAAGAAGAAGTCGATTCGCAGCAATGATTTGTTGGAACTGATTCATACTGACATCAGTGGTCCTTTTCCCTCTCCTTCCATTGGAGGTCATCGATATTTTATTACCTTTATTGATGATTATTCAAGATATGGTTATGTCTACCTGTTGGCTGACAAATCTAGTTCACTAGATGTCTTTAAGATTTACAAAATGGAAGTGGAGAATTTTTTGTCAAAAAGGATAAAAGTTGTTAGATTAGATCGAGGAGGTGAATATTATGGTAAGCCAGATGATTCTACTCAACACCTTGGTCCTTTGCCAAGTTCTTACAAGAGCATGGTATTATTGCTCAATATTTCATGCCAGAAACCCCTCAACAAAATGGAGTTGCCGAAAAAAGGAATAGAACTCTAAAAGATATGATGAGAAGTATGATAAGTAACGCCAATCATTCAAATTTTCTATGGGGGGAGGCTCTGAAAACTGCCACTTACATACTCAATAGGGTGCCAAGTAAATCTGTTCCCAAAACACCTTTTGAGCTATGGACTAATCAAAAATCGAGCTTGAATCATCTACATGTTTGGGGATGCAGAGCAGAAGCCAGATTATATGATCCTCATGAAAAAGTTATGGATCCAAGGACAATCAGTTGCCATTTTGTTGGCTATCCTACTAGATCCAAGGGATTTAGATTTTACTGTCCCAGTTCTACCAATCGGATAGTTGAGACTGTTCATGCCAAGTTCATTGAAGACTCCTGTGAATTAGTAGAACCAAGAAGCTTGAAATTTGATGAAGTCCTTGTATTTCCTAATTCAATGATTCCTAACACTATTGTGCCTACAGTTATGCATCCCTTGGTCCCACCAATAGCGGAGCAATTTACGGGGACTGAGGTACCTGATCCACCTACGACACCAGTGTTGATTGCAAAACCTGAAGAAATGGTCAGGAGATCTACTAAACAGCGCAAGAGTGCTATTTCTTCTGACTTCATTCTATACTTGACTGAAGGAGAGTTTGACATTGGTCAAGCAATAGATCCCTCTAGTTTTGAGGATGCCATGAATAGCTTTAATGCACCAAAATGGTTAGAAGCTATAAAAGATGAATTGTCATCCATGGCTAACAACGGTGTTTGGACGCTTGTAGATTTATCTAATTCTTGTAAACCCATAGGCTCCAAATGGATTTTCAAGACTAAGTGTGACTCCAGGGGATGAATTGAGCGCTACAAGGCCAGGCTAGTAGCTAAGGGATTCACACAGAGGGAGGGAGTTGACTTCAATGAGACATTTTCTCCAGTCTCCTTAAAGGATTTCTTCAGAGTTATTATGGCGCTTGTGGCTCATTATGATCTAGAATTATATCAGATGGATGTCAAAACAGCATTTTTGAATGGAGACTTGATTGAGAAAATTTACATGCGTCAACCAGAAGGTTTTGAGGTACAAGGCCAGGAAAGAATGGTTTGTAAGCTCAACAAATCCATTTATGGTCTCAAACAAGCTTCTAGACAATGATATCTAAAGTTCCACCAGATTATATCCTCTTTTGGTTTTGTTGAGAGCGCTATTAATCAATGCATTTATCACAAAATCAGTAGGAGCAAATTCATTTTTCTGGTGTTGTGTGTAGATGACATTTTGTTTGCCAGTAGTGATTTGGGTTTGCTTGCAAAGACCAAGCGTTTTCTGTCAGAGAACTTTGAAATGAAAGATATGGGAGAGGGTTTTTATGTCCTAGGTATTGAAATCAATCGTGACAGAAGGCATAAACTATGGGATTATCTCAAAGGGCCTATATTGATCCTATACTCAAGAGATTCAATATGTCAAACTGTTCAGCTGGTGAGGCACCCATCAGTAAGGGAGACAAGTTAAACAAGACTCAGTGCCCTAGGAATGAGATTGAAATAAGGTCTATGACTGATAAGCCTTATGCATCTACTGTAGGGAGCCTTATGTATGCACAGTTTTGCACTCGCCCTGATATCGCTTTTGCAGTGAGTGTTTTGGGATGTTTTCAGTCAAATGCAGGTTTGGCTCACTGGACAGCTGTGAAGAAAGTTTTGTGATATTTACAGAGGACAAAAGATTATATGCTTACCTATGGCAGTAATGATACCCTTGAGATTGTGGGTTATTCTGATGCAGATTATAGTGGATGCCCTGATGGCAGGAAATCTACATCAGAATACATCTTCATGTTGGTTGGAGGAGCTATTTCCTGAAAGAGTATGGAGTAAACAATTTTAACATCTTCTACTATGGAGGCAGAGGTCATGGCATTGTTCGAAACCACGAAGCAGACAATCTAGTTGAGGAATTTCATTTTTGGTCTGAAGACTGTGGAAATCATCTTCAGATCATTATTAGTGTATTGTGATAATCAGTTAGCTATATTTTTCTCTAAAAATAATCAGAGGACTGGTGCTTCAAAGCACATTGATATCAAGTATCTGTTAGTAAAGGAAAAAATTGATGATAATCACATCATTGTAGAAAATATCTCGACGGAAGATATGGTTGCTGATTCATAGATAAAAACTCTACCAATGGGAATCTTCAAGGATCATGTTTCTAGCATGGGCATAGTCGAATCTTTTAATCAAATTTTGTAAAAAAAACCATATATTTACATTGATACTTGATTGTATTGTTTTGTTTGTGATTTTTTATAGACATAGTGATTAATACCATTATTTTTTTTCATGATTTAGCATTTGCACTCTTGCTAGTTTGAATGAAAGCTTTATTTAACTTGTCAGAACACAAAAGGCAGTATTAAGCCAGGACCCAAAAGACAGTATTAAGCCAAGTCTCAGAAGACAGTATAAAGCTAGAACACAAAAGGCAGTATTAAGCCAGAACACAAAAGACAGTATTAAACCAGGACCCAAAAGACAGTATTAAGCCAAGTCTCAGAAGGCAGTATTAAGCCAAAACACAAAAGACAGTATTAAGCCAGGACTCAAAAGGCGGTATTAAGTCAGGACCCAAAAGACAGTATTAAGAAAAGTCTTAGAAGACAGTATTAACCCAAAAACATAAAGGCGATATTGAGCCAAGTTTTCAAAGGCGGTAAGCCAAGGTCAAATATAAACAAGGAGACTTATGTTCGTAATAACAGAAAGTTGTATGCTGTATAATTGAGGTCTATCTTCTGATGTTGTTCAACATTAGTCTGCTTGTTAGAAGGAAGGAGGTTTGGGATAATCTGATTTTTAATTAATGGTTTCCATGGCCACACTATTTTTTAACAGTCTTGTGGAATAATATAGTCCAAGTGGGAGAATGTAAAATCTTTCTGATTTTATTATTATGGGCAATATTATCTTACTTGCTTATTATGACTGGTGGAAATTCAATTAAGGTTTGATTGATTATCCCTTACCAATTATAAATCAAATCTATTCCATTATGGAATTGGAATAGATTTAAAATCTAATTATTATAAATATGAAGCAGGGTCCCTATAGTCTCTTTCTGCGTGAAAACAAAATGACTCATACCTAAGGGAGAGAAGACTATAGAAGATCTCTGTTGGAAATTAGGTACAAGACAAGGGCGGAAATCAATCTTCTACGAAGAGGTATGTCTCATCTATTTTATTGATTATGTTATTACTCAAATGTATTTTATTTTCTATATGGGATTCATTGAAATGAGTTTTATTAGGATGTATAAAAATCCTACAAATAGTGCTTAGAAAACTCAGAAAAAAACAATGTCTAAGGAAGTATTATTCAAACAATATCGTTAGATTCCATAAAAAAGAAGTTATACTCTGTTACTGTTAAAATTTCAAAATTTGAATATCTTTAGAAGGATTAAGATTATAAAACAACCACTTTTGTAGCTTTGAAGATGCAATCTTTTAGTTTCTGGCTCTCACAGATTTGAATTGCAAAATGTAGATATTTACCTATAACTTAGGGACACAGGTGGCACCACCAATCAGTTCTATTGCATATATCTCATCAAACTTCAGTCTAAAATGTTTGAGAAGTTCTTCAACAGGTACAAGAGATTTCTCCCACAGGTTTTCACAGAGTTCCTCAAATTTCTCACCAATAATGGTACTCCTACAAAAATAAAAGGGTAAATTACACCAAAGGTACCTAATGTTTTGAGAAATTATACCAAAGGTACCTCACATTTCAAAACTCATAACAAAGGTATCTGACGTTTTAAAAAATTATACCAGAGGTACTTGACGTTTCAAAAATGTTACATTTGGGGTACCTTCTATTTTTTTACTTTCAAATTTACCCCTATTTAGCATGCTTTTGGTCCCCTTTGGTTCACACTCTCACCATGTTGCCTCAACGACTCTCGGATTCCCATGTGCTCATCGCTGTCTCAATTGCCCACCCCCTCTCCTGCCCCTGTTCTCTCCTGTGATCCTTCCTTACCGGTGGTTGGTCATTACCAAGTCACAGATCTCAACTATGATATATACCTCCGGTACAAACTCCGTATCCCAGCTTGCTACTTTTTCAATGGGAGTACCCATGATTAGGCACCAAATAAAGATAGTTCAACAAGAAACGATCAGTACCTGAAAGTTTGAGGTAGATCTAATGATTACCTTGGAAGATATCAACATTAGATAGGATTAATATTGGAAATATGAGAAGAGGTACCTCTGGTATGATTTTTAAAATGTGAGGTACCTCTCGTATGATTTATCAAAACATTGGATACCTCTGGTGTAAATTACCCAAAATAAAAATTTATGAACAAATAAAAATAAAAGAAAAAATAATCCAATTCTTAAAATAAAAAAAAAAGTCCAGCTATTTAGATGATATGTTTTCCTTTTTTATGAGAAAAGGAATTTTGAGGAAATTTGCGCAGAGAACCTAAATCACTCCCAAAAGCTCAAATCAAATCAAGGGAAAAACTAAACTACCTTATGTATTTAACAAACACTTCCCTCTTCTTTTTCTTTTCAATTTTGCATGTTTAAAATGGAAAGCATTTTAGATAATGTGAAATTCTAAGTGCTGATCTTTACCAGTTACTACTGCCAAAATTCAATGGAAAGGTGGGACCACAAAAAAAAAAAAAAAAAAAAACAGGACCTCTACCATGACATAGATAAAACCACATGGTAGATATTGCTCTCTTTTTTTTAATGAAGCAATGATGATTTATGAAGGGATAAGGGAAAACTAGGCAGATACCGACGAACCTAGATCTATACTTGAAACCGTTGATTCCGACGAAATTAAGATAATTGAAAGAATCAAAGCAACTAAACCAAACTTGAACTAGGTCGTCACTGTTGATAGATCTAAGCCAATACTTTGTGAAGTTCAAATAGTAATTTGAACAAAAGGATGAGGAAGGAGATTTCTGAGACCTATATGAATGGATTTGCGAAGCTTTTAGCCATTAAAGTTGACATAGAATCTTGCAAGTAGACTTCCGAGTTGGTTGTGAGGTTTTAGGCATTATAGAGGGAAGGAACTGGAATCGACTATTCGAGAATAACTAACGAAATGTTGAGAGAGGAAGATTGGTCAGGGTGGTTTAAAAAGGAGTTGGGAAGAGAAGTTACTTGAAAATTCGATATAAACTATTAAATAATGACGCCATGTGTTTTAATTGACACGTGACGAATTGCCAGAGTTCAAGTGTGTTGTGCTCACGAAGGTCGTAGATGACTTCGGCTCCAATTGTAAAGAGGATTTCTCATGTCTTTAATGTGAATCCAGGACTCAAGGAATGAGAAATTGCTAATATGCGCCGAGGGTTTAACAAAGCCGAACGAGAAATTGCTAATATCTGGGTCTCTAGTCGAGGAATTCAAAGCTACAAGAAATGGACGAAAAACAATCTTGGTATGTATTTATGTATCTCTTTTAATTGTCATTGTATTCTAGTAATCTGTGTAGTAGATTCGTTAGGGTTTATAGAAATCCCATGAGGAAAACCTTAACTTGGAATAAAATGCTAACAATTGGTATCAGAGCCACCCACAGGGACCTAGAATCATTTTGATAAATGAAGATTGTTAATGTTTGATGGATTAAATTGAACTAGGGAGGAATTTTTCTACCGTATACTATCAAGGTCTAAATGAGTCCCTCACCGATTCATTGTGTTTATTAATAAATAAAAAAATTAATAGAAACTTTCAGTGAAGGGGAACCCGAGGCCAGCTCGAAGGCTATCCAGTCGGCCAACCATGGCCACAGGCAAGCCTGCAGCAAGCAGGCTACCCCACAGTTGGATGCCTATGTAAGATCATGTGGGCTTAATTAACTATTCAATCGGTTGTTCAGTGGGAGTCCAACTTACAGGTAAATACATTCTTGGAGTTCAGCCTATAAGTAAAAGCAAGAACAAGTATAAATACTCATTGCTCATAAATTAATACACCAAAGACCTTAGATAAACCTAGCTATAATATGTAATAGCAAAATATTTATATATACATGAATATATTAAGAAATTATATGTATGCCTTCTAACTGTTTTAATTAATGAAAAAAAAAATTAATAAAATTCCATACTATGTTAGACATAAATGTTTACATTCGTACAGAACACCATTCACTAGAAGCTAAAATCCTTCAACTTGGATAATTCATTTCTTGATCTCATGCAACCCACAATTTCACCACACACAAAAGACACTAGGTCAGCAGTGTAGTCAAGGTATATTCCAGAGTAAGTTTAAGACTATCACAGAGTTACAAAATAAATATTGATAATATTCAATATATACAAGTACAGTAATATTTAAGGTAGATTACTTGCGGAATTTATGAACTATGATTAGCAATATGGATAAGGCTGAGTCGCACCACCGGTCACTATCCTTAAGATTAATTCATCCCTTATGTGCAAAGAGTTCTCGTCAGATTAATCCTCAAGATAAAACAGTCCAAAAGTTAAAGCTTCTTCCACTTAGGTTGCACTCCAAAAAGTGATCTTCGTCAGAATCCCGACGGCTACAATCAACACTCAAGGGAAAAACAGAATGATTTCCATAACTAAAAACAGAGTAAAGTTGAAGGAGAGAGAGAAAGAGATAGAGTTCTATACGGGTTAAACTTCTTGTAACCTTTAGCTTTTGGACTCTTTTCTTATTAATAGAAGAAGAAAAATCTCAAATCAATGGGTGTGATGGAAACTTGTATCCATCTGACGAGTTGGGATGAATGGGTGCATCAATTGAATAGAAGGTCAAGATTTAATCTTCCCATATAGATCAATGGTTGAAATTAAACTTCTTTGAATTTGTATAAGTACGAACGTACCCATTCAAATATGTCATGTCTCTACGTATTCAAATATGTAGAGACATACCCTTCAAAAAAATTAAACCAACGGATAGACCCGCACCCGCACAGCTCTGCTCAACGAGCACACCCGCGTGTGTGAAAAGCACCCTGGACCCCCCGGACCCTTCCCTCTAGAGGCATCCTTTCATTTAAGGGCTCAAGATGTTATAGGTCTCACAATATATATATATATATATATATATATATATATATGTTCTTACCTCTCCAAGCAATGTGGGACTAAAAGAAGTCCTATAAGCTAAGCCAACCAAAAAACACAAGTGAGAAAATTTCTTTCCAAAACCAAAAAAACAAAAAAAAAGTCAAAAGTTTGAACATTTTAGTTTTTTTTAAATCTAAAAAACCCAACAATTCCCCCACAAGTTTCGAAATTTTGAAAAACAGAATAGAGTGTTAATTGTATTAGGATATATAAGAGACATCGTCGCAGATGTCTTTTGGACTTGAATCTACACTAGGTCTGATACATCACGCTATAGAGTACGAGTGAAGCCACGCTTCTTGAACTTTTTCTCAGCGGTGTAGCCGACTGACATACCAACCATCCCTTACAATCCCCAACCATCCCTTACAATCTGACCCTCGAATAATTTCTTTCATAAAAGGGAGACATTTTTCTCCAGTCTTGTCCCTATCTCAGATTCATGGATGTTTAGAAAGTTTATTCTTAAAACTCTAATCAAAGGTGGCTCCACCTCTTACATCATTTAGGTCAGTCCATAGTGTGCACCATAGTTAACACGCCCCCACATCCAGTAGGACACTTGGCTTAATTAGGAGTCCTTATGACTCATTATCTTTTCATTGTGGTGAATATTACCTTTCAATCTAACCAGAATGAGCAAGTTTTGTTAATACTAATCAAGTCATCAAGTGACTTCGTTCTTACCCATTGAACCTAATTCCAGGGACTTCCTCTCAAATAGGTTGGGTATTCGTCACATGACTTATGTCATGGATTTTAGGCTCATTCCTTTAAATGTATCATGTATTCTCTTAGTGGTCTGAAGCTTTGTAAACATGTCTGCTAGATTCAGTTTTGACTTTACAAAGTTGATAGTTATCGTTTTTTCACTAACATATTGTCTAACTAAGTTGTGTCTTAGTCGAATATGTCTCTTTTTTCCATTATATACATTATTTTTTACCTTAGCAATAGCAGCTTGACTATCACAATGTAGTGATAAAAGTGGTACCGGCTTAGGCCATAATGAAATTTCAGTCACCAAGTTTTTAAGTCATTCGGCTTCTGATCCAGCTTTCTCCAAAGCTATAAATTTTGTTTCCATAGTAGAACTTGTACCACATGTTTGTTTAATCGATTTTCAAGAAATCGCTCCACCTCCCAAAGTGAAAACATATCTACTTGTAACCAATGATACTTTTGTATTAGAAATTCAATTGGCATCACAATATCTTTCTAATACTGTCGGCTTTTCACTATAGTGTATCTCATAGTTTATTGTTCCTTTTAAGTATATTAACAGTCTAAAGCTTTCCAATGCTCTTTTCCAGGGTTATGAATATGTTGACTCAATTTTTCAACTGCTAGAGCAATATCCAATCTTGTAGAATTCATCAAGTAAGAAATCGAATCAATGATTTGAGAATACTTTTTTTGAGAAATTGATTCACCTTGATGTTTTACAAGATAACTACCAGACATCAAAGGTGTCTTGACAGATTTATACTCAAAATAATCATACATTTTTAGTAGATTTTTCATATAATGTGCTTGAGATAATATTATCTCATCACCTTTTCTGATGATCTTGATTCCAAGAATTATATCAGTTTCTCCCATCTCTTTTGTATCAAATTTAGACATGAGAAACTTCTTTGTTGTTTCCACTATGTCAAAATTAGATCACATAATCAACATGTCGTCAACATATAATATAATAAACACATATTTTTCATTTGAAAATTTGCTATATACACCTTTCAGAATTATTAATAACAAAATGGTTTGACACTAAAACACTATCCAGTTTCTCATGCCATTGTTTTGGTGCTTGTTTTAGACCATATAATGATTTAATTAACTTTTACACACTTTGTATTCTTGTCCATATGTGATACAACAATCAGGTTATTTAGTATAAATTTTCTCTTATAAGTTATCATTAAGAAAAATCGTTTTAACATCCATTTGATGAATAACAAGTTTATATATAGAGACAATAGCAAACATAGTTCTTATTGTAGCAATCTGAACAACAGGTGAAAAAGTATCAAAGAAATCTTTATTTTATTTTTGTTTAAAACCTTTGACTACCAATATTGCTTTAAATTTGTCAAGAGATCCATCACGCTTAAGTTTTTTCTTAAAAATCCACTTGGTATCTAAAGTCTTTGTACTAGGTGGATGGTTTATCATTTTCCAAGTATGATTCTGTATAATAGAATCCAACTCACTTTTTATAGTTTTTTTTCAAAACATAGTATCAGGAGATGTTACAGCCTCCTGATATGTTAATAGATCTCTCTCAACAAAGTAAACAAGCATGTCATCTCCAAAATTGGTAGGTTTCCTTTGTCTTTTATTTTTTCTTATTTGGTCATCCTTCTTAAAATCTAATTTATTATTATTTTCATTACTAAGAGTACTCACATTATAATTTTAAAAAATAATATTATTAGAAGAATATTAATTATTAAATTGATCTTTAATCATAGGAAATGTATATTCAAAAAATTCTGCATCTCTTGATTCAATTATGGTATTTGCATCAAACAGATTTTCAATAGATTTTAAAACCAAAAATCTATATGCAACACTATATTGTGTATATCCAATTAAAATACAATCACAAGTTTTTTAGTCTAGTTTTTATTTTCTTAGGTTCTGAAATATAGACATTTGCTAAACAACCCCAAACATTTAAATGATTAAAAGAAGATTTTCTTCCATGTCATAATTTCAAAGGTATTAAATCAGAATTCTTAGGAGATATCATGTTTAAAATATAGCAAGCAGAAAAAATTGTTTCCCCCCACATATTTAAAAGTAAACCAGAACTTATTAAAAAGTAATTCATCATTTCCTTTAAAGTTCTATTTTTTCTTTCAACAATTTTATTCGATTCAGGTTGATAAGGTGTTGTAGTTTCATGTATAATACAATTTTCTTCACAAAATTTACTTAAGCTTTGAGTTTCATATTCAGTTCCCCTATCTGTTCTTAATCTCTTGATTGTTTTTCCTAATTGATTTTTCACTTCTTGTTTGTATGCTTTAAATGCATTTTCTGCTTCATCTTTTGTCCTTAAAAGAGAAACCTTGGTGTATCTAGAATAATCATCTATAAATGTTATATAGTATTTTTTGTCACTCATTGACTCATAAGACCTAAAATCAACAAGGTCACTATGGATAAGTTCTAAAATATCACTTTTTCTTTCAACCATTTTATGAGGTTTTTTTAGTCATTTTTGTTTCTACACAAATAGGACACTTATGATGTAGAGGTTCTGAATTTCCTTTAATAAAATTTAATTTTATAAGTCTTTTAATGTATGGTGCACTTCGATGTCCTAATCTACCATGTCATAAATCAAATGACTCAATCAAATAAGAGAAAGAAACATTTTCATTCATTACATTGTCAACACTTAGTACAAAAAAATCATTGGTCACATATCCTTTACCCACAAAAATATCTTCTTTTAATAGTATTACCTTATCAGCTTCAAAGATTAATTTCATTCCTACCTTATTGTGGAGAGAGCCTGACACCAGATTTTGATGATTTTTTGGAACATGTAAAACATCATTCAGCATGAGAGTCTTTTTCAAAGTTAATTTTAAAAGTATTTGTCATTTGCCCATGACTTGAGATGTTTGGAAATTTTCTATATACACAAGATCACCATCACTAACCATTGAATATTTCATAAATGAATTTCGATCAGCGCATATGTGCCTTGTTGCACCAGTATCAACAACCTATTCTTTTGGTTTCACCACAAGATGCACTTCAGTCACCACCGTCGTAAATTGATTTTCTTCAGTAAGATTCACTCTAGCCTTATCATTACCCTTGTTGTCACCACCCTTGTTCTTTTTGTAAAGTCGGCACTCTTTCTTGAAATGACCAGCCTTCCCACAAAAGAAACATGTATATTTTTGGCTTCTTGAATTTATTGTCCTTTTTGATGTGATGAAACTTATTTGGTGGCTCTCTTCCTTGTTTCTTGGACTGTTCTCCTTTCCCGGACTCTACAAGATTTGCCTTAGATTTGATTCCTTGGCTTTTTCTACCTTGTTTTTTTTTTTGTTCTTATCTTCAATCTTGACTCGAACAATGATTTGATCAAGTGTTCAGTCCTTGGTTTTATGATTCATATGAGATTTGAAGTCATTCCATGAAGAGAGTAGCTCTTCAATGAGAACCCCAGCCACAAATGTTTGAGATAAATTAATCCCTTCCTTAACCAGATTACCAACCAACACTTAGAACAGGTCGATTTACATGGAGATGTTCATGTCATCTTTCATTTTAAAATTTAAAAAATTTACAGTAACATACTTCTTACTCTCTGCATCATCCAATGAATATTTTTTCTCTAGTGTATTTCAGATAGTAGAAGCATATTCATAAGATACATACACATTATAAAGATCATTAAACAATTAATTCAGAATCCTATTTTTGCATTGATAATCAGCCTGTATCCATGCCACCCATTTGGCTTTCAAAATAGGATCATCATCCTCAGCCAGTATGGGTTCAGATAGAGCAAACATCACTCCTAGTTGAGCCCATGCAAATTTCATCATCTACTTCCACTTCTTAAAATTTGACCCATTGAATTGTTCAATTTTGTCAAACTTAATCACAAGGCGTAATTTTTTCATTGAAGGAACAACAAAAACAGCTAAACTAGATTCAACAGCCATGATCCCCAGTCTCAAACTTTAACTAATCTTAAGAACTGTAGTAAAAGTATATTCCAAAGTGAGTTTAAGACTATCACAGAGTTATAAAATAAATATTGATAATATTTAATAGTATACAAGTACAGTAATATTTAATGTAGATTACTTACGAAATTTATGAACTATGATTAGCAATATGGATAAGGCTGAGTCGTGCCACCGGTCACTATTCTTAAGATTAATTCACCCCTTATGTGCAAAGAGTTCCCGTGAGATTAATCCCCAAGATAAAACAGTCCCAAAGTTGAAGCTTCTTCCACTTAGGTTACACTCCAAAAAGTGGTCTTTGTCAGAATCTCGACAGCTACAATCAACACTCAAGGGAAAAATAGAATGATTTCGATAACTAAAAACAGAGTAAGGTTGGAGGAGAGAGAGAAAGAGATAGAGTTCTATACGGGTTAAACTTCTTGTAACCTTTAGCTTTTGGACTCTTTTCTTATTAATAGAAGAAGAAAAATCTCAAATCAATGGGTGCGATGGAAACTTGTATCCATCTGACGAGTTGTGATGAATGGGTGCATCAATTGAATAGAAGGTCAAGATTTAATCTTCCCATCGATTATATAGACTAATAGTTGAGATTAAACTTCTTTGAATTTGTATAGGTACGAACGTATCCATTCAAATATGTCATACCTCTACGTATTCAAATATGTAGAGACATACCCTTCAAAAAAAAATAGACCAACGGATAGACCCGCACCCGCACCCACACCCGCACCCGCACGGCACGACTCTGCTCAACGAGCACACCCGCGTGTGTGAAAAGCACCCCGGACCCCCCGGACCCTTCCCTCTAGAGGCATCCTTTCATTTAAAGGCTCAAGATGTTATAGGTCACACAATATATATATATATATATATATATATATCTTCAATCTTACCTTTCCAAGCAATGTTGAACTAAAAGAAGTCTTACAAGTTAAGCCAACCAAAAAACAGAAGTTGAAAAATTTTCCTCCAAAACCAAAAAAACAAAAAGAGAATCAAAAGTTTGAAACTTTTAGTTTTTTTTTTAAATCTAAAAAACCCAACAAACCGTCAAGAACAAAGTTCATAATTGATGAATCTAACAAGTTAACAGGGTAATGCAAATATAAACTTGCTGAGATAAATCCCTAAATGCAATACTTATTGACAGAAATATTGTAGTGACCTACTGCAAATAGTTGATGGCCGCAAGCTTGCGGCAGACTAACTTGTGGGCTAGCCTGAGGACTTGCCTCGCAGTTGGCCTGCTTGCTTGCCTCTTGGTTGGCCTGTGGCTGGCATGCGAGTTGGTCTGTGCCTGTGGGCTAGCCTACTGGCTACATGCTTGCCTGTGGCCGCGGGTTTGCTTGCTGGATGGCCTTCGAGCTGGCCTCGAGTTCCCCTTCACCGAAAGCATCTATTAATTTTTATTTATTTATTGATAAACACAATGAATCGGTGAGTGATCATTCGAACCTTGATAATATACAGGAGAAAAATTCCTCCCTAGTTCAATTCAATCCATCAAACAATCTCAATCTTCATTTACCAAAATGAGTCTAAGTCTGTGTGGGTGGCTCTGATACCAATTGTTAACATTTTATTCCAAGTTAGGGTTTTCTCCTTGGAATTTTCTATTAACCCTAATGAATCCATCACACAAATTACTAGAATACAATAAGAATTAAAAGAAATAGATAAACACATAATATTTGCTGAAGATTGTTTTTCGTTCATTTCCTATCGCTTTGAATTCCTCGATTAAAGTCTTCCATAACCTCTTGGGATCCCTATGTGCGTATGGGAGCAACAGAGAGATAAGAACCAATGACTGTGGAAACCGAATCATAATATTTATAATACCAACCCAACCCTGGACTAGTCCCACAGTAAACCAGGTTGGTTCATCTCATAATCAGAGTAGAATTAGTCTACTTGTAAGTTGGACTCCCACTGAACAACCGACTGAATAATTAATTAAACACACATTATCTTACACAGGCATCCAATTGTGAAGCTTCTGCTAGGCAAAAGTATCACACTCTAACTAATTGACTGAGGATTTTCATGAAATTCGGAGCATGATGCCACTCGTTGATAGATGCCTTTAAATCGGTTTCACTTCTTACATAACATTTTATCATCCACGCTCTTTTGCTCGAATCCCTGACTCAATTTGCAATATATTCCTCGAATTTCAAGTCTGACTACTCTTATGTTCATTTATTGTCACCGCATAAGACCCACCTCAAAATATTTGTCTGAAATCTACCAGCAACAACACTTGTCCCTGATTTCATTCCGTTTTTAAACCATCTTTTGAATTAGTGGTTGTTCATGTTTGATCTTTTCATATGCCAAATTTGAGGTTTCAGTGGATTCGATTGGATTCAAATCAACGTGAATAGGAAAAAGATCATCTTTGGTTGTCTAATGATTTCGATTCCTTCGGTCACAATTCAATGGCTCGAATTCATCTGACAACACATATGATATATTGATATGTGCACAGATAAACTCATGGTAGGAGTACCGGATTTGAGAGGATTATTATCGTGTCCAATTATTGGAACCTCCAATCACTGATCCAGTGATTGAAGTTAATCAGGTACATTAATAGACGCATCGAGTTAACTCCAATTGTTGGATCAGCAATTGGAAACGAATGAGACTCGATTTGGGATCAGCTTGTTAATCGTTTGGCGCATATCAGCAATTTCTCATTCTTGGAGTACCGGATTCACATTCAAAACATGAAAAGACCTCTTTACAACTGGAGCCGAAGTCATCTACGACGCACAACACATTCGAAGTCTATGAATCTGCTATGAATCTGCCAAGTGTCCATTAAAACACGTGGCATAATATTATTTGATAGTTTTACGTCAGAATTTTCAAGTAACTTTTTCCAACTTCTTTTTAAAATAACAGACCGACCTTTTTAAACTGCCAGGCCGATTGTCGTCTCTCAACTTTTCGTCGGTTGTTCTCGAACGGTCGATTCTATTTCCTTCCTTCTCAAACACCTGAAACTTCACAATCAATTCGAAAGTCTACTTGCAAGTTTCTAAGTCCGCTTTAATGGCAAAAATATCGTAAATCCATTCATATAGTTCTCAAAAGTATTTCTCTAATCTTTTATTCACTCTACTATCCGAACTTCAGATCTATTAACAATGACGACTTGGTTCAAGTTTGGTTTAGTTACTTTGATTCTTTTAATTATCTCAATTCCGTCGGAATCAGCGGTTTCGAGTATAGATCTAGGTTCGGAATGGATGAAAGTAGCGGTTGTGAATTTGAAACCAAGGCAGAGTCCGATATCGATAGCCATAAACGAGATGTCGAAGCGGAAATCCCCAGCGTTAGTCGCATTCATAGGAGGAGATCGTCTTTTTGGAGAGGAAGCAGCAGGAATTATAGCTAGATATCCTGATAAGGTATATTCAAACCTTAGGGATATGATCAGGAAACCTCTGAAGTACGTGAAGGATTTTCTTGATTCGCAGTACTTACCATTTGATTTGGTGGAAGATTCAAGAGGAGCGGCGGCTATTAGGATCGATGATGGTGTTACTGTTTACTCTGCAGAGGAATTGGTAGCGATGCTTCTTAGTTTTGGAAGAAATTTAGCGGAGACTCATTCTAAAGTGCCTACCAAGGATGCGGTTATCACAGCTCCGCCTTACTTCGGGCAGGCAGAGCGGAAGGGGTTGCTTCAAGCTGCTGAATTGGCAGGGATTAATGTGCTTTCGCTTATTAATGAACACTCTGGTGCAGCTCTTCAGTACGGGATTGATAAGAATTTCGCAAATGAGTCAAGGCATGTTATATTCTACGACATGGGTTCGAGTAGCACTTATGCAGCTCTTGTCCACTTCTCTGCTTATAACGTGAAGGAGTTCGGAAAGACAGTATCTGCCAACCAATTCCAGGTAAACCTGAACTCGGAAAAGAATTTCCTTTTTTAATACTGAACACTAGGGAACCGTAAAATTGCCATGGAGGAATGCCCTGATGCTAAATACAGGGATAACAATGGAGGGTTTGAGAGATAAGGGAGCACTTTCTTGTGCTCCAAGCAGCAGTATTTAGGGAAACTGGAAGATATGCAGAAAAATAAGTATAAGGCTATAGTTATGACATATATTTCATAGATTAGTTGCGACATGGACTGAATTGAACGATGTCCTGAACCTTATCATTCTATTTAGGCTATCAGTTCTTTGTTCCAACGATTGCATTGTAGTAGGACCAAATCTTATTTTTGTGTTAAACCAAAGAAACATGGAATCCATTAGGTGGAACATATTTTACTCTGACTTTTATTTCCGCCGATTTCTTAACTGTGAAGCTCATCAACTAATGAGGATTTATTTATTTATTTATTTATTTATTTATTTATTTTTGCCAAAACTTTTATATCGTATATGGAGAATAGACTACGTCAAATAATTTCCTTATCTGCTTCATGGTAACTCTTGTCTACACCCCCTTGTCTGGATATGTGGCACTTATAACAAGTGCAGTAGCCAAAGGCTTGACTTTTTCCAGTATAACATGTCTTATAAATCTTTACCAAAGAATTTTTTCGTCTGGAAATAGGAAGAATACCCTTTTCAATGCTTTCCTCTGGATCCTTACTTGTTATGTGTTACTTTATTTCATTATAACATGTCTTATAAATCTTTACCAAAGAATATTTTTCATCTAAAAATAGGCAGAAGACCCTTTTCAATGCTTTCCTCTGGATCCTTACTTGTTATGTGTTACTTTATTTTAATGAGGTTCAAAGGTTAAACTCTTCATGCTTTACCAGCTCGGGCTAGATATTCTTAGGATATTGGGTACAGCTAAATTACTTGGACTTTAGGATGCGACATCTGAATGCACAGTACAATTAACCAAATCACTAGTTCCAGAGGAACCCTAGAATTCTCTCAAGGTAACCTTGGTTGTGAATTGAGTAGCAGGCCAGTCCAGTATATCAGAAAAGGAGTCTCCATTACATTGCTTTTGTGTTTATAGTAGATCTTCTGAACCTTTTTATGCAATTGGGATTGTTAATTTACTCCTGGCTCTTTTGCAGGTTAAAGATGTTCGATGGGATGCAGCTCTTGGGGGTCAACATATGGAATTGCGTTTAGTTGAATACTTTGCAGATGAGTTCAATAGTCAAGTTGGAAATGGGGTGGATGTAAGGAAATCCCCTAAGGCAATGGCAAAATTGAAGAAACAGGTTAAACGGACAAAAGAGATATTAAGTGCAAACACAATAGCTCCAATATCAGTTGAATCTCTTTATGATGACCGTGACTTTAGGTGTGTAAAACTAAATTTATGATGACCATGACTTTAGGTTCATAAAATTAAAATTTATGATGACCATGAATTTAGATGCATAAAATTAAAATTTGAAGCAGTTTCTCCAAAACTCTTTCCTGTCGGAGATTCTATTAATTAGCAAATCTTGTTGTTCTTTTGATTTTGATAAATAAAAAGTAATTCATTGAAGAAACTGAAGAAAAGAAAAACACCTAGGGAAGAGAATGCCTTAATATTTCACAGGAGGGTCAACACTAAGCCTAAACCCTTCCTATGTTTTCCAACTCCTTGGAAGGAGCTGTACAATTTGGTATCTTCTAGCACATGATCCGTGGGTTCTTATAAAATACCCGTGCTTGCATATCATTACTTTTATGTTTATGACTTCAAAGATCTTGTTTTCTTGGATGCTCAATTTTGCAAACTAGTGCACTCTAGGTGGTTCATACAAGGGTGCATCTTCTACTTTGTAACTCAGTTTTTTTTTTTTTTTTTTTTTTTTTTTTTGTGTGTGTGTGTGTGTTCTTTCTCTTTTTGCCCTCACTTTGGGCATTCTAGGTGGTTTGTACCAGGGTGCAGCTGCTACTCTCTCTCTCTCTCTCTCTCTCTCACACACACACACACACACACATATGTTTGTGCTGAATCCTGCACTTGACCAACTGGCAACTAGAATCATCTTCTCATTTCAATTGGTTCACTAGGCAGTATGCTATTTTAGCTTTTCTGCTGCAGCGCCATCTTCCATTTTGCTGGTTTTCCCTTTATCCCTTCATAAATCATCATTGCTTCATTTAAAAAAAAATAAAAAAAAAGCAATATCTACCATGTGGTTTCTCTATGTCATAGTAGAGGTCCTGTCCTTTTTGGTGATCCCATCTTTCCATTGGATTTTGGCAATAGTAACTGGTAAGGGTCAGCACTTAGAATTTCACATTATCTAAAATGCTTTCCATTTTAAACATGCAAAATTGAAAAGAAAAAGAAGAGGGAAGTGTTCGTTAAATACATAAAGTAGTTTAGTTCTTTCCTTGATTAACTGATTACAATCGGAGCTTTTGGGAGTGATTTAGGTTCTCTCTACAAATTTCCTCAAAATTCCTTTTCTTATAAAAAAGGAAAACATATCATCTAAATAGCTGGATTTTTTTTTTAAGAACTAGACAATTTCTTTCTTTTTATTTTCATTTGTTCATATATTTTTATTTTTTGTAGGAGTACCATTACTCGTGAGAAATTTGAAGAACTCTGTGGAGACCTGTGGGAGAAATCTCTTGTACCTGTTGAAGAACTTCTCAAGTATTCTGGACTGAAGTTTGATGAGATACATGCAATAGAACTGATTGGTGGTGCCACCCGTGTCCCTAAGTTACAGGTAATATCTACATTTTGCAACTCAAATCTGTGAGAGCCAGAAACTACAAGATTGCATCTTCAAAGCTGCAGAAGTGATTGTTTCATAATTTCAATCCCTCTAAAGATATTTAGATTTTGAAGTTTTAACAGGGTATAACTTCTTTTATTAAGGAATCTCATGTTATTGTTTGAATAATACTTTCTTAGACACTGCTTTTTCTAAGTTTTTCTAAGAACTATTTCTATTGAAAGGCCCAGTTTTATTTTTACTCCTCCCTCTTACTTTGTGCAGTCTTGGAATTTTTTATTGATTTATGATGTTTTTGGTTCAAGAAACTAGAAGTTATTTTCAGCAGTGGCAAGGAAATTCCAAGTACTAGCATGGATGATTATGCATTAATGCGTTCTAGGCTATGGCTGGATCAGACTGTCCTGATAATATTTTTGTCAAGAAGTGCTGCATTTAGGGATTTACCTCAGCAAGTTTATATGTGCATTACCCTATTAACTTGCTTGGTTCATCAATTATGAACTTTGTTCTTGACTGCTGGCCCAGTGCCTTTTGTTTGTGGTGAAATTGTTGGTTGCATGAGTTCAAGAAATGAATTACCCAGGTTGAAGGATTTTAGCTTCTAGTGGATGGTATTCTGTACGGATGTGAACATTTAGGTCTAACACAGTATGGAATTTTATTAAATTGTGGGTTGCATGAGTTCAAGAAATGAATTACTCAAATTGAAGGATTTTAGCTTCTAGTGGATGGTGTTCTGTACGGATGTGAACATTTAGGTCTAACACAGTATGGAATTTTATTAAATTTTTTCTTGTGGTGAAATTGTGGGTTGCATGAGTTCAAGAAATGAATTACCCAGGTTTAAGGATTTTAGCTTCTAGTGGATGGTGTCCTGTACGGATGTGAACATTTAGGTCTAACACAGTATGGAATTTTATTCAATTTTTTGTTTTCATTTATCAAAACAGTCAAAAGACATGCATATACTCACGTATCTATTAATATTTTGCTATTACATATTATAGCTAGGTTTATCTAAGGTCTTTGTTGTATTAATTTATGAGCAATGAGTATTTATAGCTGTTCTTGCGTTCATTTACAGGCTAAGCTCCAGGAATTTATTGGGAGGAAGGATTTGGACAGACATCTGGATGCTGACGAAGCTATAGTTCTTGGCTCAGCACTTCATGCAGCGAATTTAAGTGATGGAATCAAGTTGAACCGTAAGCTAGGAATGATTGATGGTTCCTCTTATGGATTTATGATTGAGTTAGATGGGCCTGATCTTCCAACAGATGAGCGCACTAAACAGACACTTGTACAGAGAATGAAGAAAATTCCTAGTATGGTGAGTGCAGAAATTTGAGCTGTTAGCCATACAAATTAAAATAATAGATTGAAATTCAATTTCTTACTAATTATTTGTGTATCTCAATGTAGATGTTTAGGTCCATTAAGCATGACAAAGATTTTGAAGTATCGCTTAGTTATGAAAGTTCACATCCATTGCCACCTGGGGTCTCTTCTGATGAATTTGCTCATTATGCAGTTACTGGCCTCACAGATGTTAGTGAAAAGTAAGGAGTTTCAACTTCTTGACTTTTTTCTGGATTCAGTAGTTTCAGGCAGTAAAATCATTCTTTTGTGTGAAAATTATAAATATGTCAACTTTTAACTTTGAATTTTTATCATTTCTTTCTTTCCTCCATTCTTTCCCTCTAGGTATTCTTCTCACAATCTCTCGGCTCCCATCAAGGCAAATCTGCATTTCTCTCTTAGCAGAAGTGGAATACTTTCCCTGGATCGGGCAGATTCTGTTATTGAAATTTCAGAATGGATAGAAGTTCCTAAAAGGAATTTCACCGTGGAGAATGCAAGTACAACTACTAATATATCACTTGAAGCTGGCACAGGGAACACTACAGAAGAAAGCAAAGACAATTTGGTCAGTGATGGTGAGAGTGGTAACACATCAAGTTCCAATCTTGAAAAGAAAAGCAGTGTGGATGCTATTACAGAAAAGAAACTGAAGAAAAGAACCTTTAGGGTCCCACTGAAGGTAGAGGTTGGAAAGTGATTAGATCTAGCTTCACTGCACCATTTCTTGTAGCTAATATTTTCTTTTGGTAAAATTAGGTAATCGAGAAGACAATGGGTCCTGGAATGTCTCTTTCCAAAGAAACTCTTACAGAAGCAAAAATTAGATTGGAGGCCCTGGACAAGAAGGATACAGAGCGAAGAAGAACTGCAGAGCTTAAGAATAACTTGGAAGGTTACATTTATGCTACCAAAGAAAAGGTTAGTAGTCCACTAACTTAATAATGTTTGAAAAGGCCATTTAATGTTCTTCCTTGTACTGAGTTTCCATGGTTCAGGATTTTGTTAGTTATATTTGTAGTTTATTCCTCATTGCTGTGGTTCAGGATTTCATTAGTCATGTTGCTAATTCATACTTCTGGTTGATCTTATTAAGATTTTAATATTTTTTTGCTTCTTTTAGATCTTGTTTTCATGATATTAAAATTCCTCAGGATTTTATCTAGAACATTTATATATAGATCTACAAACATTATTTCTGAGATATGTTTCTTTGCCTTCTTTGCCATTTCAAGTCCTCGGGCCTGTGTTCATGTTTTACAATTTTTCTGGGTTACTACGTTCTTATTCCATGTTCAAATCTTGAAGTTGAATTTAACTAACTTGCTATATGTCTGAATTTTGATTTAACAATCAGCATATCTTGACTTCTTTTCTACATTTGAACCCTCTCTTATACCAGCTTGAGTCCTCTGAAGAGCTTGAGAAAGTTTCAACTGGCCAGGAACGAGAGTCCTTTATTGAGAAGCTTGATGAGGTTAGTCCACATGTGCTCTCAGTACTCATCTTCTGCTTATTTACAGTTTAATCTGACAGTGTCCTATTGCTTTAGGGGCAAGAGTGGTTGTACACTGATGGTGAAGATGCATCAGCTACTGAGTTCCAGCAACGCCTGGATATGCTAAAGGCCGTTGGTGATCCAATATTTTTCAGGTTTTTTTCTTCCCTGTTCATTTATGTTGACTATATATTATTCTTTCAGTTATGAAGGCTATTATTGGAGCCACGAAATTTCTATTTACACCTAATTCATGCAGATTGAATGAACTTTCTGCACGGCCTGAAGCATATGAACTTGCTCGAAAATATCTGGGAGGGTTGCAACAGGTAGTTGATATAGTTTGTAGCCTTACTCCACAATAAGAATATAATTATAACAGGTGCTTTATTATGCTTTAATAGCTATTAGCTACGATGATTGATAGTTCAAATGAAGATATACTTATTCAGGCTCTTGATTTATACAACTGTAAATGAAGAAAATGATTCTTGAAGCACCACCAAGAAATTGGTAGTTTGAATCTTCTAACATTTTTCCGCCTTTTTTCTTGTCTTTTCTTTTGTTTTGAAAAAAAAAAAAAATAGTTGGCCATTATGCTGTACGTATCTTTTACATTCCAAAACTTTTCTTCAAACTTAATTTAATCACATGTAGTTTTTTTTAAAACCATTATCTACGTAAGTTGAATGTGACTTCGATGTGCATCAAGCGTGTCTAAGTCGGTTGAATGTTGCAATTGTGCATGGATAGAATTACTTTAAAATGTTTCATATGATATGCAGAAATTGTATACATCTCTAGGATTTTTTGAGGTCCTTCACTTCATTCTTTTCTGTTAGAGTGTGAAAATTCCGAATTAAAATGCTTCATTCAGCTTGGGATTCCAAGGACTAAAATGTGTCCTGATTTTATTTTATTTAAATTGATATGATATCTTTTTCATGCCATTTGTTTTTATGAAAATAGGATTTTTTTTTTTGGATAGATAAGATAATGGAAGTAAGAAAAATGTAATTAGAAACAAATAAAATTTTCATGTAAAATTATTCTTGGAAAGGAAATTTTACGTCGAATCAAACAGAGCCCAAATAATAAATTGTTATTTGCTTGCCTTGGTTATAATACTTCTAAATAATATGCAAGGCCAAATTAACAAGGCTCGGAAGAAGAATAATGGGACTGACCATGATTTCAAGTGTGACTATTTTGACTATTTGTAATATTTTTTTTTTCAAAATTATGAGATTTTTACAAAGGTCAATGAAATCTCTCTATAAGGTAGGTTTATGATGCAGTTTTATAATTTTAACTAGGCATTTAACCCCAAGGGGATAGCTCAATTGGTAAAGACCAACACTTGGAAGTTAAGAAATCATGAATTCAAATGTCCTTGGGGCCTACCTAAAAAAATAAAATAAAATAAATAAATAACTAGGCATTGTCCTTAAGTATGCCTGTTCTTGTTCTATGATATCCGGATCTGTTGCATCCTTTTCCTATTTATCCTGTGCTGAATAGGACATTGAAATTATCTATGATTTATCTGCTAATTTATCCAACATCATTCTTTGTGCTATTACTGACTGTGAGGTGGCTCAGAACATATATACTTTGGCTTTAGGCAGCACTTAAATTTGCTTGTGTCTTCCTCTTCACTAAAATGGAATTGCCCTTTGACCCTTGGCACAAAAAGATATTTTTTTTTTTGGGGGTGGTAAGTAGAAATTGTATAAAGGACTTAGTGACAGATAATTCTGCTTTCTCTCCAGTAAATCTGCTATCTTTTGGATAGCATATAAGTAATAAGTTCCCCTTTACTTAGAGATACCCACTAGATTGATAAACCAGCAGATGAGCAAAAAGCCAGATATATATGGATATGACATTGGAAAGGGGGACTGTGATTGCAGATGTTGACACTTTGGTTTGACATCTTCTGCAGATTGTAAGCGATTGGGAGAAGAACAAGCCTTGGCTTCCCAAAGCTCAAATAGATAAGGTTTGCTATCAAAACTCCTGATTATCGTCTTCATGTTTTTGTATTAAATGTGTTGAACTAATATGGAATTAATTTATGATATGCTTATGATGAGAAGGCATCACAATTAATTGTACAAGCAAATTTTGATTCAGGTTCTGGCTGATGCTAATGAGGTCAAGAATTGGATGGAGGAGAAGGAGGCTGAGCAAAAGAAGTATGTAACCTGTCTAAAAAATAAATACTATATACGGTTATGTAATTCAATTATCCAATCATTCATAATCTTCCCTGTGCATCTGTCAAAGTTCTAAGCTTGGAAACTTCCTTGGGCTAGTAGTACTGCCAGTGTGATATTTCAATAAGATGCTTCTTTTTTTTTTCTATTTTTTGGTGGGAATAAGTAGCATATATCAACATGTGAACTACATGGCTTTTTCTGTAATTCAACTCGTCTTTGTTTTTATCCATTGAACATGGAATGCTTTTCTCGTTTTAATTCTTATAAATCCATGAAACTGCCTTATCTGTTCTTCCATTAATTGCGTTTCAATTCACAGGAATTCTGGATTTAGTACTCCGGCATTCACATCTAATGAAGTATATCAGAAGGTATTTGATATCCAAGACAAGGTATGTCAATTGCTAGTTCTCTTTTTTTGAAATGCAAACAAATAGGTTCCATGTTCCATCCTGGATTTTTATCTGTTGACTGCAACTGATGAGTGAAATTTATACCCTTTTAGGTTGAGAGCATTAATAAAATCCCTAAGCCAAAGCCTAAAGTGGAGAAGCCTCAAAACAATGAAGCAGATAGTGAAGGTGATCAGGAGAATGCAAACACTTCCAATTCAAATTCTGAAGAGACTTCCACCCAAACTGACCAATCGGCTGAAGACCCGGCTGGATCATCCAGTGAGAAATTAGACTCGGAAACGGAGCCCCATGACGAGCTGTGATGAAATTTTTGAAGTATACTACCAACCTTATCAGATGTAGATAATTGAAAAGACAAAAGATGGTTGTGGCTTCTGCAACCCTGCGGTTTAGAAAGAATTAGAGTTATAAACAGAGCCCTTTCTTGGTGGATTGCAAATGTTCCTCAAGATCTTCATTTGTGCATCTTCATGGAACCTAAAGAGCTGACACTGTATTTCTCATTGCCTTATTTACAAATCCATAATGATGTATGGAGATCCACACGGCATTTGGCAATCAATGATACAGAAAGTTAACCTATTAGCAAACAGGCTTAATTGCCTCTAATTGTATCATGATTCTTATAGTGTTATAAATTGGTCTAAACATACTCTTACTGTTGTAAATAGGTTGCTTGATGTTTATCTAACAGTACCTTGTATCTTTTGAAATGGAATTTTAAGACCATTTTGTGGGCCATATCAGTGACTCATGTAGGTATAAACGGTGCTGATTCTGTCAATGGATCATCTCACCGTTGACTTGGTCAACCCATCGTCCTAGGTGATACTATGGATCAGCCTATGGGGTTTTTACTTTTTTAAGAAAAGAAAAAACGAAAATAGTAAGCCAGTGGATCATAAGCCCCGTTCTGTTAATCCATTTGGATCGAGTGAATGACTGTAAATCGGCCAAATAACCTTCGGGGGGAAATCCATGGCTCCACACACGTGTCTCAGCCTCGTCCGCACAAGCGAACAGAATTTCCCACGCTCAAAGGATTCCTCGTTTCCGAGGCCGCATCTCTGCGGGATAAGACCCGGGGACTTTCCTAGGTTTTGGAAACGAACAAATACAGTCTCCATTACCCGACCACTCCGTCCACTGGCTTGATTAATAACATTCGTCAGAACTTCCTATTAATATACAACTATAGACTTTATTTAGCTGCCGATGTGGGACTAAAAAGGTCTGTCCTAAAAATTAAAATCCATCCTAAAAACTTAAGTAGATAAATGA
This sequence comes from Protea cynaroides, assembly GCA_028583415.1. Taxonomy (NCBI): domain Eukaryota; kingdom Viridiplantae; phylum Streptophyta; class Magnoliopsida; order Proteales; family Proteaceae; genus Protea; species Protea cynaroides. The sequence continues at coordinate 82,139,362 of CM053265.1, read as the reverse complement.
TCATGTCAAAGGTTTCAAATCCCAAATCCCATTTTGATCGGATCAATTGACAAATCCAATAGAAAATCAATAAATGACTGATATCATATATGATAATATCAAAAAGAGAATCAAATTGGATCGAGATCAAAAACCAATATGAATCAGCAAGATTGACCAATCCGATATCGATACCTTGAATCACGATCATGTCAGAAAAAAATTTACTGGTTACTACTCCATACCTCTCAATTTTTAATATTTAGTTTAGTATAGGCCACATGTCAGTCAACCATTGGCTCTGCGCCAGAACCCAGATCAGTATATGGATCCAATGATTTGTTGACATGTGATCGATCTACAATAAAATAATATTAAAACTGACATCGGCTCCCTTACATAGTCCAGGAGACATGAACTCAAAATTAAGAATGAACCGTCCGACTCCAACCTTGTGTAGGATATGAACGTATAGTATACCTAACGTGCACGATTGACATCCAGTTTATCGAAATCCATGTCGTTCATCTGGGCGGCAGCTGCTAAGTAGCAAAAACGGCCATCCAATCCACCCTGGAAACTGTACGTCACATCTGATGCTCCGAAAGTGTTCAATCCAGCATCCAATCTGGCGGAAGAGAAGCTCTCTTTCCTGCTCAAACGCCAATCTATTAACGTTAGAGCTGTTCATGGGCTGTCTTTGAAGATGGGTTTTCTCCAATCCACCTTTCTCTGCAACAATATCATCCATGCTTACACTGAAAATGTCACAATCGATGATGCTCAGAAACTGTTCGGTGAAATGACTGAGCCAAATGTAGTTTCATGGACTAACTTGATTTTTGGATATACCCAGATGGGGAAACTAGCACAGGCAGTATCTCTTTTTAGAAGAATGCAAGAATACAACAGTGGAGTAGGAAAAGAAGGTCACCTTCCTAATTGCTTCACCTTTGGAAGCATTCTTAAAGGGTGTACTCATACAAAAGACTTGCAAACTGGGATGCAAATTCACTGTGCGATTGTCAAATTTGGGTTTGAATGTGATACATTTATAGGTAGCACACTTGTTCATATGTATGGTAAGTGTGGCCAAATTGAGGGCTCATGGAGGGTCTTTGCTCAGACCCAAGATAGAGATGTGGTAACTTGGACTTCCATGATCACTGGTTTTGCCAACCATATGCATCCAGAGTTCAAGAATGCTGCATTTGTTCTCTTCAAAGACATGATTAGAAATGGGATTTGGCCTCTAGGTATTACCTTTTGTAGTCTAGCAAAGGTCTTCCAAGATCCGGCTAGACTTAACCAGGCAAAGCAAGTACACGGGTGTCTAATAAAGCTCGGGATTGAAGTTGATTGTCAGCTGGGAAGTTCTCTAATTGACATGTATGGGAAGTGTGAGGGAATTGAAGAGGCAATCAGGATCTTTTTGAGGCTTGATCAAAAGGATGTTGTTTCATGGACTTCATTATTAGTTTCTTACTTGAATAATGGGTTCTATGTGGAAGCTATCGATGTTTTCTGTAGGATGGTGGTAGAGAAGATACCGATTGATCAGTTTGTAATTGCTGGGGTTGTTGGTGTTTGTTCCCATCTAGAGAAAATGGCATCTGGAAAGGAGGTTCATGCATTTGCCATAAGAAAAGGTTTCATCTCAGATGTATCAGTTGGTAATTCAATTATTACATTCTATGGTAGGTGGGGGGATGTTAAAACGGCAAAAAACGTTTTCCAGAGCATGGAGGTTCAGGATGCCATCTCATGGACGGCATTACTGGCTTGTTTCACACAGACTGGTTTTGCAGAAGAAGCCCTCTTCTTGTTTCAGAAAATGCTTCGCACAAGTCTTAGCTTGCCTGTATTTATCATCACCTGTGCTATGCGGGCATGCTCTACAATTGCAAGCCTCTCTGTAGCTAATCAGCTCCATTCAAGGACCATCAAGGTGGGGTTCAGCGATGATCTCTCAGTAAGAAATTCTTTTATTACAATGTATGCAAAGTGTGGGGATATAGATATAGCTTTGGGGCTCTTTAATTCCATGATTACCAGAGACACCATCTCATGGAATGCTATAATTGCAGCACTTTCACAGCATGGCTTTGGTAATGAAGCTCTCAAACTTTTCCACATAATGAAGATGGAAGGCTTCCAGCCTGATGACTTCACTTTACTTGGAGTTCTAGCTTCTTGCAGCAACGTCGGTCTGGTCAATGAGGGATACGAAAACTTCAAGTCCATGACCACAGATTACAATTTGAAGCCTAAAATGGAGCATTATGCTTGTATTGTTAGTCTGCTTGGTCGAGCAGGTAGGCTTGATGATGCCATGGTGTTTGTTAATTCTATGCCGTCTGATCCTGATGTCATGATTTGGGAAGCTTTGCTTGCATCCTGCAGGGTCCAAGGAAACATAAAGTTAGGAAAATTTGCAGCAGAGAAGATCTTGCAGATGAAGCCAGGGGATCCTTCTGCATATATTCTTCTGTCAAGCTTTCATGCTTCAATGGGCATGTGGGACCAAAAAGCCAATGTTTTGATGATGATGAGAGATCAAAATGTAAGAAGGCAACCTTCTCAAAGCTGGATTGAGGTAAAAGGAATGACCCATGTGTTCTATATGGAAGATAAGTCTCACCCACTCACCCCCTTTATATACTCAAAATTGGAGGAGCTTAATACCAAACTGAAGGAAGCAGGATATGTTCCAAACGTAAACTTAGTTTTACATTTTATTGAACCAGAACAGAGAGAGTATTCTCTCCTACAACATAGTGAAAAGTTAGCACTGGCATTTGGACTGATAACTACTGTTAAAGGTTCTCCTATCCGGATCTTGCAAAATCAACGGTGTTGTGGGGATTGCCATGCTGCCTTTAAATTGCTTTCAAAGATTGAGGATTGTCAAATAGTGTTGAGGGACTCAAATCGATTTCATCATTTCTTTCATGGAACTTGTACATGTGAAGATTATTGGTAGCCCAATATGTACTAGCATTTGTAACATTTGTATAAGTTCAAGTATAACTCCATTAAAACAGGGGGCTTACCCCCTTCTTTTATACACTTTACAAGGTTTTTCTTCGTCTTCTTCTTCTTTCTTTTTTTTCTTTCTTTTTTTTCTTTTTTTTTTTCTTCTTTTTCTTTACTGGAAGTTTGCACAAATCCCTCAAGTACAAGATGCTTCTTGAAAGCAAAGAGCTAACAGAAAATCCATCTGTGAAGGAAGAGGGTTCAGAAAAACCCCTCATCCACACTACACACAGGGATACACACAGGGATAATTTGATTCATCATCTCAATCCAGCTGCAACCAAGTTACTTTTCAACTCCTAGTTCTTTCATGAACATCCTTACTCTCTCCACCTCCTCCAATCTACCTGCCTCAGCATGTATATTCAACAAAAGCACATAATTTGAAGTATTATGTAGTTTGAATTCGGAAAGCTTCTCAGCAGCAAACTTCCCAAGTTCTCAGTTTGTGTACGTCCAGCATACCCCAAGCAATGCACCCCATGTTCCTGCATTGGCCTTGATTGGCTTTTCATCCCCAGTTGATTAGCTTCTTCTAACTTCCCCGTGTAGAAATTGAACCCCAAACACGATGCAGAAAAGTAAAACAAAATATAAAGAAACAATCACACAACGCAAAGATTTACGTAGATAAATCCACTGTGAGATGAGATCTGCTTCACTATCAATAGAGAATACTGTTAGAGTTACTCGTCCTTGTGCCTCTCATCTTGTTACAGAAAATGCTTTCGTTATAAATTGATAGTGAAGCATATACAGGTAGATTTACCAAAATTCCAATATAGCCTAAAAATATTTCCTTGGGGCCTGCCACCTTGTGCCTTTGGCATCTCATCAGCCCTAGTGACAGAATACAAGACCACTTACTCCCAACATCGAACCGGGGAAATACATGACTTCTTACTCCCAACACTGAATCAGAACCATACTGAATTATCGATACCGTATCGATTGACACCTTAGTGCTCAGCCACTGATTCAATGGAGTAACCATCAGTCATGAATTTAAACAATTCTGAACCCTGGTCAATCAAATCCAGCATGACTACATCCAGATAAAAGCCCAACAAATGATACCTGATCAGGATCAACCCACATCGTTTCCATCTCTTGGAAGAGCTGAATGGCCTCTTTTCCATGAATCCGAATCGTCTCCTATGCGTACGGGCATAGGAGATGCAGCGGAGACCATTGAATTCCCGCCACGTGGATAGGCAGTCATCCAACAGTCTTAACATAAAATCCATTGGATGATGAGTAAGAAACGGAAAACACTGAATCGTCTATCCATTTCAAGTTTCAGAAATCGATATTGCGAGGGAAAGAAAGAAAAAATCCCTCTTTCACTCTGCTGGAGAAGACGAGAGGCGTGAGAGAGAGAAAGAAAGAGAGATTGAAGATTCTGGAAACGAAGTGGGTGAACATCCCTCTTTCACTCTTGTGGAGAAGACGAGAGGTGTGAGAGAGAGAGAGAGAGAGCTTGAACGTCTTCTCCAAGTCGAAGTCACTTTAGCAGAAACCAGAGATTCAACTTCACCGTCTGTTGTTCTGCTAGGTTGAAGGAGAAGTTTTAGCAGAGAGAGAGCTTGAACGTCTTCTCCAAGTCTTACTGCTCGTAATCTCTCTGTCTCTCTCTCTCTCTCTCTCTCTGAGTTTCTACTAATATTTTCCGTTGATTTGAAATTTTTTGTTACTATTGTATGCGACATTGGATGAGTTAGATGCTGGTGACAGTCAAAACGACCTAATCTCTCCACTCTTACTTGCTAGGGAAATTTTTTGTTTCTCCCATTGAATTTGTAGTTCGCCTTTCTAGTCTGGCTGGTCTAGAAAGTTGTCTCTAGACCAATGTCTTTGTTCTGCCATATAGTGGATTGATGTCCATGTCAAATTGCATGGCCGTTGACAAATTGGCCAGTCTTGATATCCCTTTAATTGATTAATAATTTCAAAAAAAATTATAGAATCGTATTAAAAAAATAAATAAAAAAATAAAAAAACACTTTACGGATCCAGATCTCTGCTGTTAGATCTTGTAAACTACAGAAAAAAAATCTGAATATACATTTGCTTTTCTATACTCTTTCTGTTTCTTCAATGAATGGTCTTATGTTGGAAGTTCTTTTTTCCTGTATAGTAATTGAATCATCACTATGGGATCTTTTGTTATATGTATTGGAACTAGCTATCACCATAATAGCATTTTATTATAGCTATTTAAACCAGTTAGAATTGTATATACTTGTTGAATGGTCTCAATATGAAGATAAGACAGTTCCTTGAGGTGATACTCTATATGCCCACGGGAAACTTGAGAGACTTTTCAAATCATATAACTCCAAACTTTTCTGTTGGATTGTGTTGGTTCGTATGCATTATGTGATGATAGTTTAATTATATGTTATTACATGTCAGTTCCTATGTCATTTAGTTCATCCCCAGTTCGAGAATAACCCTGGATCTTGTAACAGTTGCAGCTAATGAACAATGGATTTGACAACAGTGTCCCAATTTGTCGTTCTTCTAATGATGAGTTGGGAGAGTTAAAGAAACTTGACAGTTTTGGGAGATGGATGAATAAAGAACTTGGTGGGGATTGTGATGACTCTTTGATGGCTTCAGCTATTTAGCATTGTTGATTTTTCTCCAGATTGGGCTTCTACAGGGGTTGAAACAAAGGTATGCATAATGAAATACCCATCAAAGGTCCATCATCTGTTCCTTAGGATTTGTCAATGCAGAGCACTTCTCATCTAGTGTTTTATTATCTCATTTTAGAAAACAGGCCAACTGGAGTACATTATGCTAGAGTACATTATGCCCATAGGCTAAATTTTTTCCTCAGATATTTTCTTGAGATGAATCCACAGAGGCGGCCAACTGCAAAGGAAGCTCTACAGCATACATGGCTTTCCCATACAAGTGAAGCTGTTTTCAAATATTTTAGTGAGAGTGGCGTCTTGGGATTGTCTGCTGTTTTGAAGCTTAAGTGGAAAAGCTTTTCGCCATGAAAAACTGTACTAAGAGTATTCTGCTGTTACTTCTTGTTGTTTAATGTTTATGTTTGTACAGAGCTTGCAATTTTATTCTTTCCTGGGGGGAGGGGGGAGCACCTAGAAGTTCGCCCATGACCAATATTAGGCACTGAAGCTATGGTAGTTGGTACAAAGGTTCTCTTCAGTAAATAATGAACATTTTTAACAGGTTGTAGAAGCCCAAAACACATACCACAAGGCTAGACCATAGGATGAGAAGATGAAAAATTGCGAGACACCATATGATACAATTTTTATGCTTTTCATGTGATTTTTAGATGGTAACCAACCTTTTAAATGAACAATTCTATTTACAGGATAAACTTGCAAATTTTTTGCATAGGATTAATCTAATTTATTCATAAGAGATGTACATACCTTATATAAAGTAGACAACAAGAAAAGTGAAGATTTAAGAATTTTGGTACCTTGACTTTTTGTGCTGGTTTCAGCATAGGAGAATCCTACATGCATTAAAAAGCCTTGTTATTTATCATTACATAATAATTTGCAACACATGCACTGATATACTAAATGAAGGGACATAGAACATTTTTTTTCCATGATAACTACATCAACGGTAGCATTGGTCTTAGACTATATCATGGAAGGGAACCAAATATAGTCATCCTCCAACAAATAATTGGCAGGAGAAACATACGAGAGACGGACTCACTGCAAAGATAACATGATGAAGTTCATAACACATCCTGTTGTAACTTTTATTACTTCTAAACTCCCAAATTCATGAATATGCCAGTAAAATGGGTCACACCTACCCTCCATGTAATCAAAATCTCCCTAAGAGCCAATTCTTATTTTACCCCAACAGGAATGCTTTCCTCAAGAGGGACTGTTTCCAACCCCACACACTGTGGATCTACTCAGAACAGGCAGATTCCAGGCCTGTTTATGGATCAAGAAGGGAAATGGCAATAACTTCTCTAACAACCATGGATTCTTCTTCAAATCATAGACTTTTGGAATATCTTTCTTCGACTATTATAATTGCAGCTTTGCTACTGAAAGCCTACGAAACCATATAGCCAGTTGCTCAAAAACATAATTGCAACTTTGCTAGTTAAAGAAGTAGAAAATTCTGAAAACATACATATTCTTAGCAACATACAGGAATTTTGTTGCTCAAAAATATGGTTGTTAAAGATGCTCTAACTCCATATTCTTAGCAATCAGAAATCTTTCAATACTCCCAACACAGGTAGGGTCTGAAAATTGACAGAAACACAAAAATGCATACGAAAATTAGAGAAGGAAAGAAATAAAATGGTTTCAACCCAAATTTTATAGCACAATGTCTTGAGATATGTACAACATGGATTCTTCTTCAAATCTACTGCTCAATCCTTCAACCTACACTCAACCTATCACTAACTGACTCTATCATCAGGATTCTTCACATCTAGCTTCTCCACTGCATCAAGAAGGTGTACAAATATCTTAGAATTTTGCTCATGAGTTCTAATTGCTCCTCTTAAGTAACCTCTCAAATAATTGGAGGAAGTACTTCTACCAATTTTTCGTATGTAATGCCTGGGTCTCTGAGCTTTCACCTATCTCCTAGGAGCATTCCCTTCTGTCCTCAGTTACAGTATTGGTCCCCATATCCTGACCAATTGCAGTATCAGTCCCCGTAGCCTGAGAGCATTCCATTCTCTCTATCCATTGGAACATCCCACATCCAGGATTACCCACCTGCAAGACAATTATACAAGCATTTCATATTATAACAACTATCATTCATATGACAATAATTAAAAAGTAAAACTAGATTAATACTCACTCCTGTGGAATGTGGGCAACACACTTCTCACATTTTGTACGTATGACACATGTAGCATCACACTTCTCACATTTTGCACCCATATCCTAAATAAACTGCAATTACATTAGTAAACAGTAAATAAAAATGAAGCATAGTCACAACTTGTAAAAATTCAGCATCCAATAAGCCTAGATTAATGGCCAGATGTACCAGAGAAGCATTACTTTCTCCTGATATCCAAAATGTATCATATGATAATCATCATGGAAAGAAAGAAAAATCGAAGTTGTAAACAAGCAGGAAATCTTTGGTGGTGTCCCTCCATACAGTAATTCATCTGTTCGTAGACCTCTGATGTCAAATTCTAAATCTGACTAATTTGTTATATCAAATGGACAAATATGTTACTAACAATTGAAGAAGATCTACAACAGATAAAAGTGGGGGGAAGAAAATTTACGTTATGGCAAATCAAACATCACTTCCATGAACATAACCAAAAAAGTACCTTTGCACAACTGAATCATTAGAATGTTACTTACCCAAAAAAACAGAACATTAGAATGTTACATCCAGAAAAAGAAAAGAAGAAGAATACAAAAATAAGCAAATAAGACAACTAGATTTAAGCACTGATTTTTGGTAAAAGAAGAAATATACAGTATACAAATCAAATTAATTTTGAGAAAATTTAAGTGTCACAGAAAGCATGTAACATAGCACCAACAAATTGATCAGCAGTAATAAACTTTCTAAATTAGGCATCATTCCTCAAAAGCTTCTAGGGAATTTTTGTTGTCATGCCATTGCATTTTCCAAGGGATTCATTTCAAAATAACAGACACAAAATACCAAACAATCAAACAAGGCACATCGAACCTATTCACAACTAGCATCACCAGTAAGCCACAACAATCAAATAAATATAACTGATGCTGTTATAGCATCAATGATGAACACATTTTATATGTGAATTTAGGGCATAAAATGTACATCTCTTATTCTATTTATGATGCTTTTCGGGTAGTTAATGTTGATTTTATCTTTGTTGGGTATAGGTGAAAGAATGGAGAAATTTGAGCTTGAAAAGATTATTTTATGAATTTTTGATGATTCTGTCCAGTTAACTCACCTAGTCAACTCAGCAGCCGGGCATAAGATGAATTTTATGAGGAGAGCCATGAATTTTGTGTATAAGATCAGCCTTGGACTAAGTCAAAGAGTAGCCCAATCTCATGTGAAAGATTTTATTCTCTTGAGAAAATATTCCTTAGTTATTTGGAATCAAATTTACAAGATTGGCATGGCATGGAAGAATGGAAAGCTCCAATCGATTATGAAAGTTTTTAAGAAGAGACAATGATGTTAAAGATATGATAAGTTGGTGCAAAAAATTTTCTACTCAAGAATCGTCCACATACAATGAATCTATAATATTGGAATTTGGTTACCAAAATTATCTCCACAAAATCTCTTGTAATCCAATTGTAAAGATTGATTGTGATATTTACTCACTTGTATATATATGTGATGTTCAGCAATAGAAAAACCATCCAAGAATTCTATTATAAGTTTTTTCTTAGTTTTGAGAATTTATGAGAGAGTTTGAGATTCTTAGTTTTTTTCTTTTCAAGTTGTGTTCTTCTTGCTTAAGTTTATTTTTATTTATTTATTTATTTATTTTTAGTTTTAATTTCAGATTTAGAACTCTGTAGTAGGGTAGATAAATATAGATTGTACCCCATTACTAATTTAATTTAGGGGAGAAGACTCCCTTTGTAATCATTTACACATCGCCTTGGAGTGACAACAAGACGACGAGCAACGATAGATAAATCTTTTATCGAGATAAGTTTTTCTTACATTCTTTTACTTTTAATTTCGTTTCTTTCTTGCAATAAATCTGTGTTACTTTATGGTTTGTGGTTTCGTAAATTTTCATACCGTTATGAATGGTTATTATTGTTTTTATTCCTTGATTAATTTTTATTTAAAGTGATTAGGGTGTTAATTCAATCATATCCCTTTGGTACGCTTTACCTTATTTGAGTTAGGATAATAACGATTCTTCCCTGAGATCGACCCGTTACTGCACGATACCGTGCACTTGCGGTTACATACATATTTAATTTACATCAATCAACAATGACTATAACACTGCCAAAGGCAGACTCTACCAGCCACCACAAATAAAAGGGTTAAACAGTCCAGCATTTTCCTCAATGGTCCCTATGAACCCTATAACATATTCACTTACATCTTGCTCCTCTTAAATATGACTTTCTTCAGTTCAGACCCCACCCCCCAACATAGGATCCCAAGAAGCATAATAAAACAGAATAAGCAAGATTGCAGATTGCCCTGATTATAGCAAGATAATGATTTAAACAAAGAAACCTTGAAAACTAAAGAAACCACACGATAAGCAAGATTACAGATTCTACCTTAGATTGCAGATTATAGCAAGATTGGTCTGAGATAATGATTTTAACAAAGAAACCACACAATAAGAAACCCTAAAAACTAAAATCAGTCTGATGGCTAAGGAAAGGGAAGGCGGGAAGCGTTTTACCCCTTTCTTTGCTTAACCAGCTGTCCATGTCTAGCATAACGAAGGTCCGAATAGGGAAAAGAGTCGAGGAAGAGCAGTATGGCCTTATTCTTCTTCCAGGTGAGCGTGTTCCAAGCCAAGAAAACAATAATCAAAGCTGAAAGCACGAAGAAAAACACGGAGAAGAATGCACAGCTCAAAGAGCTCTCCAACCCCTCTTTCTCTCACTCTCACTCGTCTTCTCCACCTCTGCTTCGTCTTCTCCTTTTTTCCCTCTCCTCTCTCGTCTTCTCTTTCTCTCTCTCACGCCTCTCGTCTTCTCCACCTCTTTGCTTCGTCTTCTCCTTTTCCCCTCTCCTCTCTCTTTTTCTCTTTCTCTCTCTTACGCCTTTCGTCTTCTCTAGCAGAGTGAAAGAGGGATTTTTTCTTTCTTTCCCTCGCAATATCGATTTCTGAAACTTGAAACGGACAGACGATTCAGTGTTCTCCGTTTCTTATTCATCATCCAACGGATTTTATGTTAAGACCGTTGGATGACCGCATATCCATGTGGCTGGCATCCGAGACGATTCGGATTGCTTTTCCATACCCAGCAATTAAGGGGGTGTTTGGTAACACTCCAGAAGTTGGATTCTAACTTCTGGAGCATAAATGGAGTAGAAGCCTGTTTGGTAACCCAGTTCGGACTTCTGGAGAATCCATGAGTGAACCGGCTCCAAATGAGCTTTAGAATCCAATTTTTTGGAGCATCAAATAGATGCTTTTCGACTTCAGAGCACAATTTTGGAGTAAAAATCACCCCACACCACTACTACCACCAACTACCACCACCACCACCACCACCACAACCCACCAGCCACCAGCCACCACCGCCACCACCCTCCACCACCCACTGCCGCCACCACCACCACCACCACCCACCGCCACCACTACCCACCACCACCACCATCCTCAATCACCACCCACCGCCACCTACCATCACCACCACCACCAACCACCGGCCACCAACCACCGCCACCACCACCCACCGCCACCTACCATCACCACCACCACCATCCACCAACCACTGCCACCACCACCTACCACCACCACCAACTATCACCCACCACCACCGCCGCCACCACCACCCCCCGTCGCCGCCACCGCCATCCACTACCACCCACCGCCACCTACCATCGCCACCACCACCAGTCACCAACCACCGCCACCACCACCCACCACCACCCTCCACCACCACCACCCACCCACCGCCATCCTTCACCACCACCGTCACCAACCATCACCACTCACCACTAGTGCCACCATCCGCCACCCCCCCACCACTACTCTGGAGTCCATGACTAAATTAGATTAACAAACATGTTTCTACTCCCTCATACTCTTGAATCCTTTTGAAGTTGGAGTAGAAATTTGAATCAGAAGTAAGAATCCCAGAGTTGAAGTTGTATCAAACAGCCCCTAAAGAGTTCCAAGAAATGATATCAACACTGTCAACATCCTTGAAGACTTGTTCTGCAATGAAGACCTGTCCACACTTTGCATATAAAGTGATCAAAGCATTCCCCCAAACGAATCATGAACATAACCTACCTTAACAACAAGTTGGAGTTTCTTGCCAACTTGCAGAGCTGCAAGGTTGATTCAAGCACTGAGACTGGGGGCAATGTCAACGGATAAAATTTCTTACCCTCCCTTAACATCAAAACAAATTGCCTTAAGTGCATCAAGACAGACCCATTTGGGTGAAACCAAAATCAGAGAATTCCATGAAACTGTGCTTCACTCTACCATGTCTTCAAAGATCAGAATCAGCAATCATTGAATTCCATGAAACTGTCCTTTTTGAGCATTTTCTTAAACAATTTAATTGCTTCATCAATTCTCCCACACTGGGCATACTCTGCAATCTATTATGTTCCAACAGACATCTCAAGAACCTATCTGGTCAAAGATTTCACAAGCTTCTTCCATTCTCATGCTCTGCACATACCCAGAAATCAAAGCAGTTTGAGCTGCAACATTCTTATTTAGCTTCCCAATAAGGACATACCCATTGATCATTGTAAAAGAGCACAGGAATGAAATAACCTCTTCTACAAAATCATCATCTTCAAAAACGTTAGGTTCATAGGTTAAGGGGGCAATGTTTGAGTACTCCAATTTGAGATCGTTTCAGAAAGTCCTGTCAAAGCAAACCCAGTTCAACTTCCACTTCCTAAAATTAGGTCGTAGGGTTAAATTACATTTAACACAGTGAGGATGGATTGGAATTGGACCCTAACCAATATAACTGCTACGGTAACCAAGGATTTAAAATGGAGTGTGGGAGAAGGGATTGGCCGAACCATAAGGTTGATCCATTGTGATCTGGTGGTCATTGATTCGAATCTAGAAATAGTGATCAAACCCATTGGGTCAAGGACCTTTTGCCCCAAAATATTTCATCTACGGTATTTTCCATGTCTCTAAAACTGGAAAGAAAGTTGATGTTAGTTATGTTCTCGTTCATGGTTGGGATTAAGAAATCTTAATTAACCAATGATTCTGTGACAGAATAAATTAATTTATGAGGACCTACCAAACGTAATTCTTTTTCATAGCTATTTAAAATATAAGCATCAGAGTGGGTCCAACCGAGACTCAGTTGCAAGGCCACTCCAGTTAACTGTTACTGCAACATGGCTGTTTCCGATGAGAATGCGCTCTCCTCATCTTGAGATCTGCCATCAAACTTCATATGTGGCCTTTGGCCCGTCCAGAAGACAACCTACTAACACATATTGACCAAGTAAAAACCAAAATCATGTTGACTATATCAGGCCTCCACCTGGTTCAAATAAGTGGGCATTGGAGATAAGGTTGCAGTCTTTCATATATAGATTGTATCTGTGTGTGTGTGTGTGTGTGTGTGTGTGTGTGTGTGAGAGAGAGAGAGAGAGAGAGAGAGAGAGAGAGAGAGAGAGAGAGAGAGAGAGAGAGAGAAAGAGAGCGAGAGAACCAGAAATAATTATTTCTTTATTAAGTTCAAAGAACAAATGGCAAATCCATGTTAGAAAATGGAACTGCTGCTGTAACAATAATGGGTTAGCAGGAAGCTATACCGGCAGGATGAATTATTCTTGAGCTTTCCTAGGTTCGCATAAAAATAAAAATACAAAAATAGGCTGGGCTGCCACTATAGTAACTCAACCCCCCAAAAAAAAAAAAAAAATTCTGAAATACCAGTACTCCCCCCTTTCCTTCCCTCCCCTGAAAACGCTATATCTGAACCTGCATTAAGATCGAACTACTTTCAAAGGTAAGAAATGGATGTTGGTATTCAGTCAGAACTCTCCGTGAGCCACGTCTGTTCTATTATGTGAACGAATGAGCTGTGATGTATTTAGATAGCCATAGCCAAGGGTGAACCATAGCCATTTCGGTGTTTTTGTTGCCATCTCCATGCAGTACGCAAACTCTGTTCAAGATCCGTGTATTGAGCAGTCCAGTTGAGCTCACGGTAGATCTTTGATGGGTCGCTAAACACTTCGGCATAATCACCGGGCCGACGGTCGAGATACTCGACTTTGATGTCCACCCCTGTGGCCTTCTTACATGCATCTACAAATTCCTTTACGGATCTACCTGCGCACAGGAATGAACAAGTATAAGAATATTAAGTAACATCTCTCTCACATGAAAACTCTCTTCCTCTAATAAGATGAGCTTATGAAAGTGGTTTCTAGTACCTTTTCCTGTGCCGACATTGTAGATACCAACTTTCCCAGGTGTTGCTTTGGCCAGAGCTTTGACATGAGCATCAACCAGATCCGTGACATCAATGTAGTCTCTAACGCATGTTCCATCAGCTGTTTTATAGTCTGTTCCTTTAACCTAAAAACCAACAAGATCTGATTAGTATCATAAAACTGGAGCTTTAGGAGGACAAAAAAAAAAAAAGGTGATCAGTCTACCTTTAGCCCAGGAAGGATCCCAAGCGCAGCATCAAAACAAGCCCCTGATATCCGGCCATGCTCTCGCAATTCAGGTCTGGGAGCTTCTCCTAACCTTCCATTTGGGTCTGAACCAATAACATTGAAATATCTGAAAATTTTGCAGATCTGAGTCAGTTCAAATATATGGCTAAACAAACTATACTTGTCCAGAACTTAGAAATAAAACTAGCAGAAATTTAAATGTTTATAAAATCTGATTGGCCAAGGTTCCCACACTGCTGGTGTGAAGGAATCTCCCATGCCACACCAATTTGCATGTGAAAAATCAATATATTCAATGAGGGCCCACAAGGTCAGGGAGGAGAGAGAATGTCAGGAGGAAGGAACTTGTTACTTATGTGAGAACATGGAAATGAATCCCTACACTGTCAGTGTAGGGATCTTTAAGCCAATCTGGTTATATAAATTTTGCCTTATTTTTAGAGAAGATGGCTAAACATCTCAAATCATGACTGACAAACAATAGACCTGGGAAGCTGCGCTAGCTATGCAGGCAAAACCAACACTTGAAAGCTTGACATCAAGATAGACAAAATTACGGTTTTAATTGACATGGTCATATTTTTAGGCTTGGGCCAATCCGTTCTTTAGTAAGGCAATGAAACCCAGTAATGCTAAGCAGTTCTCATAAGAATCCTCTTTCCTCAAGGAAAGGCACTGCCCAAACAGCAAGCAGAAATTGATATTTGCTTCGACAGAAAGTACCATCGTCTCAACAAAGAAGATCTTAATGAAAAGAGGTTTCCACATCCCATAACCACATAAAGACACAGAAACCAACCTCAATATCATGACTGCCATGTCTGAAGTTTTCGAGAAGTCAAGGATGAAATCCTCAGACATCTTCTTGGCTTTTCCATATGGGTTAATGGGAACCTGAAATTTAAGCATTAGTGGAAATTAGTTCTGCAAGAATGCAACTTTGAACAGCTCAAAAAATCAGTAGCATTCATGTTGCCACATTTTCTCACCTTCGTATTAAAAAACAAGAAACAAAGACACCTCAATATCAAAATAAACAGAAGCAAAAGTGAAGCAAGCTCAAACCTGAGGAGTTTCTTCTGTAATGGGCATCTTTTCAGGCTCTCCATATGTTGCACATGTACTAGAATAAATTAATGTCTTCACACCATGAGCAGCCATTGCCTCCAACACTACCAAGGTATTTGCTGTAATATTATGATAATATCTGCAGCATGATCGAAGATGGCAATTGTAATAAGTGCTAGGATTTGTACTTTCTCATTGAGTACAATTTTTTGTTTAATATCAAGTTTAATATATTAAATTTGAAGAAATATCAAGCAAGCAGAGATGTATTCATCCCTTCTAAATGCCGAAATAACGCTTCTGGTAATGTGCTCAACTCTCACCAGCCCAATTTTTGAAATCCTCAAATTAAAAATAACTTGATTCAATGAGTTTATTACCATGTTATAGTTAGAACAGCTACTAAATATAATCTCTTATTGACATTTCCACACCTCCGGTCAAACTGTCAAACCCATTTTTACAACATTTTTACTACCCATGGAAACTGAAGATTGTTTCAAAGAGCGAGATTTTTTTTTCAACTGATGTTAGAAGGGATCTAAAAAAGAAAATGAGTAAAGCGTACCTTAGAGGCTCTTGTGTGCTTTCTCCAACATAAGCGACAGCTGCAAAATGTATCACGGCATCAAATGCATTTTCTGAAAATATTTTGTTCACCTGTAATACTAATTAAGGAAAGATGTCTAACTCCCTGTTTAATTAGCATAGAACATTTTCTTTTCTTTTTTTGGTTTAATGATGTGGCATATAACAATTTATGTGTTATGGATACAGCTTTAGCATCCCCCAAATCAGCATATATGAACTGAAGTCGCCCTGGTTCTGGAAATTGTTCCTGAAGAACCTTAACAGCACCAAGATTTCCCCGGGAAAGATTGTCCTGCCAAAATGACAAGGAGAAAGAATAAATATTGCTATGTGGTAAAATGACAAGGAGAAAGGATATTGTTATGTGGCATTTTAGATATTTAGCAGCTCTTGATTTAAATGATTAAATTCTATTTATTATGAATGATAGGTACCACTATAGTCACGCGGTGTGAATCCTTAAGAAGTCGAAGTGTAGCATGTGAACCTATGTAGCCAGCACCTCCCGTTACTAGAACATGTGTTACACCAGGTTCATGGCGAGAGAACTGAGGAAGAAAATAGAAGAACAAAGAAAACAAAAATGTATGAGATGGAGAAGAAAAGGTGGAAAGAATGAAAAAGAAACCATTCCATTCATGAAAAGCATTTTACACAAGTAAGTGCGACAAATATGTATGTTCTAATAGAGAAACACATGGTAATGTTGTAAGAGATCATTCCACAGGTTCCAAATACAAGAACCCATTTATCAATTTTCAGAAGATAATTCTATCAAAAACAAATAAAAGACAGAGAAAAAAGGAATATCTAATGATGCTCCTCCTAGATGTAGTAAAATTTAAGATGAGTATAATTTACAGTGTGATATTTGTTTGCCTTAAAAATAGATCTGCACCCGCTTAGCATTAAGACCATACATCAAAAATTGAACAGAAACTAATTGAGAAAATCAAGTTTCCAAGTTGCACATCATTTCATTGCATTAGAGTTGGTGCTTATGCATGTTCTGAAGAACAATGTAGGAGATCTGGACCAAAATTGAAAAGATCAACTGATCCTTACCAGAAGCAAAGTAACCATCAGCCGCAATATGTTAAGCTTTTAGAAAGGAATATAAGAAGGTTGGTCACATGTAACAATCAGCCCCAATATGTTAAGCTTTAGAAAGTAATATACGATGGTCAGTCACAAGGACATTCTTCATTAAAGTAACAATAGATAAAATTTCATTCAAGTCAGTAGTTTTCTTTAAGCAATCCAAGTCAACAGACATGCCCTTAATATCTCAAGTCCGGTTCTCTAATCCCTAGGCTTTTGAAAAATACATAGAAGAAAAAACTAATTTCATGAGCTTCATTAAGGTGATGAAAATGTTGAATTGGATCGTAAGAAACGAAAATACAGCACAATTGCTAGTTTCTAAATTGGCCCAGCCAAGTTAGCCAACCAGGAACTTACTTCGCTTAAGCCACTAAAACCAGGTGAATGCCTGATCATAATAATGCACATAACTGTGAGACAAGTCGCCAAAAGAAGTTTTCCAGCAAAATTGCTCTTCCGTTTTGAGTCAAAATCCATTTCTGCATGCATAGAAAAGTAAAAAATTCATTAATAATTCTACAAAGGCAAATGTCACAAACTGATATTGAGAAAAAGTATTAGAACCACTACTTTTCTCAAGCATAGGAAATCTAATTAAGGTCAGCTCCCACTAATATCAACTTGCTAATAACCCCAAGTGCAACCAATCTGATTCCCAACAAAGAAAAACTTTTTAATCTACCAATTTTGAAATAAATTAATGTGAAATATGCCTTTCATCTGTCGCTTCTTCAGACAGGATCATACCACTTTCCAGCTCATGCTCCATAAAAAATTCAAACATACAAACTTTTTAAGTGGAAAAGAAAAAAAAAATCTTCACTAAGATGAAGACAAGAAAAATCAAAGCATCATCCATCCTGAATGACAAGAAAACCCACCTGAAAATGACCAAGATCTGCTCGTCCGCGGCTGAGCCCTGATCCTACCGAGACCTAGCATGTGCAAAATTTCTTCAAAAAAAATTTATAGAAAATAAAACCTACTCTTCAAACTCGAGCCTCTCGAATGTGCGCTTGCCGGAACCTACACCCAAAAAAATATACATATATTAACAAAGATGGGAAAAATCACCAAAATGAAATTTAAAAAAAAAAAAGCCGCAGTTGTTCTTTGTTAATGGGCAACAAAGAGGGAGGGAAGAAAAACAAAGGACAGAAGAGAAGTTGAGGCAAAAGATAGGCAAACTTTTAAGCCCCAAAAAGAAAGAGGGAAAAACACATTAGCAAAAGTCAAGGATCAAAGAGACCCAGAAACCAAAGTCACTAAAGCTCATCGAAAAAATTCAAATTTTGAAGATCAGGGAACAAACCAAATCGACCAATTAAAAAAAATAAAAAATAAATAAAAAAACCACCGATGAATATGCATGCAAAAGAGAACAGGAAGTAGATAAACCCCATTTCAGAGAAAAATAATATAGGGAAGGAGAGAACACCTATGATTATCAAAAACCTCTCAAAAACAAAGAAACCCAACTCAATTAAACACAAAAATTAAAATTTTCCAACAGGTACCTGAAAAGAAAGAGCATTAAAGTCCAGAAAGCTATTCTTCAAGATAAAAATTGGTAACCCAGATCCCAGAATCAATACCCCAATTCAATTTGAATTGGGGGGGAGAACGGAAGACAAGCAATTTAAATTAACAACATTTATAAGGAAACAAAAAAGTGAACCACATTGAGTAGAAACGACGAAGATCAGATAGAGATATACTTAGAAACTACCTGGAAATAGAGAAGCAGATTCGAACCAACTCCTGGTCTTTGGGGTGGGAGTTTGAATCGAGAAAGAAACGGAGAATCAGAAAGACAGAGACAGAGAGATAAATAATAGTGAATTTTAATGATCTTTAATTTTATAAAGAAAAAAAAATGGTAACAGAAACCTGTACGGACATGGTCAGCACTTCAATTATTGAAAAGGAATATTGTATGAACATGATCACCACTTCGGGCGTTGTATTTTAAATGTGGTCGTGTATGTATCTCACTGAGACTTTTTTTTTTGGTAAGATATCTCACTGAGACCTTATTTTCTTAAATAATAATCATTCCAGCATATTTCAGGGACTATTTAATTTACTCTATAAATATCGGATTAAAACGATTTGAAACCATCAATTTTCATTTCAAAACCGAAACTGAATCAATTTTTATCATCTAAAACAAGATTTTAAAATAGGTATTGAGTACCATGTTTAAAATCAATCTGATTCGAATCCAATGAAAAACTGTACATGATCAATACATGTTAAAATAATATTAAAATAGGATTGAATCAGATCGGATCCGATATTGAAAAAAAACAGTTTCTACGAAATAAACATAAAACGGCAAATATAAACTCCTCTCCAAGTCTTGAAATGGAATAACTACTTTCTCCCGAAATTAGGAGTAGACCGTCATTGTATAGGAAATTTTTGTTTAATATTAATTATAAAAAATAAATTTAATGGCCCAAATACACCGACCTCAGAAGATCGTCTTTGTTTTGATTTTTAATTTTTTTACGTCAAATGTTGACTAACGTCAAAAAAACAGTTAATATTTTTCTAGAGTCCACGTACATTCCTCAGATTGTGACCTCTGATAGTTGATCGTATAGAAATCTTCTCCTGTTTGATATTTGGTAGGAGAGATGGTGGTCCAGATGGATGGCCGACACCTGGTTCTCGGGTGAATTTGAGCCCTCCATCTGAGCCGACACCTGAGCGGACAAGGGTGTCGGCTCGGATGCAAAGCTTCGATTCACCCAAGAGCCAGGTGTCGACCATCCATCTGGGCCACCGTCTCTCCTACTAAACTCAAACGGGAAAGGATGTGAATCCTAATTGGCCTCGAATCTATGTAAGGTATAATCTCTCAAATAGGGGTCCTTACTTTAAAAAAAATTTCTAATGTAGGGCCCATTGAAATTTATTGT
Source organism: Protea cynaroides (assembly GCA_028583415.1). NCBI lineage: Eukaryota > Viridiplantae > Streptophyta > Magnoliopsida > Proteales > Proteaceae > Protea > Protea cynaroides. Next base: position 82,119,311 of record CM053265.1, on the reverse strand, counting down.
GAGTATTATTTTTCTCTCTCTTCTTTAAAATCCTTGTCTTCTCACCAAGTATTGACTTTTCCTGTTACCAATTTTATTTTTATTGACTTTTCTTGTCGTCAATTTTATGCACGATATTCAAATAGGTATCAACAAATGTCGATCATGTATCATTCAATAAGGTATTAGTCTCTATCAGTCAAATGTCAATGCATAATAAATTACGAGAAAATCGTTTGAGATGATATAGTCATGTTCAACGGAGGCCGTTAGATATTGCCATATGAAAAAGTGATTTGATTCAGATTGAAAGATTTAAAAGAACTAGGGTCAGACTTAAAATGACCGTAAAGGAAATGGTGAAAAAAGACATAAATAATTTAGGCTTTACTTCAAATATGACATCGAACAAAACTGATTGACAAACAAGAATCCATATAATCGACCCCATTTAATTGCGATAAGGTTTCGTTGTCATTATTTTTTTATCAATTAATATCAATCCGTATCAATAAGCTACCAGTTTACTATCAATTTTGTATTGGTCATATACAAATTCAACAAAACGATATAGATCATAGTCAATACAATACTGATACCATAAACCATGTTTCATGTGCTCCTACTTTTTTTTGTCAGTAAATATATTTTGAATACACTGACAGCAGCATGACAGCATGTAGATCCTCCTCCTATACGATTATAAATATTTAAAACCCAAAAAAAAATTGTAATGGAAAAGATTTATTTTTATTTTTTTTAAAGAAAAGAATCCAATGAAATCTAATAAATAGAGAATGACACGTGGCGTTAGAAGAAAACAGGCATAGGACCACATGTTGTACCAAATAGAATTTTAGGGCTCAGAAAAAAATAAAAAACAAAGGTGCCAAAAGGAAAAAGTAGTAATTTGGCATTTTCATGAATGGGAATAAAGACAAAACCAGTCTCTCAGATCATCTTGTGTGATTGGTCTCAAATGCCAAGTGGCACTTTTCTAGTGTGTATATTTGACTGGAGGGATTCCATGGTAGAGTTGTTTATATTGATGAGGAAAAAAAAATTATAATAGAAAATCTTATTATTATTAAGTATACAAATTATTTTATTTTACAACATTGAAACCACTACTAAGTGGGTCCCAACTGAGAAATTAGATGGAAAACGTTTAGCATGAATGAATCATTAAAAACATGTGTATTTTTTTAACATTTTTTTTGGATAGTCTGGAGAAATTCAAATATTATGCATTTGCTGGCCTTAATAATATTGTGGACTTTCAAACTAGGATGATATTATATGACAATTTGATCTATTTTCAATCCAGTGGGAATTGTGTCATGCTTTTCATTTACTAAAAAAAAAGTCCAAATGGTTAAAAATCATGCCATCATACTAATTTTTGTATGACCTAAGGTGTGACCTAATAATCAATGTAAATCTTAGGGGAAGGAGTTGTCTCTGTATTGTCCTTGTAATGATTGGGTAAATCTAGAGTGCTAGTTCCCAATCCATTTTATTGGTTTGGCCCTTACAATTTTTCATTTTGTTTCAACTCTAATTGGTTACAAGGAGAATTAAAAGGAAAGAGAGTGAAATTTTTTTACTTAAAAAAACAATTTTCGTAATCATTACACTATATGTTATTAGAAAACTATGAAACTACCTCCTAATCATTTCATATTTAATTATTAACTTACATTTTATTTTGCATCCAAATCCCATGCATTTGAAAAATTAAATAAAATTTACATCTAATAAATATCAAGTTGACTTCTTTCTATTGAGCATAACCTTTCGCATCTCTTCTTAAACCTAAGAGAATAAGTGTAACACTTTCTGGTTTTGGCCCCACCTAACCTACCCATTTCGTAAACCCAATAGAATAAGTGTAACATTTTCCAATTTTAGCCACACCTAACCCACCCAGCACTGTTGGATCATATTCATACCAATGGTGCAATGGAAGAAAGTCAGGATGGGGGTCGGGGATTGAGACCTCAGGGTATGGGCTAACTGACTGGAATTCTCAGGCTACTTGGGAAGAGCCATGCCCTAGGTTTTCTGAATCAGAGCAAATCCTGTATTCGGGTCATTGTAATAGCATAGGCAGTATATATAGTCTGCCGGTCATCGACGACCCATGAAAGTTTAAACAGTTAACACAAGTAGGAACTATGTATCATCCGTCAGTTTGAGGCCTGGATTATCATATTGTATCTTGCTCCAAACTCCTCAATCTGGCTTGTAACAAAGCACCAGCATGAAAGTAACAATGCCACATATTGATGCTTTGGTTTTAAAAAGCAATGGCCAGCCCACCTACATAAAAGCCTAAGACAAATGACAAGCAGCAAGACATGCACTCTTAAGTCAAACTAAATCAAGGAGATACAACAATATCTTAATCAAAAGTGAAAGAAGAGCATATGCTTTTACCAAACAGCTGTATCTATAGTTACAAGCTTGAGCCTTTACCAAACAGCTGTATCAATGGTTACAAGGTTTCTTATGAAATATAGAAAGCAAGCTGTATCTATGGTTACAAGCTTAAACTTTTACCAAACAGCTGTATCAATGGCTTACAAGGTTTCTTACGAAATATAAAAAACAAGACCTGATAAAAAAAAAACCTGCTTTGGACCAAGTACACTAATGTCAATGCCCATACAAAAGAAAACAGAACCACCACCATAACCCCACCCAGTTCCTTGCGAATAAAAGGAAAAAGAAGAAAAAAGCCCGGCCTTCTGCAATGAACCCTGTACATTATATTCCCCCCTCTACAGTTTGAACTATTATTGTCTGGAGTTCCAACAGAGCACCAAAATTAAGCTCCCCAGAAGAAAAACTTCCAGTCAGACTCCCCAAAAAGAGTTTCAAAATAATACACATGAAGCATCACTACAAGTTCTTACACCAAAAGAAACATGTAAAGAAAATTTAAGAAAAAATGGAAAGAGGAAAAAAGGAGGAGAAAGGTAACCAAATAGATCTGAGGCAATAAACCAACTCCTGAAGCAGGTATTCATTCCTCCATGCTTCCACTCTTCGCACTGCCACATACAAAATGTGATCATGGCCCACCAGTGTAAAAAGCATTCAACGGATGGCAAGCAAAGAAACTAATTACCCAGCTACAACACTAACATTTCCATGGACTTCTTTATTATCCTGGCACCGATTCAGAATTTATGTGACCACCATTGCCCCCCCCATGGACATTAAATCCAGTGACAGGCATGGAGCGCTGTGCAAAATCCAACAAAAGCTTACGCTGTTGGTCATCAGTGTGAGGGAGACTTGCTCGCAGCAGCTCCACGGGCATCTCTTTACTGATAGCTCTGGCTGCCTCTGCTCCAATAGTTGCTGTATTTGGTGGCGCTTGCATAAGCAATGATTGCACAATGCTGTCATACTTGCTCACACAGTATTTGGTGAGTAAACCAAAGAAAGCATCAAAGGATGCCTGCCAAAGAGCCCGATTGGACATGCTGTAGTTGCTAGCAGCCTGAGGATCAGTTAACAGCTCAGTTGCCCTCTCAAGAACAGATTTTAAGATAACAGAGGCCCCATCTCCAGCAGCACTACCAAGGGGGCGGAGAGGAGGCTGCTCAGATGAACAAACTACTGCAGCCAGACAAGCACTAAGTGCACTAAGATCCATGTTACAAACACATGCAGCAACAATCCTTGCAAGATTTATCGTTGTCTCAGCAGCTCCCATATCAGAGGGAAGGCCACCAAACAAGAACCTCAGGTGACGGAAAATTGCCATGCAAACAATGCGGATAAGATCCCCAGGAATGAGAAGCTGAAGGTACCGCGAGAGGAGCTTCCGTCCCTTGGAAAGAGAGACTAACCTTAAGAACACAAGGTCATCCCCGGGGGCTGGTCCTACTGCATGACCACCTTTGCCTAGTGGGTCAACTAGCTGGAGAGAGGCCGCAAGCCCTTCCAGTAGTACCTGCCTCCTCCTCCTCAGCTGGACTCCATCTTGTGGTTGATTGAATTCTAGAAGTCTGTCAATATCATCCACATCAAGGAGGAGACAAAGGCCATCTTCAATCGTTATGCGGGCAGCCAGCATGGGTTCTTGATCCAGAGGCTTCTCAGAAACTTTCTGCTCAGCATTGCCTTCCCCAGAGGAAGCAGACGGAGGATCAACCTCAAGCAATGGGCGAGGACGACGTATAGAAGAGAATGGAACCCTACCGAGTGCATCAACTTGCAGATAAGCATGTGGCTCAGCATTAGCACGTGCACGAGAAGGCAGATCCCGTAGGTGAGTTGGGCAGAAATGGTGCTTCAGCCTCGACCCAGCAGATTTTTTTGCAAGACGTGCCTGGTGGTAGTAATCATCTACATACGGGTCATTGCTATGCGTGGCAGCATGCTGCATTCTCAGAATACTATCTATCTCTTCAGCTGTCATATACTTTGATCTAAATTGTGGCCAGCCATTATCACTCTTCTGACTACTAGTATCAGAGCCCTGTTGAGAAAAACGCAGGTTCTGTCTTCCTCTCTGTGTTGATCTAATTCTCTGTTCCCTCAGATCAGCTGCTCCAAGCATTGCCTCATACTTGCTAATTACATGTTGAGAAGGATGGGTATTAAATAGTTGTGTCTGCAAAGGTGAAAAATGGGCCAAAGGTGGTTGAACAGGATGGTGCATTCTTTGCTGTTGTTGTTGTTGTGACATTAACTGTTGGTGCATCAACCCGTTTGGATGAGGCAATTGTTGTTGCAAGAAATTGCTCAAAATGCTTGAATTATCTCCAGAAAATACGCTGGCCTGGTTTCCCCAGTGGTTCTGTTGCCTGCTATTAATGGGGAGGCCTGAAGGAGTGAACTGCATAATATTTCCACCATAATGTAGCCCATGAGGCAAGCCAGACAAATGAAGCTGAGGATTAGAGAAAGAAGAGACATTTGGAGCAGAGAAGGGTATCTGAGATCCTCCGGTATGAGGTTGAATGTTTAGATGGCGTGAATGGTGGTTTGGAGAAGCCTGCTGAGATCGGCCGCCAGGCGGAGGGTAGGAAGTGAAAGACGACTTGGGAATTAAAATCGGTTCACTAGAGAAATGTTGCTGCTGCTGTTCCTGCTGGTGTTGCTGCAGAGGGTACGAAGATGTTCTGTACAAAGGTTTTGACTCAAGGACACAAGCAGACGAAGGATGCGGCTGTGATGACCATCGTTTGCCTTCCTCGACATTCTCACCATCAAAAATTTGTGGATCTAACCAGTTGGGAAAATCTGGCTCTTGTATCCAATCAGCAGCAGATGAACCTGAAAAGAGACGATCTTCTAAAGTTAAAAAATCGTATTTGAACCCAAAATTAGAAATAAATATATACAAGAGTATCATTTTAGAACACTGTCACCAACCAATATCCACTTCAGATTTGAATTACCCAGCAAACATGAGAGTGCCAACAGCATACAGTTTTCCAGTGGCATAATAGTGCTCATGGCACCCAAGGGACACAATATACATCTGACAAATCAAATACTTCAACCTCAAAGAAGAAACAAACCCCTTAGACAATCAACTTCAAACATCATAAGTACCTTCTGAAGGTCTGTCAATGAACAAGCTAGCTTCAAATCACATGCAGCCCAGCTCCCTATTATCTAGGTCTGAACTAAATAGTCTAACGTGAACCCGGATCGGAAAACCCTAATGGGTCCACTAATGGGCCCACCCAAGTAACGGGATGCACAAATAACAATAACAGTGGCTATTCTGTAATTTACAGCAAAGGCGTAAGGCTTTATGGGTAAGCAACAAATTTGGGATGTAACACATATTAGATTTAAGGAATAATTTCAGCGACCACCCAAAAAGAATTGACCAAATCACCTACCACTCAAGTTAGACAAACGTTAGTCCATTTACTGACGGGACTAAGTTGAAATTGTGTGTGGACGTTTATACCCTTGTCATTATAAAAAAAAGAAAAAAAGAAAAAAAAGAGAGAAACTGAAACAAATGATTATACTACCAGTGTAATATAAAGCGTCAAAGGAACCGCCGAGAAAGCAACCAAAGAAAACATATGCAGAAATCGCCGAGAAAATGAAGACCCAAGAAAAAAATGACAACCTAATCGCCGGACGAAGAATACCGAATTGACAAATACTGAAGAGACAAACAACCGTTGATGCGGAAAACGATCTGAACTGTAGGAAGGAGTTGACGATGACATCGAAGATGTAGACGACGCTCAACAATGACGCATAGGACGAGAGGAATGAGATTTGTTAAAAAAATAGAGACAGAAGAACGAGATGATAATCTCGATACAACTGATTGTCGAATCCCAAGAATAAATACAGATTGTCTCAATAAGAAGAAAAAAAATGGAAAAAGAAACATACTCCCTCTGCAAATAACTAAATAGCAGCGAGGGCAGCTCAACCATATGAAGCTACTCCCTCTGCAGATAACAAAAAATTCCAAGAAGAAGGCAACTCAGACGCCTTGAATTGAAGAAGAAGCAGGAAAGAGCGAATCAGAAACCTAATTTAAACCATTTTCAGTTCCTCATTTGGTGGAATCTCTGTAATATTTTGCTCTCTCCACCATTAAAATCTTGCAAATCTCAAAAAATTTCATTTTAATATGTCTTTTGGTTTTTTAATTAAATAAAATCTGTTGAATCTTCGAGAATTCTAAGCTGATTTTCCGGAGTTCCATTCTCGATTCCTCTATTTTTTGCAAAAGTTTTCTTCCTTGTTTTTATTTTTTGATTTAGGTCATTCGCCTACAAAAGGCGATTCTTCTGCTCACATGTTCTGCTTAAGGCCAACATTACCGGTGAAAGAATCAGAGTTTTCGTGAGATTTCAGCCATCGGAACAGTAAAAATTGGGGATTTTTTGTTCTAAACAAAATACTAAACTAAAAGAGGAGGAAGGGTGAAAAAAAAAAAAAAAAGGTAAATTGGACATTTTCCCTTACAAAAAGGGTATTATTGTCATTCAAGTATTTTGTAACGGCTAACATTAGCAACTAACGGCTTTGTTAGTTGCTTTTGGATCTTTTTGATAAAAGTTTGTCTAACTTGGGTGGCAGGTGATTTTTTTAAACAACTTGGGTGGTAGCTGAAATTTTTCCTAGATTTAAAGGTATGGGGGTAGTGTAGGTATTGAACCAAAAGAAATGATAGAGCAGGATAAGAGATTAAAGGGAGGGTAAATTGGAAAGAAGAAAATAAACAAATCACAATTGAGGTTGGAGGTTGTCTACAACATCACGATTCTAGCAGCAGAGATGGGAAACAGAATGGTTTCAGGGGTGGGTTATTATCCAAATCAACGCGACTCGACCTGAAACTTTGTGTGCAAGTTCCTGACCTCTTGGACTATTAAATCAACCCAATCTACAGTCCAATCTACAACCAGAAATCAAGTTAGAGATCCCTGAACTAGGTCCAGGTGGAAAGAACAGGAGCAAGGGTAATTTCTGGATGGGGACAATGTCCAGCGATGAAATCCCGGATTCTAGTTCGTTTCTGATACTGATTCAAATACTTTAAAGTGAAACAGGAAGAGAAGCTTTGGGGAGAGATTGAAGTCTCGCTTCAATGAAAACAACGAGCGTCCAAACAGAGAATAGAATAGGAATGGCAGGAAGAATAAAGTAGCAAGAAAGAGAACAATAAGACAGAAAGATATTACATAAAAGAAGAACAGCAAAGGCACAGGAAGGAAATGAATTAGAAACCATACCTAAAGAAGGGAGAGAGAGAGATGGAAACAAGAACAGGAAGGGGAGGGAACACGACAGTCACGACCAACTGTTAGCAAACAACTTTGCAGCCCCCTGCATACTCAACTAAATTTTCATTCCAACATGTAATCATTGAGTACATGAGGGTATATAAAAAAGAACTCAAAAACAATAATCCTAGTAGAACTCAAACTGAAACAGAAAGACAACCCAAATCACTCTATTGTAATCCTACATAAATTAACTCGACTAAATATATAAAACAAACTAATGCTTGGACCAAAAAGTTAGTGGTTAGGTCCCACATTGGTTTAGGCCGCCAAACCGGATCATGATGGTCAAATCATAAGCAAGCCACTGCATCATATGCATGGATCTGTGACTATTGCGTGGCCCACATAAGAAGGGTTTCCCATGCGGCCCACCCTTATTGTCAGATGGTCAGATTATGTGAGGCCATGTGGTTATCACACCATTGGATAGAGAAGACATGTCCTAGATTAGCCACATGTTAAATTCATACTCAAATTGAATCGAATACTCCATGCATGTCCATGCACACCTACAGTTCTCCAACCGCTATTGTAGACTCTCCCATAGACCTGGATTTTCTGAAGCTCTATTTTGCCACTTGGCAAATTCCGTTTGGATAGAGATATGGCATGTGAGTAAGGACCTGGGGCCTACATATCCACAAATTTTGGGCTCCATTGGGATTGCCACATGGCAGATATTTGGGACACTGAGAAAGACCTTCCTAGGTGGCTGTGCAGGAATCAATAGATCATAAAAATGCAACTGTAGTGTCTATCATAGATACATATGTGAATTATATCTTTCTTCTCTTATGAAAGAATTCACCCCACCATTTCTGGTTGGCAAGGTTGGCCAAGGGTTTTCAATTATGGATTTCATAGAAGAAGAATTCTTGTCAACAAAATGATTATGTTCTTCCTGTAAGCCAACTTGCTACTTATTCAAATTCTCTCTACCCTTTCAAATATTAGTTGCCCCGTCCATTCCCAAGATCTGCTAATGAACTGGACCAGGTTATGGTCTGGGTTAGACATCTGAATCATGTTGTCCAAAAGCCGAACCAATTGTAATCTGTTGCAATAATTTAAGTTTACCACTCTCCTTGTTCTCATTCACATAATCAACCATTTTCAGCTATCCTATCAAAGATCGACCATATGATCTCTCATTGGTCAATCACTGATGACCTTCTCGACAAAACTACCCATCCTCAAATACTTCCTCTGCTGCAGGCTTTTTAACCAATTATCCACCACTGAACAAATGAACCATCAGGACTGTGGAATTTGGTGGCTTTCAACCGCCCTCGAATGCAAATCTAAACCCAAGCTAGGAAACAAGAATGTTGTTTGCAAACACAGGAACTTCAGAAAAGGAGAAATAGCTAAGCAAGATCAAATCTAATGATGAAGGAACAAATAAGCAAGTTTGGATCTAATGACATGTGAGAAGATTTATATATTGCAAAGGATTGGTCGGAATGGCCTCAAATTCAGGTCACATAGTCTAACTGAAAGACTCTATTGGCCTGCAGAATTTCACAAAAATCTTAGAACAGGAAAGGTGTGTTCAGGTCAATTGTAGTTCTACTAGAAGAAAAACAGATAGAACTTGGTTCTAGTTAATCAAATTCAGTAGCTGAAGACAGAATTCAAGAAGGGACGTAAATAGGAACAGAATGCCAAATTTGAAGGAGTTCTAAGCAGAAATTAGAGAGACAGAGATAGAAAGCAAGCTATAAATCTAACACGGGTACCGTATATTAAAAGAAGTAAATAATAAGTAGGATGGAGGATAGAATAAATAATTGAAGAGGTAGCACTGACTTGCAATATAATTTAGAAGAAGAGAGGAGAAGAGAAGCAACGAGACAGATCTGAAATAAGTGTATATAACCTTTTGAAATTCTTTAATTACACTCATAAAAGACTCCTAATCACTTTCTCACACTGAGGTAAGTAGACCCAGAACAAAACTCTTAAAAAGCTGCAAGTATCCTAATCTAACTCAAACACTTAACTTCAACCACTAATCTCATGTACTAACTTCAACTGCACTTTATGGACGTTAAACTCAAGAAAATAAAAGTCCCAGCCTATAATATAACTAACCAAACCTTGTTTTCAGCCCCCTGGGCTGCCAGCTGCCCCTGTGGGCCGTCTATACTTCCATCTAAGCCTCCAACAGGATCATAGTCTAAATGTCTAATGCAACGACATCACCATCTCCATAAGTAGTCTAAAGTGCAATTTCACACTAAAAAGCCATTGCATCTGGGTATCTGACACATTAAGGGTTGATCAAAACATATTCATTCCATTCTATATTGTCATGAACCCAAAAACTTTTCCACCAAACCACAACCAGATTAGGTTTGATGATGCTTCACATGGCCATCAATGATGAAAGGAAGGCAACCCTGATTTCGAATAAATGAAAGTCCTAGGGGGAAACGAAGAAGTGAAGAACAGGCAAGCCTAAATCCCCAGCCAGTGGATCATTAAGAGCTGTAGAAGAGTCATCCTGAATCTCAGACTATAAGAAATTAAAGGGGGATGGGGCAGTATTAGAAAGAAGTTCACACCACCTCATTCATTGCTACCATTACTAAGGATGTCACTGTATATTGCAATGGTTGCTCTCCCCAGACCCTGCAGTAGCGGGAGCCTCGTGCACTGAGACACCCTTTTTTTATATAATTTTGTAATTGATTCCAAATGACTAAGATTACAGAAACTACAACAGCAAGTGCATACGAATTTTCTTGACAAACAAAGACAACTAGTCGTGGATTGGCTACTTTCAACAACAATTTTTGAACTGTTATACTACTTTCTTAATCCATTGTTGTTGTGAAGAGATCAAGAGAATAGATGAATCCCTACAATTAAAGGCCAAACTAAACAAATAAAAAAGGGGAAAAATTGCTTGTAAAGAATTTCTGGGGGTCTATATAATTCCAGCTGGGATTCTTTTCTGTTTGATTGATATCTTTTGAGAGTGGTGATCTTAAAAAAAAACCTATTTCATAGTTGCTGAACACGAGAGAGAGAGCGAGAGAGAGAGAGAGAGAGAGAAGAAAATCATTTGACTGTAGATCTGAAATCCCTACTACTATGCAAATAATTGCCAACCAAGTACCAACAGCACAAACTGATACATGTTGAGCTAATCCAGCCACCAGATATAAGTTATGCAACCGTATCACAAATGGACAAGCAAGTTTGGAAACGATTTATGATTTTGAGTTAGCCAAATTGTAAGGTGAAACAAAAAAACAATGGGGCCAAAGATGAAGGGATTTGATCTGGATTGGCCAATCCTCAAAACCTTGGATAGGTCAGTATACTTTTTCACTTATGTTTGACCCAAGAAGCAGACAAAAACCCAATGGTTTTGGTCTATTGTACTTAAATAAATTTAACCCACATTTCATTTTGTATTTAAATTTTATAACATTAACAGAATTTCGGTGGGAAAGATTTTAAGAAAGCAGCTTAACCAGAGAATGCAGCACAAGCACATCACTTTGAAATGTGCAAGAAGTGCCACACTGACACGCTTTTGACAGTGGAAAGAACATAAAGGAATATGGTCTCGAATTTATAGTGAGACAAACATTAGGACTTCATTAATAATCAATATTGCAGTCATCCTATCAAATATTTTGAAACACTTCAAATCAGTTTCTTATTTGGAGGTAATACATGTTTCCTGCAGCATTATTAAAAGAAAAACAGATCACAGAAATTATCTAATATCTATAACGAATTCACAAAACACAAGCAATCCAAGTTTCCAACATGCGAGAGAGGTTGTTACATGGAAAACAAGAAAAAGGGGGCACACATAGTGAAAATCAATTGTTTAAATAGAAAGACAAAAAAGGAAAATCAAAAAGAACATCTCAATAATAATTTCCAGATGAATCAAATTTCATGAATATCTCAGTTTTGTCATGTCGGCCAGTAAGAGAATAGATCAAATAATTATACTCACTTTCCCTAGAAAAGGATCCCCTGTCACCAATAACTCCTGCATTTCTTGGTTCACCAATGACCTTGTTCAGCTGTAATAAGGCATGCTAAGTAACTTAGAATGACAAACAACCAAGTATGGAAGCCATAGTTCGAATTTAAACAAGTTACCATAAAAAGTTATAAACAGAATGGGGAAAAATATCTGTTTCTTCTATTTCAAATTAACCTATTATTGAGAGTGATTATTAAGTAGTTAAGAGAATCAACAGGAAGAACACTTAATAGGTATTATCTAGTGGCAGGAAGCACAAGGATTTGTTATACATCAATTATATCCAGTACTAGAACTAGCAAAACAATATTACCAGCCTATTATTAAATTTCAAGTAAAAAATATACTTAAAAGAGAACTATCTTTTAATGATCAAAATTATGCATTTATGCTTCTAATGTTAGAGAAGGAATGAAAATTGGTTCTTCAGACTATGGAAATGCCATGAAAATCACGATAGTTAACTAATATCTCCATTCAGTCATGCAAACATTAAATGAAAATATAAAATTCCAATCAAGAAGAGATGGCACAATGTTCGTCTATTTCACAATATAAATTCCACACGTCAAATATAAAATTTCAAGTTTTAAGAAACATTTAGGTCCATACACTGTCACAGTGATGGCAGCCATAATAAATTGCGAACACTGCAGTCTCTTCCTAGAAACTATTACAAGTATAGTATTACAAATATAGAAGCTGAATCACATTTAACGAAAAAGTGCACCTAGAGGCCAATGAAACAGAAAAAATTCTCCCATGAAAGAATTAGGCCTTCATGTTGCTAAAAATCCAAAACGATAATTTCAGGACCAGAAACAATTTAACTTTACATGGTAAATAATAGAAAATATTGAACATTTGTCAAGTAACACAGCAATAATATCATATGGTCAGCATTCCATGCTTGAACAGATCAGGGTTGGAGAGACAACCTTTGAAAAAGTACTGGTAAGATCATCGATATCAGATAAAGATATTAAAACTTCAGCCTGCAAATCGAAAACAAACGATAATGTTCAATGGTGGTGCATGCCTTGCAAAAGAAACATCCAAGCAAGTAGCTAAGTCAGAAGTTTGAACTACAAAATACGATAAGAATACTTATGATAAAGTTCAGTGTACCAGAGTATCCTCTATCTAGCATGTACTGAAGATTGGAAATAAATTATTACAGCTTCAGGAAGAAGCTAGTATATCCATCAAAGAAAGCTCAAAGAAAAAACACAGCGGGCATAAAACCACAAAACGCTACACTATTGCCCTTGAAAGCTCAAAGCTTGAGTGCATTAAACATGTTCTTAATGAATAAAACACATGACATATTTTTATACACGCTTCATTAATCAATCTCATAACCATTTCTGGCCAGCTCAGTCCACAGCATTGCTAAGAATTTAGATAACTGCAGTACCAGAACAATGAAAAATGCCCATATACAGATCACTTTTCTCTTCTTCTAGAAAGTAAGAAGATATTTGGTTGAACCATGAAAACAAGGAACTAAATCTTGGTTTTGAGACATGCCAGATCTCGTCTCAATGTTTCGACTTCGGGTTTCCACCCTGGCCCTCCCTGGGTTGAAACCTGGTTAAGACCTTGGTTTCGTTTTGGCCAGGCCCAAAACTGAGACAACTCGTAGATTTCTGTCAGTTTCGATCAAAACCTATAAGCATTAGACTAGATCTTTTCCAGTTGCACGAAAATTCATATGGTATTACAGTTTGAAGTTCCTGGGTATAGAAACTTATATGATCACAAAACGTCCAAATGTCTGTGTACAACTCGATCTCAGATTTTCCCAGCATACCAATAATAACAATGCACAAGGAGAAGCTACAAGAATACTTATTTGAAACATTACACACTAAAAGTAAGTACAATGGCAATTCTTAAACATTGTTCTCATATAGACCTGAGACTGCTTCAAAGGGAATAACAAAATGGCTTCAACAAAGTAAACAAATTATCAACTCTAATAAGAGAATCAAATAACCCAAGAAAAAAGCCACCAAGAGAGTCAGTACGGATAAAAGAATTGACCATCCAAACACCAAGATAGCAGAACCACCATAACCAACACTGTTGATTAGTAGTTTATCTAAAAGATCTTAATGCAGGTGGTTGGAGTCGAGGGAAGAGCACCCACTAAACAGGTTGCAGGAAACTTATTCACAGAGCTAATTCTGTAAGGATGGGCCAACAAAACAGGATACAATTGTGCAATTGTTCTCTTAACCATCCAAAATGTTCACCAAGTTGCAGGGTACGATTTTCAAAATTCAGCAGTAAGAAATAATAGGTTGCAGTGAAGTGATTAACATAGCTGATTCTTTATGTAATCAATAAAAGAGAGGATAAAAAAATATGGCAAAGAAGCATAAATCAAACCATAAAAGCACTGCCCCTGGCCCCCTACCATAACCATCAAATTTAAACTAATGGACTTCAGTCTTCATTGAACAGCAGTTGCCTTTCAAGAAGGGCAGCAAAAATTAGTTTAGCCAAGGAGCTAGTGATCCACAATTAACATGGGCAGTCACTTCGGAGATAACAAAATGAGCCCAATAACCAATTCTCTCACTAACAAAAGCCCAGTTTTGCACCATGCCAAGATAAATGTCCCATGCATGATCACTATAACCAATTAGTACACCAAATATAAACCAATATCAAAACATTAAATTATTAATTTATTTCTTCAAATGTTTCTGAATTGAAAAAAAAAATTAACATGCATGAAACCAAAATATTGCCAGCAATATAAATTAACACATAATTCCCTATTTAATATATAAAAAGAGGAAAAAGCATGCAATGGTCAAATAGACAATACAGCAAAAGAAAACAAAGACCAATTCTATTTGATATCATTTACTCTACAACAATAGTAAAACCATATAATTTTGCATCTCAGAACTTTTCTTAGACAGGTTTCGTCCCCTTTCGGGAACACCTTCTTACTAGGGGCTAAGCCCTATGCAAATATACCGGAAAAAAAAATATATCTATGGTCGATTCTACCAAGAGTAAATTCACCCCCTTATGTTATGGCTCGTCTCGTGCTTACTCAAGGATCAAATATCAAATGATACATTGATACATGACTAGTACAATATTAAGTAAACTGTTTATGTTTACAGCAAAAAAAAACTCTGAAATAAAACTGAAGTGGCCTACGCATAATACAAACAAGACGAAAAGTAGAATCTGCAACCTCTTCTATATTAAAGCCAAAATAAGGTTCAAATATCACAATATATATCACTAATAAGTATATTAAAGCTCATTGTATAATCTTCACTTAAAAAAAATAAGAGGTTAAAGATTAACAGAAGGGGTCCATGAATAATACAAATAAGACTAAAGAATAAACAAAGCGACCTCTTCTCTATCTGACAAACGATACTCCTCGTCTTCGATCCCAACAAAAGGGATGTCACCATCTTCATCTTCTAATCCTCCCAGCTCAACTTCCTCCACAGTATCCTTACCAAAGAATGCATACTGTGATGCATCAAAGAGGGCATTCTCTGCATGACAGGAGAACAATATTAAGCATGATATCTATAGAACTGTATGTGTTTTCTATGCTTTGCACTTTTTGCCTTTGAATTGAAAAATAAGCTAGAATGAAAAGGCCTACAATGGACAGAATTCACATAAAAATAACATAACGTTTATGAAAAAATGTGAAAACAGAAAAATTCATTCTGTAAAGAAAAAAAATATCTTTTTTTTTTTTTTGGGTAAGAAAAAATATCATGATCAACCCAGGGAAATTTACATATAACAATAAGAACTTATTCATTATACTAATCAGTGACAACGCTAAAACTCATTCAATTCACTAAGCAGACATGACGCTTGCTAAATACACTGACGCCAATATAAGCAATCATATATACCAGAGAATCAAGACCCGGAAACTAAAAAACTTCATTGCATGGCATCAGAAAATTAAAGCATCTCATAACATCAGTTATTGTCAACTCAGCCAAACATGAAAGATGCACAATACTGAAAAAAAGACAATCATAAGCTAACCAGCACGTACAAAGGAGGTGAAAACCCAAATCTTCGAAGTGAAAATCACATCGTCCGCAACCACAAGCAGCATAAAACCCAAATCCCAATTACCATACATAAGTCCATAAATCAAGGACATGGCCTTCAAGCTACTGAATCGTATTAAGACCCACCAAAGTTTTACCAACTATTAGAAAACCCACAAATTACTCGAAAACTCTAAACTCAAGCTAAACATATCAATAAGCAAGATAATACAACTCGATCAAACAGTATAATTAAAAAAAAAAAAAAAAAGTAATCAAAGAAGAAAGCAATTGAAAAATTAAAATTAAAAAATGAGTCAAAAGCCAGATCTAGAAGCAAATTAAAACCAACTTCCAGCTGAAAGAAAACATAGATCGAGCTATAAACAAGAAGCTGACCTGAGGAAGTCTCTACTAATCCCCTGTAAGGGTTCTCTTGAATACAACCCCCACCATCGAATCCATCCATCACTATATACTCTGAACTAAAACCCAAAATATGAAACAAAAGAAAAAGGAAATTTCCTAGAGATCGACACACCTAGACAAAGAAAAGAACGAATAGGAAGCAAAACAGACACAGACGGAGAAACCCTTGAAATTTAAAATTTCTAGGGTTTTCTCCGAATGAGGAGAAATGGAGGAGAAGATCTGTGAAGTAAATGGGGAGAGAAATCCATTAGGAAGGGGTCCCTCAACGTTAAATAGAGAGAGGGTTTTTGCCCCGAAATTAAAGCAGATAAAAAGCAACCCTAAGTCGAGAGATAACAATTTGCCAGATTCTTACACGCTCACATACGTGAAGGAAGGGTGAGGAAGAGGACGAGGAGAAGGTGGTGGAGAGAGAGAGAGCAAGAGAAGAGAGATAGATAGAGATTTGATTTGATGTGGCTCAGTTTTTGTTTTAAATTGTTTTTATAGTATTTACTTTTTCTTCTTTTCATTTTTGCTTAGTTTATGATTTTTTTATGATTTTTTTATGATTCTTCACAAGCTTAGGCTTTCTAGCTATCGATCAATCCCATATTTATTTTATTTTATTCTTCTTGTCTGAATCATCCCATGAAAATAACATTTTTTTTTTATAAAACCCATGAAAATAATATCTGCCCTAAAAAAAAACATGAAAATAACAGGCAAACAAATTCACTAAAAAAAAAAAAAAGGGCAAAAAGGAAAAGTGGAATTGCTATCCCTTTGTAAAAAGTAATAATATATTAATAACTCGAGAATGACAAAGTATACACGTAGCCTAACCCTTCAAAAGAAAATGTTTTGATGTTTTAAATTCATGATCAATAAGTTGCAATATGATAATTTTACCTTGAATAAAATATTTTATAAAAAATAAACTTATATAGTATAAATAAAGATTTAGAGAATGAAATAATATGCTATATTTCATAATAACATCCTAAGATAATCCATGGCCATGGGAGCGTATGTAGAAGGGGCTCTCTCAAAAAATAAAAATAAAAATAGAGTGAATGATATATTGTTTTGAATGAAATATTTTCTTTATGACTAAAAGAAAAAAAATGAATTTTTCTTTTACCATATTAAAAATATTTGGAATTCATTAAAATAGTATTAAAAGTAGTGGCATCAGGGATTGGTCAGGTCTAAAATCAATATGAATTGATTGATTCAACTGATCTATAATCAATACCTTAGACCATGGTTGTTATCTTCTGTAACATGTTTAATGAAGACTTTTAGATATTCTCCTACGAAATAATGATTTGATTCATATTGAATAAACTAAAATAACAGGAGCAATTTTAAATTAATTAAAAAAAAGTAAGAAAATACATACACAACTTAAGTATTGTATTGAGTATGAAATCTAATATAACTAATTAGAGGGTAAATAATCACATAATTCTTTTAGGTTAAGGTTTTGTTATTATTTTTTGAATAAAGTGGAAAACTCTGCATGAATAAAAATACTATTAAAATATATAAAAAAAAAAAAAAAAAAACTTGAATTAAATATAAGAATTGTCCCTTGAAATTTGCCTTGAAGGCTGTCGCTCAAATTCTTTGATTTAGGTGAGAGAATGGGTGGCGACTTCGACTCAAATGAATCAATTGAGTTGCAAGAAGATGGAGTTGCAGAAAACAATGGGATTGCAAACAGAAACGAGAAGGAATATAGTTGTCCATTTATAGAGTTGTAATTGTAGAAATCCATGAGGGATTCTATTGTTGCAATATGAAATAACATAAGAAAGACCGAGAAGGAAAAGAGCTGTCCATTTATAGAGTTGTAATTGTAGAAAATCATGAGGGATTTTGTTGTTGCAATATGAAATAACATAATAAAAGAAGAAGGAATTATAAGGACAAGTAGAGAAGGAGAGAGAGTTGTTGAAGGGGCACTCAGCGAGAGTTTGAGTAAGTTTCTTTTGAGTGGATTTGGTGCTCCTCAAGACACTCCTAGGAAGGTCCCTGGCTTCTTCTTCTTCTTTTAACTGCGGGATTTTTTTTCATTTTTATGTTTCAATCAAATAGGGTATTACAAATGGCAAGTTAATGTATTTTCTTAAGGGTAAAATGATAACTTAACATGTGTATACAGGTATTATTGGCATTAAGATATTTTAGAGGAGGCCACGTCATCAGCTAATAGATAGGGGAGGTGTGTGTAATTAAATGCAAACCCAGGAATTTAGTGCCTTAAAGACAAATTATAGGGGAGGTACATGAAAATTTACCTTTCTTAATTTATGACAATAAATTGTTTCTATTTGAGTTATAAAGAATATGGAATTTATAATTATATATAATAATACTCTAACTTGTGCCTTTTATTTTTCATTAATTTTAATTCTTTATATGATAATAATTATTATTATTATTTTGTTAAAGATAATTCTATTGCAGTAAAAGTTCAAGATACAACAAAGCCTCTTGATTACATATGTCAGAAAGCCATGGAATGGAATTTGACCAAATAACAGTTCCTGAGCACTTACAAAAAAAAAAAAAAAAAAAAAACAGTTTCTGAGCCTGCTACAACCTTCCTAGCCAAAGCATGAGCCACTATATTAGCCGACATTGGAACATTAAAAAAAGTGAATCTCAGTCAATCTCTAAGAAAAAGAAAATATGTCATGAATAACAGGGTACAAAACAACATTCCCCTCTTAATTATAATTACTTAATAACTTAATGACTTCTAAATTATCCGATTCTCCAATCAGCTTATCATAATCATGAGATATAGCTGCATACACTACGGCCCTGATAGCCAAAGCTTCTCCCATGTTAGGAGACAAAAAAAAAACAGAGCACCTGTGATACAACCAGCATGGGATTCTTAGAAGAGTCACAAACAATAAAGCCAACATCATTCACCTTAATGTTGGTAATTGATATCATATTTTGCAATTGAAATAATTGTAAGGCAATAATATATAAGATACTGTTACTTTTAGATAAGAAAACAATATTATTATTCTCTGGGTACGTATGTTTATTTTGCAAAAAAAAAAAAAAATGATAAATACGATTTGAACTCATGACTTATTAATTTTATGTAAAACAAGCTGAATAATGATTTGGGAAGAAATACAATATTAATATAGAATTTAAAAACATGCTTGCATATTTAGTTTTATATTTAACGACGTGCATGTAATTCCATTTTTAGCCAATATTATTTGAAGTGATTCTGTTAGAACATACTGGTACCATACTGTATTGTATTAGGTTTCAATTTCCATATTATCATTGTATCGACTTAGTATGGTTTTTGTTCGATATCATACACGGTTTTTATTTGATTTGTATACAGGTTTTTATTTGATTTACATACGGTTTCATATAAAATTTGATTTACTAAAGAGAAAAATCAATATTAATTCATAGTGAAAATTTCACATACCTCCCTTGAAGTTTATCATAATACAATCACCCCCAATATTGTTAATGACAACAGTACCCAATGCTGTTAAGATGACTAATGAAAAAATAAAATGACAATTTTACCCTTATATATAAAACACTACCTTTGTTCTTTTAAAACCTGTCTTTTCTTTCCTTCCAAAAGTTGAAGAAAGTCTTTTCTTCTCGAATGATTCATCCGATTGCGCTCTTCCCAGCGGCATTTTCCACACAGGCGCCTCTCTTCTCCGGTGACCTGCTTTCCCCTATCCTTTTCTATTATTGTTCTTGAAATACTGCTAGTGCTGGAACTATTTCGATTCGATGCACCGAAAAAAACAGAGGTTTTTCTTCCTCACCTCGTCTCTCTGGGTCCGCTTGCATTCTAATGTTCTGAATTGTCGCCCTCCAGAGTACAACGACAAAAGAACTAGATTTTTGAATATCGAAGATGGGATCAGTCTGAGTGTAGCATTTGCGGCAAGGTGCGCATTGGGAGGGGTGCCTCTACCTAACCGTGTGAAGTACTCTCTGTTGCTTTGAGAGAGGCCGGAAATGAAGGAGCTACTGAAGTCCTTAGGGTGCGCGCGGGTGGCATTTCTCCCACCAATTGCCATGGTTGTCAGAATTTTAACCCTAGCCACATCCCTCTTTGAACTTAGCTTGAGGAGGACTTCTGGTTTTACATTCAAGGCAAGAGCATCTCTATGTTATAAGTTTAGGAGAGTAAAGGTGTTATTGAGTTGGAGTGAAAGACAATCCATCTTTGAATGACAAGACATTCTATTTATCTTTTATAAACCTAACCTGATTTATGTGAGACACCTGTTACCAAAAGTTTAATTCAATTATTGAAGCAGGATTAATGGTTTGTGCTCCAATTGGGACCGAGACGGTAGCGATGAAGATGTAGTATGCAAATCAACCATCGTTGGGAAGAAATATTAGTAATCTAGAAGTGAATCAAGTTTTTTTTTTTTTGCTATTGATTGGTATCCAGACCTTTTGACCTGACTAGTCCCATGGGTTCATTTTGACCCCATAATCACATGAACTGTGTTATTATGGGGTTGAATGAGAATTGAGAATCATTCCACTTGCATCCATAACAGAAAAAAAAAGAGCACTTAACATCTCATTGTGAGTGGTCCCAAGACAGTAATAGGAGTCGAACTCAATACCTTCTGCCTCAGGAAGGCGTAGACTCCTTGCGAACTGAGCTACCCCCTTGGGGTTAGAAGTGAATAAGTTTAACCGTTAGAGATAAACAACTTTTTTCTTCTCCTTTTATGTTCTATTTTGTTTCCTTGGCTCGAAGCTTTATAGTTGCTTTTTACGTTCTGTTTCCAGGTTTCAGTTTCATAGTGAGCGTCCATGACCACTCACAAGTGTACAAGCCGAGATTAATGTCTTTTGTTATGTTTTAAACATTTATATGGGAAACATGTCAGAATCTAACAGACTTGTCCTAACGGACTTTAACGACAACAAAGAGGGGTTGGTTGATTTTGTGGCAAATCTTTGGGGAAGTGCATGAAATTTCCATTAATTTATATCAGTATATATATATTTATACTGTTATAACAGTATCAGTATTTAGTACATACCGATCAGTTTGGTTCATACTACTAATACCGGTTTGGTCAAATTTTTTTTTTTCATACCATTATCATACCGATTCCGACACGAATTAATACGATTTCAACTGTTAACACCCTTAGTTTGACTGTCGACACGGACTGCAACAACCCTCTTTTGTTCTGATAGAACACCGCATAATCCATTGGATCCATTGACAAATGCAAAACCTATAAATCTGTAAAACCTTTTCCCGACAAATCCATTCAACTTTTGGATAATTTGGTAACCAAACCATTTTTCTGGTAATCTAATTCATTGTCGAAAGTTATTTCACATTGCTCTGGTGAAAACCCAAAATCATTCATGTCCTTCTTCCTTACCTCTCGACTTGCATAGCACGGGTCCCTCACAACCTCACAACCTCACAACCTCGACCTCTCAGGCGAACTGCTACGTCTCCTATCTCTGCAATCAACTCGGGCAATAGGCCCACATCGACCTGGTAATCTCTCTCTCTCTCTCTCTCTCTATGTGCAAACAAGTGTTGACGGAATTGGGGCATACTCCAGCAAAAAATGCGAGCCCTCACTCCTTGTTCTGTCCATTCAGGCTCCCCTCCCTCCGAAAATGCAGCATTCCCATCATCTCCGTCTTAGAAATCACAGCTGCTTCTAACTCTCTTATCAGAAACTGCAAAATAGGTTGAGAAGTAGCCCTTGGAAATAATGAAAAAGGGTTTTATTTATTTTTAATTCACAGTAAAATTGGTATATGTCTTGATATCCGTTTCATATTTGGCGTTGTTGGTTTGGATTTTGAACAGGTTAATCTAGTGATGGGATTTTTCTTATGTTTGTGATTCTCGCATTAAGTTTTTTAATCCATTATATCTTGTTGTTTTAAGGGAATGGATGAGTCGACAAATAACCAATCTGAGCAAGTCATACAATGTAGCCTTCAACCTGAGCAAGTCACACAGTGCAACCCTCAAACCGAGCAAGTCACACAGTGCAACCCTCAACCCGAGCAAGTCATACAGTGCAACCCTCAATCTGAGGAAATCCTTCAGTGCGACCATGCTGTCCTTGTAGATTACACACCCCGGATAGGCTTAGAGTTTGATTCAGAGGTTGATGCTTATAATTTTTACAATGTTTATGCTGGGATGACTGGATTTAGTATAAGAAGAGAGTATGTGAATAAGAGTAGGAAAACAGGGCAAATAACTTCAAGGAAGTTTGTATGTTGTAAGGAGGGTTTTCGGGGCAAAGATAAACGAGATGATCTGACGAAGAATCCTCGAGCAGAGACAAGAACTGGTTGTGGCGTGCATATGATTATTTCACTGAAGAAAGGGAGCAATAAATATCAGGTATCCAGTTTTGATGCGAGTCATAACCACCCTCTTCATGTTTCTGCATGTGCTCATATGATGCCATCCCAGAGGAAGATCTCAAATGCTCAATCTGTTGAAATAAAATTTGCATATGAATTGAGACATAAGCAAGCAAATGGGAGGGACAATCTTGGTTTTGTTGAACAAGGTAAGAATAATTACCTTCAGACCAAACGACAGCGGGACTTGGAATATGGAGAATCAGGTAGTTTGTTAAGGTATTTCCAAAATAAAGCGAAGGAAGATGTCTCCTTTTATTATGCCGTGCAATTGGATGTTGTTGAGCAAATAGCAAATACGTTCTGGGCTGATTCAAAAATGATTATTGATTATGGTTTCTTTGGTGACGTGGTGGGTTTCAACATGATGTACGGAACTAACAAAGAGTTTCGGCCATTAGGAATTTTCTTCGGGTTTAATCACCATAGGGAGACCATTGTATTTGGAGCAGCACTGTTATATGATGAAACCACCGACTCCTTCCAGTGGTTGTTTGAGACTTTCTTTGATGCAATGTCAGGGAAGAAGCCTAAGACCATCTTCACTGACCAATGTCCGTCAATGGCTAATGCTATCTCATTGGTGATGCCAGAAACATACCATGGGATTTGTACTTGGCATATGAACCAAAATGCCAGAAAGAATTTAGGTCCTCATTTTGATTCTAAACATGAATTTTGGGTAGACTTCGATGCATGTGTTTATCAATACGAAGAGGAGGAGGAGTTTCATAGTGCTTGGGAAGCATTGCTTGATAAGTATGATCTTCGAGAGCACCCTTGGCTGAATAATCTATCAAAAATCAAGGAGAATTGGGCCTCCCCATATATGAAGAGGATTTATACTGTGGGAATGAGGAGTACACAGATTTGTGAAAGTTTCAATTCGGATCTAAGGAATTACTTGAAATCTGACAGCAATTTGGTTGAGTTCTTTAAACACTTTGAAAAGAAGGTTAGTTCTAAGCGGTACAAGGAGTTGGAATCTGAGTATGAGTCAAGGCAAAAGTTGCCAAAATTAAAGATGAAAGCACCTATGTTGATACAAGCAGGAGAGATTTACACCCCCTTTATATTTGAGGAGTTTCAAAAAGAGTATGAAGAATACCAAGGAGCTTTCATTTTAGAGCGCATTGAGGATGGGTCCACACGTGTGTACCTGGTTGCAATTTGTGGTCAAAATAAGGTGCATAAAGTTATAGGAAATCCTGTAGAGAAGACTGTTTCTTGTAGTTGTAGAAAGTTTGAGACGTATGGAGTTCTATGCAGCCATGCTTTAAAAGTTCTCGATGTGATGGATATTAAGTTGATTCCACATTATTACATCCTAAAACGTTGGACAAGAGATGCAAAGGACGGGACTGTGCATGACATCACTTCTTGTGATGTTCAAGTAGAAGGTGACTTGAAAGTCGCAGCTCGATATAAGAACTTGTGCAACAATTTGGTTAAGCTAGCATGCCGAGCAGCTGAATGTGAGGAAACATTTTTGCTTGTGGCAAAGACTTCAAGTGAACTAAGCAAAAATGTTGAAGACATTTTAAGGAGTCAATCAAGTGCAGACCAAGATGGTATGGGAATTCTTGTATCCTCCTCATCCATATGTGTAGGAAATGAACCAGAAAACCAGTTGGAGAGCCCACAAATCCGACTTATGAAATCAAAAGGGCTTAAGAAGAAGGAGGGTCGTAAAGGTGGAGAATATTGTTCAAAAAGATGCACTGAGAAGCAGGCAAAGACAACGAAACTTGACTTGATGCAACCTCCCATGACATTAGAAAACTTTTATCCTTATCCTTCATTTGCATTTCACTCTCATACATTGGTAAATTTCATGTTTAAGTTTTTTTTTTTTGGGGTTCTATGTGATAGTCATTTTTGTTATTGTTTCTTTACATCTCAAGGTAATTTATTTACTTTTTTTGGTCGCAGGGTGCTGAGATACCTACAAGTGCCTTACAGGGTAATGGAGTAGAGCCTCAAATTGTAAAAGATTCTTACATTACTCAAATACATTGTACAACTGAAGGTTCTTCCCATGCTAAACAGAGTACTCCGTACATTCAGGTATGTATGGAATGAGTGGTGGGGTTCTTTGAGAGAATTCTCTTTAAGAATGGGTTTTAAGGTCAGGCAGGACAACCCCCCCCCCCACCCCCGGTATTTCCTTTCATCAATTTTGATTTATTAGTAGAATTTTGGAGGGTTTGCTCGGGGTTTTGGATTTATCTGTCCTGTTTCAATGTTCATGCTTAGGTTCTAAGTTGTCAGCCTATTTTCATTCAATTGCATATGCAATTATATTAATATTCTGTAGTTCATGAGAGATTAAAAGAGGGAAACTTGAAAGATTTCTTACCAGGATCTAGCCAAAAACAATTGTCCCATGAAATGGTTTAGACTTTACAGGGCATAAACTGAAGCATATGAAGGTAGTAGAAAGCTGTGGTCACAGTTCTATTGGAGTGCCTTCTTACTCAAAGTTTGACTTGAAGTTTGAAAGCTAGTCATATTTGGTGTTAAAGAGGCAGGTATTCTTTTTTGGAATTGGTTATCGCCCTTAAATATACTGCAGTGGATTGATTTCAGTCATATAAAATTATGATCCTTCACTTTGAAAAAATTTCCCCCTGCTATTGATTGAGTAGATTTCACTGAATTTTGTTAGGCATGTATTGATTGAATAAATAAACGAATCAGATATACTCATCAATAGAGTTTGATAATGAGGGGTCGTGTAATAGTGTTGTATTTACCTTCAAGTGGTCTACATTGACATTAAATGGAAAAGAAGTTGAAGTCAGCTGGCTTTATGTTGATATAAAGAATACCCTGGATTTGAAAAGCCTAAATCCTCTCAAGAAAATGAAATAGAGGGACTCCTACTATTAATCATGAAGCCAAGGCAGGTAAAAGAAAAGCACAATACTTTGTTATTGAAACAAAGGGGAAAAAATCAACATAATACCTAACGGCATTATTAGAGATTAGTCCTTGTAAGGTTTAATGTTTTTGTTTTTGTTGACCTGCACAAGAGTTGGGATGCACAAATTGACTCCAACATTTAATGTCATGTGTCAACCCAATATTACGACTTAAATGAATCTACCTACAACAAGTCCTATTTTTTACTGATAATTTAACTCAATGTCTCTCTGGAGCAAAAGCAATGAGGCTAGAAGTCAAAAAGAGTGGAAACTTGTAACGGACAAAGATACTCCTGAACAGAAACTGATGCAGTCCAAGAAGGCCCAAGGCCCAAGCTCAAGTCGATAATGGGTCAGCCCAAAGAACCAGTCGGTATTGGTCCATTGGACCAACCCAAAGACCAAACCATCAACTGAACACTGTTCACGTGGTACTGTTCACGTAAACAGTGCCAGCAGATTTCCTTCCTATTTTATTAAGTTATTTGTCTCCTAAATATTTGGTTCAGTATCTTAGAGTTAGTTTCCTAAATATTTGGTTTGTTAGTTTGGAAACTTTCCTAATCTTATAAAGGGAAGTTTCCTTTTAATTCTTGCCTTAGTTTAAGTTAGGAGAGTCCTATAGGGAGTCAACTTTCCTTGTTTTGTTTCTGTTTCAGTTTTGGAAATCCTATTATTTTGTAATCTTTCTTAAGTCTATAAATAAGATAAAGAAGAAGAGAGCCGGCAGACTTTTAGAGAACCAGAAAATTATTTTCTGGTTGAGTCTCCTTGGTTGTGAGACTCAACCACAAACCCCCCTCCCTTGTCTTTCTTTGCTCTATTTTCAATACCATCAATCTCTCCCTTTTTATCACATAATTGCTACGTTATTCACTACCGGTTTGATCATCAATACACTACGAAATTAGAGACTTTAATCAGATCGATTAAATGTGCTGGTATAGGGGCGTCGTCAGAACATAGGCTGTTTTTCAAAAATTCATATATTCTACATCTATGATCGGATCGTCTTCAACTTTCAGTATGTGTTCACGTACATCTTAAAGTTCATTGTCCCCAAGTTTGAAGAGATTCTAAGGGTCAGATTTCCAGATAAGTTGAATTTCTCGTTACTTTCTAATTCTGATTTAAGATTGGACTGCATAAAGATCCTGCAACAAAGAGGGTTTGTTAATTTGACTTGCTTTGAACCCTCTTTGCCACCAGAAAGGCAGAAACAGAACCAATATCAAATCAAGAGAATGTCACTGGCTAAAAGATATAATAAGATTCTTGGATGTTAAAGTGGCGCCGACCTTATCTCAACCAGAAATGAGTTGTTTCAAACTTGATAAGCAAACAAACATAAACTATTTGACATGAATGCATGTTAATAGAGGATATTAATCCAATGGAATTATAGAACTTCCGCAGACAGGTGTTGGCTTAAGCTGAATAAATAAAGTAGTGAAGGGATTAAAGAGCAAGTATCTATTATTATGGTAATAACTATTTGACAATGAATCAATAAAAACAATTCGGATCTAGAAATTGGTCAAATTACATAAAAAAATAATGGTTAGCAGGAAACTGATTCATTGTTGTAAATCCGGAAAGTGAAACCCCAACCTTTAATCAGATTATTTTCTTATTTATTTATTTATTATTTTGGGGGGTGGTGGTGTCGGGCTTTCTGTAGGAAGTGCTACAGACCCTGTAGCCACTCATAGATGGCCGCCACATGTAGCAGCCAGTATCAAATGGTTTTAAAAGAAGTCCTGCAGAATAAGAAAATAAAGTTTTTTTTTTGTTTCTTAATTAAGAAAATAAAGTTAGTAATACCTTATCAAACATTTCACGAAGTGGGTAGCTCTCGAACACTGCCAAAATCATCCAGAAAAAAAATCTCCTTTTCTTCAGGTTCACTATCAGAGGAAAATTTGCGCTCTCCTTGGTGGAAAACTTAGTATCACATTCCATAGGCAACCAACCTACCTCTGCTTGAATTCAATCCTCGGATCAATTTTACTGTCAAGAACAAACCCAAATAGAAGAATAAGAATTAAAAAGAAGACAAATCTTCAATCAATAGCTAAGGAATAAAAAGATAAGATATTAGCTGGAAAGTCTACAGTTCAACACCACCATAAAATTGGGAGACAGACGCAGCATTCCACTTTACCGGGTGACTGTAAACTCTCAAATCTCAATACTAACTCCGATTAGAAGTTAAACTTTTTGTCATGGAACATCAAAGCCGAGCTTCGAGTTGAAACTTGAAAGATTTGAATTTAAAAGTTATGTATCAATCAAATAAGATAGAGAGCATAGGAAAAAAAAAATCAGAAGGAAAAAATGAATGATATGCATTTTTGGCTCAACCCTTGGCACAGCAAGCCAAAGAACAGCATGGATACAAAATTGATTGGAGTCAGCTCTCTTTAGTCGAGTGGCATTGGGCTCCTCTGTTCGTGAGAAAAGAATCCAAAAATTAGAGTTAGAGTTGATAAGGATTTTGGCTCTCTAGCTGCATCTTCACCCTTATCTTCATCCCTGCATTCACTCTGGTCTCTAACTGACGATGAGGTTGAGAGAAAGGAATGGAATCGAGGTACAGACAATCTTGACAGAAAAGAAAAAAAAAGAAGAAGCAAGAAACCAGCTAATTCTGTTCGTGAGAAAAAGAACGCAAAAAATCAGGTTGTTTGATTAATCTCTTGCTCCCAGGTTTTGATAAGGTATTACTAACTTATTTTTCTTAATCTGGAGGACTTCTTCCACAGTTGGAGACTGACCACTACAGGTGGCAGCCATCTAATTGGGGCTGCAGGGTCTGTAGCACTAAGAAGTGCTACAGGCGAACCCATTACTCTGCCAGATCCAGTAGGCATAATAGATGTATGGCTTTCAACCGACTAAAAAAAGGTTCATGACCAGGTGCAAGTTTCACTTTTTCAGGAGAGGTGGATTGGAGAAGATCCTAACTTTAGACATTTTTTCCCTAAGTGGCCCCACTTGAACTCAAAACCATGTCTTCTTGCATTCAAAGCTTTCAGTGGAATATGACCTCAAATAGTTGAAAGAGAGTCTATTGAGATGGGGTCACGTGTTGCTTTGGAATGGAAACAAGATCTTCTGACTTCATATGGTTGGGAAGGCATATGAAATGATGATGATCTATCTTTGTGAAGCTGTCTTACATTTTTTGCATGCACCTTGCCTGTTAATATGGCAATTGGACACAAATAATTATCATGTATTTCAAACGTAGGGAAATCAGCTCAACATGGTTTGCTGAAGTTTATGCCATCAAGAAGAGGCATCAGGGTTTGCACTTCTAAGGGAGACGTACATTAGCTGTAGTCACTTTTTAAATGTCTGTTGGAGTTTAGAACTTGTCAATTTCTGTACTTTAGGAAACAGATTGTTGGTAGTGTGCTTCTTTCTGTATTGAATTGGTGCACCGCTAAGGTTAATCAGAGGGGTTAAATACTGGTCATTGGTTTTGAATGATATGGTTAACAACAAGGAATGAGACTGAATGCTTGGATGGTCTTTAGGGACCAGCTAGCCTTGTATTTATAATAAAAGAGAGAATTACAAAAAGACTAAAAAGACCAAAAGGACTCACAGTAGGATTTGACAATAAGAGAGTTAGAATTCAAGAAGGAAACTCTAATTCTAATCTAACTCTAACTCTATTATAAACAAAGTTGGAAACTAAACAACACTAACTAGGTGACACATAGACAAATGATAAATATCGCAACACTCCCCCTCAAGTTGGCACATAGATGTCACATGTGCCCAACTCCAAATTAGGATGAAAAGTTTTCCACCCAAACCCTTAGTGAATACATCAGCTAACTGGTTTTCTAACTTCACGAAGGGCATATAAATCGGTCTACTCTCGAGTTTTTTTCTTGATGAAGTGTCGATCGATCTCCACATGTTTAGTACGATCATGTTGCATTGGATTATGGACAATGCTAATTGCAGCTTTGTTATCACAATACAACATCATTGGAAGACTAACAGGAACACGAAGGCCTTCTGGTAAAATTTTGAGCCAAAATAATTCATAGATTCCTTGAGCCATAGAACGAAACTCTGCTTCAGCACTTGACTTTGCCACAACATTCTGTTTCTTGCTACACCACGTGACAAGAATACCACCAACAAAAGTAGCAGAGCCAGAAACAGACTTCTTATCCGGAGTTCCACCCCAATCAGCATCTGTGTATGCCTCATTCCGCAGATGATCATGAGGAGATAAAAGAATCTCTTTCCCAGGAGTTGACTTCAAGTAGCGAAGAATAAGAAGAACAACCTAAACTAACTTACCAAATTCACAACAAAAGCAATGTCAGGTCGTGTGTGTGAGAGGTAGTTTAGCTTTCTCATAAACCGCTAGTAACGACTCTTATCAACTGGTTCACCATTCTTATCCTTGAGTCGAGTATTAGCTTCCAAAGAAGTGTCACAAGGATGGCAGCCCAACAAATCAATCTCAGATATTGAGGACATTTTCTTCGGGAGAGCAAGATGCTTTTCAAGAATCGAGCAACTTCAATTCCCAGAAAATACCTTAGTTTTCCTAGATACTTTATTTCAAATTCACGGGGAAGGAAACTTTTGAGGCTAGTGGTGGCAAAGAGGGTTTAAAACAACATAATTAACTATCCCTCTTGCTACATGATCTCTATTCAGTCCAAACACAAAATATGCAGTAAAAAGTAACGAAGAAAACCACTTATCTTGAAATCTGACCGTCAGAGTTAGATGAAACTTGGTATGGATGACCTTTGTAATAATCGTGAATACCCTTCCGAATTTGAAGAGGATCCGATAACAGCTGAAGGAGCTACGAGCCCCGAAAACTGGCTGTACCTGGTACCGCCCAGATCTGATGTAATCTCAGCTTGATGCTTGAAGTCTTGAACCAAATCAGCAAAGGAATTATATATTTCTGCAGTAAGTCAATGTCACCACTAGTGTAGATTGATAGTAAATAACACAAATATTGAAATCTCAAAGGAAGAAAAGGAACGATTGGTTGGGTCCCACGATTGGTTGAGTCTCACAACCATGGGACCCAACCAGAAAAAATAAGAGTTTGCTCTCTTAATTTTCTAGAAAGGTTCTCTACTAGAGCTGCCGCTAGCCTCTCCCTCTTATTTATAGATTTGAGAACTTACAAATAAAATAGGAAAGAAAGTAAACTTAGAAAACTAAACCTCCTTTATAAATTACGAAGTTTCTAAAACATAGAAATAGGAAAGTTTCTAAAAACTGGAATTAGGAAAACTAGATTTTAGGCAAGTCTTAGTCTCAAAGCAACAAAGACTTCTAAACTAACTAGCCTATATTTTAGGAAACTAAACACTAAAAATAAAATCACTAACAATTAGGAAACTTATAGGAAAATCCTAACTAACTAGTGCTGTTGGCTATATGATGCTGGCTGTACTTCTTAATGCTGGTCTGGCTGGGCTGGTTGCTTTTAATTGGGCCAGGCCCAATTTGATTACCTGCGGCCCTGTTTCCCTTGAGCAACTCTTGATCTGCATCAGCTCCCCCCCACTTAAAATAAACTCGTCCACGAGTTTTGTAATGGTGAAGAATGACTATAGAGGGGTCGGTAGGCAGCACCTATTGATCTTGAAACTTTAACTGTGCTTGCGACGTTGGGAGAAAATCCATCACTTTGGGTCCACTTTCTTCAAGATATTTAAAAGGTATTACAAAGTCAATATGCTCAACATCTTGAGGAAAGTCAAGTGGGATCATGGTATTCATGGGGACGATCTTATTCAGCTTTTCGTCTTCCGCAATTGTCTCCATAACAATGTGGTCTTCATCAGAACTATGGTCACTATTGTTGATCCATGGAGTTGTAGAAGGACCATCAAAATTATACATATCCACTTTTGAGGCAACCAAAACCATACTACTGATCACATCGATTCCATATAAATCCTCACCATCATCTGTGACATCCGTATTGATAACAGGAGTGTCATTACTTTGCGGCTCATATACCTGTGTATCTGGGTTAGCCTCGATTGTTGTAACTAAAGAGTTTACCTTTAATTTTTGTGGACAATTTCTAGCAAAGTGACCATATGCATTGTAGTGATAGCATTGCACGTCTGTAGCTGCTACCATGGGAGTTTCACCTTTATCTGTGGTTGGAGTAGCACGAAAAGTAGTCCCTATGGTCTTGCTGTTCAGTATGGGGTGCTTCTCTTCATAAGAACTTGAGGTAGGCTTCTGTGTTGACTTCAAAAGCTCTTTAGCTTGAAAGGCTTTATCCACCAAATCGTTGAGACTGACAATATCAATCACACTCAATTTGTCTCTAATGTCAGGTTGCAACCCCAAATGGAACCGAGATATCATCTGATCATCATTATCTCGTGATCCCGTCCGTACACATAGTTGGTCAAACTCATACACGTAATCTTCCAAACTCATGGTTCCTTGTCAAAGATTATTCAATTTATCATGTAACCTCCTTTGGAAGGACCGTGGTAGATATTTTCCTTTTAATTCCTCTTTCATCTCTTCCCAAGTAGTAGGTTCTAACCTGCTCCTCATTAAGCCATATTCATAGTTATGCCACCGATCATGGGCACCCCTCATTAGTTTGGAGAGAGCCAATTTCAGTTTTCGTGGTTCGGGAAGATTGAACCAATCGAAATAGTCATCTAGGGCGTTCAGCCAATCATGAAAAGCTTGGGGGTCTTGTTTCTCATGAAACTCTTTGAGGTCCATCCGTACCTTATAGGTTTGGTAACGGATAAGTTGATCTCCATAATCTTCATAGGGTGGGTCTTGGTATTCTTCTCTAGGGACTCTTTAAGGAGTTCTAGCAACACGCCTTGGCACTAAGTTGGCCATAGGAGCTTCTCTTCTAGGGGCTTCTATTCTAGCCGGCCCAGGATTATTTTGTTCCTCCAAAGTATTTATTCTCCCGCCCATATTATCTAACTTTGCATCTATTTTGGCCAATTGTTGGAGAACCAAATTAATAGAATCATTGGAGTTATTGGATTGATTAGGAGAGTTTTAAACTCTCCTCAGCCATGCTTTGATACCAAATTGGTGGCAAAGAGGGTTTAAAGCAACATAATTAACAATCTCTTTTGCTATAGAATCTCTATTCAGTCAAAATACAAAATCTGCATTAAAAAGTAACGAAGAAAACCACTTATCTTGAAATCTGACCTTCAGAGTTAGATGAAACTTGATATGGATGACCTTTGTAATAATTGTGAACACCCTTCCAAATTTGAAGAGGATCCGATAAGAGTTGAAGGAGCTACGAGTCCCGAAAACTGGCTGTACCTGGTACCGTCCAGATCTGATGTAATCTCAGCTTGATGCTTGAAGTCTTGAACCAAATCAGCAAAGGAAAGGAATTATATATTTCTGCAGTAAATCAATGTCGCCACTAGTGTAGATTGATAGTAAATAACACAAATATTGAAGTCTCAAAGGAAGAAAAGGAACGATTGGTTGAGTCTCACAACCGTGGGACCCAACCAGAAAAAATAGGAGTTTGCTGTCTTAATTTTCTGGAATGGATCGCTACTAGAGCTGCCGCCAGCCTCTCCCTCTTATTTATAGATTTGAGAACTTACAAATAAAATAGGAAAGAAAGTAAACTTAGAAAACTAAACCTCTTTCATAAATTAGGAAGTTTCTAAAACATAGAAATAGGAGAGTTTCTAAAAACTGGAATTAGGAAACTAGATTTTAGGCAAATCTTAGTTTCCAAGCAATTAAGACTTCTAAACTAACTAGCCTATATTTTAGGAAACTAAACACTAAAAATAAAATCACTAACAATTAGGAAACTTATAGGAAAATCCTAACTAACTAGTGCTGTCGGCTATATGATGCTGGCGGTACTTCTTAATGCTGGTCTGGCTGGGCTGGTTACCAATATCTGGCTTGGTTGGGCTGGTTGCTTTTAATTGGGCCAGGCCCAATTTGATTACGCCTCATCTCGTCAACCCCGGCTCGGGAGGCGTCCTTTTCGCAGTAGGCACGGTTCCAAACCTCGCCTCGCTCTTGTGACATGCTATGTCCTGCGGCCCTATTTCCCTGGAGCAACTCCTGATCTACATCAGCGAGTGATCTCGTCATCATCATTTCCAGTGACAATGATATTATCAACGTAGACTATGAGAAGAGCGACTTTGTCAATAGATCGCTTAAGGAACAAAGTATTTTCAGCATTGTTCTGTTTGTACCCTGTTGAAATCATAGCCTTGTGCAACTTGCCAAACCATGCTCAAGGAGACTGCTTCAACCCATAGAGTGTATGTTTCAATTTGCAGATTTTGCCATGAGTTGTTTTAGAAGAAAATCCTGGAGGAATGTGTCTATATACTTCTTCGTCAAATTCCTCATGCAGAAATGTATTCTTGACATTATGTTATTGGAGTCCATTCCTAGATTAACAACACATGATAATAGAACTCAAACAGTATTTAATTTGGCAATTGGAGCAAATTTCTTTTGGTAATCAATCCCGTATGTCTGGGTAAGCCTTTAGCCATAGACGTTGCTTTGTACCTGTCTATCATCCCATCAATTTTCTGTTTCACCACAATCATCCATTTGCAGCCAACTGGTCGCTTTCTTGGACGAAGAGTTGATAACAGACTTAACAGTAAAACACCTCACTTTTATGCTGCATCATATACACCCATGTCATGCGAGAGAACAATCAATGAACGTAACAAATCAACGATGACCAGAATTAGAGGCATGACGAGCAGGATCCCATACATTGGAGTGAACCAAATGGAAAGGAAATGCACTTTGCATATTTAATGGGGAATAACTAGAACGAGTTTGTTTGGCCAAGATACAAGCCTCACAGAAAAATTCATCCTTATTACAGTGTATGAGTAAATGAGGAAAAACATGAGATAAAGTCCCAAGGGGAGGATATCCTAAATAACAATGCCATTGATGGAGATTTGAGGAAGCTGAGTGTAGTTGATGAACTGGTGGAGGCAATGCTGGTGGTGAAGAACCATCGCCGAGCAAATAGATATCACCATGCACCTTACCACATCCAATTGTCTTCCCTATCACCAGATCCTAAAAAACACAATAAGTTGGAAAAAATGTGACTTTACAGTCTCCCTAGTAACGGTACTAATGGAAAATAGATTTGTAGGAAAGTTAGAGATATCTAAAATAGAAGATAAAGTAAGAGAAGGGGAACAGTAAATAAAACCCTTTCCAGAGACGGGAGAGAGAGTCCCATCAGCCACCCAAACTTTCTTTCGCCAAAGATGGAGAGTACTGATGAAATAGAGTTGAGGAACCAATCATGTGATTAGTGGCATTGGAGTCAATGTTTCAGGGGTTAGAGCCTGCCGATACACAATGACCACCAAAAGGGATACTTGAATGGGAAAAATTGGAACCTAAAGGAGCAGTGGCAGAGAAGCTGACGGAAAGATGTAGTTTTTCCAAAGAGAAATCAATGGCAGAACTGGTAGTAGGGGCAACTGTCTCAGTGTGGTTGGGCTTGTTCTTGGAGCGATCACAACCATGTTTGGCTTCAAAGTTCAAAGTTAACTAGTTTCTCATGAAGTTTCCAACATGTAGCCTTAGTGTGCCAAGGTTTGCCACAATGTTCATACTTAATTACCACTTTGGTATTGTCGTCGGAGTGTGAAGGTCCATTATTAGTAAGGATGGAACGAGATAATCTCTATAAAGCCGAACGATCAGTAATAGGAGACTCAAGCATGGCAGATCTACGACCCTCCTCGGTATGTACCAAAGCGTAAGACTACTCCAAAGTGGGAAAATGAGATCTGTTGAGCACTTGAACACGAATCTGATCGTATTTAATGTTCAATCCAGCTAGAAAATTATTGACCCGTGTCTTATCAACATGTTTCTTATAGGAGGCAATATCGGTTGCACGGGTAGGCTAGTAAATCAGAATTATGATCGAGTTCTGGCCATAGACTTCGAAGTTCAGCATAAAACTGAGAAATGATTAACTCCTTTTGAGTGGTGTCATGAAGTTTTTTACGTATTTCATAGACCTGAGCATCATTCCCTAATTGTCCATAAGCCTCCTTAGTAGCCATCCAAATCTGAGTTGCAAGAGTCTAGCAGAAGATATCCTCTGGCAATATTTGGTAGCATAGAGTTAAGGAGAAATGGCATAACTAAGGAATCATCAAAGATCCATCGATTCTGAGTAATACCAGCAATAGAGGGTTTCTCAATCGTACCAGTAAGATATCGTGTGAAACCACGACCAGCAATGGTCAGATAAGTTGATCGAGACCCAATCAGGTAATTAGTACCATCAAACTTGATAGAAGTAGCAGCAAACGGTTGGTACTCATGTCGATTCTGTACATCAGAACCAGAAGAGGCAGTAGTAGCATATGACATTGCAACAAATGAGTTGATAGAGATCAGCAGAGCAAGGTTTTATAATAATAAAAAAAAAGAAAAAAAAAGAGCAAGTAAAGCTGGAAAAATATCCCAGACTCAAAAAACTGATCTCGATGTGTGCTGATCTGGCTTGGTTAGCAAGGTACGTGCTCAACCAGAAATTCAATAATCTGGTAAAAAAAAATCTGAAACCAGAAAGAGGATATTGCAGTAATTGCAAACTACAGAACAAACCAGAATTGAATCTCACGAGGCCAACTGTAAAAAATCTCGATCCAAAAGGGCTATCGCCATCTGGAATCTAGATCCTCTATTGTGATCTGGTTATGACATATGACCAAAAAAAAAACAATAACTAGGTGACACCTAGATGCAATAACTCTAATCTAAACAAAGCTGGAAACTAAAAGGCAACAGATGTGATTTTCTTTTTATCCTTGTATAATGAAATCAATAGTGAACCTCTTGTTTTTTAAAGGCTTGAATTGGACCTCCAGTAGCTTAATGTCTCTGAAACTGCTGTACTTCTATTTCCTTGGTTCTTTGTGGTTTGTTAATTTTCCTAGTTTTATATCCTGAAATTCCATCCAAGTCTAATGTCTGGGTTTCAATGTTTTATCCTCAGGGGTCCATGCATTTTCTGGAGTGAAGCTTTATGAGTAGGTTGGGCTTTGATGGAATTTTTTAAGGTCAGAGATCAAAATGATGATAATTGGATATGGTTCCTTTCTGAAGCTGAAACCTGCTTGAGTTGGGTTCTGAGATCTGAGATCTGATATCATTCCCACGTTACCATCTCGTCAAACGAGCAGAGGGGTATTGTTTACTCATTTTCCATGAGTCATTTGAATGATGACTTCTGATAGGAGTTCAACAATGCTATTCCTTTCAAGATCTTTCTTTTGGAATCATCTTTGTTCTCATGGTGGTAAATTTTTTAGGCCAAAACACTAGAGAATGAACAGGTCTCTCAAGATGTTGGAATTGATGCATCCATCTTCTGTCCGTGGTATAACCTTTATACAGGGACTCATTTTGATATTGAAGAGCACGCATGGTAGACTGAAATGCTTGAATTCTTGGGGAATAATTATCCGTTGCTGGTCCCTTCAGCTGCTTGAGATTCTGTAGGGAGCAATCTTTTGTTATAGCAGGGCAATAGTCTTTGTAAGCTGCGAAAGCCCTGTCTACTCCCTCCATTCGAGCTGGCTGGAGTCATAATAACACAGGTTCTGTGTTGAAGTTGCCATGAACTCCTTCCTTCGTAGATGCAAAGGGACTGATGGTGGATAGGAAAGGACTGCTAAGGAGGACTGGAAGAGATCATAATCAAGATTGTCTAGGAGAATAAAATTGAAAAGCAGGCAAAGGTGGTTAATAGCAGACATGAACTTGGAGTGAAACATGACTGTATTTGTACATTCTGCTGCAGGTGCATTTTAATCACTCTTGCATATGCGTATCTGTCAAGCAATACATGCAAAAGGTCAGAACATGCTATACACATACCATTGCAACGGTCCTCTTTTTCTGGTTGAGTGCCCTTGCTTTACAGATATTGGTTTACTAGTTTCACTGTTGTAGTTTATCAGCATGTGATGACTGATGTTCAATCCAGTACAGACAAATGCCTCAGGAAGGACTTCTGTTGTTATTCAGAATGGAGTGGAGATAGATATGTAAACTGTGTAGAACTACTGAAGTCCACTTTTGCCACCATTAGTACCATGGGTTGAGGTGGTTCCTGCCAAAATTTGGCCTTGTAAAGCGTGTTGTACATTAGGGTTCACTGAATCTTTGCAAGTATACATTGTCAACAGTGATGTGACTGTAACTTCTACTAATTAGTTGGAAAGTAACACTGTGTTCTTGTGTCCTGGCTTTGTGTTTGTTTAAGCTTAGTTAAGTTTATTTCACTCACTGAGTAGATGAAATTTGAGCATTTAATTTATTGTGAGCTTCTTTGTCAGCAGGAGGTAAACAATCAATTGGTGAATTATCTTTTTGTAAGTCCCTTTGCCAAATTAAATTTATCAGCTCCTGATTTGATTGCTTATTAATGATTCCCGAACTGTGTCAGTTACAAAGTAATAGCACTTGTCATCTAACACTACTACAGCTACAACTACAACTCTTACTGCTTCTTGTTCTGGGCATGGATTCAATTTTGTCTTACATTCTTACTACATGGTGGTTTTACTTGTAGGATGCTTTGGGTGGACAGTTTTGCTTTTTCTCACCCCCACCCTTCTCATGGGAAAAAAAAAATTCAATGAAGAGGCTATATCAGGTTGAATCATTCTCTGAAGAGGCTATATCAGGTTGAATCATTCTCTGAAGAGGCATGGATCCTGATGGAGGAGGTATTGGATTGCAAATGAAAACTTGATCCTAAGAGATCCCCTCTGGTATTGCGTGTTTTTTTTTTTCCTTTTTATGTTGCAGATGATGTTTCGGTTCTTTTGGATCCACTATGGACTGACTGTGTGAGCATGGGAATGGATATAATAGGTTTGTATGAGAGAGCATCAGGTCAATTGTAAACAAGTTGAAAGCTGCTTATCTTTCTGAAAGGCTTTTCATGTTTGAGTGGATCTCATGGCTTGTCTCATGGGATTTAGTAGGTTATTCCAACCCTATATCGGCCTGCTCTGCACTAAAGCCGTCTGAAGGTGTCAGCCTTCGGTTGGAAAGAAATACAAGAGAAAATAGCTTGGTAGGACATCAAAATGACTTCCTGAGTGGTGGAAGGTTTGTGCTTTTGTGGCATGTGCTAAATGAGTTAAAGTTTCTATGCTGGTTGGCCATGGAGGGGGTAACTAAGTACTTGAAAAGGTCATATTCTGAATTTTGGAAAATATCATTGGTAGGGTGGGATAAAATATGATCTTCACGTGCCTGGGGACTGGAATTAGAAGACTGGAGGACGTTACGAGTTTAGACTGCCTGGAGCATGAAAATTGTTATGGTAATGCAGGGTAGTAAATTTCTGGTTCAATGGATGTTTGAATTGATAAGGCATCATTTCAGTGGATGTTGGATGGCTTAAATGATGGAGACTTAACTGCAAATCAAGCATTTGATATGTATGGAAGCCTTGTGAATCAATCTGTGCATCCAAAAGATTAGTGATAATAATAATAATTTGGTGTGAGGGTTCGGGAAGGACACTTGTATATTGCCCTGAACCCCAAACCCATTGGTTCAATCACCAAGTATTTGTATAAAAGTATAAATCAAAGCTCATGGGATACCCAAGCATTAACTTCCATCTGGGAACTGAGAAAACTATAATACATAACTGTTTGCAAGTGCCCAACCTGCTAGTCCCACTACTCCTTTGAGGGTGTTTATGTGCCGAATGGGCTTAATCAAGTTTATTGGCATTAAATTGGGTCTGTTTAGTATGTGATAGTAGGGGTGTCAATGGGTTGTTTTTGGGCCAGTTTTGATCCCGGCCAAATTGGTCTCAGGCTTTTTAGGAGCAGTTCTAGACATGTCGATAAGAGATTCGGGCTGGGTGGTAGGCAGTGTACAAGTTAGTTTATTGGGCTAGCTTAATGGACTCTTATCGGTTTAGTGTCTGTTTATTATATGTATATGTAGTAAAAAAGTTGATTAATAGGCTCTATCAGGCTATTATCGGGCTGGTTTGGTTTTGGTGTTGATTTTCTACATGTATATACAGTATATTTAATGAAATGTTGGTTTAATGGACTCTGATTGATCCATTATCGAACTGGTTTGGTTTTGTTTTTATTGTTCTAGATTAGTTCAGGCTTATCAATTGGTCCGGTCTGGTTTTGTTTTTCATCAGATTCTAAAACACATCTCAAATCTTGTTCCATGTGGTTCGGTTTAGTTTGATCCGGCCTGAATGGGATTGGTTTAGTGTTGATTTTTAATTTTGGTCCAATTTTGACACCCCTATGTGATAGGTTAATGGGTTTGAGTTAAGCTTTTAATTTTTTTTGAGTTTTTGGTATATCAGTCAAATACTTAACATTTGATACTAGATTGAGTTATTATATCACGTGTTCAAGTAATGGAAGGTGCTATTTAGGTGATTGTTACCTAGAGTAGAGTAAAAGCCATTAGAAAGGGTTACCATGTAGACCCCATGGGGTAGGGTGGAGCTCTTAGAAAAAGGTTATCTGGCACCAAAATGGTCCCGTTGTCTTGGCAGCAGACCTCATCACAAGAGTAGAACCAATTGTTATGGAAGCATGGTATTACATTATGTGCATAATGGGGATTAATCGAGCGTATGGATGCTAGATTGATGATTGTAGAAGCGTGATAGTATGTTATGTGCCTAATGTGACTTAATCAATTGTATGAGCACTAGATTGAATCAATCTAGTGTGAGTTAGGTTAAAAGATTTAATTTAACCCATTGCATTAATTTTAAAGGGGCATTTCGGTTTTCGGTTTTCGGTTTTACCAAAATCCAAAATATTTGGATCGAAATTGGTTCTTTTGGTTGAAATTTATAACCATGGTCAGGGTCTCAAGAGGTCAAGGGATTGACTCTCTTACCCAGGGATGACTGAATTGGGTTGTGATGGGCTAGTTTATGGACACCATCACCCTCTCTCTCTCTCTCTCTATTCCATTCTCTCACAAAGTGTTGGGAACAATTCCCAATTCAACTAATGGTTACCTATGAAATAAAAGAAAGACATTGGTGGTCTATGATTCAATTCGGTACATAAATGCATGGTCCAGGTCCTTGAGGAATCAGGATCGGATGCTACAAATTGAGCAAATAGACTGCCCGGATGATAATTTTCTTAATTTGTCAAGACTTATATGCCATTATATGTGTGAGACTTCTCATTTGTGCTACTCTCAATCACCATTAATTCCTGTCTGGCTTTTGTTGGAAAACTGAATTTGTTAATGCCCATTAATTTAGAATATACCCTAAAATGTAAATTAGAGGTGTGGGTCTCAATTCTCAATCAGGAAAATTCCATGGTTTAAGATTTAGATGTAAGTCATTGATCCTATTATTACCAAGACAAAGAATCAGTCAAAGGTAAGTGACAGAGAGAGAAAAAAAAATAAAAAAATCTGTCATTAAAAATGCAATTCTCTCTTTGAAAAAGTCAGGTTCAATTTCAACATTTGATGGAATTGTTAAGAATCAGCCTATTGGAATCTGACTAGATCAACAGTTCTATGCTTGAAGTCAGCTATCTCACTTTTTTTTCCCACAAGATTTGGGTTGAAATGTTATCAATCCCATTCAAAATTTTAATTACCAACCACTGCTTATGCTCCAAAAGAAGAAGAAAGAAGAAAAAGACAAATGCATGTTTGGTATGTATTATAGGATTAATTTTAGAAAAAATTTCATCTACATCCCATCAAAGATCGTTAAAATCATCTACACCCATAAGAATGACAAAACATCATCTACACCCAAAAACTTTGGCTGTGGTAATCAAAGAAGTCCACTCCGTGAGTTGATTCACGTTAGATACTGACGTCAGGTGGATTAGAATTTTTCACAAACGAGAATACCCTTTTTGTAGGTTGAAAAGACCAATATACCATTTTGGCCTATTGAAAATACCAGTAGAAAGGGGAAAAATAAAATCTTACTTCTTCTCAACGAGGACGATGAAGACTGACTTGTCATTTTTCTCTGCTGTCGATGGTGCCTTCATCTTCCCCGACCACGATTATTCCTTTGACAACAAGCTCAATCGACCAATGTCTTCTTCATCCCCGGCCACATCAAGTTTTTAAAATAGTTTTTATTTGATTGGGTAACTATATTTAGAATGGATTTTTGAATGTTACTGAGATGCCTATTCTGACCCAAAACCAGCAGCTGCCATTAGAGATAATAGGGAGATGCTTATGCATCAATGGAATTATATTTGAAGTGCCAATTTGTAAAAATGAGTTGGAAATTAAACATCGCTGCTGCTCGTCTTCTCACCTTCAAACCTCCATTGATCACTGCAAATGTTTTTTTTTTTTTTTTTTCTAAATGTAAACTGCAAATGCTTTACAACCTTGTAAATCACTAAAAACTTGAATGTGTACAGGAGATCCGCCTTGAGCAATTGGGTGGGCCAGTGAGCATGGTACCCAGAT
The DNA here is from genome assembly GCA_028583415.1 of Protea cynaroides. Classification (NCBI taxonomy): domain Eukaryota; kingdom Viridiplantae; phylum Streptophyta; class Magnoliopsida; order Proteales; family Proteaceae; genus Protea; species Protea cynaroides. The sequence goes on along the minus strand of CM053265.1, from coordinate 82,077,136 downwards.
GGAAATCATACAAATCAATGACTCCCATTGATTGTGTGAATCTCCCACAAACATTAAAGTCTTCTTCCCTTTCATCTTCACAAGAAAATCTAGCCCATTGAACCTTCCACCATGAAAATGAAGCAGAGATCAGAGGAAAGAAAAGGAATAATTCGGAAGCTTCTTCCCGACACTGCTCAGAATGAGTAGAGGAAGGTTCTTGGGGGATTGTCTCGAATTTTTTTGGGTCTGCCCCTACATCGTTGTTACTCATCTTCTCATTACTCGGGTCAGGGTTGCAGTAATCTTTTTCGTCTTTCTCCGTGTCCTTCCTTTTTCAGTTGAGGTCGAGTGAACAATTGATGTCCTCGATGACGATGATGGACTTGCCGGAGGTTACGAGCAAGAGCTTCTGCAGCTCCGTGTTATTCTCGACGGCCATGAGTTCAAGGTCGTAGATGTCGTAGTTCCATGAGCTTTCGCCAGATTTTAGTGATGAAAGCGCCGGAGACTCCAACGTTAGGGGATAGGGTTTGGGTGAGAGTGAAAAGGAAAGAGGGAGAGAAAATATAAGTTTGATTTGAAGGGCAAATTAGTAAATCAACATAATCTTTTAATTTTTCAATTTATAATATGAGGGGTAAAACAGCATTTCAACAATTTTAATGATTTTCGTCAGTTAAGTGGACCTAGGTGATGTTTTTGCAATCTTGTGGGTGTAGATGATGTTAGCAATCCTTGATGGGGTGTAGATGAAATTTTTTCTTAATTTTATAATATATTATAACATATATAGTTATTTGGTATGATTTTTAATATTTATTTATATTTAAAATAAATCAATACAATCTAAAATCTATAAATAAGCTAGAAGGTATTTATCATTTATCATTAATCATTATTCTGATAATCTATCATTACTATTTTTATCATTGAATGACTCATAATTCATTCTCATAAATAATTTATCATAAATACTCATAAATATAAATGTAAACTATACCAAGAGAACCTAAGAAATGATAGAGAAAGTATTTAATTGAAATCTAACAATCATTTGAGGGAAGGATCAACATGCTATCAAGCTAATGGGTGTACGGCAAGAAGTCTCACCACGTACATATAAGGGAACCTATGTGATCGAGGAAACTATTTTCCTTCAATACTTCAATTCCAGATTCTTAATATATATATATATATATATATATATATATATATATATATATATATATATATATATATATATATATATATATATATATATATATATTCCTGTCATTGTCTTCTCTTTTTTTTTTTTGTCAAAATAATACAAAAAACGGATTAGAAATTATTTATAAAGAAAAAGGAAAATCCCAAGAGAATGACATATTATAAGTGCATATTAAATTATAAAAAACATTAAGAATTATAAAAAGAGTTCTCTAAGGCAATGGTAGTATTAGGGTTTTCTATGCTCACCAATGGGAACAGAGTCAACAGACTCAGTCAACAAATACTGCACCATTCCCATCTGATAACAACTTGAGAGGAATCCTTCCTTGAAAAGTGGCATGCTATATGTTAAATTTCGGAGTCTAATTCAATCAAATACTTCCTATTTTTTATGCATCCCTATACATGTCCATGTACTTTTATGATAATTTGAGCACTATGGTATAATCACCCGTAGTTCGAACTTCAAACCTCTATTTTGGCATATGATCTGGGTCTATCTATCAAAAAAAAAATATACCTTATTAGATTTGCCACGAGGCAAATATTGCAATTACTTTGATAGGCATATCAAGGCCGGCCGGTCTAACAATTTTTTCCCATATAATAATCATCAAACTATACACATTAGAGGTAAATTTAGATATTAAATTATATCATTTCCATTAAAAATTAAAAAAGAATTGTTATTGCTATAGATTATTACTTATTGATTCTTGATTTATAAGATAAATAGGAACATCTTCTTCTTCTTTTTTTTTTTTTAACTAGTTATAAATTTATAATTTAAATATAAGAAGAGCGAACTTTATTAAAACATGCCACTTGACAAGCTTTCCACAGTGGTCCAAATATGTATCATATAACATATAGGGAGATGGGGTTCAAAATTTGTTAACACGTACCCTAAAAGGTATATGATCGAATTAAGTTTTGAAATTTAATAAATGGCTGATTCAAACATGCAAGACCCATCCAGTAGTCATAATTGTCACATTGTCATATCATATCACACAATAAGGATAGATCGTTTTGATAAGCGTCAAAGTGGATCATAAGATTGAATTTTTTACCATATAAATAAAGGCAGCAGGTTGGTATAGCAGGACCATTAAAGTTTATAAAAAATTTTATAAAAATTTTTTAAGTTTTTTTTTTTTTTTTTTTTTTTAAATTAAAAAAAAAAAATTAAAAAAAAAAAAAAAAAAAAATTTAAAAAAAATTTTTTTTTTTTTTTTTGTTGTTTTTTTAATTTTTTTTTGTTTTAATTAAAAATAAAAATAAATTTTTTTTTTTTAGGTTTTTTTATAATTTTTTTTTTTTATTATTTTTTATTTTTTTTTTTTTTTTTTTTTTTTTTTTTTTTTTTTTTAAATTTTTTTTTTTTTTTTTTTTTTTTTTTTTTTTTTTTTTATTTTTTTTTTTTTTTTAAAAAAAATAAATTAAATTTTTTTTTTTTTTTTTTTTTTTTTTTTTTTTTTTTTTTTTTATTTTTTTTTTTTTTTAAAAAAAAAATTTTTTTTTTTTTTTTTTTTTTTTTTTTTTTTTTTTTTTTTTTTTTTTTTTTTTTTTTTTTTTTTTTTTTTTTTTTTTTTTTTTTTTTTTTTTTTTTTTGAATTTTTTTTTTTTTTTTTTTTTTTAAAATTTTTATTTAAATTTTTTTTTTTTTTTTTTTTTTTTAAATTAAAAAATTTTATTTTTTTTTTTTTTTATTTTTTTAATTTAAATTTTTTTTTCTTTTTTTTTTTTTTTTTTTTTTTTTTTTTTTTTTTTTATTTTTTATGAACTAGCATGTGAGTGGTGGACCTTGAAGTCTTTATCTCTACACATAATTTTAATCTAGATAAATTACCACATCATTGATCTATGTGCCACCTAAACAGATTAATACCTTATGTCTATGTAGTAAACCATGTCCATATAATAATTAATTGCATATGAAATATGAACTGCCAATCAAACTTACCAAGTAACATAGCTAGCTTAGTCCTACCATAATCATAGCAATTAGCATATTATCCCATATATGTCCAACTAAGAGTGTCAATTTGGAGACCGAACAAGTTATTTGGACCGATCTAATATGTTATAACCAAAAACCAAACAGGACTGTTATGTTATTGGATATATTTCAAACAAGGTGCTCTAATAATTATCGGTTTTGGTCTGGTTCGGGCTAGTCCGTTGGGTGTCCCAATAAGGCGGACTGTTAAGCCCAAACCAATATAAGCCAAAACCGAATTAAATTGATTGCTAAACCACTTAAAGTTTTAAAGTCTTAAACCCCAAACTTAATCTCAAAATCGCAAATATCCAATCCAATACGGCATCAAAGGGTGTTTTTGGTTCATTACTTCATAATTCATTTACCATTATTCTCAGTAAGTCAATCCCTTCCAAAGTAAACGGGTGTTATTCGGGCCTTACCAATTCTTATCGGGCTGGTTAATAGGCCCAAACCAGCCTAAAGTTAATCAAATATCAGACCGGCCCATTAAGTAACGTGTATAATGCAACTGTCCTAGCCCGAATCTCTCATTGGACATGTTTTGTGTTGCCCCTCAAAAGCTTGAGACCGACTTGACCGGACTGAAACCTATCCGAACCTGCCCGTTGACACCCTTATGTCCAAAAGCACCCTATGTGGTCTATGCACTATTTGGTATTCTAGATTTATTCAACCACAAGGAACCAAGAAAAGAAAACATCGGGGATCAAATCCTTCAAAAAGGACGAATTCCATATCCCAAGCTTAATAAAAACATCGAGAGCGAGGATATATGCCTCTACAAACAAAAACACAAACACTAATACAAGAACAGAAAAGATTGCAAGAGTTTCAAGAAATCGAAAACTAAAGTTGTAAACAAAGAAAAAAAAAAGATGGAAATTTGATATGTGAACAAGAAATCTTGGATTTATATATTTAAATTCCATTTTAGCTTTGTCTAATTTACCATGTGGCTGATATATATGCAGACTACAAATCTTTCCTATACCCACTAGACCATGAGCATTCCTATTCAGTCCACAAAAAGAAAGAAGAAACCAGTGATTGAAAGTTTCAATCTCCTCTCAAAATTGATGACACCAGGTCTTTAAATGGATACATCAGCAACATCTCTTGCAAAGTGGAAGTTATTTTTGGAAAAAACCAAGTAAAAGGGGGTGGCATTGAGTAGCTTCTACACTTTTTGTTATTTTTTTAGTAATTTTGGAAAATAATGATAGAGAATTATAGGGTAACAGAGTATATTAGAATCTTATAGACAAAACATGAAAAATAGAAATACAAAAAAATCAATAACTGGCCATCTAAAGGAGAGAGAGAAAACCCAAATTTCAAGGAGAGAGATAAAAACAAAAATACACACTAACAGTGACAGCATATATTTAATTTTCATATAATAATATTCCAAGAATTTCCCTTCTCTTCACAAACCCAATCATAGCTGCCCCTTGAAGTCAAACTGGGTTTAGGAGGGGCTAACCAGAGTGCAAAATGGCCGGGTGGGAACTTTCTGGACCATTTCTGTTTGGTATTAAACTGCGGCAAGAGAGAGAGAGGGAGAGAGATTTAAAATTTTTGCACCGTTGGAACGGTTACGTTTGGGGGAAAGAAAAAAGATCCGTTTTTAATTCTATTCCTCTCTGTTTCTGCCTTCTGCGTTCTGCCTGGGTTGATTCTGCGATGTGTTTTGACTTTTGATCCTTTTCTTCTCTGCACATAATCGTTTCGATTCTTTTCGAATTCCTTCAAATTCATCGAAGAAGCCGAAACCCCAGATCGGATTTACAGCTCCAGTGCTCCAAAATGCTTATTTGGCCGATTGGTTTTGAGGGTATATAAAGGTAAAGAGCTTATAATGTATTCGGGTTCGGTTGCAAGGATTACGGAATTCTAGTTTCGGCAAATTTACATGTGGGTTTGATCTCTCGATGGTTTGGTATATGGGTTTCGTTGATGGTGGGTTTGAAACGGTTTCTTTGATCGATATGGATTGATTTGGTGATTGGAGGAGCAGCAATGTGAGAAAGGCCTGGTTTGGTATCTGAAACGGGAGAAGGTTTATACTGAAAAAGGTACATTTTACTCTTTTTCTTTAACATGTTTTTCGAGCTTTCGGCTATTATCTTCTGAATGATGGGTGAATTTTATCTCTGTAGGATGTTTTCTGTTTGGGTTCTTATTTCGTTTGGTTTTGTGCTGTTAAACTGAACCCGATGGGACGGTTTTGATTGATCTTGTTTCATGTTCGATGTCATGTATTACAAATTTTTAGGTTTTGTTGGTTTAGTTTCATCTAAATTACAGGACTAACACGTTGTGCTTTCCCAAAGCAAAGAAGGAGGAAGAGGTCATTCTTTATCATTCTTTCATAAACCATACTGGTTTATTGTTGATATAACTTGGGCTATTGTAGGTGTTCCAGTAGGGCAGAGTATGCTTCTTTTTGTTTGCTTTTTTTATTTTTATTTTTTATAATAAAATTTCCTTTTTATGAATAAGATGGGTGCTTCTTTTGTTTGGTGCTATGCAATGTTTCCAATGGTGGTGCCCTGTGTTTGATTCATCATATCAAAAAATTGAACTAAAATCATAGGCGTTGCCTATCATTTGGGGCGTTTTATCATTTGACCTCTCCTTTATTGGGTTTTGCTGGTTTTTTCTTCTGCTTCTTATTGCTCTTGTATTACTCGATGGCCCTTCATGTAGAATACCTAAGTTCTTTACATCACATGGAAATTTTTAGGTGTACATAAAATACATAAATCTTCAAGATTTATTTTGTTACTTCTTACTAGGTGATAATTGATGGGGCAAACTTCTCTTTTTTGGTTCACAGTTTTGATGCTGTGTTTTTTTTATCCTTGTTTCTTGAAAAGTTGAAACATGTAGTTGCTCCAATGGTATTTCAGTAGTGTTTGCAATGTAGATTAATTCTTGGAGTCAATTAGTATTCTGATCACCAGAAAATCTCAACCCTATTTCTGCAATGCCCCGTTTGTTTGTCAGGAATTGGGTGGGGTTGGAAAGTTGTCAGAATTTCCCAAAAACATGCTAATTTGAGTTGTTTGGATGTGTAAGGTGGGAAATAGCCTAGACAAACTCAGAGGGGTTGAGTTTTCTATCAATACCTTGCTTTCTCTGCTGCACTTCTCTTAAAGCCCCACCGGTATTGGTGGGAGTCTTGCGGGAAGTAAAGTGATAGTTGGAAACCATGGGAGGAGGCAGAGCGGTTGAAGGTGGTGGTGGTATTGATTGTGGTTCCACCACATTCTCCTCACTCTGTCTAACACCTTCCTCCCTTTATGAAACCTTACACAATGAGCTCTTTGCGAAACCCCATCAAATTGTACCTCCTCTCATTCTACTTGTCTTTCTCCACCTCATTCATCAGCGCAAAAAAGAAGAAGAAGAAGAAGAGGAAGAAACAAAAGAAGAAAAGATTGTCTGAGAACATAACTTGTCAACATCCACCCACTTCTAACAATTCAAAGAAATCTTCCCACGTGACGATTTCTTTCATTTCCTTACAATAAGCGAAGAGTTCCTCTCCAAGCAGCCTAAGCATGTCCCCTGCCTCAATAACACTAGCAAGGTCCACCAAAAACTAAGATTCCCTTGAGGCTGTGCAATGTCTTCCTCTCCAAGCAACTTGGCACGTCCCCATGTGGTTTGGTTTCACTGATTTGATGGAGGATCTGCTAGAGGTTCGCTCATCTCTCTACTCGACCTGTCTACCTCATTGCCTTTCTTGCTATTGTCCTTCACATCTCTAAGTTTGCCCCTTCTCTCTGCTCCTCACCCACTCTTTCTCTGTTCGACCCTCTCTCCCCTCACCTCTTTCCTTGCTACTCTCTCTCTCTCTCTCCTCACTCCGATACTTGGACCTCTTTACTCTCTCCCTCATCTCGCTACTCTACTCTCTCTCTTTCCTTAGCCTTTTTAAACCCTCTCTCTTTCCTTACCCTTTTTAATTTTCTTCTCTCTCTCTCTCTCTCTCTCTCGCCCTCTCTCTGATACTCGCTCTGTCTTAGGAACATTCTTATGCCAACCAAATGCACGTTGGGTAGGATAATATTAACTCTCCCATCACTTTACTCTTCTGGTTATACCACCCCACCACATGTGTGACCCACTCCAAAATTTCCTACCCACACTCCCCACTCGGGGCCTAAGAGATTCCTATTAATTTCTCCTTGGAACAGTGTTTGGAGGCTGCTTCCATCTTTTTCCAAGGCATTTCAGTTATCATTTAGGGAAGGAGGATAGAATAAGGCTTTGGGAGGAGAAACGGTTGGTTGGTGAGTGGTGACTCTATTCAATGTGTTTCCCTCGACCCTTGTGAGTGAGAAAGGGAGAAGGATAAGTGTTGTGTTTAAAGTTCTCAAGGAAGATTATACTGGGTTTCTTGACATTTGGATTGCGCTAAAAGAGGTTGAAATGGAGGAAATGTTGAACTTTTTTGATTGTTTACATGTTATGCTTTATAATGTTGATGGAACTGGTAATTGAATTTGGTCCTTAACTAGCAATGGTAAATTCTTTACTGTGCAAGGGCGCTAGAGCTTTTCCTAGACCTCCTTTCTTTAATAAGTTAATCTGGAAATCCCGGTCTTCACCACAATATTAGATCTTTATGTTGGGAGTTGTTGTGAATAGGTGAATACCTGTGATATGCTTCAAATTTTCTTATATGCATGAAGGATGATGGCTCAGTCAATTAACCTTTCATTCATTTGAAGAGGGGATGGCATAAAGTCCCGGGGCATTTTTTTGATATAGTTTAGAGTTTTCCTTTTGAGATTGTTGACCTAACTTGGGTTTTGATATAGTGGCCTGCTCATGGTTGGACCGTCATGACCCGATTTGACAGCCCAAACCAAGCGGACCAGATCACCAACCTTTTGGTCAAGCAACATTCCTTTGATTTGGTTTGATTTATTTTCTCTGTGTGGTTGCTTTACGGTCTTATCTCTTTACCCTTATCGTGGATGATTCAACCAGAGACTTTCAAAATGAAGTTCCTTGGTGTATGCTTTTTGCTGATGATATTGTTTTGGTGGATAAGACAAAAACAGAGTTTAACTCCAAGTTGGAGTTATGGAGATCAACAGTGGAATCTAAAAGTTTTAAGATAAGTAGAACAAAGATGAAGTATATGGTGTATAACTTTAGTCACACAAAGCTGGATGATGAGGTGGTGAAAATTGACGAGAGAGATACCGCAAAGTTTTTATTCTAAGTATCTAGGCTCAATCATAAATAAAGGTAGGTGATGTGGAGGATGATACTTCATAGATGATTAAGATACGATGGATTAAGTGGAGATGTGCATCTCGGTGCTATGTGATCAGCGTATTCCTTTAAAACTTGAAGAAAAATTTTATAGGACGGTCGTTCGTCCGACTATGATATATGGTGCAAAATGTTGAGTAGTTAATAAGCATCATATATATAAACTTAGTGTAGCTGAGATGTGGATGTTGAGATGAATGTGTGGAAAAACTAAGAAGGATAAGGTAATGAATGATTGTTTTATAGCTGATTTGGGAGTAGCGTTGATACATGATAAGCTATGAGAAAGTTATTTGAGATGGTATGGTCATATTCAACGGAGGCCTTTAGATGCTCCAGTACGGAGGATAGGTAAGGTGGTGAGGAAAGACATGCACAACTTAGGCCTTGGTTAAAATATGACCTCTAATAGAACTGATTGGAGGTTAAGAATCCATCTAACCATCCCCATCAAGTTAGGATAAAGCTTTATTATTGCTATTGTTGTTGTTGTAGTCTAATAGAGGAAAAAAGGAAAGGAATTGAAAAAAGATTGAGAGAAGGGAAGAGGAGAATATCAGATCGGGAGAGAGATGGAGAAAAGGGGAGGAAAATTGAGAGAGGGGGGAAAGACTCGAAAAAGAAAAAAAGAGAGAACAGATCGTGAGGAGAGATTGGAGAGATAGAGGGAAGAGAAGAAAGAAGCCTAAGAAATCGAGAGAGGTGCAGGAAGAAGACAGCAGATGAGAAGAAGAAGATCTGGGAGAAGAAGATAGCTTGAGAGAGAAAAAAGAAGAAGAAGGAGGAAGAACTGAAGTTGAAGAAGAAGAGGATTGATAGAGAGGGAGAAGCGGAGAGATTCTGAGAGAGAGCAGAGCCAAGAGCTACTGCAAATCTCAGGTAAGACCGCTGCCATTACCACTGCTCGGTTTCTTTCATTTTTCCTTTTTGTTCATCACTGAACCTAACAATCGATCCTTCATTCCATCTGTCCACGACTCTCTACATCACCCTCCTGCCACCTTACATCCTTGCCATTACTCGATAATAACCTGCAGCCAATCCCCTTGCTAAACCTGAAACCCACAACTCTACCATCAAATCCATCTGTTCACTCCAACATTACCCACACACGCCACCATGTAGTACCAACATCTCACCAGATCGGTAAGACCACCACCACTTACCACCTGTCCAGCACACTATCATCCTGCCACCTTGCAACCTATCCACTCCATTATCACACTGCCTGAACCATAACCAGACCATCATACCCAATCAGCCCAGCAAGCCCCACCAAAACACATCTCAACCGATCAACCTTGCTGCAAAACCACTCGTCATTACCCTAAACCTGTTCTACCTATTCCACTTCAACCAATCTCACTACCACCTGGCCTTCACACCTGAACCTAGCCACCTATTTTACCTCTCACACCCCCAGATCAAACCTACACCTTATGACCACTTACTGCAGCACAACTCCACATGCCATCACCGCAAGCCACACCTGCCATTGCCACTTGCAGCCATTACCGCAAGCAACCATTGATACCCTTGCAACCACTCACCTCAATTATCTGCCACCAACCCAAGAATTACCTCCCGTAGCACCTCCATCCCACACCTGTATTTTCTTCCAGAGCACCACCAACCCAGCCACCGACCTACAACCATTCCACCTGGCCATCAACTATTAAACCCCACTGCAAAACCTCCTGGCCGAATACGCTTGCCCCACTTTGCATCTCACTCACCACTTGCTCATACCCATATTACCTCCCTCACATTAAACCTGCATACCCACCCAGTCATGATCCGTAGCTAGCATACTTAAGCCACCATCACCCTATCTGAACCGAACTGAAGCTCTATCCACAGCCATCAATCTGATCCCATCCATCCACAACCATTAATTTGATCCCATGCATACATCATCTAATCTGATCTGTACCCTTGTTCCATACCCTTTGATCAGCACCCCATCATAATCCTGATCTGCCTCACTAAATTGGAGTCATTGATTGATAATTTTTTTATCACAAAATCAGATTATGTGATGATGATAATCTTAGCAATTGATCCATGTATATGATGATGATAATTTTGCCATTGGTTTAATTATATGATGATGATAATTTTGCCATTGGTTTAATTATATGATGATGATAAATTTTGGCCATGGATTGAATTATGTGATGATTGATAAGTATAGCCATCTGATCTTGGGATTTAATATGATTAAAATATGGCCATTGATCTTGGATTCTTTTGGGTGATTTGAATATGGACCATTGAATGTCAAATTTGATTTTGAACCATTAGATTATGATTTTGGGTGATCCAAACCATTGGATTTTTATCAGGATTGATTTTAAATGAATCTGAATGGTTAGATTGTAATTTTGGGTGATTTTAACCGTTGGATCTTGATCATAGGTATTTTTAAGTCATCTGGACCGTTGGATCTTTATTGTGAGTGATTTTGAGTTATCTAAACGGTTGAATTACCATCTTGAGTGATTTGAACCATTGGATTACCTTTTTGAGTGATTTACTTGAATTTGAACGGTTGGATTGACCTCATGAATGTTTTAAGTGAATTTGAACCATCGATCAAATATGATCTTGATTACATTGATGATGATCGATTACATCAAATCTGAGTAGTCGATCAAATATGATCTTGGTCACATTGTTGATGATCGATGCTTGATTAATGCTCTCACATGCTTACTGCTATATTTGGAATGCTCTCAAATGTTGTATCGGATTGCTCGCATGCCATGTTTGATGCTATATTGTTCATATGCTATATTTAAATGCTCACATGCATAGACTGCTATACTTGGAATGATTACACTGCCATGTTTGGATTGTGCCATATCTGTCTTTTCACATGCTCGTTGCTATTTTTGGATGCTCATCTGCTATATTAGATGTTTACTTGCCGTCTAGATGCTTTCACTGCTGTGTTTGGAGATATACTTGCCGAAATCTTAAAGAAAAGAATAATTAGGGTAAGATATATATATATATATATATATATAGAAGATGATGATGGTGGCTGAAACCTGGGTATGAATTGTTGGACTGAGACAATAACCACAGCCCATGGACTGAAATTTAGTTTCCCATGAGCTAATTTGTTGATGAACAGAAGACCATGGAAAGGGGAAAAAAAAAAACTGTCTAAGTGATTGTTGTAAGACAGCAATTTGGTAACTGAAAATCTAATAAAATGGACATGGTATATGTGCTGCATTTATATTAGCCTATATGAACCTTATCTATGGATGATTTATGTAGCAACGTTTGAGTGGTTGGCTAAGTTTACACCAGCCCAAGTTGATAAACATGATCAGCATGGTGCTTTGTCTGGTGGAACAAAATGAATGGGTAATGGACTTAATATTTTAAGTCATATAAGATGATGTTCTTCCTTAATGATTTTAAGGTAAATTTATACAGATTGGGTGATGTTTGGTTTAGTGAAACAATGAGTTACTGATGTTTGGTTTAGTGAAACAATGAGTTACTCTGGATAGCATGTGTTTTAAAAAAGAACATGAGGACAATACAGGAACTGAGTAGAATAAATGGACAGTAGCTTGTGTTGACATGTTAAAAAAAAAATGATGACCTGTCTATGAATCTAAGAACATGACCAGCTGGACAGAACAATGAACAACATATGGAGTGAATGGATGAATGATTGAGTGTGTGATGTGTTTTAAGGAAAATAAATATGTGAAGCTACTACTGTATAGAACAGCAATGTAGAAGGGGAAAAAATGCAAAGAAGTGTGAGGCTGCTGCTGTTTAGGACAAGAAGTTATTGATGTACAAAACATATGAATGAGTAGTGAAATATATTGTTAAAGCTAGACAATGTATATGCTATAAGTTTAGGGAACTATGGGTTGAGGTGTTTTTATGATTATTGCAGGACAATAGAAAAACTAAATCGTATAAAATTATGAGGGAAAAGTATGAGGAGGAAACCAAAAAAAAAGAAGAAAAAGACATTAAATACTGATCACCTCCGAGGGTCATTTTTATGGAAACAACCCTTTTGCCCTCAAGCCACATATTAGAGTTTTTAGCAGAAGTTTTAATTGCATTTTGTAAAAATATCATTTTGCCCCTATGTGAGTCGGTATATATGAACCGAAAACTTAAAAATGGAATTTTTCTAAAAGACCATTTTACCCTTAATTAGGAAAGGGGATATTGTGGCTAAATGACCATTTTATCCCTAAGATCTCAGATAGTGCATATGAAGAATTAGAGAGAAAATTTTAGGAAATGACCTATTTAACCCTGATCTTAATACTTTTTACACTAACAGAATTTAAGAGAGGAAACTTTTAGAAAATGATCATTTTGCCTTTGGCTTTGCTAGGACATTATAGCAGTCTATTTTAGCAGAATAAGAGGGTACTTTAGTCATTCTTCAAAGTCAATAGTGCTAGTATTCATGTAAGACAATAAGGAGAATTTCTAGGAAGATATTTATGTTATATTAAACAGAACAAGTAAAAGCTGAAGCTAGAGAGCTGAAAGAGGAATTGATCAAGCTTCTCTTTGTAACAAAGGGGAGATATTGATAGTACACCACCAGGTGAGGGGGACTTACCCATGCATTTATGCTTGAATGTGATGTTATGAGAATGATTAATGTCTTGAGATATTTAGAAATCTCCAATGATGTATGAATGTGTGTGTAGTTATGTTTTTATTACATCACCTACCATCTTATGCAAAGATCTAAGTTAAGTTAAAAATGAGCTAGCTTGTGCAGTGATCTTACTTAATTTAAGGATGAGAACTAATGATATGAAACCAACGATAGGTCATGAAACCATGTAACCCTACTGAAGGAATAAATGATGTAATATGAAGTAATTAAGGCAAGAAACAGACGATCCGTTGAGCCAAAGAAAACTACCAGAAATGGTAAATCCGTTGAGTGACAAGAAACAGTAAATCCACTGAGTCGACAAGAGACAAGAAACGGAAAATCCGTTGAATCCATTGAAGGACAAGAAACAACAAATCCGTTGCGTCCAAGTAAAGGACAAGAAACAGCTAATCCATTGAGCCAATGTGACAGGCAAGAAATGGTCGATCCGTTGAGTCAAAGGGATACAAGAGATGAGGAAATAAGAAGAAAGGAAAATAAGGAAGAAAAAGAAAAAAAAAACATTAGCAAGTATTAAGTATGATGATAGTTTGTACATTATTATGAATATGTGTATGTTACTTTTGTATGCCATTACATGGTGCCTAACTTATGCCATCATATTTTGCCAATGCATGATATATAATGAGATTCTAATCCGTGTCATCACATGTTGCTTGTGTAGGATATTTTATGATGTTTTAATATATGTTTTTGAATGTTGCTAGCTTGTATCTTCACATGCTTTTGCTTTTCCCTCCAGTTGTTTTTATATCTTTGTTTCCAATGTATATGTTACTATTGATGAACATGTTTAAGTTTAGATGGGTGTGAGTCCATCACTGAGCTGTGAGCTCACATTTTCATTTTTTTATGAAACAAAGACAGAGGAGATTATATTAGAGACTCCCACTGAGCTGGAGTAGTCGTTGTTAGAGGAGGACTAAGTATGAGTCCTAGGACTCCCAGAGATAATGAGAGAAAAAGTAACATTTTGATAAATGTAATAACTTTTAAGATCAGTAGTAGTTTTCCTTAAATGTTTGAGTGAGTTGTCATTTTACATAAATGTATTAACTCTTCGGCAAAATAGTAGAAAGTTGAGAACGATTAGTTATATGTTTCAATATCAGATGTATGTTACAAAGAGTACCTTGCGAGTTTAATTACTCTTGATAGCAGAAAGTAGCTTCCGTTGTACTTTGATATTATCAGATTATGTATAATATGATGAGGGTTTAAGTTTAAACACATGAGGGTGTTATGTTTTAGCTGAGACTTAGTTAAAATGTATGGAAAGGAAAAAAAATTCAAGCCTAGGTTCAAGTAATATTCGTCAAACCTGTCAATCCTGGTATTGTGTGGCGCTCTACCCTTAAGCTCGGGGCGTTAAAGAAGCCCTTGTTGATCTCTGGTAGGGTAGGATAAAATATGATCTTCATGTATCTGGGGACTGGAGTTTGAAGACTGGAGGACGTTGAGAGTTGAGACTGCCTGGGGCATGAAAATTGTTATGGTAATGCAGGGTAGTAAATTTCTGGTTCGATGGATGGTTGAAAATTGTTATGGTAACGCAGGGTAGTAAATTTCTGATTAGATGGATGGTTGAATTGATAAGGCATCATTTCAGTTGATGTTGGATGGCTTGAATGATGGAGACTTAAACTGCAAATCAAGCATTTGATATGCATGGAAGCCTTGTGAATGAATCTGTGCATCCAGAATATTAGAGATAATAATAATAATTTGATGAGAGGGTTAGGGAAGGACACTTTGTATATTGCCCAGAACCCCAAACCCATTCATTCAATCACCTTTTACCCACAAAAAAAAATAAAAAAAAATCATTCAATCACCAAGCATTTGTCTAAATGAAAGCTCCTGGGATACCCAAGCTTTAACTTCCATCTGGGAACTGAGAAAACTATAATACATAACGGTTTGCAAGTCCCCAACCTGCCAATCCCACTACTCCTTTTAGAGTGTTATGTGCCTAATAGGCTTAATCAATTTTATTGGCATTAAATTGGGTTGGTTTAGTATGTGATAGTATCGGTGTCAATGGGTCGTTTTTGGGCCAGTTTTGATCTGGGCCAAACCGGTCGCAGGCTTTTTAGGAGCCATACAAAACGTGTTGATAAGAGATTTGGGCTGGGGTGGGTTGCAATGTAAACGTTAGTTATAGGCTGGGTTGGTGTTGGTTTGTTATCGGGCTAGTTTAATAGACTCTTATCAGTTCGGTGTTGGTTTATTATATGTATATGTAGTAAAAAAGTTGATTAATAGGCTCTATCGGGTCATTATCGGGCTGGTTCAGTTTCGGTGTTGGTTTCCTACATGTATATTTAATAAAATGTTCGTTTAATAGACTCTTATCGATCAATTACCGGGCTGGTTTGGTTTCGGTCTTATTGTTCCAGATTAGTTCGGGCTTATCAATTGGTCCAGTCCGGTTTTGATTTTTCATTGGATTATAAAAACACATTCCAAATCCTATCCAATAAGGTTTGGTTTCAATTTGGTCTGGTTTGAATGGGGTTGGTTCAGTTTTGGTTTTCAATTTTGGTCCGATTTTGACATTCCTATGTGCTAGATTAAAAGGTTTGATTTAATCATTTCATTTGTTTTTAAGTTTTAGAATATCTCTCAAATACTTAACATTTGGTATCAGAGCCCATTACTATGTCACGTATTTGAGTATGGAAGGTGCTACTTAGGTGATTGCTACCTAGAGTAGAGTAAAAGTTATTAAGAAAGGGTTACCTTTTGCCAAGTGGAGACCTTGGAGTAGGGTGGAGCTCTTAGAAAGGGTTATCTGATGCTAGAGTGGACTTCTTGTCTTGACAGCAAACCCTATAACAAGAGTGGAGTCATCGATGACAACACTTATGTAAGCATGGTGGTACATTATGTGCGTAATAGGGCTTAATCGAGTGTATGGATGCTAGATTGACGATTGTAGAAGTGTGGTGGTATGTTATGTGCCTATGTGACTTAATCAAATGTATGAGCACTAGATTAGATCAACATAATGTGAAATAGGTTAAAAGATTTAACTAATTAATGCATTTCATTAATTTTGAAGGGGCATTTTGTTTCCATTGAAATTTGGAACCATGGTCAAAAGCCCCAAAAGGTGAAGCGATTGACTCTCTTAGCCAGGAATGATTGCATTGGGTTGTGATGGGCTAGTGCACCATGGCCCCTCTCTCTTTCTCTCTCTCTCTATTCCACTTTCTCACAAAGTGATGGGACCAATTACAATTCATCTAATGATTACCTATGAAATAAAAGAAAGACATTGGTGGTCTCTGATTCAATTCATTACCTAAATGCATGGTCCGGGTCCTTGAGGAATCAGGATCGGATGCTACAAATTGAGCAAATAGATTGCTCAGATGATAATTTTCTTAATTTGTTAGATTCATATGCCATTATATATATGAATGAGACTTCTCATTTGTGCTAATCTCAATCACCATTAATTCCTGTCTGGTTTTTGTTGGAAAACTAAATTTGTTAATGCCCACTAATTTAGAATATACCTTAAAAAGTACATTAGAGGTGTGGGTCTCAATTCTTATTCAGGAAAGTTCCATGGTTTAATGACTTAAATATAAGTCTTGACCTCATGATTACCAAGACAAAGAATCAGTCAAAGCTGTGAGCGAGAAAAAGAAAAGAAAATCTATCACTAAAAATGCTATTCTCTGTTTGGAAAAGTCAGGTTCCATTTCAGCATTTGATGGGGTTGTTAAGAGTCAGCCTATATGGCATTGACTAGATCAAGCATCATTTGCTTGAAGTCAACTATCTCACTTTTTCTTTTCACAAGATTTGGTTTGAAAATTCTTAAATCCGTTTAAATTTTAATTACCAATCCACTGTTTCTAAGCTTTAGAAGAGAAAAGAGAAGAAAGACTAAGAGATGATAGAAGAGGTATTTAATTGAAATCCAATAATTATTTGAGGGAGGGATCAAATGGGCGAATAATAAAGAGTCTCACCATGTGTGTATAAGGGAACCTACATGATCAGGGAAGCTATTTTCTTTTGATACTTAAATTCCAAATTCTCTTTCTCTCTAATGGGCGAACAACAAAAAGTCATTGTCTTCTTCTTCTTTTTTTTCTTTTTTTTGGGTGGTGGGGGGTGGGTCAAAATAATACGAAAAATGGATTTGAAAATTATTTATAAAAAAAAAAAAGAAAATCCCAAGAAAATGACATATTATAAGTGCATATTAAATTATAAAATACATTAAGAATTATGGAAGGGTTCTCTAAGGCATTGGCAGTATTAGGGTTTTCTATGCTCACCAATGGGAACAGACTCAGTCAATAAATACCAAACCATTCCCATCTGATAACAAGTTAAGAGGAATCTTTCTTTGAAACTCAACGAGTAGTCAAATGGTAGTTGCATGCTATATATATTAAATTTTAGAGTCTAATTCAATCAAATACCTCTTATTTTTTTATGCATCCTTATACACGTCCGTGTACTTTTATGGTACCTTGATCACGATGGTATATTCTCCCGTAGTCCGGATTTCAAACCTCTATTTTGGCATTTGATTAAGAGACTTTTGGGTCAACCTATCAAAAACATATATGTCATATTAGATTTGCCACAAAACAAATATTTCAATTCCTTTGATAAGCATATCAAGGCCGGCCGGTCTAATAATTATATCATTTCCATTAAAATTTTAAAAAAAGTTGTTATTGCTATAGATTATAACTGATTGATTATTGATTTAGAGGATAAATTGAAAGTCCATTTTGGATCCTGGTATTTTTTTCTTTATTAGTTACAAATTTGTAATTTAAATATAAATAGGGCAAACTTTATCGAAACACGCCACTTGACAAGCTTACTAAAGTGGTCCAAATATCTATCGTATAGCAAATATGAGATGGGGTCCAAATTTTGTAAACACGTAGCCCCGAAAGGTACATGTTCAAATTAAGTTTTAAAATTTGGTAAGCGACTGATTCAAACATGCAAGACACATTCAATGGTCAGAATTGTCACATCGTCATATCATATCACACAATGAGGATGGACCATTTTGACAAGTTTCAAAGTGGATCATAAGATTGAATTTTTTTTTACCATATAAATAAAGGCACCATTAAAATTTATGGTCTTTGCACTAAAATTTATCAGAGGGTAGGCTGGATGGGCTAAAATATTATGGATAAAATTTTTGCAATGTTAGTTACTCACATGTTGAGTTTCAAACCAAACAGATTTATTAATAAAACAATAAAAAAATCTGGGATTTCCAAAAGTGTTCATGGATGCTCAAGGTTTATTCAAATTTGATATGAGGTTAATCTAGTAATTAAAATTGCAAGGTTTGGTATAGCAAGGTTGTTCATAATTCTATATACATTCAATCAATCGAATTGTTATGTTACCTTTCCATGTGGTACAATTATGTGTCCATAAAAAAAAGGAACTTCTTTTTAGATAAAATTTACCTTTTCACTTTGATTAATACCATATTTTACCCCAACAAATATTTTCCTATATACTCATTTAAAAAAGAATCAATTTAATAGGTATATCTATTTTTGTCATATGGAAGAGTGATGTGGTAAATTTAAATACCGAATATCTAGAGAATCATTTTAATAAACTATGTGTCAAATTTCATCTTCAAATTCAATTATTTACCATCTCATTTGAAGCCATACCCTTCCATGTATATCATTGCACCCCATTAATCCTAAACACCTCCTTAGTAGCCCCGAAATGTTCAAATCTTTATTTATCACTTCACAAACTTGAATTGATATGAAATTTAACATGTGAGTGGTGGACCTTAGAGTCTTATCTCTACACTTAATTTTAATATAGTTAAATTATCATCATTGATCTATGTGCCAACTGAAGGCATTAAACCATGCCCATATAATAATTAATTGCATATGGAATATGAACTATCAATTACTTAAACTTACCAATTAACATAGCTAGGTTAGTACTACCAATCATAGCAAGTAGCATATTATTTCATATATGTCCAACTAAGGGTGTCAATTTGGAGACCGAACAGATTGTTTGGAGTCTTTGGACCGAGCCAACCTGTTATAACCAAAAACCAAACCGGCCCGTTATGTTATTGGATATGTTTCAGACAAGGTGCTCTAATAATTATCGGTTCCGATTCGATTCCGGCTAACCCGTTGGGCGTCTTAATAAAGCGGACTATTAAGCCTGAACCAATATGAGCCAAAACCGAATTAAATTGATTGATAGACCACTTAAAGTCTTAAAGTATTAAACCCTAAACTTAATCTCAAAATCGCAAATATCCAACCCAATACGGCACCAAAGGGTGTTTTCTTTAATTACTTCATAAAATTCATTAACCATTACTCTCAATAAACCAATCCCTCCCAAAGTAAAGGGGAGTTATACAGGCCTTACCGGTTCTTATCGGACAGGTTCAAAATCGAACCGGCCTGAAGTTAGCCCGATAACAGACTACTACGATAAATAACGTGTGTACAATGCAACCGTCCTAGCCCGAACCTCTTAATGGACATGTTTTGTATTGCCCCTCAAAAGCCTGAGACCAACTTGTCTAGACCGAAATCGATCCAAACCGACTCGTTGACACCCATATGTCCAAAAGCACCCTTTGTGGTCTACGCTCTTTTTGGTATTCCAGATTTATTCAACCACAAGGACCAAGAAAAGAAACCATCGAGGATCAAATCTTTTGAAAAGGACGAATCCCAAATTCCAAATCTAATAAAAACACCAATGGTGAGGACATACGCCTCTAGAAACAAAAACACAAATACTAACACAAGAATAAAAAAGATCGTAGAAGTTTCAAGAAATCGAAGATTAAAATCCAAAAAAAAAAACTGAAAAATGGCATATGAAAAAGAATCTTGGGTCTATGTGCCCAAATTTTGTTAGCTTTGTCTAACTTATCACGTGACAGATATATTTATAAAGGGTGTTCTAGTGCATGCGGTTTCTGCTACAGTAAGATTTAGGAAAAAACAATATGACAGATATATAGAGACTACAAATCTTTTCTATACCCACTAGAGTACTAGACCATGAGCATTCGTATTCAGTTCACAAAAAGAAAGAAAGAATCCAATGACTGATGGTTTCGTTACACCTTTAAAGCAAAGACATGGAGGTCAATCTCCTTTCGAAATTGATGACACTATATCTTTAATTGGATACATAAGCAACATATCTTTTATAAAGTGGTTTTTATTTATAGAAAAAACCAAGTAAAAGGGGGTGGCATCCAGTAGTTTCCACACCTTTTGTTTTTTTTTAATAATTTTGGAAAATAATGAGAGAGACTTATATGGTAGCAGAGCATATTAGAATCTTATAAATGAACATAAAAAATAGAAATACAAGAAGAATCGATAATTGACCATCCAGAGGAGAGAGAAAAAATACCCCAATTTTAATGAGAGAGATAAAATAGAAATACACATTGATAACATATATTTAATTTTTCTATAATAATATAATAATATTACAGGAATTCCTCTTCTCTTCACAAACCCAAACATAACTGCCTTTTGAAGTCAAAGTGGGTTTTAGCTGTCTTTTGAAGTCAAAGTGGGTTTAAGAGGGGTTAACCAGAGCATAGTTAGTAAATACGCATATTAAACGCGTACCTTTTTTTTAAACTTGTTTTTTTAGTATTTTTCTGAATATACGTAGAGAGTCTTGTAGCGTTTAAAAAAAAAATGAAACATATTATACACGTTTAATACACGTATGACATATTAAACTCGTATAATACGTTGACAGTTATTAAAAAAAATAAATAAATAAACAAATTCTAAAGAAGAACCCTAAAGTCTACTGTCGAGGTTTTTGTTCCCCGAAGTAAAACAAAACCCCTTCATGCCTTCCACGGCCATCGGCTAAGTCCTAAATCACGATTTCTTCCCCAAATCCCTTCCCCGTCGATTTATTTCCCAAATCCCTTCCATGGTCGTCAGGGTGCAAGGATCATGCAAGCATATAAGCCGTCTGCGACACTGCCAATTTGAGCATTGGTCTTCTACATATAATACGTTTCATTATTTTTTAAAAATAATTGTGAGACTCTATATGTATATTAGGAAAAATATGAAAAAAAATGGTTTAAAAAAATATACATGTATAATACATGTATTATACGCATATTTACTATCTATGAACAAGAGATTCAAAAACCTTATAGTATTTTTTTTCTTTTTTTTTTTGGGTAAAAAAAAGCTCTGTAGTGTTGAACCCATAATTAGTAAATATTTATTATGAAAATTTTGCACATTTTATATATGAAGACTTTTCAGAACTGTAATATTTTAGTTTTTATGTTTAATGGGATGATAGTTTTTTACTTTATATATTTGATGGGATGATAATTTTGTGTGAGATTTCATGGATCAAAATGTTTTTTTTAATTTATAAATTATATTTATTTATTGAATGCTATAGATGTTTATATTTTCGGTCCCGATTTTTCTACAGGCTACCGTATTAAATACATATTAAACAAGTATCATATTAATGCCGTACATATTTTTTTAAAACTAATTATTGGTCCTCGTATCAAAATCTAATTCTGTTTAATACTCATATGTATCAGTATCCGATATTTTATCGTATCCGAATTTAATAACTATGAACCAGGATGCAAAATGGTCGGGTGGGAACTTTCTGGACCATTTCTGTTTGGTATTAAACCGCGGGAAAAGACAGAGAGAGAGGAGAGAGAGAGAGAGATTTATAATTTTTGCAACGTTGGAACGGTTACATTTGGGGGAAAGGTAACGAATAGGGAGGACGAGGAGGAGGAGGAGGAGGAGGAAGAGGAAGAGGAAGAGGAGGACTACGTGAGGAAGTGGACGGGGGAAAGAAAAAAGATCCGTTTTTAATTATATTCCCCTCTCTGTTTCTGCCTTCTGCGATCTGCCTGGCTTGATTCTGCGATGTAAAGAGTTTTGACTTTTGATCCTTTTCTTCTCTGCACATAATCGTTTCGATTCCTTTCGGATTCTTTCAAATTATTCGGAGAAACCGAATGCCCAGATCGGATTTACAGCTCCAGTGCTCCAAAATGCTTATTTGGCCGATTGGTTTCGAGGGTATATAAAGGTAAAGAGCTTATAGTGTATTCTGGAAAGGTTGTGGAATTCTAGTTTCAGCAAATTTACATGTGAGTTTGATCTCTCGATGGTTTGGTATATGGGTTTCGTATATGGTGGATTTGAAACGGTTTCTTTGATCGATATGGATTGATTTGGTGATTGGAGAAGCAGCAATGTGAGAAAGGCTGGTTTGGTATCTGAAATTGGAGAAGGTTTATACTGAAAAAGGTACATTTTACTCTTTTTCTTTAACATGTTTTTCGACCTTTCGGCTGTTAACTTCTGAATGATGGGTGAATTGTATCTCTGTAGGATGTTTTCTGTTTGGGTTCTTATTTCGTTTGGTTTTGTGCTGTTAAACTGAACCCGTTGGGACGGTTATGATTGATATTGTTTCATGTTCGATGTCATGTATTATAAATTTTTAGGTTTTTGTTGGTTTAGTTTCATCTAAATTACAGGACTAACACGTTGTGCTTTCCCAAAGCAAAGAAGGGGGAAGAGGTCATTCTTTATCATTCTTTCATAAACTATACTGGTTTCTTGTTGATATAACTTGGGCTATTGTAGGTGTTCCAGTAGGGCAGAGTATGCTTCTTTTTGTTTGCTTTTCTTATTTTTATTTTTTATAATAAAATTTCCTTTTTATGAATAAGATGGGTGCTTCTTTTCATCTTTTGTTTGGTGTTTATGCAATGTTTCCAATGGTGTTGCCCTGTGTCTGATTCATCATATAAAAAAATTGAACTAAAATCATAGGCGTTGCCTATCATTTGGGGCGTTTTATCATTTTACCTCTCCTTTATTGGGGTGTGCTGGTTTATCTGATGCATCTTATTTTTCTTGTATTACTCGATGGCCCTTCATGTAGAATACCTAGTCTTTACATGACATCACATGGAATGGACTCCTGGTTCATTGCACAAGCGTGTAAGTTACCTCATTGCCTATTAATCTTGCTGTGTCTTGGTATATCAATAAATTTTCTATGCTGATCGTCAATCTCTGGAGTTTGCCCTTATCCGAAAGAAAGTTATACTAGTTTGAATGCTTTCTTCTTGTAATTTTATGTTCATTCACCTTTGAATTATTCTCGTGAAAAACTGATGGCAGTGGCATGTGTTCTGGAGTTAGTTGTTTAGATGCAGCTCTGGTTGGGTTTCTGTTTCCTATTGGCATGGTCTCGGTTATTTTCTTGTGGGATCTGTTCTGTTCTCTCTCTTTTCTTCTCTTAATAGAAGATATATATAGTAAACACCCACCCACCCACCCCCGTTTCCCCCCCAAAAAAAAAAAAAAAAAAAAAGAAAAAAGAAAAAAAGAAAAGAAGAAGAAGAAAAGTGCTTATGGTAAACATACTCTGAAATTCAGGTCTTTCTTGGTATCAAGCTTGTAGACATTTATGGGTTGGTAGTTTCATTGCCAGAAGCACTTGATCCCATATTT
Organism: Protea cynaroides; assembly: GCA_028583415.1. Lineage (NCBI taxonomy): Eukaryota > Viridiplantae > Streptophyta > Magnoliopsida > Proteales > Proteaceae > Protea > Protea cynaroides. The sequence goes on along the minus strand of CM053265.1, from coordinate 82,053,393 downwards.
ATCTACTTTTACAATAATTCCTTCATGGTGTAGAAATCACAAATCCGAGTTCCTTTCTTTGCTTTGATGCCATTACATCACAAGCGACACCACCCACAATGCTTAGCAAGCTTAAAGATCCTGATATCTATAGCTCTATTAAGCTTTGGAGTGCTTGTTAAGGAAGCTGTAATTCATATTTTTAGGGAACACCGCTTTCTCATGGAAACTCGGCATCACTTTCATGAAGTTCTTTCAGTGGTAGAACAGCATTTCTTAAATATTGAAATAATGGTGACGTAGGATAGCCAACCAATTCCCTCAATTTGAAGGTGAATTAGGGTTCCTACTTCCTCGGAATGTCTAGTGTATACAAGTGCAATTGATTTTAGCACCCCCCAAACTAAGTAGTAGGCCGACAGGGGGGAAAGAAGGGGAAAAAAGGAAGGAAAACAGCTTCTACTTGCATAAAAATAGGGTTGCTAGTAACACTAGGGTTTGTGAAATTATAATTTTTATGGTGCAATTAGGATTGGACTTTTCTAGTTGGTGGTTGTTTGAAAAGCATGGTTTCAAGTTTTAGCAAAGTTGGATGAAAGTTTTAGGGGGCTGGACACTTTATCCACTCATGAATTATTAACAACCCGCCCAAATTTAGGTTCATCAAAAGGCTTTTTGGGTGAGTGCTCCTACTCTGTGGTGATAAAATTGAAAATGGTTCCACCAATTCTCGGATGATAATTAAGCATTTCCAACTATACAGAAGAAAATTAATCAGTCTTCTATTTCTTTTTCTGTTGACTGTGCTGCATATTGTTTCAGTAAGAACTATCATTCGCATTATTACAGCCTTCCTATGGTTTTGGTTTTAGTTGTTTTTGTAGATTATTTGTCACTAATTTTCTCTTATTTATCTCACTATTTATTTGTCTTGAAAGTTTTGTTATTTCAATTGTTATTAAGCTATTCATTTCTCTTTCCTGTGGTTGATATTTCAAATAGCATTTGAATCAATTTCCATCCAGGAAATTAGAACTTATTTGTTTTCAATGACTGGAGGTTTTGATTTTGTTCTTTAAACAGGTGTGATGGAGTTATCATTGTTAAAGGCTCTTCTCAACAATATCTCTCGGTTCAGTAATTTATCTTCTTGTGACAACATAAACTTTGAACTGGTCCAGAAGTATTACAAAAAATTAGATGAGATACTGAGGCTGTTGAGGCCAATACTTGATGCAATTCTTGAATCTGAAGTAGCTTCAAATGAACAGCTAAAGAATGCAGTTGAAGAGTTGGATGGGTTTGTTGATGAAGCTAGGGAGCTTGTTGAAAGCTGGCATCCAATGACGAGTAAAGTTTATTTTGTATGTTAAGCTTTTCTTTCTGACATTTCCTTCTTCTGTTTGAAGATAATGTCAAGATGCTTTTGGTGACATACGGTTAGACATTTTCCAGTTTTATTTGTTCTGAGAATTTCTTTTGCTCATGCATTGTCCAAGATTTCTGTCATATAAGGGATCTTGCCAAAATAGAACCTGTCGTTGATCCTGACCTTTTGATACATCGTGTTGCTTAATGCAGTTCATGATTAAGGTAACCTCTTTGAGCATAAAATAGAATCTTACTTGCTGGCGTTTTCTTGATGCAGCCTCTATGATCCTAATTCTAATCAAGAAATTAGGATGATGGGGTGGAAACCAGTACAGAAACAAAGAAGAAGAATTAGAGAGAGGAAAAATCAATAGAAGGGAGGGGGATCACAGATTTCAGGAAAAAAAATAAGCATTAAGAATTAAGGAGAAGAAAAGAGGGGTAGGGACAGAATTAATATAGGAGGGAAGAAGGGGAAAAGAGAATGGAGAGGGAGAAGAGAGAAACTTACAATCAGTGAGAGAGTTCTCTTTTTTGCATTCATTGCATCATTGTTCATCCCCAAAAAACAATAAAACAATGGCTTTAAAAGCCTACGAAGGGAGATCGTTTGGGGGGGGGGGGTTCACATGAACAGTGAATAGGGGTTTTTACATGCTGTAACAAAAAAAAAAACATAATTCAAATACAAGAAATGACAGAGGTAGGAATGGCCCCCACATGTCCCGCATCATTGGAGCTGCTGAGAATGGTCCTAGGTTAGAAGATTCAACATAGAAACAGAATAGGGAAGATAACAGAATAAAAGAAGGAAGGGGATCAGAAACAAAGAGATATAAATACAGTATCTAAGGTAGACTGGTAAGAAAGAAGAAAAAAAGAATGTATAACATAGACAAACTATGAACCAAAACAACAACTAAGACTAAGGAGAGAGAGAGAGAATACCAGTATTATATCAAAGAAGAAGATAAGGAATACAAGAAAGATTAGACTTTTTATTGTTTAGAATTTAAGCTTGCTGGGCCTCTGCAAATGTACCTGCATTGGTGGGTAGAAGAAAGAAGAAACAGAGTGAAATCTATAAGTAAGGAGAATATGAAAATCAATAAGAAGATTGGGGGGGTCAAAAGCATGAATTTGCTCGGGACTCTCACTTCACTAAACAAAAACTCTTCAATTCAAATTCAATTGATGGGGATCTACATCACATAATTCAGGGTAAAATTTTTCAGAATGGTCCGCTTTGATAAGCTTATCAAGGACAAAATATCTGCCACATGGTAGATCAGATGAGCCAAATTGTAAACAGGTAGACACTTTGGTCCTCTGCTCATGTAAAAAGTTTCAGCCAAAAAAAAAAAAAAATTCTCTTAAGTGGCAAAATAGAGGTTTGAAAATTCAGGACCATGGGAGAGTGCACTGTAGAGGTTGGAGTACGATAGGTTTGCATGGTTATAGATTGGCATGCATGCTTTTAAATTTGACATGTGGCTACTCTAGACCATCTACTATCTACCCAACGTCAGAATTGCCTCTTCATAATTCCATGGGCAAAATGAAGATGTGCCACTTTGACGAGCTTAAGAAGGCCGGGATGCTCAAATATGTTTTTTTCTTCTCTATATTTAGAGACTAACTGAAAATAAAATACCTTAGACAAGGACGCTTAACTTTGGCAAACTAGATACTACTTAATTAAAAGACTAAATTTAGGCATTATATTTGAGCCCATTATAATGAAAACCATAAAATTTGAAGCACATAAGACATCAAAATAGGTCCTAAAGTGTTGTCTTGTGACTGCCTTATTTATCTATTCCGAGAAAGACCTCTTTTACGTGATATTATCGATGGCCAACTCTCTCTCTCTCTCTCTCTCTCTCTCTCTCTCTCTCTCTCTCTCTCTCTCTCTCTCTCTCTCTCTCTCTCTCTCTCTCTCTCTCTCTCTCTCTCTCTCTCTCTCTCAATCACTGGTAGAAGATAACTAGTGGAGAATACAAAAGATCATCTGCATCTACTCACCGGTGGGAGAAAACTATAAGAAAACACAATAACTTCCTTCCTTGCGTACCTATTCTGTAAATGAATTAAATACTCCCCCCTTCTCTTTGCTCCCTCTTTGGCCATGTGCAGTCTTTTAGTACTTAATGGAAATTTTTAGGCGTACATAAATCTTGAAGATTTATTTTGTTACTACTTACTAGGTGATAATTGATGGGCAAACTTTTCTTTTTGGTTCACAGTTTTGATGCTGTGTTTTTTATTCTTGTTTTTTGAAAAGTTGAAACATGTAGTTGCTCAATGGTATTTCAGTAGTGTTTGCAATGTAGATTAAGACTGAATTCTTGGAGTTAATATTCTGATCACCAGAAAAATCTCAACCCTATTTCCGCAAGGCCCCGTTTGTTTGTTGGGAATTTGGTGGGGTCGGAAAGTTGTCAGAATTTCCCAAAAACATGCTAATTTGAGTTGTTTGGATGTCTGAGGAGGGAAATAGGCTAGACAAACTCAGTGGGGTTGAGTTTTCTATCAATACCTTGCTTTCTCTGCTGCACTTCTCTCAAAGCCCCACCGGTACTGGTGGGAGTCTTGCAGGAAGTAAAGTGATCGTTGGAAACCATGGGAGGAGGTGGAGCGGTTGAAGGTGGTGGTGGTATTGATTGTGGTTCCACAACATTCTCCTCACTTTGTCCAACACCTTCCTCCCTTTCTGAAACCTTACACGATGAGCTGTTTGCAAAATCCCATCAAATCACACCTCCTCTCATTTTGCTCGTCTTTCTCCACCTCATTCATCAGCGCAAAGATGAAGAAGATAAGAGACAAAAGAAGAAAAGATTGTCCGAGAACAAAACTTGTCAACATCCACCCACTTATAACAATTCGAAGAAATCTTCCAACGTGACGATTTCTTTCATTTCCTCACAATAAGCGAAGAGTTCCTCTCCAAGCAGCTTGAGCATGTCCCCTGCCTCAATAACACTTGCAAGGTCCACCAAAAACTAGGATTCCCTTGAGGCTGTGCATTGTCATCCTCTCCAAGCAACTTGGCACGTCTTCATGTGGTTCGGTTTCACTGATTTGATGGAGGATCTGCTAGAGGTTCGCCCGTCTCTTTACTCGACCTGTCTACCTCGTTACTTTTCTTGCTATTTTCCTTCACATCTTTAAGTTTGCCCCTTCTCTCTGCTCCTCACCCACTCTTTCTCTGTTCGGCCCTCTCTCCCCTCATCACTCTGCTTGGTCCTCTCTCTTCCCCCCTCTCTCTCTCCTCACCCCACCACTTGGGCCTCTTTACTCTCTCCCTCATCTCGCTACTCCACCCTCTCTCTTTCCTCACCCTTCTCTATTTTCTTCTTCACTCCCTACGTTGCTCCCTCTCTCTCTTTCCCCCCTCTCTCTGATACTCACTCTATATTTGGAACATTCCTATGCCAACCAAATGCACGCTGGGTAGGATAATATTAACTCTCCATTACTTTACTCTTTTGGTTATACCACCCCACTACAAGGTTCAATGTGCCGGTTTTGACCAACCTCGAAACTAAGTTGTCTCGGGTTTCGACCAAATTTCGGTCAAAACCTGGGATTTTTCCCGGGACATCTCGAAGCTTGGTTTCGAGACCCAAAAGTGTTTTTCTTGATCTGAGTTTTTTTTTTTTTTTTTTTTTTTCCTATAGCCTATTTTAACCATTTTACACATATTCTCACATTATTTTAAATAAAAACATCCAAAATTATAACATGTGGTGTGGACCCTAGTTTGCTAGTGTACGTTGAGACTTGGGACTGTGTCTAGAGTTATGTATGCAACACATATTTATGACTAACGTTCGCATACTTCTAACAAGATTTGACGGGAGCATAACTCTTTTAATATAGCTCGGATTGAAGCAATCTCGAATTCATTGCAAAGCTAGCATAATCAGCTTTCTAACAAATCCGAGATTGCTTGACTCCGAGTTATAATAATGAGATACACTCCGGTCAAACCTTGTTTGGAGTACGCGAATGCTGTTTAAAGTTGTCTAAATATAAATAATTTTTTTGACATCAAAGGAAGAGATTATTTTGACGCATTCTTGGTTTTTAGTGATGCTTTACTATAATAAGATTTATAGAATTTTTGTATTTGGAAAAAAGCCTAACCTTTGGAAGTTGAAAATTGCCCCCGCACCCAAAAATACAGTTTTTGTTCTTGAACTGGAGGGTTGATTTTTTATCCTTTTGGAATTTGAATTTTAGATTATTTTTATTGGATTCAAATTTTGGGAGGGGGGGGGGGGGGGTTGGGTGTTTGCTTATTTATGAATATATCTTAAGTAAATGAATTCATTTAATTAAATGATATTAGTCATAAATAAGTATTGCCTAGTAAATGTTGTTCCTATAGCCTAATAAGTGTTGCTTCTGTGTTTATTCCTGATTTTGGAGTCAAAACCTATCTATTTTGACAGGTTTCGATCGAAACCCAGCTTTTCATAGACCAAAACCATGTCGAAACCTAATTTTGACCGAAACCTAGTACTTTTTAGGTTCTACCTAAGGTTTCATCTCGGCCTTGATCGAAACTGAGTTGTGCCAACCGGCACTTAGAACCATGCCCCACTACTTGTGGGACCCACTCCAAAATTTCCTACCGACACCCCCCCGCTATCCAAACGGGGCCTAAGAGATTCCTATTAATTTCTCCTTTGAACAGTGTTCGGAGGCTGCTTCCATCTTTTTCCAAGACATTTCAGTTATCTTCTAGGGAAGGAGGATAAAATAAGGCTCTGGGAGGAGAAACGTGGGCTGGTGACTCTATTCAATGTATTTCCCTTGACCCTTGTGAGTGAGAAAGGGAGAAGGATAAGTGACTGTGTTTAAAGTTATCAAGGAGGATTATAGTGGGTTTCTTGACATTTGGATTGCGTTAAAAGAGGCTGAAATGGAGGAAGTGTGAACTTTTTTGTTTGTTTACATGTTATGCTTTATAATGCTGATGGAAATGGTAATTGAATTTGGTCCTTGACTAGCAATGGTAAATTCTCTATAGTATCTTTTCTCTTGGCCTCTCTCCAACAGCATGGAGAGAGAAGGGTGCAAGGGCCCTCTAGAGCTTTTCCTAGACCTCCTTTCTCTAATAAGTTAATCTGGAAATCCTGGTTTTCACCACAATATTAGATCTTTATGTTGGGAGTAGTTGTGAAAAGGTGAATACCTGTGATATGCTTCAAATTTGCTTATATGCATGAAGGATGATGACTTAGTCAATTAACCTTTCATTCATTTGAAGAGGAGATGGCACAATATCCCGGGGCATTTTTTTGATGTAGTTTGGAATTTTCCTTTTGAGATTGTTGACCGAACTTGGGTTTTGCTATATTGGCTTGCTCATGGTTAAACCGTCATGACCCGGTTTGACGGCCAAACCAAGCAGACCAGACCACCAACAACATTCGTTTGATTTGGTTTGATTTATTTTATCTATGTGGTTGCTTTAAGCCCTTATCTCTTTACCCTTATCATGGATGATTTAACCAAAGACTTTTAAGATGAATTTCCTTGATGTATGTTTTTTGCTGATGATATTGTTTTGGTGGATGAGACAAAAGCAGAGTTTAATTCCAAGTTAGAGTTATGGAGATCAACCGTGGAATCAAAAGGTTTTAAGATAAGTAGAACAAAGGCGGAGTATATGGTGTATAACTTTAGTCACACAAGGCTGGATAATGAGGTGGTGAAAATTGACGAGAGGGAGATACTGCAAAGTTATTATACCATGTATTCAGGTTCAATCATAAATAAAGGTAGGTGATGTAGAGGATGATGTTTCACAGAGGATTAAGATATGATGGATTAAGTGGGGAGGTGCGTTTGGAGTGCTATGTGATCAGCGTATTCCTTTAAAACTTAAAGAAAAATTTTATCGGACAATCATTCATCCGGCTATGATATATGGTGCAAAATGTTGGGTAGTTAACATCATATATATAAACTCAGTGTAGCTGAGATGGATGTTGAGATGAATGCATGGAAAAACTAGGAAGGATAAGGTAAGGAATGATCGATTTATAGCTGATTTGGGAGTAGATTTGATATATGATAAGCTATGAGAAAGTCGTTTGAGATGGTATGGTCATATTCTGCGGAGGCCTTTAGATGCTCTAGTACATAGGGGTGATTTGATTTAAATCGAAGGACTAAAAGAGCTAGGGTCAGACCTTTGATGACTCTAAGTGAGGTGGTGAGGAAAGACATGCACAGTTTAGGCCTCGGTTAAAGTGTGACCTGTAACAGAGTTGATTGGAGGGTAAAAATCCATGTAGCCATCCCTATTAAGTTAGGATTTGGCTTTGTTGTGGCTATTGTTGTTGTAGTAGTCTATATAGGATAGGATATGTTTGAGTTGATTTCAGTTTTAGAGTCCTAGTTACTTTGGAATTTATCTTCAAATGGGTTTTATAGTTCCATTAGGATTAGTTTATTTTGATTCCTTTATATGGCTTGTACCAATCGATAATGACAGATTGAATTGAACTGTATGGAATTCGATATGGTTTTTAAAGAAGTTGTTATGGCTTGAAGCCTGCTGGCTGTCTTGTGCTTCCTTTCCTTCTCTCTCTCTCACATTCCCTGCCATGTGAACTCCTCGTGAGGTATTCTGGTCTTCTTCTATTCACAGGTACATCTCTTCCTCTCCTTATTTATTCCTTTTGTGCTGTTACTGTTCCTGCAGACTAACAGTCCTCATGTCACTAGATCTATCTCTCTTGTTACTTTCCCTTTCTTTCTGAAATTTGGTCTGTTAATTACTCTCCTAGGGGCGATTTTGCCTGGGAAAATTGGATTCATTATCTTGCACACACTGATAACAATCGTCAAGTTCGGACCTGTTTCCTGAGCTGCCGCCAGATCTGTTCAGGCATTCTTATTTCCTTTTATGCTCGGGTGTTGGAATTGATGATTGTTGGATTCATAGGTTTGAGTGTAATGACTCATTACCTGAAATCTAAGATCAATAGGTAACCTTATGAGAGAGTTCTCCCATTGAAACCAGGTTGACTTACAGTTGGGTTTCTGTTCTTGTTGTGAGGGCTGAGGAAGAAGGTCAGTTCCTGAAATTCCACTTCTTCAGTTTTATCTTCACTTAATCCTGATCTCAATGAACTTCTAGATTTTCCTCCACCCTTTATAATAAATTCCTGGAATGTCCATACTCTATTTACTTACTCCCAAGGCCTTAAACAATCCATGAAATTACAGAATTGCCACTCGTTTTTATAGAGTTGAGTTATTTACTGTTTTGCCACTATCATTGTTATTTGAGCTTCCTATTACTTGGGTGGGCTCATTGGTGGACCAAATCGGATTTTCTGATCCTGGGTCCGCATCAGATTACTCTCTCTCTCTCTCTCTCTCTCTCTCTCCCTCCCCTGGTATAGAGGGAAAGTCCTGTGCAGTTACAAGGCTATGGAGATTCTTGGAGTATGTGAGGGGAATGGAATAATTGAATCTTTAGAGAGGTGAAGAAAACTGTGCACGCTGGGCAACATGCAATGACAGCTTCCGAGGCATACCTTTCGACTTTATTATGAGAGAATGGTTGCAAGAGGTTAGATCAAAAGCATGTGCGGAGGTTGTGAGATATTATATGAGTGTTCCCTCCACCACACAATTGTTTTAAGCTGAATTTTGGTGGTAGTAGCATTGGTAACTAGAGCCAGTTGGGAACTTGGGATTGGAGGGATTAGAGAAGGATCGGATGGGTTAAGCTGAAGTGGGGTAGGATACAGGTAAGAGGGTTCTTTCCTCCTCATTTACCGGTTTACCTACCTAATTAGGGTTGCATACATAATTTTCAACGGCGACAAGGCGATTTTCTATGTCCTAGACTACTGGTTGTCTATTTGTCTTGGTGCCCTGACTTGAAATCCGGGGGGGAGGGGGGGGAATAAACATCCAAATGGATGTATGAAAAAAAGGAGAAGTCCGGTGGAGAATGAGAAGGGAAGGCGGAGGGAAAAGGAAAAAGGAAGAGAAAGCAGAGGAAGAAGAAAAGGAGGGGAGAAGGAAGAGAGGAAAGGGAAAGGAGGAGGAAGCGAGGGCGGGAGGCTGCACTCCGAGCTGCGAGGCTGGCCATCGAACGAACTAAAGGCAATGAAATTGTTTTGCAAGAGACGGTGGGAGAAAGAGGTGCGTACCTGGTATACCCACCAACTGCTGCAAGTTGCTCCTCCACTGACAGAAGCACTCGTTTTGCTCAGCTGCTTTTATCGTTCTACTCATATGCTCCCTCCGTTCGACCAACAAGCAAAAAAGTGACTTTTAATCTTTAAAAGTTTATTTTATTTACCACTGTACCCTTACATTTCATATGACCAGAATACCCACATAAACATTTTTATCATTACATACCATGCCTCTAATGAACCCCCTGAGAGTAAGGCGCCCTCCTAAGCAATGCTTAAGCATCCTAGCAGGAGGCTAGAACCTAGTTCCGCTTTAGCACTGTAACAACTATGGTTGCATAAGTAGTTTTAATTATATCCTATTAATTAATTATATATAGGGAGAGGGCAAGCCTTGGTGTGACGGTAAGGTTGTCATATTGCAACTTGGTGGTCTCGGGTTCAAAACACGGAACAGCCTCTCCGCGTTGTGGTGGTAAGGCTGCGTATATTTTGCCCCTCTCCAGATCCTATAGTATTGGGAGCCTTGTGCACTGAGATAAATATTGAATTTGCCACCCAATGTTGACTAATAGGTTCGAGTCTAGGGCTACAAAAGTAAATTCAATAATCTGCCCCCTCTCCCACTTTCAATGTCATCTTCTATAGAAATACCTAAGGTGTTCAATCTTCGTCCCTGATTATCGTTTTAGGAACAAGGGATGGTTATATTGCCATTCCAACACTCTAGCTGTCAGCGGTTTTGGTAATTACAGATACCAAAGGGGCATATGGGAAAGGAGGGGAAGAGAGGATTGGCCGTGTGGATGCTCTGCAATCACCGTTGTTGGTGGCACTAATGATGGTGAATAATTCCAACAATGGCATTGACTAATTGGTATTCTTGGTCATAGGACCATTGCTGAAAATGATGCAATGAGCGGATGGAGCAAAATAACAGGATAAAATGGAGCAGCATCCATTCCCAATCTTGAGACTTTAAGTCGAATGGAATGTTAGGGTTAACAGTTTCCTAGAATTACTTCCTGGTCCACCACGCCTTTGAAAACAATCAAATATTTCTGATAATTTGATTCTTTAACATCTACCTTTCAGGGAGTGGGGACTGAGGAGGGATAATAGATAAGAGAAGAGAGAGAGAGTGGAAGTTCCACTTACTTCAAACCTTCTTTCGGAGAAATTTTTTTGTGTTTAGGTAGGACTCGGACACTTAATGATTAAGAAGAAAAATCTCTGCTCCTGCTATTGAAGAACAGAGGTTTGATGTGATCCAAGAATGGATAAGGTGAAGCGAGAAAAGTTCTAAGTCCATTGACTTGGATGGACATTCTTCTTTCCGGGGTACAACTTGTCCATTATAACTTCAAACAGAAATTGCTGTTTAGGGAGAGAAAATAACATAACTCAAACAAAAAACCTTACAATTTGCCATTGCAACTCTTCTGCAGAAGACATCTTGAATCTGAAATCAAATAGTAGGTGCACAGGAGCAATCCTTGTTGTAGTAGGAAAACAGAACAACAATGACAGATCTTGAGTATTCAGACTTCAGAGAGGTTGACTGTGTTCCCAGGATAGGAACAGTGAGAAAAGCCGAAACCCCCATATATTTTTTACCCTTATGCCCCAACTGATTCAAAAAATTTTATCCTTTTGCCTCAATTAACTGTAGTGAGTTGTCAAACTTTTTAGTAAAACAAATGAAATTACCTTATTTACTCTCATCAAAAGATAAGTGTGTTATAGGTGGTGGGGCAAAAAAGTAAGGTACTATGGTGTCAAATAATTTGACACCTTGGGGTATCAACAAGAAAATCCTCTCTCTCTCTCTCTCTCTCTCTCTCTCTCTCTCTCTCTATATATATATATATATATATATATATATATATATATATATATATATATTACCTGTGGACCTGTTTCTCCATGATTCTAATTCCTGGGTGTTAGCCCCTTCCCAATGGTTCATAGGTCATAACCCATAGCCGTAAACCCAAAACAATTGGGCTGAACCGTTCGTTAGCTGTTTCCAGGAATTTTAGAAATTTCAGCCAACAGTTCTTTGGGAGAAGGTATAAGAGTTGGCTTGTATCTTCTTGTTCTCTTCTTCTGTAATGAACCCCGTTCTTCATTGCTCATATATAAGATCAAACAAAGCCAAGAAAAAAAAAAAGAGGGATACGTATGGATGTATTTAGATGCTATTTCTGTAGGGCACCAGTGCTACAACTACTGTCTAACAGCTTCTGCCCTAAACTTTTTACTCTTACCCCTTAAAATGTGAGACAGAAGAAGGGGCTCTGGCTTAAAGGTGCCCTTGCCGTTTTGGCACTTAGTGTCTCAGCCTATAACCATTTCAGTTGTGCCAGTAGTGCATGCTAACTTTGCTATGCTGTTTTGCCAGCTGAATGATTCTTGCTTAATGAAGCTGATGTGGTAAAATGTAAAAAATGGAATTGTAATTGTGCACAAATAGTTGTGATGAGGATGAGCTAAGTTGATCTGGTCTTTTGTCAGATAAACATGTAATTAGAGTTTATAGAGCTGTTTCATTCATAGTTGTCATGGTGAAAAGCTGATCCAAGGCAGTGACTGGGCCGGTCACCTTGTTGCCTGGGCATGTCATGTACCATGAGGTTTATGTGCTAATAATTATATTTTTGTTACTTACCAAAAAAAAAAAAAAAACTATAATTTTGTCCTTTATTTTAGTTTTAAAGGAGAATTTATGTGTAAAATTGAATATTTGTTTCCTTCACTCATAAAACTACAAGAATTTAATGTGTGAATTGTGAAATAGATAAAATCTATCTTTTATACAAACAGCCACAGTCTTCGTTTGCCTCAACGAAGTCAAGGCCTCGCATTGGCAACTCTGTATATATCAACCTACTTGCTTTATATTCTGGCTATGAATTGCCAACAAATTAATTACAGACCTTACAATCTTGTTTTCCATGTGCATATCATCATTTATATCTAGTTCCCTTCCCTATGTGCAGAGTTCTTTGTCAAGCTTGCCCATCCATATTTTCAATTCTGCTTATCCATTTTTGTTTACTGTTGGCTTTCCTTGACCTACCTACTTTCCGGCAGTATGCTATTATCTTTGCAGTCAGTGGTGATCAATTTTCTAGTTTTAACCCAATCGACATCTTGATTATGGATAATAATGTATCTTGGGTTTAAACTGCTGTGTGGTGTGTTGCTAGGCCTATGTCACAATTTTATTAAGTCACGTGGAAATAGAGTTCTGGTGTGGCAATAGAGTTCTGATGTAGCGTGCATAGTGTTTATATTTGTTTTATGCTTCTCCTTCTTAGTTAGTAAGATTCTGCTCATGATAATGGTTTCCTTGAATTTTTTCAATGCCTATGACCCCCAGAGTGGTTAGATGAGAAGGCAATCAGAAGACACATAAGAGGGCAGGAGAACAACACCGTGAAAGAGAATTATTATGTATTTTATAAATTCGGAATAAATTATGATCTGTCTTAGGGCTTCTTCTCCCAGTAGCGACTAGAGATAGACATTGAGTTGGAAGGAGATCTAGTGGTCAAAAGTAACAACAAAGAGAATGTCATGGATTTTGCATCTAATACAGTGTTCGTCTGTAATAAACATCACGGATAGGCAATTTTGGTTCTAAATATAACTTATTTACTCCATCGAACCAGTAGAAGATTTCTTTTTGCTCTTTTTGTATTCTAATGATCAATCTTGCATTTTTTTTCCTGAAGTTTATTAACATTTATGACGAAGCTTGGGGTAGTGATGCAGTTTAAGGACCAGTCAGTAGTGGATCAGCCCAAGGATGTGTCAACATGGGCCCAACCCACACTGTTCACGTGAACACTGTTCACGCGGTACTGTTCACGTGAACACTGTTCACGTGGTACTGTTCACGTGAACAGTACCAACAACATTAATTATGATTCTTTTTATTAGTTTCCTAATTTTTAGTTTATTTATTTCCATTGTTTAGTTTCCTAAAAATTAGGCTAGTTAGTTTAGAAGTCTTAGTTGCTTGGCGACTAAGACTTGCCTAAAATCTAGTTTCCTAATTCCAGTTTTTAGATACTTTCCTATTTTTATTGTTTTAGAGCCTTCCTAAATTATAAAGGAAGGTTGGTTTTACTAAATTTCGTTCTTTCCTATTTTATTTGTAATGTTTCAAAGTTATAAATAAAGAGAATGCAGACTGGCTGCAGTAGAGAGATTTAGACCAGAAAAAAGAAGAGAGTTTAGCTCCTGATTTTCTGGTTGAGTCTCATAGGTTGTGAGACTCAACCGAAATATTATGTTTTATGATTTTCTTGTCCTTCTGTTAATTCTTTCAGGTTCTTATTATTGCATACTGAATTGCGATACCATTAAGTGCTGATTTGATCAACGAAAGCTCGTGGGATTAAAGATTAAAATCATATCGACTATGCTCTAACTAAACCAGTCCCGTTTTCAGATGATAGGTAGTTTTCAAAAAATCACATCTCTCTCATCTGTGATCGGATCATCTCCAACTTTGGATATGTCTTCATAATCATTCCAAAGAGTATTTCCTATCAAGTTTCAAGTGATTTTAAGGGTTAGATTTCAAGATAAGTGGTTTTCTTCATTACTTTTCTCTGTAGATTTTGTATTGGACTGAATTAAGATCCTGTAGCAAAGAGGGCTTGTTAATTTGACTTGCTTTGAACCCTCTTTGCCATCAATTGGTATCAGAGCATGGCTGAGGAGTGTTCTAACTCTCCTAATCGGTCCAACAATCCCAATGACCTTGTTAATCTGGTTCTCCAACGATGGGCCAAAATGGATGCCAAGTTAGATAGCATGGATGGGAGAATGAGTAATTTGGAGGAGCTAAATCATCCTAGGCCTGCTAGGGTGGAAGCCCCTAGAAGGGAAGCCCTTATGCCAACCTAATGCCAAGACGTATTCTTAGGGCTCCTCAAAGAGTTCCTAGAGAGGAATACCGCAACCCACCCTATGAAGACTATGATGAACCTATCCGTTACCAAACCCATAAGGTACGGATGGACCTCAAAGAGTTTCATGGGAGGCAAGACCCCGAAGCTTTTCAAGACTGGCAAAATGCTCTAGATGACTATTTCGATTGGTTTAACCTTCCTGAACCTCGAAAGCTGCAATTGGCCCGCTCTAAACTTGTCGGGGGTGCTCGTGATTGGGGGCGTAACTATGAATATAGTCTCATGAGGAGTCGTAGAGAACCTACTACTTGGGAGGAGATGAAGGAACAATTGAAAGAAAAGTATTTGCGTCGGTCTTTCCAAAGAAGGTTGCATGACCAGCTGAACAATCTTCGTCAAGGTAATATGAGTATGGAAGACTACGTATATCAATTTGATCAATTATGTGCACGGTCAGGTTCACGAGACAATGATGATCAAATGATATCTCGGTTTCGTTTGGGGTTGCGACCTGAGATTAGAGAAAAATTGGGTGTGGTTGATATTGTTAGTTTTAACGACTGTGTTGATAAAGCTTTCCAAGCCGAGGACCTTTTGAAGTCAACACTAAAGCCCACCTCCAGTTCTTATGAATTGAAGCACCCTACACCAAACAGTAAAGCCATAGAGACTACATCTCATGCTACTCCAACAACAGATAAAGGTAAAACTCCCATGGTAGCATCTACAGATGTACAATGCTATCACTGTAATGCATATGGTCACTTTGCTAGAGATTGTTCACAAAAATTAAAGGTAATCTCTTTAGTTACTGCAATCGAGGCCAATCCAGATACACATGTATGTGAGCCGCAAAGTGATGACACTTCTATTCCTAATACAGATGTCATGGAAGATGGTGAAGATTCATATGGAATCCATATAATCAGCAGTATGGTTTTGATTGCCCCAAAAGTAGATGTGGATAATTTTGATGCCTTTGCTAAAGCTCCAGGGATTGACAAAGGTGACCACAGTTTTGATGAAGACCACGGTGTTATGGAGACAATTGCGGAAGATGAAGAGTTGAACACGATAGTCCCCATAAATACCACGATTCCATTTGACTTTCCTCAAGATGTTGAGCATGTTGATTTCGTAATACCTTCTAAATATCTTGAAGAAAGTGGACCCAAATGATGGATTTTCTTCCAACGTCGCAAGCACAGTTTAAGTTTCAAGATCAACAGATGCTGCCTACCGACCCCTCTGTAGTAATTCTTCACCATTACAAAACTCGTGGACGAGTTCTTTTTAAGTAGGGGGGAGTTGATGCAGTCCAAGGACCAGCCAGTAGTGGATCAACCCAAGGATGTATCAACATGGGCCCAACCCACACTGTTCACGTGAACACTGTTCACGCGGTACTGTTCACGTGAACACTGTTCACGCGGTACTGTTCACGTGAACAGTACCAACAGCATTAATTATGACTCTTTTTATTAGTTTCCTAATTTTTAGTTTATTTATTTCCATTGTTTAGTTTTCTAAAAATTAGGCTAGTTAGTTTAGAAGTCTTAGTTGCTTGGAGACTAAGACTTGCCTAAAATCTAGTTTCCTAATTCCAGTTTTTAGATACTTTCCTATTTTTATTGTTTTAGAGCCTTCCTAAATTATAAAGGAAGGTTGGTTTTACTAAATTTCGTTCTTTCCTATTTTATTTGTAATGTTTCAAAGCTATAAATAAAGAGAATGCAGACTGGCTGCGGTAGAGAGATTTAGACCAGAAAAAAGAAGAGAGTTTAGCTCCTGATTTTCTGGTTGAGTCTCATAGGTTGTGAGACTCAACCGAAATATTATGTTTTATGATTTTCTTGTCCTTCTGTTAATTCTTTCAAGTTCTTATTATTGCATACTGAATTGCGATACCATTAAGTGCTGATTTGATCAACGAAAGCTCGTGGGATTAAATATTAAAATCATATCGACCAGCTCTAACTAAACCAGTCCCGTTTTCAGATGATAGGTAGTTTTCAAAAAATCACATCTCTCTCATCTGTGATCGGATCATCTCCAACTTTGGATATGTCTTCATAATCATTCCAAAGAGTATTTCCCATCAAGTTTCAAGTGATTTTAAGGGTTAGATTTCAAGATAAGTGGTTTTCTTCATTATTTTTCTCTGCAGATTTTGTATTGGACTGAATTAAGATCCTGTAGCAAAGAGGGCTTGTTAATTTGACTTGCTTTGAACCCTCTTTGCCATCAGGTAGGTTCACCATTCACTATTTGTATTCTTATAGTATACTTTTATTTCCTTCCCTTTATAATTATATTTTTTAAATTAGTATTGTCACTAATTTTCTAATTTCATTTAATTGGATATGTTATCAGGTGTTGCAAATCGAATTGTTAATAACAAAAATTCAAGCTTCTGGTCTGGAGGTTCTCCGGGTTCTGAACTCTTTGCATGAGTACCTCCCTGGTGATTTGAGTTCAGCTTCTCTTGAGGTAAGAAAAATACTCTTTTCAAGGTGGAATTAATTTATCCCTACACGTCCACCCTTTAGGTGAAAATTGTCTCAGCAATCCAGACCTTTTAACTATGGGTCTTTGTTTTATTTCCCAATAATAACATTGGTTGGATGATCTTAACCATCAAACAACAATTATCAACAGTTCCAGGAGAGAAAAGCTGCACGTTGTAATTGCTGTTTTGAAGGACACAATTTTCGTATTGTTTGATCATCCAGCTGATGTGATTGTAGGGATGTGGGAGAACCTAAAGGTGGGCTGTTGATTGGGATGCCAGGTTGAGGAGATAGATCACCACTAGCATGTCAGTGTACAAATCTTGGGTTCCATAGTTGAAATATATCCTCATCTTGATTTATGTGTTCTGACCGGAATGATCAATTGCAGCACTGTGTTCAGAAACTCCGGTGTAGCACTGGATATGAGCAGACATCAGCTGTCATAAAACAAGCTATTAGAGATCAACTGGATAAAGCTGTACCAAGCTCAGAGAGCCTGGTGAAGATTGCGAACTTCCTAAGCTTGACATCAAACCAAGAACTTCTAATGGAGGCTGTGGCTCTTGAAAAGGTTAAGGCAAAGGCCGAACAAGTTGAGAAGGCTGGAGAGGTTGAGAACATAGATCGCATGATTGCTCTTGTCATCCACATGCATGACCGCCTGGTAAAAATAAAGCAGTCGCAGAGCACTAACCCTGTCCCCATCCCTGCTGATTTCTGCTGTCCTCTTTCCCTTGAGCTGATGACAGATCCTGTCATTGTGGGCTCAGGACAAACCTATGAGCGGGCTTTCATCAGGAAGTGGCTTGACCTTGGTCTCATTGTTTGTCCCAAAACCCGCCAGACTTTGGCCCACACTAACCTAATTCCCAATTATACTGTCAAAGCTCTAATTGCAAATTGGTGTGAGTCGAACAATGTGAAGTTGCCAGACCCCGTAAAGTCTATGAGTTCAAATCAACCGTCAACTCTTCTTGTGCATGCTGATTCAGGTGCCAGAGACTTGCATGTTCCACCAAATTCAGTTCATTCTCCCCCCAGGAGCAACCATACAAGGTCGCCAGAGTCAACTAGGTCCATGGGGTTACCAAATAAGTGCTTTTTATCTTCTAATGGACCCCATCTAGAGGCAACTTCTCCTTCACATCCCCGTTCAGCATCTGAAGGTGGGATTGGAAATGGGCTTGCACTGGATGTTGGTAGAATATCACTAATGAGCTCTGAAGATAGGGTGGCCAACTTAGGAGAGAGAGATCTTTCTTCAGGTGCTCAACCTTTGGTGGCATCAAGAAAAGAATTTCCTGAAGCTAGTGGTACTGGCGAACAGTTTCAGGGTCATAATCGTAATGCATCTGTATCCAGCACAGATTCTAGTGCAGATTATCTCCAAGGAACACAAAGGGATAGCAATGAGGTCTCACAGCTGTCCAATGATATGATTCATTACAGTAGTGATAATTCTGGGGAGGTGACATCTGAGCCTCAGGGTCCAGCTACGTCAATACCACATAGAGAACCTGAGTTTCCACCACTGTTAGAGGCACGATCTAGAAGCCAAACATTCTGGCGCCGGCCATCTGATAGAGTTGTTCCGAGGATAGTCTCTTCGCCCGCTATTGACACAAGGTCTGATCCTTTGGGTATCGAAACCCAAGTTCGGAAGTTGGTCGAGGACTTGAAAAGTACATCTGTTGATGAGCAAAGAGCTGCCACAGCTGAACTTCGTCTTCTTGCTAAGTACAATATGGATAATCGGATTATAATTGCAAACTGTGGGGCCATAAGCTTGTTGGTTGGTTTGCTTCACTCAACAGACACAAAGATCCAAGAGAATGCTGTTACAGCTCTTCTCAACCTATCAATCAATGATAATAACAAAACTTTAATTGCAAATGCTGATGCAATTGATCCCCTCATTCATGTGCTTCAAACAGGAAGCTCTGAAGCAAAGGAGAACTCAGCTGCCACCCTTTTTAGCCTTTCAGTTATCGAGGAGAACAAGATTAGAATTGGTCGGTCTGAGGCAATTAAACCTCTGGTGGAGTTATTGGGCAATGGAACCCCTCGGGGGAAGAAAGATGCTGCTACAGCTCTGTTCAATTTGTCTATATTTCATGAAAACAAGGCCCGGATTGTGCAGGCTGGTGCAGTGAGGTACCTTGTTGAGTTGATGGATCCAGCAGCTGGGATGGTTGATAAGGCAGTTGCTGTCTTGGCAAACCTAGCAACAATACCAGAAGGGCGGAATGCAATTGGTCATGGGGGAGGGATCCCTGTCCTTGTTGAAGTGGTTGAACTGGGTTCAGCAAGGGGGAAGGAAAATGCAGCTGCAGCACTGCTACAGCTTTGCAGCAGCAATAGATTTTGTAGTATGGTGCTTCGAGAAGGAGCCGTTCCACCATTGGTGGCACTGTCACAATCAGGAACACCACGTGCCAAAGAAAAGGTATGTTGCTCATAGCGTTGCACACAGATGTATGTATATATATATATGTGTGTGTGTGTGTGGGGTTGGGTGGGGTGGGGGAGATATCCTGTGTCTTGATGCTTTTATGTTTAACTGGTGCTCATTAAGCTGGACCATCTAACCTGTGAGTTATATATACCTTTTGAATGTGCCTTATTCATAAGTAGTAGCCTGATTGTTGAATTCTAGTTGGTTATGATGATTTTTGGCCTGTTGATTATACTCAATTTCAATCACTAGGAATCAAGAATTAGGATAACATTGGGGGTTGTTAGTTTGCATGATTGGGAAATTTATTACTCGTGAGTTCAGTGGGACCAAATGTGAACTGCGGTTGTTGAAAAAGAAGAAAAAATAATGAAAATGAATAATTTTTTTTTAAAAAGCCAGTGAACTGAACTGGACAGTTTGCAGAAAACTGGACAATCTTCAAAAACTTCTTGCTTAGATTCTAGTTTTTGAGATAGGTGGTTCTAAGAGTGGGCCAAAATAAAAAAAAAAGATGAAAAGAAAGAGATGGTTCCGGCCTGAACCATTTCATGCATTCAAAATTCTCTTCTTACCTCTGAGGTGAATCTTGACATCTCTGGTATAATGAACAGCGGTTGTTGAAAAAGAAGCGTAACAAAATAGAAAGAAAAGAGAGAAGATGGAAAGAATGGAGAAGAGGGAGAGAAAATTGATCTGTGGTAAATTGATCTGTGGTCTTCTCTTCTTACTGCCATCTATTTATTAATAATGAAAACAAGTAATTACAACCTAGTAGGACTCTAGAAAGCAATTACAATGAAACTTTAATTACTCTAATCAAAGACAATAGGACACCTCATGACAAGTCTAAACACAATAGGAAACCTCTATCGATCTTGCTATCTCAACAAGAAGAACAGAAGAATAAAAATGAATAATTTTAAAAAAGAAAAGTCTGTGAAGTGAACTGGACAGTTTGTATATAACTGGATGATTTTCAAAAACTGCTTAGTTTAGGTTCTAGTTTTTGAGATAAGTGGTTCTGAGGGTGGGCCAAAAAAAAAAGGAAAAAAAGAAAGAGAGAGATGGTTCCAGCCTGAGCCATTTCATGCATTCAGAATGCTCCTCTTACCTCTGAGGTGAATCTTGACTTCTGTGGTATAATCAACAGAGGTTGTTGAAAAAGAAGAAAAAATAATGAAAATGAATAATTTTTTTTAAAAAAAAGCCAGTGAACTGAACTGGACAATTTGCAAAAAACTGGATGATTTTCAAAAACTGCTTAGCTTGGACTCTAGTTTTTGAGATAGGTGGTTCTAAGGGTGGGCGAAACCCAAAAAAACAAAGAAAAAAAAGAAAGACATGGATGAAATGTCATTGTGATTGCTAGAACTAAGCTGTCGTTTAAACAAACATTTTGGAAATTTTTTGAAATAGCATTTGAACTTCTTAAACAAGGCATTATATTAGAAGCAAAATTATGGGGATCTGAGATTTAAAAAAAGAAAAGAACTGATCCAGATTTCCAGTATCCCCTTCTAGTCCCTTCTTTATCTGGGGCCTGAAAGAGCATCTTGAGGGGTATCTCAGTTAGGATACTTGTAGGAAAGAATACACCTGATATTTAACGGAATACCTTTTAGATACTTTTTCTCACCACATGAATACTGTCAGCATGGATGGGAGCAGGAGAGAGTGTCTGTTTGTGAGAACTAAGTTTCTCCTTTGGCATAAACGTATACGTCTATAACAACACTAGGCAAACATTTAACATGTCCCGCTTAGGATAGACATATGTAGGGCAAAAAATTTTAATACCATAGGATGATTTCAACCATTTGCTCCTACTTTATTTGGGCAATTATTTAGTACAGCATTTGAGTTGTGGGTCTGGATATCTGATGACCAAAAGTCATAGGATCATTCTTTTCTTATACTACTGTTGATATTCTCCTGGGTATCAAGATTCCTTGCCTTTGAGAAGGGCTGGTTTTGGGGGGTGGGGAGATGTGAATTATCTGAGAACCTTCATGTTTGGCCCTTTGATTGATGGTTTGTTTGAAGTCTTCTAGATGTTCAGAGTGTACCTTGGCAGTTGGGAGGAGCTACATTGCCAGGTACACCTGGAATGTCTGGAGAACAGTTCTGCTAGCTGTAACCAAGCTTCTCAGTTAAGGTTTTCCCTTTTTTCTTCTGTATGTGTGTTGGGGGAGGGGAGATTTATAGGGTTATCCTATTCCTTGTGGTAAGATTTTCAGGGTCCAAATTATCAAGTTCACTTTGTGTGTTGCAGGCACAAGCACTTCTTAGTTACTTCAGAAACCAGAGACATGGTAATGCAGGAAGGTCCTGATCTTTACTGCACAATCAGTCTAAGTTCCAAGACTGTTGGTGATCTAATTGTGTGAGGTAAAGTTCTCTGTGTGTGACTTCCAATGTGGCAAATGATTCAATTAAATGCTCTTGGGATGTTGCTTGCTTGTAATAAAACAATTTGTGTATGAGGGGACGATTGGGATTCTCTCATGAGTTCTTGTATATGCATTTTAGAACGTTAAATTTTATGTCAGGCAGTCAATGTGTCCAGCCCCTGTATTGTGAGCTTTGGAAGGTGATTGGCATTCTTTTCTTATTTGGCTATTGCTGCTGGTGCCTTCTTCTTCCCTCTCGTGCTTGAATAATCTACTGATTCACAGAAATATTCATGCTCTACCCTCGTTTTCTCAGGACATAATCAGTTGATGGGTGCTTTCTATTTGTGGTGGGTGGCTTTTTTTTTTTTTTTTTTTTTTTTTTTTGAGCAGACATTTTTCACATTCTCTCTTCCCACTCACCTCTTCAAGTCACTGCCCTTGCATCTCTTTCCTTCCCCTCCCATCTTGGAATCATCATCTTTGTCTCCACCGGAGAACCCAGAATACGTCTAATTTTTTTACTGAAGTGGAACTTTCGAGTTCGGCCTCGACCTCCCTGATTTCCTAGTAAAGAAGCCGTCGATGGATTTTTAGTTTTCTTATTCTCAACAACCATAGCGAAGCAAAGAAGAAAATGAATAGAACTTCAACGACGCTTCTTTGCCAAAAATTCTGTTTTTTCTTCTCTCTTCAAACCCCTTATGCTCCAGAAATTGATGAGCATAAGGAATTCAAGCATCCCAGTTTATGGAAATCGAGATTTTGGATTCGTTTATTTTGAAACATATCTGTCTATTTCCAATGAAAATTCAAAATAAGGAGTGGTGACATCGGATTGAAAACCGAGTTGAAGTTTCAGGGTCTTCATCATCATCATAGAGCGATAGCTGCCAAGAAAAGAAGGGCAGGCGAAAAAGGGAAAACAACGATCAAACTGAACCACTGATCAAAATTATTATAAACCATTACCCAAACTTTTACTGTTTCTGTTACCCAAATTTTTTTTCCATCTTTTGGAGTGTAGATATAAATCCGTTACCATTTGGTATAGAGCTGAACTTGAGAATACTCTAGGGATGTGGGTTCGGAGGCACTACAGTCTCATAGTGGGAAAAAGATTGTCTTCAGTCATCCAATCCGTACAGTGGTGGACGGATGGATTGGATTTTAAAGACACGCCCCTCAATGTATTGGTATATGTGTCTTTTACATCCAGTCCGTCCATTTGCAGTTGGACGAACTAGACAGATTGGAGAATATCTCAATCCCTCACAGTGGGGTACATGTTGTCAGGTTTAGTTGAATGTGGCTTCTAAGGTATAGAAATCATTTCCCGCCTGGGTTTGGGCGGGAGACTGGGCGGCCCGGATGGATGGCCGCCATGTGGCACTCGGAGGGATCCGAGCCCTCAATCCGAGCCGACTGCCTAATCGACAAGCTGAGCCAACTGGGGGGTCGGCTCGGATGGAGGGATCGGATCCCTCCGACTGCCACATGGCGGTCATCCATCCGGGCCGCCCAATCTCCCGCCCAAACTCAGGCAGGAGACGATGTGAATCCGACTTCTAAGTCCCTAAGCTTGGTCGAGATACCAGTGTTTTAGTTTCATGCAAACCTGAAAATGGCTTTATTTCCATTAATGTTTGGATTGTTACACATAAACTAATCATGCTGATGTTTTGTTTGGACATATTTTCAGTTAGGTGCCATTAAAATAACACTTTGGCACTGGGCATTGCCTTCTAAAAAATTATTTACATAAATATTTATTGAAAGATAATTTACATATGACATATCCCAATATATGTCCACTCATCCCTTGAAGTCTCTTTTTTTTTTTTTTTTTTTTGGTAATACCTTGAAGTCTCTTATGTGGTACCTTTTTGTAGTTTTGGATTTTTTTTTTCAATGGTTTGCTTTGTATAGGTAGTCAATTCGGATTGAACTGAAATCTGACATGTAAATAAATAACCTTGGAATCAACATATCTATAAAATTTAAGCCCCACCAAAGAGGATAAATCGTCGTCTCTTCTAGGGTTCGGTAGGAGACTCGGTTGCATCTAGTCGATGCTCGACACATAGTGTCGACTGGATCCGAGCCATCCATCCCAGCTGATCACCGAGCTGATACCTCTTTGCGTTTCACCTTATTGGTTGGGATGGTTGGTTTGGATTCAATCGACACCTACGTGTCGAGCATCGGTTAAATACAGCTGAGTCTTCTACTGAACCCTGGTAGAAGACATTTTGGATCCCACCAAAGTAGCTATAGAGTAAGTATTTGGAAAAGCTACTAGATTATGTAAACTTTTTAATTTATCAAATTTATTTACCCAAGACAAACAGAAGTTTTATAGAAATACCCTTAACAATAATGGACTGGATCCTCTCCAACCGTCCTGCCCCTCCAATTGGGAATTTAATGGTGGAGGATCACTTGTTGTGCATACTGTACATTGGTATGGGGGTTCGGATTGTCTTTAGTAGTTGGAGAGATTCCAGTCATGATCCAGTGGTTGGAATTCATCCGGGGTACATATTGATATGCACTATGTGAACTCCAATTGCTTGGATCAGAACTAGAGGGATTAGATAACAGGAGATTATTTTTTTCCTTGGTATACTTGGCCGTTGGATCACAGTTGAAGAAACTGAACAACAAAAAATGATTTTTTTTTCCCAACAATAACCGTGCCCTCCGTTTATGCCTTGCG
The DNA here is from genome assembly GCA_028583415.1 of Protea cynaroides. NCBI lineage: Eukaryota > Viridiplantae > Streptophyta > Magnoliopsida > Proteales > Proteaceae > Protea > Protea cynaroides. Next base: position 82,028,858 of record CM053265.1, on the reverse strand, counting down.
AATTGGATCACCTGCATGTACAAGTACTCTTTAGAATAATTCGTCACCATTGATGTGATATGAATTCTACTTGTGGGACCTATTGGATATAATTGGTGATAGAATCTCACGAAAAATAAGTACATGCATGCTGGTGAATTATTCTCGCCTGAGTTCCAGAATAAGCGCCAATCTGACCGTTAGGTTCCCTCCTTTTCATACCGTGGTGCGAGCCTCTGGTTCTTTTATATTCAAATTTCAAAAATTCAAATTGCAATATAGAAAGCTCAGAAGCTCTCTCTTTTGCGGATCCTCTTTTGCATGCTAAGCTCCGACCAATCCCAGACACCGTTCCCTCGAACCCGGAGCAGAGCTTCCATTACAAACCACAAAGCCCCTGCTTCAAGGACAAGTCAAAGCCAACAATCCTCTGAACAGATGCCACGGGTCTGAATGGGAAGCTGCATGGCTGTAGATATTGAGCAGAGGAACATAAATCTTAGGTGGGTTATCGTTCCTTTTCGTGGACTCATCAATGTCTTCTTGAATCTCAACGTTTCTAGTTCTCGAGACCCAGAATTCCCTTTTGTTCATCTGGGTTATTTCAGAGCGTGAGAGCTGCAATGAATGCAGAGCTCAACTAGTACTGGGCTGTCTTCTCCTGCTCATTTCAGCTTCTACTGGTTGTTTTTGTTCTCTTTTTTCCTTTGAACTGAGGACTGAATTCCATTTTGTGGGTAGCAAAGAGAAGTAAGTTTCCAGCAAGGTTAACTTTTGTTAGATTCAGAACACTGGAAAACAGAGTATCTTCCAGGTATGGATTTCGATGGAATATCTACTTTGATTGTATGAAGGGTTTTTGATGAGCATTATATATTGAATTCCTAGGTACTTAAGCGTTCTTCGGGCTTGAGATTGTGTTTCCTGAAGTAAAATATTTGATACAAGATGAGAGAAGAGAACGTTTCAGATAGCAGACCAAAGCTATGCAAATTTTCTGATCAAAATCAGATGGTGAGGGCTAATGTTAAAGTCATTAGTAACCCGGCCAAACTTAAATCTGCTTCAGCTTGGGGATCACATATTGTAAAAGGGCTCTCTGGAGAAAAGAAAAGCAAGGTGCAGCAGGGTGTGGTTCGAAGCAAGAAGCCACCTCTCACCAGTTCAGAAATCTCCAATCAGAGGAATCCTTTTGGGCCAAACCAGTCTCGTGTGAAACGGTCTCTTATCGGAGATTTTCCATATACAGAGAATTCTGCTCAAGTTCATCCACATGCTTTCGATTCCCATCACACAAAGTCCTCGTCTCGTGATTTGTTCCTTGAGTTAGACCACCTGAGAAGCTTACTCAGAGAATCAAAAGAAAGGGAATCAAAACTGCAGGCTGAGCTGTTGGAACATGAGAAAAACCCAAAAGTCTGTGATATTGAAAATGAGCTTGAATCAAAGAAGAATGAAGCTGAGAATCTTGCTCAGCTAGTCAATTTGCTAGAAGCTGAAAAATCAAGCCTTTCTGAGCAACTTGCATCTTTATCATTAATTTTAGAAATCCTACCAGAAGCTTCGGAACAAGAAGAGCGAGGAAATTCGACAACTTCACATACGAGTCTTGAGATGGAAGTAGTCGAGCTGCGGCGCCTGAACAAAGAACTCCAGATGCAGAAGAGGAATCTTGCACGCCAACTTTCTTCTGCAGAATCCCAATTGGCTGCTCTTGCAAAGGTTTCTGAGGTATTGTTGCTTGCTTCCCTACCAAATATGTTGGTTGACCTTTTGCCTCGGTCATAATTTATTCTTTTAGTATTTTGAGTCTCCTTGTCCATTATATGTTCAACATCTATAATGTACTCTCACTGAAATGGTTTTAATTATTTCTTCCTCATGATGTCCTCCCTACCTGAATTTATCTCGATTACTATCAGAGTGACATTGTGGCAAAGGTTGAAGCAGAGACATCTCTATTAAGACACACAAATGAAAATCTGTGCAAGCAAGTTGAGGGGCTACAGATGAACCGATTAACTGAGGTTGAAGAACTTGTATACCTTAGGTGGGTCAATTCATGTCTACGTAATGAATTGCGGAATGCAGGATCCACAATGGACTCGGATAGAGTGTCGACTCCCAATTCAATCGAAAAGGATAGTGTATCTGTTTGCTCTATGTCTCCTCCCAGCAAGGGTTCCTTTAAATTTAGCAATTCACAGAAACCAAGTATGATAAATAAGTTCAAGAGGTGGCCAAAAGTTGGTGAGAATTTATCAGATTTAGAATATCCACATCATCTCCTAGATAAAGATTGGGTTGACAGACAAGAAAGTGTAAGCCCCCAAAGAAGACACTCTATTTGTGGCTCAAAATACTGTACAGAAGACCTAATACCAAGCAAGAGAAGGCAATCTGATGGTTTTATTTCTGCAAAAGAAATAGAGAAGGATGGAATACCACTGGTTTCTCAGAAGTATGATGTGGATGTAGTTCAAAGTCCTCGGTTCTTTGTGAACAAGCAGGAAACCAATAAGATTACAGCTTCTTTGGATGTTGAGAAGCGAGCATTGCGCATTCCTAATCCTCCTCCGAGGCCTTCAGTGTCCCTTCTTAGTGTAGCTAGGGAAGATGGGAATGCTTCAATTCTACCACCCCTACCTCCACCTCCCCCACCTCCTCCTCCAAAGTTCTCAGTAAAAAGTAGCACAAGTATGGTGCAGAGGGCTCCAGAGGTAGTAGAATTTTATCATTCACTAATGAAGAGGGACTCAAGAAAGGAACCTTCAAGTGGAGGAATATGTGATGCACCAGATGTTGCAAATGTCCACAGCAGCATGATTGGTGAGATTGAGAATCGATCATCTCATTTGCTTGCTGTAAGTTACCTATCTGTTGTTTTTCTATTTCTATTTATTTATTTTTTTACTAGTGGGCCTGAATTAGAGAGGTATCTCATCAAGAACGCAGCTCTCTTTATTTGGTTCTAGATGCCAGTCTGGAAACAAGCTCTAATCCTTGTAATGTGGTGGTGTCTGTAGATAAAGGCAGATGTTGAGACTCAAGGAGAGTTTGTGAACTCATTGATAAGAGAGGTCACTGGTGCAGTGTATCAGGACATTGAGGATGTGGTGGCATTTGTGAAGTGGCTTGATGATGAACTTTGCTTTCTTGTAAGTTGTTTTTTTGGAACAATCTGAAGAGTTTCTCTTGAGACATCTTGTTGCAGAAAAACCCTGGAAGGTTTTGTTTCTTACCAAATTTATTTACTAGATAGTGTCAGTAATTTCTTTGGAAAAGGAGAAATCAGATGGCAATTCATCACTTCAAATCTTGTGGAGCTTTTGATATTTCTTTGTAATATTTCTAGAAGAATGTGATGGATTGCTTTTTATTTCCCTTTCAAATGTATTTAAGAATAAAAGCTTTTATAATCTTTCACATTTGATGAAACGTTCAAGAACTCTTGGACCTATCAGAAATAATTTGAACTGTTATTTCACACCATTTTTATGGGTTGTTTTATGATCTTCATTATGCTTGTATTGTCTTTAAGGTGGATGAAAGGGCAGTACTAAAGCACTTCGATTGGCCGGAGAAGAAAGCCGATATTTTACGAGAAGCTGCATTTGGGTACAGTGATCTGAAAAAGTTGGTGGCTGAAGTCTCTTCTTATGAGGATGATCTTCGACGTCCTTGTGACATTGCACTGAAGAAAATGGTCACCTTGTCAGAAAAGTAAGGACTTGAAAAACATTTTATAAAATTTGTCAGTGTAGAATTTATAATCTCAAGTATACCATTGATGAGTAAACTCAACTTCTTATCTAATCCTAGTAGGATAGAGCGTAGAGTTTATAATCTTCTCAGGACCAGAGATGCATTGATGCGTAGCTGCAGAGAGTTCCAGATCCCTACGAATTGGATGCTGGACACTGGGATAATTAGCAAGGTACTTCATAATGTATCTTATCTGTACTTGTTTTCTAATTCTGGTTCACTTGACAAATTTGAAAAATTTACCAATAGGAACAATATGAAACTTTGATGTGCATGAAGCTTTGAGGAGGAAAAAAGGAAAAACAGATACGCAGCTGTAGCTCCATTTTTTTCTCCAGCAACTAAAAAAAGCTTTTGCAGTCGTTACTAATTAAATGTCCATTTTTGGGGTGTTCTAAATAGACCATTCCATTCCAGAAGTCTGCACTTCAATTTATACTATAGACATGGCCAACCCGTGAAACAATTTGGATCATTTAAGCCTAAGACATTCCTGTCAAGTATATTTTTTTTTATTAAATCACTTTGTTAGCAGCTCAAAACTTCTGCTTACTTGTGCGATGTATGGTTGCAGATAAAGTTTGGTTCAGTCAAGTTAGCAAAGAAATATATGAGAAGGGTAGCAACGGAACTTCAATCTAAGGGATCAGCACACAAGGATCCTGCTTTGGAATATATGGTACTTCAAGGAGTGAGATTTGCTTTCAGAATACATCAGGTATTGAAGACATTGAAGAACAATACTCATTTTATTTACTAGTAATAGTATGTGTTAATGCCATAGTTTAGAAAATAAGATCATTTTCCTTTCTCATTTTTGATGTGCATCCTTAAAGATAAACAGGGGGATAAACTTAAATAAATGTTCTGATTCATGGGTGAAACAGAGAATCATTTTTGTGAACACAAGCTTCCATAAGGATAGGTTGTTGAAGGATTTCTATCTACTGAAACATCATTCTTACATGATGTTCGACTGCACTAAATGAATTTTGTTCAAAATAGAAAACCAGAAGTAGAAAAAAAAAACCTTTCCAAGTATGAAAGTAGTTGACAAATTCTTACCTGGACATAGTTGTAATTGTTGGATGTTCATGGTATGGATGTAAGCACTCAGTTTGAGAATATTCTTGAAACAATGTAACTGGAATTTGCTAAGGTTTTTATGTCATTTCAATATTACTAATTTGGTTAGAGATAATTGAGTTTAATCTCCTAGTTTGAAATATATCATGATGATTGTTTTTAAATTTAGTGAGAGCTGTTCACTATTGTTTAAATTCACTCAAGGATTGTTGGTTTAACTTGAGTGTGACATTTATTGATGCAGTTTGCAGGAGGATTTGATGCAGACACAATGCATGCATTTGAGGAGCTAAGAAACCTTGCTTGTCCGAAATAAATAATGACTACAAAAGTGAAATAGAAAAAGGAAAACAAGAAATAGAAAACTAGGCTTACCATTTCAGTAAGCTTAATAGTATTATGTATTAAAAGAAGTGTGCCTTTGTTCAAACAGAATGTTTGGTGTTGCTTGAGAAGAAGAGGAGCATTATGAATGTCTTGGCAGTTAAATGTAGAAAGCTTGATGAGTGTTAATGAAATTTTGGTATTTACATTCATGATAACCATGCATGAGTGTACAGTCTTGGCTTAACTGACCCTAACATTTTTGGGTTTTATTTGGTGGATCTGGTTAAGGGTGTCAATGGGCCGGTTTCGGTCCGGGCTGAATCGGTGTCGGGTTTTATAAGCCCAGCCCAAAACATGTCCATTAAGAGTTCGGGCTGGGTTGGGCTGCTCTGGACACAATAACTAACGGGTTAGTCCGGTGTCGGTTTGTTATCGGGTTGGGCTTATTGAGGTGATTTCGGGGTGATTCGGTCCGGACCGGGCTTATCAAGCTTATCGGGCCAATTTTATATGTAAGATATATTGCTTATTTTATTATTTCTATCTATAAAATTAGCATCATTCCTTCTATATGTATGTAATTCAATAAATTGTAACAATTAATATTTTTTTCAACTATAGATTCATATAATCTTTCGGATCAAGAAGTGAACTATAACAATGTAATATAATCCATCAAAATTTAAAACCATAAAAATTAAGAAATTGGGCCCGGATGAACCTTATCGGTGTTCGGGCTAGTTCGGGCTTCTTAATGGGCCGGTCCGGTCTGATTTCGGTCTGGGCTGAAACGGTGTCGGGCTTTACAAGCCGAGACCGAAACCTGTCCATTAAGGTTCGGTCCGGGCTGGGTTCGGGTTATTTTGGGCCGGCTCGATCCGTGCTACCGGGCCGAGCCCATTTTTGACACCCTTAGATCTGGTGGTCCTACATGGATGCTAAGGAAAGAATGTTCTTAATGGGCACCCAGTTCTGCTATGTGATAAGCCAATTAGGTTAAATTCTTGAGAACAGATAGACCTTAATGACCTTACGGTACTCATGTACAAAATTTCAATTACCAATTCAAGTTTGCCAAGTGGTAAAATAAGGAATTAATAAATACCCACCCTAGCTCTATCCGGCCAGGCATGTTTGTTGGGTTGGGCTTCTTCCAACTTGCATCCATACCCACCCTAGCTTCTACGGCATTGAGATTGATTCTATTTTCACTCAAAAAAAAGATGGGAAATTTTATCAGACATCCCCTTGATAATTAGTTTATGACATAAAACTATCCTCTCTTGACAAAAATTACACGGACTACCGCTGAAACTATGTTTTATAATATAGTCCACACAGGGCGTTAAAAACTAATAGGAGAAATTCTTTAATTTTTAAGACAATACTATTCTTACTCAATGTAAAATAACATAAATATATCATCGTCTATTTTTGAAATGAGGCCTCTACAAGTTTTCCATCGTTCCAGAGATAGACGATGGTATATTTATGTAATTTTACATTGAGTAAGGATAGTATTGCCTTAGAAAAATTCATCAATTTTTAACACCCGGTCCCATGAGTAGGGGTCCAAATCGTCTCCTCCTAGGGGTTCAGGAGGAGACGCAGTTGCCACCAGCCGATGCCTGACACATGGACGTCGGTTGGATCTGAGCCGTCCAGCCAGCCAATAAGGTGAAACGTAGAGAGGTGATGGCTTATGGACCATCGGTGGCTGAACAGTTCGAATCCAACCAACACCAACGTATCGGGCATCGACTGGTAGCAGCCATGTCTCCTCCTGAAACCCTGGGAGGAGACGATCTGAATCCCATGAGCAGTACTTTGGAACCCCAGTAATGCCAAGATGCTATGAGCGTGAAATAGGAGATCTGAACACCATCACCAGATTTGATCTTCTTCTTCTTCCTCCTCATCTTTCGATAATTTTTTAGGATATTCTGAACCAGGTCGTTGGTTTTCTGCCACATCTGAGGGCTCTAATCCTCAAAGAAAATAGCTTTGAAGATATTCATTTGAAAGGCAATGATCAAAATTGATTGAATGGGTTATGATGTGCACTATAGACAAAAGTGAAATTAATAGATCTGAGCAACTTAACAGAATTAAGATTGATAGAAGGAATGTGGGCTTGAATTATCCAATGGACCAGGAGTAGTAATACTGGAAAAGCTGAAAGAGATTTCTTTCCACATGTAGGCTTCTCTAATCCCCTTATAGATTTCTTTGGCTTCGGGGTACGCTTTTATTTGATCTTTTTGGAGAGGAATTTTGTTTCTGATATTTGATTCCCCATCAGCAAAGGCACAATGTTCAAGCGACAAAGTGATCTGATGTCACAGATTCCCTACCTAGGGCATGCTGTGGTGCTGGTGACTCTGATTGAGCCACGAGGAAGATGAGGCAGAGAGAGAGAGAGAGGATAGGGGCAGAGAAGAAGGGTTGGGCAAAATTGTAATTTTGGCCTCAGTTTAATTTAGATATTTCAAACATAATATATGAAACATTTTTTTTTTAGTAAAGAATATGTGAAACATTGGGTATCTTGAATGTAATGTACATTTATTTTTATGTTCATTCACTCAATAAATAGAAGGATGACATAGCTGATCCTAAGTGTCCATCAGGAAGGCCATGCTGACAGTGTTCTTTGTCCATTACAGATCCATTTGACTATACATACCAAGAGAAATAACAGTATGAATTTCTAGTGTCTTCTTCCTCTTTAATAAGTTTTTCAAAAAAAATCAATAAGGTTTTGTTTTGATATAACATTTTATATGTTAAAAAAAAATTTTGATGTTCATTTTTAAGAGATAAAATATAGTGATATCCTCCTAAAAACAAACATTATAAAAAAATTTAAAATAGAAAATATTACATGTAAAAATTTCACATAAATTTTTTGTCAAAAAGTATGGAGCCTAGGAGAATTAAACTAGGACTGATACATAGTTATCAGAACTGTTATGTATAGAATAAAAATGGATATGATTCCATTTTTCCCAGTTTAACCCTGGATCCGGTTTTTCAATTATGGGCTTTGGTGATACCCTCCTGGTTATACCTGTGAGTGATGTCAGTATTTTTAAGTCAAGTATATAAGAATCCATGAAACTTGTGCCTTATTTTCGTTATTGTGATGATTATCGTACAGTGATCTTAATTATTAAGTGAATCTTGAAGGGTTAAAATTGTCTTTCAGTTTTATTATCTTTCCTATCTTCATCTCTATGGATCCACAAGAGGAAGATTGATGAAACTGAAAAATGCCTTTTTATTGGAATTCTTTCATTAATGATGTAAAAAAATAGTTTAAAATTCGAATTTGATTTACTTCTGTATCCATTTAAGGGAGTTCGATCTATTTACATCTCTAGCTTTCATACTCTGAAACCAACCAGACAATGCAATCTTTCACCTATTCATATGCTGGAATGACATCTTCAATGGGACCTACAAATTCAGGATTAGATTAGAGAAACGGTACAGAGGAAAGAAAGTGTGAGTTACATGAAAGATTATGAGAAAGAATCCCCGCAGTAACGCTGTGGGAATAGAGATTTTTCTCCCTTAATCATATTCGCGCTCCACAGTAGGTGTTCTTCTTGCTCTTGAATATAGATGGACGATAAAGATAATCTCTCGAGGATTTTTAATCATTATCCCTTTAATTTAAGCACTAAATGGAATATAGATTTTAGGATTCTTGGAATTACATGAATATTTAAGGGTCCACATATGATTGTAGTTTAAACTTTAATCAAGAAACAAAACATTTAATGATATGGGTCCTTGATTTCACTTTCAATAGTCCAAAGTTTTATGCCGATGACAATGCGGAATGTGGATCTCTTATTAACCTGTTTTATTTTACTGAAAGGTTAATTATGTAATTTTTTTTTTCATTATATCTGTCCATTCTTTACTGACCTTTAGTAAAAAAATTTTAAAATAAAAACTTAAACAAACAAAGTGAAAACAATATTAATGAATCAACTTTAAAGAGATTACAAATGAAGCTAGGGTTCTTCCCTTCCATATAAAACCAAGCTAGAGAAAATGAAATTATGTCGCAGCTCAGATTTTGGTGACCCACATGGCATGGCACATTGGCAATGGCCTAAAGAAAGAACAGGAGTGATAAATCTGGCAGGAATATTTTACGGACCTTGTCATTGATGAAATCTCAACCAATGGACAAAATAGAAAAAACGAAAAGCTCAATGGATTTGACAAGTTGACAAGAAAGAACATTGCCCAACTTGCTGCAAAAATAATGGCAAGTGCTAGCCCCGTGTCCTTCCGATCCACCCAAATAATTTGGACAATTAAATGGATTACACTCAAACTTATTATGACTCCTTTAATATATATATATATATATATATATATATATATATATATATTTTTTTTTTTTTTTTTTCTTTTTTTATCATAGTTAGGTTAACTCAACTTGGAAGGAATTCTCTTTAAATAGAAACCAGAAAGCCCAAAATGGGTTTTTTGAGATATGACTGCCCTCATTCCTTACTCTGTAAATGTACTTTTTGGAAGATGTTTGTTTTGATATTAATTCCAGCAGTATATAGAACAAATTCTGAAGCATTTATATTAGCCAAAATGAAAAAAGATCATGAAAGAAAAAGAATGTCAGGAAAAGAGAGTATGCGAGAGAGATATCTATACATGTTGCTGTGCTGTGTGTACATCTTTTCTCAAAGAAAAATTATAAACGAATTATATGTCTCAAAAAAAGAAAAAAAAGTGATAAGGGTTTTTACTCTAGCAGGGAATGTATTCTACACATACTTGAAGCTCCAGGTGGTGGTCTGATGATATGATAATTTCAATTGTTGGATATCAAGAAATGTTTAGAATTGATTATTTTATTTTAAAAAAAATGCAATCTATGCATTGATATGTTTATTTCTAAATTTTTAGATCTTTATTTTACTATTCGTTAATTGCATTTGTGACTTTAGGATCTGTACTTCCACAAGATTTTAAACACATCAAGTATGCCGTATGGCAAGAAATGTCTAACCAGAATAAATAATCCTCTACTCTAAACTAGAATAAGAATCCCCACATAATAAAAATGAAAATAACACCATGAAGAATCCAAAGCCTTGGAAAGATCTTCTAAAGAATTAATATCTGATTAATGCAATTTGATTTCATACAAACAATAGAGAGAGAGAGAGAGATCAAAGTGGATGATTCATGTAGAATCTTGAGTAGATTAAGAAGACAAAAGGATCCAACAGCAGTGACATGGAAGGCAGCATCAGTAGCAATAGATCTTGGTTCTGGTCATTGTCTGCACCACACAGCCTAGTTTTTTAAAAGCTGGGCCCAAGAAAGGAGACGATTAGAGAGAGAGAGAGAGAGAGAGAGAGAGAAGAGGTGAAAATCATGAAAGGAAAAGACGTATATGAGGTGAGATTCAGACTGTCGTCACTTCATCCACCAGGAGTGGGTTAGTCCAATGTTTGGGGCCCACTCCTCTGTCCTGTCCCTTCTTCCCCTCTTCTCTATTCCTCCATCTTCCTTGTTAAATACACATACATACTCATCCCTTACGAATTCCATCTTTTCATCTCTCTCTCTTCCTTCCCTTCCCTTTTCTCTCTCTTTCTACCACTAACACTACATGAACTTCAACTAGAATTCCAAGATCAAAACAACCCATGTTTCCATTTGGGAAATTACAAGATCTATAGAGAGAGAATGTCAGCAGCCGTTGCTGCTGCAGCTGCAGCTGCAACAACCGGAGCTTCAAGCAATTCAACAACTCATCACAATCACAACCATACCCAACCCACCAACACACAACAAGATCTATCAATGGCTGCAATGACAACAACACCACCAAGCAGATATGAATCACAGAAGAGACGAGATTGGAACACTTTTGGACAATATTTGAAGAACCATCGCCCCCCACTTGCACTCTCTAGGTGCAGTGGAGCACACGTGCTGGAATTCCTTCGGTACCTAGATCAGTTCGGTAAGACCAAGGTGCACTCCCCCTCTTGTCCTTTCTTTGGTCACCCACACCCACCTGCACCTTGCCCTTGCCCTCTAAAACAAGCATGGGGCAGCCTTGATGCCCTTATAGGCCGCCTTCGTGCTGCTTTTGAAGAACATGGAGGCCAACCAGAGGCCAACCCTTTTGGTGCACGAGCTGTGAGGTTGTACCTGCGAGAGGTGAGGGATACACAGGCTAAGGCAAGAGGGATTGCTTACGAGAAGAAAAAGCGCAAGAGGCCACCACTACAAGGGCAATCAAAATCAGTTGGTGTTGATGGAAGTTGCAGCAACAGTGATAACAGTCACCATGAAACTGATGATCAGGGAGTGATAGATCATGTTAACCTCCTTATGGGTTCTTAACTATTTAGTTAAAAACTATAGTTAGTAGAATCTCTTTTGAATCTTTTATGATATATTGATGAGAAGAGACTTAAAATCAGAGAAGATGAGAAAAAAGAACTCATAAATATATGTGTAAGAATGATTAGACTTTGTGGATTTTGTTAGAATTAATGTCAAGGTCTTATCAGTTGTTGGTCTTTTATGGGTTATCTAGTAACAGCAAATCCCAAGTCTTGTCAAGTAATATTGGTACTTCAATGTCTTTGCAAATTTGGTTATACTTCTTTCTATTACTAGTTCTACTTCTCTCTCTCTCTCTCTCTCTCTCTCTCTCTCTCTCTCTCTCTCCCTCTCTCTCTCCTATAAAACCACACGAACGCATTGGATTTAGACTTGCCTCTTGATTCGTGAATATTTTGAGTATTGGTAAATGAGTTATCCTCTCTATCTCTATATATGTTAGTCTATCTGTTTTTTGGTGTTTGTTGTGTTTGTGGGTCTGGTGTGGATGTATTTGTATTTGTCGGTGTGTACTCTTGAAGTTCTGTTCAGCTTTTTTTTTTTTTTCCTCCTTCTAAACATCAACAAAGAATATATCAACAGAAAAAATGATTTACAGGATTAATGTCTAGACATCCCTTGATCTGTCACTCCACCTTGGGCATGGCATCAGAAGAAAGACAGATCAAAGCAGACTGAACTATGTTCTCTCTCTCTCTCTCTCTCTGACTTGAGTTAAAATTCACAGTAATTTTCCCTTCTGAATCAAGTGTATTTTTTTTTTTTTTGTGTACCAGAGTCAAGTGTATTTGGAAGCTATCAAAAATGGTCTTTGTATATTGTTCTTTGGCCCATAGTAACCTATATCTTCACTAATACAATCCTCTAATGAAAAAAATAAATAAAAAGAAGAAGGCGCAAAGCTGCAAGAAATCATAGGTGTGGAATTATAAGATAGAATTTGATTGAAAATTTGGTGGGCAGTTGCAATATTGTCTATGCTTTTTCAAAGATGCAGATCATCGACATGTCTAATTGTGGGCTCAGTTTCTAGACCCACAAAAGAACCCTATCCTGCATAAGAAGAATCCCATTCTTGTCTCCTTCACATTTGACCAATGAGGCACTAATAATGATCAAATTGAAATTGGTGCTTTACACCATGATCTTATTGATTATGATCAAATTATTTTTTATTAGGTGATGTTAGATTACATCTTTGCCATCTTTAAGCTTGTTTACAGAAACCATCAAGGTCGTTAAGAGTCATGGTTAATTTTCTTTTAAAGTTTAATTTCCTTTATGGGTTAAAACCCTAATTGGTTAGTGATGATTAAATTTTTAATTGTTGCTATAAAAGGAATGTTGGATTAATAATTAAACTAATCAAAAGTTTATACCTGTTGAAGAAGACATGAATGAATACAGAAAGATGGGAATATATTTTGATTGTATTTTAGGTTCGCTTGCATGGATCTGCATATCTTTACGTAATAATACATGAACCATGAATTAAGTAATACAAACGACTTACAATATTTGTCTTGAGCCTAGACCATTTTCCGTTTGGGGGTGAAGGAACAATGAGCCCTACAGCCAAATTGCATGAATACAGTAGAAATTTCATGCCTCTACAGATGAAGCCTACTAAGATATAATAACATTTATATTCTACCTACAAAAAGGAATTGGAGCAAAACCGAGGAAGAAACATTGATTTACAGTAGACTTGCCTCACAATTATAATATGTTAGTTGAAGATATAGTGAATATGAAGAAGTTATACAATATCTGATGGTAATTATTATTTATTAATTACTTGATACTTGTAGTTATATGTAGAGGCGGGCCTTTGGAGCAATGGTAAAATTGCTCCATTGTAACATGATGCTTGATCATAGATTTTTTGCGAAGGTAAGACTGCATTTGTAAGCCCCTTCTTAAACCCCGTAATGACATACATTGAGTACGTATGCCCTTTTTATACTTGTAGTTAAATCTGTTCATCTATTCTACTCTCCACTTCACTTGCTACTTCGATATATATCATGTGGTTTCCATCCATTCTATTGATATATCCTAAAAGAGTGTTGGTTATCTCCCAATGCCTCTTGCTTTCAATACCCAAATAAAAAAAAAAAGAAAAAAAAAAAAGAAAGAGGTAACCAATACCCAAATCACATTAATTACTTGGGTTTTGTACTTTTTGTTGGCAAAATAATCAAAAGATTTTGAATATGGAACTCTCATTGATTATTTTTTTAAAGGTTTTCTTGCAATAAATTAGAATGGTTGGATTAAGCAGCTAGGTAAATGAATTTCATTTTTTAGGCAACTTAAAATTAATTAAAAATAAGGCTAAGAAGTTTAGAATAAGAATTAAATAAGGTCTTATATATTTGGATCTTCTAGAGTCTATTAGACAAGTAATAAAAATTGTTAAATTAGTTGAATACATTGGATTAAGTAGGCAGAAGCATGTTTGAATCATATTGAAACGTTGGAATTATTTATTAATAATAATTAGTTTACTCATTCAGGCAAGGGATATGTGGTTGGTCTGGTCAGATAAACTTATCGAGTTAGTCCAAAAATTTTCCATGTAGATAGCATGTCAGATGGAGTCCACTTCTAATCATATGTCAAGTTTTAACATAATAGAATTTGCCAAGTAACAAAATAAAGTTTTGAAATTTAAGAACTATGGAAGATTGCACAATAGTGGTAGCAAGAATTCAAGGATATATAGGATGCATGCCAAATTGTTGAATTGAATCTGAAACTTGACAAGTAATCTATCTAATAATTGAATCTGAAACTTGACAAGTAATCTATCTAATCTGTCCACTATTTACCCAATTATTAGAATTGTCACATCTTTCTCTTACGTGGCAAAGTGGACTGTCAAGAAAAACTTATTGTCATGGAGTCATGAAGTAGAATTTTTTCGAAGTGGACTGTCAAGAAAAGCTTATAGTCATGGAGTCATGAAGTATAATTTTTTCCTATTCAGTTTATATTATATTTTTTTTGGGGGGATCGAAAAACCAAATCTACTATTCATTAAGAATTGATTTACGTCCATATAGAATCTAAAAGTTATCAAATCAAAAGAAAAGCTGCTCTAGATTTCTTGATCTTACAAGAAAAGTGTGGAAGGAGGTAAGGCTCCATTACTTGTGCTCAGAAAATTTATCATTTTACATTAGGTACTAACATAAATAGTTTCTGCTAGTATTTATTTATGTCTGGTTTTAAGACTATATATATATATATATATATAGCTGAGGTATCATGAAAAATTTAAGGATGTACACCACAAGGGGAGGATACATATATTAGAGTACATATATTACATAAATTAACATATAAAAGTCGAACCTATGACCTTTTGGGTGTTTGCACTCAATTTGCAGGACACCAACCAATTAAATTAGGTTTCAAACTTTCAATATAATAGACAAAATCAATGGTATACTAACGAGTATTTATAATGGGTATGATATATTAAAGTCTTCATAAAAGTGTATAAACCTCCCTCAGTATAAAAAAGGAAAAACAACAAAAATAATGAAAATAATGTCAAAATGTCAAGAACATAATCAAACATTACCAAAACAAAAATTTAAAATTCATTGAAGGTAGTAAGAATATTGTGAAAAACACACAATTCATAATCACTCATGTTGGACTTTCTGTCTTCTTCTTCGATTTTTATTTGCCTTTTCTTTTCTTGGATTTTTTTCTAATAATCCTAATTATTAATTAGCTAGGACCCTTCAAATGATGAACTTAACTGAGTTGGTGATGAGCTCCCTAATAAAAGAAACAATTGAGAGTGAAATCCTATTATTTTTACATGTTAACACTGCAGTAATCATGGCTGCTCCATAAGGAAATCCCTTTTGCCTCTTCCATAATGTAAGTCCAAAGTCTATTGCGATGTGCATTTGCAGATGATTCAGTGTTCCAAAAAAGAAGCAAAGCATCAATAAAAACTATCTTACCTTAAGATTTTTAAGTAGAAATAAGATAAGAACACTAGTATCGGATATTTCCGTGAGGAACTTTGGTTTGTCTTTTCTCTTCTCCTTGGTTTTATTTTCTAATTATGTCAGACCCTTCAAACGATGGTGGAACTCTAATTATGGTGGATCAGTTCCAGATCTACATTCGATTCTAGACCCAATTTAAGGAGGGATCACAGAATGCATTACTATGGAAATTTTTTTCCACAATCTCTCACATAACCTTAGTATGTATTTGGGAAAAAGATTATGATGCCACTGTAGAGATTCTTTTCCATAATATCTCACATAATTCACAGACTTTTTTCTCTTGACCTTGTGAGCCTTCATGGATACTGATTCATGCATAATTTTTTTTTTAAAATAGAAATTTAGTGAGCAGTGCATATTTGCTGAACCTATAGAATGGGAAGAGGCCAGACTGTTATGGATTCACATCCTCTCCTCCCTGAGGTTTGGGAGGAGGGGGGACGCCCCCTTTAGATGATCGACACGTGGAGCTTGGGTAAATTCAAGTCTTCCATCCGAGTCGACACCGAGCCGACAAGCTGAACCCTACAGGAGGTGTCGGCTCGAATAGAAGACTTGGATTCACCCAAATTTCATGTGTCAGTCATCCAACAGGGGCATCCCCTTCATTCCAAACCTCTGGGAGGAGGGAATGTAGATCAAGACTATCATACATACATGCATACTTATTGGTAAATAGCGATGTGAGAAAACCTCTTACATGTATACACCACCTCATTTTGGGGCCCAAGTTTATTTGTTTCAATGTCCCTCTTTAACTTACAATATCAACAAGTTTTTCTTAAATTAAAAATGGGACAATTTTTGTACATGAACCGTGCATATGAACAGTCGAGGCATCAATCATTGTTCCAATAAGGAAGGTCAGTTTTGGAACCCAAAATATATATTATATTTTAGCAATACCTACCCTTAACCTCTTCTTAGGAAAACTTGCCACTGTTAAAGTTATGGGGAGAGGTTCTTTAGGAGAGCAGTTTTCAAAAAGGATCATCATGGGTGATTGAATGAAAGGGAGGGGTATTATAGAAACTTCAAACATAGAGACGGTGGGGTTTTTCATACATTTTTTAAGGTGTGACGATCCAGACCATGGTTCTCATTATCTAAGGGGCAAACAAGAAAAAAAATTTCCTTAACGAAATTTTCTATTTTAACAACCCATTCGACCCTTCCCTAACCCCTCCTTGATGAGAGAATGATTAGATCAAAAATCTTGCTACAATCAGCTAAGGCTCTAACCAATTATGCTAGCCAGCACCTTAGTAATTTTCACAATTTACCATGTGACTTTCTCGATTAAGAATGCATGCAATAAGGGCAAAACATGCTTTAAAAAAAGGGTGTCTCAATTCATGAGGTTCCTGCTATTAATATAGAGTCGATCTTGGGAGAGACAGAATGTAAGAAGCCTTACCCTTTGCAATACAAAGATTTAAAATTATATAAAAATACTAAAATGACAAATACCATCATTATGTAATTAATATTAACAGATAGCAAAATTTTCATAATTTTTATGACCTTCGATTCATATTTGATCTATTAAAAGTTAAAACATTTTAATTTTAGGTTAAAATTTAACCAAGAAGATGTGTTAGGTTCTTTAGGATATGGACCTACCCAATGTCTTGTTGTCTTTCCAATTACATGCCATGTGGCAACTAACATTCATTAGGTGACCCTTCTTATAAACTTGATCATTTCGACATAGAGATGAAAACTCACCTTAGAAAATTCATATTTTTACATTTTTGTAAATCAATTTTATATTTATAGGGAGTGATTGAATAAAAATTTGAGATCAAGAAATCGGTTGGTCAGAATCGACCAATCTTGCGTAGCAATCGATTTCAGATCAGGATCACCGACTGTTGATCCATCCATACACTTGAACCTTGTTTTGCATATAATCTTCTTTTGATTGTATCTCATTTTATTTTAAAATAACTTAAAATTCTGATAAAAAAAATATATTATATTAAAAAAGAATTAAAAAAAGGTAACAAAATATTCTCACTCATGGGTTCAATTGGAATGTGTGATTGAGAAAAAGTATTATGGAAAATTTATCAGAAAAATTATTTTAAATAATACCAATTAATTTAGATATTCAACCAAGGTGTTAGTAATGACAAATTTTGACAATAATGTCTTCCCTACATCAAAGCTTATGGTGGCAATTTTGTTCGATGGGCAATACCTAAGACTAGTAAGTGAATCTGAATCTTCTATATCTGAGTTAATAAACTGAGCTAATAAGAGGATGTTGACTTGAATGAAGGATTCGGATTTACTTAAACCTCAAGTGTCGATCATCTAACTGAGGTGCTGTCTGGGAGGAGAGGACTTGGATCGATCTATGGTATCATATAAAGGATTCGCATCCTCTCTTCCCAATGGTTTTGGGAGGACAGTGGCAACCTGCCCTGGATAGCTGCCACATGACTCTCAATGAATCCAAGACTCACGTCTGAACCGACACCTAGTAGACAAGCTGAGCCAACATGGGGTGTCGGTACGAACGTGGATCTCGAATTCACCCGAGAATCACGAGGTGATCATCGGAGATAAGTTGTTGCGTCTTTTCAGAATCACTCCGAGGAGACGATGTGAATCCATCATATAAATGCCTTAAAAAATAAAAAATAAAAAATAAAAACAAAAGTTAAATTCTTAAAAAGCAATATAAAACAACAATAAAAGAAAGACATAAGCCATCATGATTAACTAGTCCCATCACCATCTATTATAAGCGATTAAAAAAGGTGAAAAAAAAAATAGAATTATAGTAAATGAGTGAGTGAGTGAGTGAGTGAGTGGTCCTTATTCATTGAAATTGTGGTGCTACTTTTATTCTTACTTTGTGTGAGTATGTTGATTTGACATAGAGAGTGAAGAGATGAGATGGGCGGCGTCTCATTAGTGCTGCCAACACCGATATCTACGCCCCGCTAAGTGTGGATGCCCACGTGTTGTTCGGACACCATTGTCCCCTGTCTCTCCGACACCTTTCAAATTATTAATTATTTTAATATTTTTATTCACATAACAATGAAATCTTATTGTAATCAAGATTAGATAAAAAATTATATATATATTTTTTATTTTTAATAATAAATTCTATTATTCCACATATCTATTAAAAATACAATTATACCCTCATATTGTATTTGTAAACATATTTTTACTTTTGTCGCAATAAGACCATACACAATGAAAAGAATGTTACAATTTTATAGTTCATCATAGATACTACCATTGAAGGGATGTGAAAGATTTCCTTCACACTAATGGCATAAGGAATCCGCACTTCCCTTGCAATGTCACTTTTTTGGAATAGTTATCTCACATTCCACTTTTTTCCAATTCCATAGAGTGAGAAAAACTATAATCCAAAGAGTTAAATAACAAAATGAGAAGAGGAGAGAGCTACCTAGATAGGTCAAAAGTCAATTTTTGTGACCTCTCTCAACCACATTCTATCATTTATAGGACTCTTCTTTGTATTTCAACACTACATAGTGTAACAATAAGAGTTCATTTTTCCATTAAGTTATCAATGTACATTTTTTTTATATAATAATCTCATGTTGAGTTGGAATTCCAAAACTTATCTCTATTAGAATTTTAGTAAGGTTTTTTCACTTTCATATGTACCTCATTGCTCAAATGAAATATAAAAATTATCCCTCTATATATTGAGGTTACTATGATGATTCCATTTAACTCTTACTCATTGAGTTGTTAACTGTTATAACAATCCTTGTTACATTTTGACAAACCCTTTATTTTTTTTAATATTCTATTATTCGAAGAGTAGGTTCCACCATGTTGTGCTCTAAATCACTTTGATCAAGCATTTGCAATTTGTAGCTTAGCAATTTAGTCACTAAAATTTGTGGATATGTTTTCCATGTGAGCACCATTATAACCATATGGAAAATGTAGATCAATGAATTGGGTTATGGAAAAAAAAAATTTCCTACAACCCTAATTTGGGGATCCATTCCCACTCACACGCCAACATAATAAGCCATGATGTAAACTATTGGTACACAAAATATGAGATCATTTGAATGATTCAATCTTCTGCTCTTTCATTGGTTCAATTTCTTAAACGTTGTTGTGGGAAACCCTTATCCTATATGTTGGGGGAAAATGTAGTTATTAATATCTAGGGCAATCAAAAGGAATGAAGAGTAATCCCTTAGGGGTCTACACATGTCAGCCATCACACAAGGCCACGTCAGGAGCTGGAGAGAACCAGAGATCTTGCTCAGTCCAAGGGCGGTGATTGATCTCGACCTTAAGAGTGTATCAGAAGGGATTTGATGGCATTAATTGCGGCAGGTGCACATTAATGGTGTTGCAATAAATGCTTACAAATAGAGGCAAGAGACTTTAAATGCATTGTATGCTGACTAGACCTGCCACGTCACCTCAACAAAGAGTATAATGGCGAGAAAGGTGTACACTGGACGCGAGGAAAGAGAAATGATGGTTTCTCATATCAGATAAGCCTGATGACAGAGACGTAGGGGGTCAAAAAAGAAAGATCTTGGAGATATACTATACCATAGGGGGTCATAGGGGTCATGGGCTACATATAGTTTGATGATGGTGCATCGAAAATCGGAATGAGCTGGCTAAATGAAGCTTGTTCGACAAGCTTCACATTTGGGCTATGAATAACAGAAGAATGCAAAGGAAAGGGATCTTGAGTTTTCACTCTCTCAAAGTACTCTTACTCTATCCAATTTCCTTTAGAATTCACTGTTCATCTTCTGTGAAATCTCATTCACGTGCATCCTATACATTTATCTGTTATATCGTTACCATGGTGAACTGTGGAGGAAAGGTCCTACTGAACTCCTGTACCTCAGTGCTAAGGGTGTCAATGGGCCGGTCTGGGCCGATTTCGGTCCACCGACTGAACCGGTGTCAGGTTTTATAAGCCCAGCCCAAAACATGTCCATTAAGAGTTCGGGCTGGAGTGGGCTGCGCTGGACAGAATAACTAACGGGGTGGTCCGGTGTCGATTTGTTATCGGACTGGATTTATTGAGGTGATTTCGGGTTGGTTCGGTCTGGATTGGGCTTATCGGGTTTAACGGGCCCCTTTTATATGTAAACTATATAGCCTATTTTATTATTTCTATCTATAAAATTAGCATTATTCCTTCCATATGTATGTAATTTAATAAACTATAACAATTAACGTAATCTTTTCAACTATAGATTCACATAATTTTCTAGATCATGAAGTGAACTCTAATAGTGTAACACAATCTATTAAAATTTAAAACCATTAAAATTAAGAAATTGGGCCCGAACGGACCTAACCGGTGTTCGGGTTGGGTTTTATCGGTTTGGGCTAATTCAGGCTTCTTAACGGATCGGTCTGGTTTGATTTTGGTTTGGGCTGAAACGGTGTCGGGCTTTACAAGCTCAGACCAAAACCTGTCCATTAAGGCTCGGTTCCGGGCTGTGTTCGGGTTATATCGGGCTGACTTGGTCCATGCTACCGGGTCGGGCCCAGTTTTGACACCTTTACTCAGTGCCTTCTCTTTAAGGAATTTGGGTATCTTATCCCTGAGTTCCATTCTGCTTGTCCTGGACTATACTGACTTAGGCATCGGAGTGGTCACGGGGTAAAACCCACCTATTTCATTGCGTGTTCTTGGTCTGCAGATACGTGGCAACATCTTATGCACCTGGCGAAATCCAGCAACAACATTATATATATAATAAAAAATCAAAATAAATCGTGCCAATAATTGTCAAACCACAATTCACACCGGTTTAGATTGAGGCGCTTTCAGTCCGCAATTTACCGTGTGAGAGGTTGGGTTTTGGACTCTTGGGCTATTTCAATGCAAAAGTTAGTACTCCAAGTACAAACAAATAAGGAGGTCAGCATCAGAATACGAGCTCCAAGTAAGTCGGGTTGTAGAAAGAGTTTGAGTGTAAAAAGTTGGATATGTTTACTTTCAGAATCTGGTCTACTTATCGTGAAGGGCATTGAGTGGTACAAAATCGGATTTACTCCTGAGTGGATTTACTCATTTTTTGGTTACATCAGATATGTTGTCCGTTTATGTTCGTGGGAAGTTATTGGTTTGTTGGTTACACATGATGTCAACCGTCACCGTTAAGTGTGGCACACAATTAGTC
Source organism: Protea cynaroides (assembly GCA_028583415.1). NCBI lineage: Eukaryota > Viridiplantae > Streptophyta > Magnoliopsida > Proteales > Proteaceae > Protea > Protea cynaroides. The sequence goes on along the minus strand of CM053265.1, from coordinate 82,007,083 downwards.
GTACGGACTGAGTACAGATTACGATTGGAAGATGAATGGGCAAACAGTTACTGCAGTCTGAGACAATATTCAAATCCTCTCCTCCAAGAGAATCTGGAGGGGAGGTGGCTCTCCTCCAAGAGAATCTGGAGGAGAGGTGGTGTCCCGTTTGGATGGATGACACCTGGGACTCGGGTGAATCCGAGCCGACACCCCCTGTCAGCTCGGATGGAGAACTCGAATTCATTCGAGCTCCAGATGTCATCCATCCGAATGGGGCACCACCTCTCCCTAGATTCTCTTGGGGGAGAGGATGTGGATCCGTCTGAGACATGCAAAACTCAGATGGTAACATGGCCAAACTTTGAGATAGCGTGTTCTATTACTGACACGTATCTTCTCCTCATTAGTAGAATATGGTATAGAAATCCTCTCCCGCCTGAGTTTGGGCGGGAGAGTTGGCGGCCCGGATGAATGGCCGCCACCTGGCTCTCGGGTGGATCTGAACCCTCCATCCGAGCTTACACCCCAGCCGACAAGCTAAGCCGACAGGGGTGTTGGCTCTGATGGAGGGTTTGGATCCACTTAAAAGTCAAGTGACGACCATCCATCCGAACTGTCAATTTTTCTACCCAGAGGATGTGGATCCTAGAATATATAATACCCATAATAGTATTAAAACAACTTATTCATATCAGTTTTGAACCTAACCGCTCCCAGCTCAATAAATTAGATTGCTTTTTTCTAAAGGCAATCCTAGCCTTTGATCTTTTTTGAAGCATGCATGCTGGCGGTGTGAGAATTTTTTTCCTAGAGAGGTTGGAAAATCCTTTCAGTCTTCCAAAGAGGTGAAAAGACAAAACGTGGGACCAGGGGATGGAAATAAGGACAAAGTAGAGAAATGTACGGACATTTGCTGACATAGGGTGATGACGTCATATAACATTCCAAATATTGTTATTTTAATTAGGGTTTTGGAGCCTTATTATCAAATGTTTCCCCCACCACCAGTTGTCACCTCACCTCCCCTCCTCTCAACTTCAATCTAATCAACACGTCTCTCTCTCCATCCACGAAGAAAGGTTTGTCGGGAAAGTCACGTAACCACCTCGAATTTACTATATTACCCCTGTACACCATCTTTACACGTGTTAAAACCATGCCCATGACACCTGGTAAGATAGTGATAAGATAAGATACATCCTACTCAGGCTGACCTCATACCATTAAATGGGACCTATTTGCTTAAACCTTTGCTAACCATGGTCTTGACCTCAAACCGGTTAAAAAACCGGTTTATGCCCAAAAAGAATAACCCAAATAAAACATGAACCAGACCGGCAGGCTGTTCCAGCTTGATAACTGATCTGGGTTTTCTTTGCCTGAGTTTGAAGAGGGCATATATATTCACACCTTTAGGGTTGACAAGGGTTCTTTGAGCGGTGGAGTTGGACCATCTGTTTTATCAATTCGATTTTCATGTTTTTAGAGAAGATGAGACTTTAAAAACACATGTTCATGTAACGATGCCCTATGATCAGCTTTATGGAGCCCAAGAACCAGCTGAAAGTTAGTGATATCAAATTATGAAAACCAGGCCACTATTGGTTGAACCGGATCTTAACACAGGCAGTGACAGGTTAAACCATCACTTGCTCTTCCTTTTCTCCCTACCTGTTTGGAAACTATGTCAAGCTGGGTTAAACACTTTTGGTTCTGGGTCAGTTCTTCAAAACCATGGTAAAGTTAAACCAATCTTCCACATGTATTACAAGTATAAGACACATGTATTACAGGTAGTATAAGACAGGTGGGCCCATAAGATTCTCTCTAACCTCATATCCATGAAAATTATTCTCCCCAACCTGCTTTTCTCTCTCTTAGTTATATTTTATTCCTAATTTATTCTTGTCATTGGAATCTCCTCTTTAGAATTGTTGTTACCTGATGAAATGTTAAAGATGAGACTTCCATTTATCATAAGATGTGATATATGATTAGGGCTGCCACTAATTTGGGAGACATCTTCTGACATTCACATATGCTTTGAAGGGAAAATTAAGGCCTCTTTTTATTTTCTTCACTAATGTCATCTCATCAAACAAAGTAGTGGTCGAGAAATGCTTGTGCTTTTCTGGGGCCCATATTCTACCCAATAAAACCCCAACATTCATTATTACTGTTAGTGCTAACTTTCTCAATCAGTTTTCATTATTTTATTCCTTACCCCAGGCTTTGCCTTAATTTTGCTTCCTCTGCTTCCATCCATATGATGTGAAATCCTAATACAAATACACAAATAGATATATACATACAAAATTGATGTAAAATACAAGTAAACATACATGTGAAATGGTCAATTTGTTAACAAAATTTGGCAGATAAAAGCACCAAAGGTCCTACAGCAGTGTATCAAAGTAGACTTATGATCTGACATGGAAAGCATTTGATGTGAAATGATGGTTACATACATGATTCGAATAATGCAATCAAGAAAGTCATGGCTGGGATTGGTTAGAGATGCCTTTCCAGTTTCCACACAAGATGGAAAATAACATCAGCATAAGTTGAATTTAGGGGGATAAGGATAAGATTAACATGTCCTCGAATTCTAGCCATGAAAGCTTTAGTCTAGAAGAGGATAACTTTTGCACATCAATGTCAATCCATTTTGTATAGTTTCACTGCATCCAGCTTGACTACCCTATAGCTATAGGGTAAGCCTACATAAGTTCCTTAGAAATTGTCAACCCAAAGAACATGGTACATCATGTAAAAATAGGAAGTTGGAACCATGAAGAGATGTAAGGTTTACTTTCAAGAAAGGAACATCCACCATTTCTAGTATCTGATTTGATAGAATTTTGATTTACAAGGGGAAGGATGGATCTATGAGAAATGGAGTCAGGTCCTCAAGTAATAGAGGTTGGTGGGGTTAGGCTTATTTCACTTCTAACTTGAGTACATTAGCTGTAAAGATAAGTAAACATATAAGCTGTCACTTTAGCAACCAAATCAAGCATATAATTTCTTAATGCATTATGGGTTCTTTACTTCTTTTGTGTTTTGCTCTCAATGAAGGAGACAGTAAAATCCTGTTTAAGATTAGTGATGGCTGATAAAGATGAAACTGAGAGCATCAACATCAACATGAACTGTAAACCAAATAAAGAAATTTCTAATATCATGGGCTCTATTCTGCACTATGATTGGAAGAAGGTAGTGCACCAGGACTATCACAAACATGGTTTTAGGTATATCCAGATCGGATACGAAGTATCGGCTGATACGTAATGATTTTAGCAGCGGCCGATCTCGATATGATACTTGGTACCCGATACCTTCATTTTTTTTTTAATACCTTTTAATTTAGTGTCGGCCGTGTGTACCGATCCAATATTGATCTCGTATTGGTTTTCAGAGTAACCGGTACCTATTCCAATACCGTGAACTAAAATCATGATCTCAAAGGGCAGGCCATAGTTCTAACATTAAAGTTGGTGTCCAGGTAAGCCGGCTACTATCTACTATCCACGTGTAATATATTAGAACAGAACAAGTCATACACGTGGCAAAGAAGATGGTCGAAAACAGTCCAAGAATAAGAAACCAGCAGCAGAAATTTCAGTGGACAAGCATGTCCAGATGGTTTCCCTTGAAAATTGGCATAGTTGTGTCATCTGAAGGCTGATGTGGCTAATCCTACCATTGGATAGATGGGGGACACTGTGGACTCTATACATGTAAAATTTCATGGCCGATCTCAACTTTATGCCCCATCATCTAGTGTATATTTCTCCCTTGTATTTTTAGATGTGAAAGCAAAAGGGCTGATGTGGCAATTCTAACTAGTGAGAAGACATGGGAACCTGAGGATTTGTCGTCTGTCAAATTTCCAAACAAAATTCAATTATATGACACTATGGATTATACGTTTTCCTAACCATCCAAACCTTGACTGAAATTGATTTATTGGTTCTACTTCTACCACACTGTGTGATGCTTGAACTAAAAGTTACTGTGAGGTGGATATGGACTTGTCAACAAAAATTGAGGAACAATTAAGCTGCCACATGGCAAATAAGAAGAGCACAATGGTGATTGTTAATAGATACCCTCAGGACATGTTTTTCAAGAGAAATTGCTTGACAAACCAAAGAGGAGAGAGAAAGCGAAGAAGTAAGACCACAAGCAACACAAACCACACAAAGTGAGTGTTTGCTGTATTCCTTTCTATGACAACCAGATTTCCAAGATGGCAACAGTCGTCAATCCTGAACCTGATTCTATCATATATATATTCACCTGTTCCAACAAGCTTGCAATGGACTTACTGCTCATACTGAATCCAGGGGAGGTTAGACCAGTCCTAACTCTGTAGGGGTCATACCAAACCCTAACCAATAACGGTGGGAAAGAAGGATCTCAGGCTTGAACAACCTGTTTCCATCCCTAATACCCAATCACTACTCAGATTTGGTTTTAATGTTCCTTTCTCCATTTTGTTGATTTAGCTCCACTCTTTGTTGAAGTAAGGAACAAGGAGTCATATATGCATATAAACTATAAAGGAGTGGATTTGGTTATTAACATTTTCAAGAAGCTAAGAACATTTAATATCCCCAAGGGCACCTTTTTACTGACATCCCCATATGTTTCTTTCTATGAATTTTACTTTATCTTTTTGACTCTCATTTATTCTTTATGTAAAAACCTCCCTTGTCTCTTTACTTTATATTCCCTCTAAAGAGTACGGGTGTACCAGCTCAACATTGATCAAGTTTGTTCACAATAAGAGTATAAGTTTTGCTTATCATTATCCAGGACTCCTAATAATAAAAGTCAAGAACTAAGTTTTTACAATTTCCATCAATGAGAACTAGCAGACAAGCGCCCACAGTGCTGAGGGGATTGCAGGCATGTTAGGTCCTGTGTAAATCTAGGGTCTTGGGTTCGAATCCTACACCCTACCAGATGTGTGCATACATCTAAACCCCCCCCTCCGCCCCCACCCCCAAAGAAGGGCCACCTCTCTGGGCACCCAAGTCCATCTCTCGGCCCCACAGTGGGCATTGTAGCACAAAAAAAAAAAAAATTAACAAGAACTAGTTATCTCAGCCTGACCTTGTGAACATAAAAGAGAAGGAATGATGGATACTCAACCGAGTCATTTCTTAGTGATGAGGACATCGACACCTAGACCTAATAATACTAGGATTCCTAGTTGATTTAGGGTTCCTAGTAATATTAGGATTCCTAGTTGATTTAGGACTCTTCTGTTTTTTTTATTATTTATTTATTTATTTTATTTCTGTTTGGTGGACCCCACACAGTAACGTGGGTTAGTTTATTTTCATTTAGATTAGTGGACCCCATCCCCTCTATGTGATCCACGTGAGTATGTCTTTAGTTAGAGTTGTGTTAGGACTTTATTTTTATTGAGATTTTAGAATCATAATGTTATTAGGAGTGTAAGCCTTATATAGGCTCCTTTTTAATTAATAAAATTCAGTTGATGATTCATTACAGAAAAAAATAGAAAGCAGAAAATTGCTCTCGGCTCTCTCTCTATTTTTCGTCTCTCTTCTCTCTCTTTGCAGGTACAGCAGCCATCCCTCTCAGCTATTCTCTCTCTCTCTCACTTCAGGTACGACCCCCCCCTCCTTTGATCTGTTGGGACAGATTTCTTCTCCCCTTTCTCTCTTTCTTATTACTGAAATTCCTCTTGCATTGCTCTCGGCATTGCTGTCCCCTTTGTTTTTTCTGATATTTATTGTCAAGCATATTATTACCACCCCTACTATTAGCCAATATCATAGGAATAACCTACTGTTGGGTTATTTATTTTTGTTCTAATACATCATGTTGACTTGTAACTCTAATCTACATAATTTCTGCCATAGTGAATGCCAAGTTAATGTTTACTAACGTGGACAGCCACTTTGATAGCATCGTTACAGCTGAACCTTCATATTTAGCATGTTATGTTAGGATTTCATCTCTTTAATTATTGGAAAGTTGCTGTTTTTACATGTTCATAGGTTTATCTAGTCATTAGGCATTTAATTTTGTTAGTTTTAAGAGTTTTGCAATCTTTTGCACATTTATAATCTTAACCTATGGTTTATTATGAGCATGACATGAAACCTAATTAATAATTACTTAGTTGATCATGTTACTTGGCTTTATACTATTCTTTACTTGTAGTTATCATGATACTAATCTCGTAAGCATGTCATGTGCGTTGCTACCCATAACAGTCCCTACACATTAGCTAGCTATTTCTTTAATCCTTGTGTTAGTTTGTCGTGTTAGAGTAGGTTAAACTACAGACCCTAGGTTAGCCTACATCACTTAGTTCTTTCATGCAGCACATCAAATGGTCAACTGGGTGCCTTACTAATCCTAAAGTGTTAATTAACATTCCCTATTGAACTTTTCATTTGGTAATGACCTTCCAATAAACCCTAAGATATTTTATTATTATTATTTGGGGGGGGAGGGGGGATTTAATTTTACCCTGTAGGGTATGGCAAAGTCTTGCCCTCTCCTATAGAGTAGGACAAATGGGTAAGGCAGGTAAAGCTTTAAAATAAATACTCTTCATTAGATTGGGGATTGAGGAACGGGATGCAGAATTGGACTAAGGTTTAACAATATTTAGTTAGATTATATGAGATGATTTTTGGTATATGGGTGAGGACTGTGATATCTTGAGTTATATATATATATATATATATATATATATAGGTAGAGTAAGACTAAATGGCTAAATGGATACGCACTGCGACCCTATTAGCTATTACCAAGATGTGCCCAACTTTGCTGTCTGCCAGAGACTACCTAATCAATCCATATCCAAATACACATTTAGGAAAATGGGCTCTAAAAACACTAACAAGTTAATCACCACTAGAAATGCTTCCTGAATAAATCCTTCATAAGGTAAGTTAGGTAACCAAATGGTGCTTGACCACAGTTCTTATATCATTTCTAATTTTTATATTTATATTCACATTTTATAGCAGATTCAAATATAAGGGTGCAGCTAACCCATATACAACACCAGCAGATTAGGGTCAATACAAGTACCACAGGAGATGCAATAGAAGAATTTTCGTAGGAAAATTAAAGATCTTTTTAAGGGGTTTTCCGGTTTGTAGGATTGATGATATACATCTGAGGTATGACCAGACTTAAGATTTTTCCCCTTTCTTTTTTTTTTTTTTTTTCCTTTCAATGGGTTTAGAAGGACTGCTCTATGGAGGATTTCTGTGGCATTTAGAAGAATGATCCAACAGTAAGAAAACTGGACAGAGCTAAAATTTTTGGAACAAAGACCCGGAAAAAAAAAACCTCAGTGAATATTCGATTCATTGAAGCATACCATAATCTTAATGTTAAGCAAGAAAAAATCAAGAACACATAATCCATAATGCTTGCAGGAATTTCAGGCTAAAATGAAACATCATTTCTTTTTCACAAATGATAAATTAAATTGAACTGCATCATGGAACTAATATATTTAAAGAAAAGAATACAATCTCAATTTATTTCATGCTTGCTGGGATTACTCCAGCATTCCAACTTTGACAATGTAGAGCACAAACTACATAAGAAATTACCAAGTACCACGAAAATTAGTGACAGTGACCACAAAGAACCAATTTTGAGCACTATCTTTTACAAATAAAACATAATGTGCAGCATCCTGTTATGAATTCTCAGACCTAGAGTTACTAAAACAAATTCAATCAAGGTTTTATATTACTTAACAAGGCAAATAAACTATGGGGCATTTCATTTAGATGGTTGTCTTCATTTCTGCATGTGTGGAGCATTTCATTTAGATAGTTGTATCGGTTAACTTTGTAAAATAAAAACATGATGCAACTGATGGAGTTCAAGGCTTTTATGGCAATTGCTTGTTTTGAGCTGCTTGTAGGTTATCATTTTTTAGATAACAGAGATAGAAATAAG